>OX327000.1:74192667-75392667 GCA_946800695.1 Geum urbanum | reverse complement strand
GGATAAGGTATGTATGCCGCAAATGGCAGTGCAAGGTGGATGTGCGAGTCCGATCTCGTGACCGAGGTGGAGAGGCCAAGGAGCGGCGACAGAGAGGTCATGATGCACCGAAAGAGATGTTGCGAGGCGTCGGTGACAAGGACGCGAGCGGCTGGGCGTGCTATCGCAGTGGTTTTGCTGCTACTGGAATTTTTCGCGAGGCAGAGGTGCGCGACGTGAAGGTTGCTGTGCGCGACCCGAGTGACAACGCCTGAGACTGCGAGGCGGCGGCGAGCTCGATGAGCCGAGCAAGGCAGCGATGAGTGAGGCAGAGTCACAAAATCGAGGCACTTGACACAAGGTGCACCAGCGACGCGACGACTAGGGTGCGCGAAGGCTTGCAGAGGTGCGAGCGAGTAGACGACAGAGCTCGAGGGCTATCATAGACGACGACGGAGTCGCCGAAGCGGAGGCGGAAGCCGCTACCGTGTTCTCTCTCTCAACAACGAGAGAGAGAGAGAGAGAGGGAGGGAGGGAGGGAGGGAGAGAGAGTAATGGAATATTGATTTAATGGTGTAGAGTTTTTTTATTTATGGTAGTGTCATGTTTTACCATTTTAATGGATTGAGCTGTCTGTTTCTTAATTTTGGGCCTTGGAACCATGTTTTGGGTTATCTAAATCTTAGGGTGGTTGAGTTTATTGATACTAGAATTGTCATTGGCTATCATTTTCTCTTAAATTTTCATTTTTCTCTTTGGATTTGAGCTTCTGGGTGTGACTTGGGCTTTAAAACACAACTTTCTTGTCAAAGACAGATTCCCGAGTAAACTGACATTCATGTACTAAAATGACCATAACTTCTTCTAGAAAAGTGATATTCATGATCTGGAAAAAGTTTTGAAAACTTATACGTCAAGAGCTTTCCACAAATATAAAGATCATCATCTCATTCTTTTTTAGTTGCTCTCAATGTTTTGTCGAAGTTGACAAATCTACACAAGAATTTCTGGTTTTAGCTTTTAATCCTTCTTTACTTAGGTTTTGAGCTCTTCTCTTTGACAAGTCAAACCTCTAAACTTTATATTGCAATAGGAATCCTTTATTTCTCTTATTTTTTCAATTATCTCCATTTACCTATAAACTAATAAAACATAAATCTATTTGTTGGATAAGTAACAAAAAAAATAAATGCATGGACATCAATAATTAGCATAAATGTGCATATTTGTGCACCGATCATATCCCTTACTCGACATTCAACAATGAAAGAAATCTTCTTGCTGTCTCAACAGTGAATGATGGTTTTAAGATTCTTGCAATTCAGTTGGACTGAAAGTGTTCAAAGTTGATGAACCCACTGATTCTGTTTTTGTCAAGGTTGTTATCACTTACTTGGTCTGCTGTATTTTTTCTATCATGACTAAAAATCTTGCTTACATCTTCATGGCCCTTTTCCTTTTGTCTAAACAGGCACCTCGCTCATTATCATTAACAAATGTCACTCCAGCTAGTGGTAGATCTAGTAGTGGCTCTCTAGCTAGGGCTACTCCATCTCAGGTGAACATTTGTATTATATCGTTTCCTAGTTTTATTGGCTTCTTGGTCAAAGCACTCTGATCATATCATTGATTTTATTATTTTGGTTTTGTGTTCAAGAATGGAGCTAATTCCAAGGGTAGAAGTTACAAGAGACTGAAAACTGTGGTGGAGGTAATAGAAAAATCCACCTCCTGGCGGTTGATTCAGATTCAGAATCTTGAACTGTGTCGGATAGGTTTATTGCCGGATGCAAGTACTTCCAGCAAGGTATGTCAACTAATTAACGGTTCTTGTCACATTTTATTGTTTTATATATCTACAATGAAATGCATAAATGATTGCATTTTCATTTCAGATTGTTCGGCTCCTGTATGCGGGTCATGGTGCTGCCATTTTGGCAATGGGGTTGAATGGGATACAGCAACTATGGAGTTGGCCGCGTGGTAGAGGTCGATATTCAAAGGTAATACTCCCAAGAGAATATTCATTGTTAACTATTGTGTTAGCTTTTTGAATGCAATCATCTGAAGTTTATACATCGTTTACAGGCCAGCGCCTGTGTTGTTCCGCTGCTGGTGAGTTCCAGCAGTGGTTTCATTTTGGCCAATGATATGTCAGAGGCAGTACCTTGCATTATGCTCTCTAAGAACAACTCTTATGAGATGTCATATTTAGGCGGAATGATCAAACTATTTAACATTGCAAACCTTGTGGTAAGCACAAGAATATACAGTTTTGAAAGTCAGATATATCCTCTTTCATGGCTGACCATGAATTTTGCTGAGTTCTAGGTAATGACAACATTCATGGAACTTCCTCCTTCCTCTACCTAAATTACACTCAATCCTCGTGATAATAATGTCATCGCAATTGCAATGTCAGATTGCACCATTAGGATTTTCAACTGCAGAGTTAATGAGGTACTTTTCAGTTTTCACTCATTATCTTATATTTTGAAATACCTTGAAGATCAACCTTGCATATGTTTGCATGGCTAACATATCTGCGCGATCATCTATTAATATCAGATGAGAGCAATTTTGAAGTGTCACAAGAATCAGATAACTAGTTTAGTCTTCTCGTGCCTTCTCAATGTACTCTTTTCGGCAGACAAGGATGGTGAAGTAAGTTGAAATCTTGTCTCTATTGGTGTTGTTCAAGAAAAAGAGAGCGAAAACAAGATCATTTGTTAAGATTTAACTGTAACGTGCAGATTTGTATGCATACCATTGGTAAATGGGAGAAAGAAAAATCGTTTACCTTACCTTTGGCTTCTGGAAATGCACTTGTTAGCGGTATACAATTGCAGCTCCACAGCAACCAAAAACACTTGCTCCTGGTACACCAGACACAACTGGCCATATTTGATGCCTCGACCATGCAACTCCTCGAGCAGGTAGGAATTTAAGTTCTCTTAGATGTTTTGATGTTAACAATGTTTGGTTACCAATGTACTCATTGAGACTTTGTTACGCATGATTTCAGTGGCTTCCAGAAGGTGTATTGTCTGCTCCCATATCTCAAGAAGTTTACTCCTCTAACAGTAAACTAGTTTACACCGCTTTCTATGATGGTAGCATCGGAGTATTTGATGCAAATAACCTGAAGTTGAGATGCCGCATTGCTCCATCAACATACTTTACTGAAGTGATCTCAAAAGGGTAATAACACGGAAACACTAGGAATGTGAACTGATATGTCACCTGTGCAGCCATGATCATATATAGCCTTGCCGATTTTAACTAATCATATATGTGGTGTACTACTCTGTAGGAACGAAGGGATGCACCCGCCTGTCATTGCAGCGAACCTCATGTGCAAAACCAGTTTGCTGTTGGGTTGGTCCTGTTAAGGTCGTTGAGCCGTTTGTCCCCTGCTGTGATAGGAACAAGCACACATATGATAGGAACTTTCAGCTTCATTGCAGAAGTCCTTGAGTTAGTGTAGACGAAAACTCAGTCAGTAGATACTCAGTCCCTTATCAGTGATAAGTGTGACTTAGATTACTAGTTTTTCTTGATACATTTTTGTTGTTGTTGTTGTTGTTGTTGAGTAATGGTTTCGACCAAAAGAACTATTAAAATAGGCCTAAAGAGAAATACTCATAGGCACAGGAATAATGCATCAGGTCATCCTGATGTTGAACCAGTTTATTCATGTTTCAAAAATTTTCTTATTGCTTTTCTGTATGAGTTAATTTCCAAAAAAAATGCTTGCATTGGAATCAGATTTTTATTTCAGTTACTTTCTAAATGTTGTAGTTTTTCAGTCCATAATATTGTAATTTTGAACCTGGTTGAAATATTCAACAAATATCACCAAGGGTTGGTTCAGTCTTCCCAATCCTCAAAATAGGCCAAAAATCATTTTCTAAATTTTGTAAAAGAAAAAGAAAAAAATAAACAAAATAAAGTGAATGTGCAAAACGACACCGTTGCGGAAATTATTTTGAGTCTGAAATCTGGATGTAGGCAAGTCCTATTTCAGAATTTCAATTCGTCTCTCTGACTCTCCCCTCTTCTAGGGTTAGGGTTTATCCTCTCTACTCAAATTCGATTTCCTTTTTCCTTATCGTCGCTGCAATGGCGAACCGTACGGACCCGGCGGCGAAGAGCATAAGGGGGACAAACCCTCAGAACCTGATCGAGAAGATCGTACGGACCAAGATATACAACAACACCTATTGGAAGGAGCAGTGCTTCGGTTTGACGGCGGCGACTCTCGTCGACAAGGCCATGGAGCTCGACCACATCGGCGGAACGTTCGGCGGCAACCGCAAACCCACGCCATTCATGTGCCTCGTCATGTAGATGCTTCAGATCCAACCCGAGAAGGAAATCGTCATCGAGTTCATAAAAAACGACGATTACAAGTGAGTTTATATCTCTAATTTATTAATTAACTATCAATTACTGCAATTTGTGTTTGCATTCAGCTTATATGATTGCCAATTTTGTTTCCGTTGAGAACTTGTTGATAGATTGTTCTAGAGGTTGTCATCTGTTATATAGATGCAGTGAAGTGGAATTGAATGAGTACATTATTGCAGAAACAAGCCGATAATCGTAGAATTTGGGTTGTTTGAGAGGACTATGTTTGCTTAGGAAGTTAAGTAGGTTGTGTCTGTTTGTGTTTTACATGAAATATTGTATAGCACTATCTGTTACTGTTTTATTCAAGTATGATGATTAACAGTTTTTGCTTGGGTTTTAGGTACGTCTGGCACTTGGTGCATTCTATTTGCATATTACAGGCAGCGAAACTGATGTGTACCAGTACCTAGAGCCGCTGTACAACGAATTCCGGAAGTTGAGGAGTAAAATGGCTGATGGATGTAAGTTATTGATCAACTTGACTCTTTTTCATGATAACTCCGTACCAGTTTATTTTACTAGTAAGTCTTTTTTTTGTCTGCATGTGCTAACCCTCAACTATGGTTTTCATTGTATCAGGTTTCACATTGACTCACGTGGATGAGCTTATCGATGAACTTCTGACGAAAGATTACTCTTGCGACATTGCCATGCCTCGGATCAAGAAAAGGTGATCATCTGCTTAAAATGAGCTTTTCCTATTTCATTTTGTTATGATCTTGAAGGTGATCATCTGCTTAAAATGAGTTTATCAATCATTATGAATGCTTCTGTTTTTTTTTCTACTTACCATAACTTTTGTCTCTATTTGACTCTCTAATTTTAGGAGAGAGATCTATTTGTGTACAATCTGAATAGTCCGTGTGTAATTTGTTTATGTTCATTCATGCAGATGGGCTTTTGAATCGCTGGGTTCATTGGAACCTAGAAAAAGTGCTTTGGAGGAAGACTTTGAGGAGGAGGAGGAAGAGAAAGAGGAGAACGATAAGCTCAAGGGATTAGATGATGGTGCCCATGATAAGGAATATTACCGTGGCTGAAGTCCTGAAAGAGAACGAGACAGGGATAGAAGACGTGACAGGGACAGATACAGGTACTTCTTCTTTGTGGTTTATGATTTGTTGTTGTTTTTTGGTTTATAAATTTCATCTATGGTCCTAATGTACTGTTTTAAACTGTATTCCTCCATGAATCATGATTGTTCTCTGATATTAAAAAAATCTCTTCTAAGATGTATTTAACATGTGTGCCTTGCTCATAAGAACTTTAAGCTGTTTGTCTGTGCATTTTTCTTTTGGTCGGGAATTGGGATGAAGGATGGTTATCCCTTTGGGAAGGTTAGCAAGACTCAGGTAGATTGGCTAGTGTTAATGGAGATACCTCAGGTGATAATAGTTGGTAGTTACTAGATTAGTATGGTATAGGCCAGTGCTGTGGTATACAAGACCAACGGTATGAATTCTGAAGCATACGAAAAGTGCAACAAAGTAAGTGTACTACTACTCTACCATGTCTTATTTCGTGCTAACTGACTGACTTGCTTTGGGATTTTCTGTCTATGGTGAACCAATCTTTTACTTTTTCTTTGTAGAGTGGAAGCTTTTGTCTAACTAGTTCTTAAATTCTCATATGAATTTAATCTAGGACATTCATATGTCATTGAAGTTTCTACCATGGCATTTCAAGCCATTGGTGTCACATATAATGGCTTCCTATAATGATAGCAGTGATCCTGTCAGGTTTTTCTGCACTGGCAGTGTGCAGTAGAGAAGTATGATGGATCGTTCAAATGTCATTTGTGGAAATTTCATTTTCTGGTCTGTTTTGGCTTTCTTATTTGCTTTGAATGTGCAGGGGTTGATTGTGAGATAGCTTTTTCCTAGAATAGTGTCAAAGTTTGGGTCAAATATAACCTGTTACATACTGTCTAACCTAGTTGATTCAAAAATCGTAACCTCTTCTAATATAAAATTGGTTGATTAGATGCAGTGATTTTGTTTCTGTGATTCCAATGTTATTCTTATTGTTGTAGTTCTATTTCTAACTGTGGCGGTCTAGTTTAGAGCTGTTAAATAGATTATAACTGTCATCCTTTAGCTGACCATTGATCATACTTCTTTTCAGGGATCATGATTATGACAGAGAGTATGATAGGGATAGAGACTATGACAGAGAACGTGGATGTGGGAGAGACAGAGATAGGAACAGAGACAGGGATAGGGACAGGGACAGGGACAAGGACAGGGATCGTTATAGACTGAGAGATGAAAAGGATTATGGCCGTGATAGGGATCGTGACAGGGAGTGGGATGGTAGGGAGCGTGAGAGGCGAGACAGAGATCGTGGCAGGAGGAGAAGCCGTTCAAGGAGAGCACAAGGATCGTGAGGGTGGGGATCATCGCAAGAGACATGCGCACAGCATCAGTCCTAGGAGGAGAGATGGGCCTGATGATCGTGAGGAGCCAAGAAAGAAGAAAGAGAAGAAGAGGAAGATTACTGATGGGACAGACCATCCTGATTCTGAGATTGCTGAAGCCAACAGGCTCCATGCATCTCTCGGGTTGAAGCCCCTTAATGTGTGACGATGCTAGTTGAGTGGTCATACTAAAATGTATACATTTGAGCTGTTTGGTTTGAGACTTTCATCAACTAGTGTTTTCACTATCTAATGCCATTATCAACGGTATGCAAGCTCCATGGATCCAATCTGATTATGAATTAAATTGTATCCATGGTGTGCCTTTCTCCCTAGTCACTATACTGTGGATATATTTCTCCTAGACCCTAGTCACTATATATACTGTGGATAGATTTCTCTTTCATGTGCTTCCTGGTAGTTACTCTTTTCTTGGCATATATAAGAGATAACAAGAGATATGCCTACTTTCTACAGCAACAAATTTCTAGCATTCTATTGGAGAAAAAAAGGGTTTTGCATCTACTTTAGTAGAATAAACCAAGATTGGAACCGGAGTCAATATCATGGAAGGACATCACTTAACAAAATACCATCTTGATCATGTTGAAGGCGACCCGATAAGCTAATTGGCTTGCACTTGCCTCCCATTATAATCCTCTTCTTGCATAGCTCATATTCGTTGCCTCTAATCTCTTCTGTAATTTTGCTGCTAACTTCTTGCTTACTTCTCATCTTCATTGCTTCTATTTCCGGCCTTTCCATTCTCCACTTTCAGCAGGTGGTCAGTATTAGTCTCGGAGCAACTCGAGCTAGTTGGCCTGTATGCTCTTGTTTCGCAACACCATGATCTCCGGTAGTGTGATCGGTTTCCCTTCTCATCAAGTTCTTCAAGCTTTGTGTCTTGGTGAGGAAACTGGTCAGAGGCCTCATCCTGCTGCCATATCCGCTAGCCTCGCCCGATCTGGAGGAAGACTTCTTCTGTGATGGCTTTACTGGCTAGTACTTGGCAAAAGGATTGGTGAATGCAAGACTTACTGCCCTTATGCTTCTGTTGTTGCTATTGTTGTTATGATCAACCCTCTTTTGCATGGTCTCGGTTAGTAACTTTGGCAGCTTGATACGTATTCTTGTTCTTCTGATTATCCTTATGTTGATGAAGTTTGACAGTGGCTGTCTGCGGGACTCCATTGCAGTAAGGATAGGCAAGAACGAGAAGAAGGCCTTTGATTTAGAGAGTAGCTTTAGGTTGTTCAGTGAAGAAGGTACATGGGTTTTGAGAAATGGGGAATAGCTAGGAGACGAGGGTGCGTGGGTTGTGGGAGGAGTCGGTTTCAATTCCAAAAATAAATCGGGAAGGGTAAAATCTTAGATTTTTTTTGGATTTTTAAAGTGTTTTTTTAGCATTAGTGCTTCTTAGAGAAAACACTTTCAAGAGGAACCACCTCTCATGTGCTTCCTAAAAATTTACTTCAATTCTAGGTGTTGTAAGTAATTTCTTAAATTTTCTCAAAGTACTTTGTATTATATTCAAACACCTTAAAATTGATAAAAATATTTTTTTCTAGATTAAAAGCACTTTCAAAAATCATACAAAAGAGACACTTTACCAATCTATTTCAAGTTTATCATTTCTCATATAAAGGGGAAAGAGATGATTGTGCATGGCAAATTTTTTAAATTCAAATTCCAAAATTGCTTCCGATTTACATCAATTTATCAAAAACCTGAACTCTTTTTCTACCTTGATCCAAAGTCAAGGGATGACAACAAGATAGACGGACATAATTGAGATTACTTTCTAAAGTTCTCTTTGTGAATTTTTAAAAGTGCTTTTAAAATCAGAAAGTACCTATAATCTGTTTCTCAAATCATATATAAGTGTTTCTGACACTGAACAAATAATTTTTTATTTTTTATTATTATTTGTAATTAATTTTCTTAGAAATTCAAAAACGTTTTTAAACAATTTAAAAACAATCTCAAATAGCTCAATACTATACTTTTAAATTTGTAAAACAGAATTTACCCTCAATCTCAATGCCACCGCCTTAAAAGAAGTGTATTGACGACGCCAAAGGTCCAGCCCACTTAAAAGATTCCGTTTAGGGCCAAAAGCCCAATAAGACTGAACGAGTAACATCTCAGATAGGAAAAGCAGACCTAAAACCCTAACTTTCTCATACTCTCCCTCGTCTCTGTCTCTCTGCAATCTCAGAGCGGCCACTTCAGGTACTATCTCTATCTCTATCTCTTTCTCTTTCTCTCTTCTTAATCTCGCTCGTTTTATTATTCCGTTCAAAACCCTCTCGTTGCGATAATCGATATCACTAATTTCAACGAATCCGTCAGACCTCTTTCTCGATTATAGGTTTGAATCGACATTGTAGTCTTGAATTTACTGATTCGATTGCCTCGTAGATTTTTGGTTTCCGATAGGTTATCTGAAAACCTATTTTGATTTGGATTTTTTTTATATACGTTTTTTTGTTGTCACTGTAACTCTGTGCTCTGTGTGAAGATTTGAGAGGCGATTAAGATTCTGATAGATGTAATTTTCGTGATTTTAGGCTACTGTTGTTGCATTGCCCGAGGCAAGTGAAGCTTTGCAATCATGGCGAATTATGCGAAACCGGAGAATGCTCTGAAGCGAGCTGAAGGTGAGCTGTTATCTTGTTTGTTTATGTGTTGAAGCTTCATAACTAATTGGATTAAATTGGTATGGAGAGGTTTTGGTATTAGTAACATATTGGTTCAAGTGAGTTGTGTGAGCTAATGATGTATGTGTGGATGCAGAATTGATCAATGTTGGGCAGAAGCAAGATGCATTGCAGTCTCTTCATGACCTCATCACCTCGAAGAGATACAGAGCGTGGCAGAAGCCGCTCGAGAAGATTATGTTCAAATATGTGGAGCTTTGTGTGGAGCTGCGTAAGGGTAGGTTTGCCAAGGATGGGCTGATTCAGTACCGTATCATATGTCAGCAAGTCAATGTCAGTTCTTTGGAAGAGGTGATTAAGCACTTCATGCATCTTTCGACTGAGAAAGCTGAGCAGGCTCGTACTCAGGCGCAAGCATTGGAGGAAGCGCTTGATGTTGATGACCTCGAAGCAGATAAGAGACCTGAAGATCTTATGTTGAGCTATGTCAGTGGAGAAAAAGGGAAAGATAGGTCTGATCGTGAAGTTGTCACTCCTTGGTTCAAGTTTCTCTGGGAAACCTACAGAACGGTGCTTGAAATCTTGCGCAACAACTCAAAGTTGGAGGCTCTTTATGCGGTACTGTATTCCTTGCTGTTGTTTCGATATTACTGTTGATTGCCTTTTTTGTCCATTGAATATATTAAGGCTTCTTGATGTGGGAACTCCTAGGTTCTAGTACTTTTAGGTTTTACAAGTACTTCAAACCACTCGGGTATTTAATAAAGTTTCTTTAGATTATCATGTGATCTCCAAGTATTAGTCCTAGTGAAACTGAGAAGATTTGCTTGGCTTATTCATGGGTTTGAGTAATATTCGAGAATCGAGTAGTTCTTCATATAGTTAATGTTACTAGTTCTTGCAAAACTACTTATCTCCAAACCAATGCAGTTTTGCTTGTTTGATGTATATGTGCTTCATGGTTTTCCCTATCCCTACATACTTTTTGGATAAATATTTTGCTATGGGAATCTCATTGTGACCATATGGTTTAGAGCCTTCCACCTCATGTACCTGGCATCATGCAATTGGTCTTAAATAGTTCTTTTACTAATCTCTAGTACTGCCGATTGATAACATAACATGTCATATTCAATTAAATTCTGCACAATGTAGGTTCTGTTGAATATCTTATTTAGGTTGCTTGAAAGGATCGGTACTTACTTAGAATTCTGCATATACAGATGACGGCACATCGAGCCTTTCAATTCTGCAAGCAATACAAACGAACAACTGAGTTTCGAAGGTTGTGTGAAATCATCAGGAACCATTTGGCTAATCTGAACAAGTACAGAGATCAAAGAGACCGACCTGATATATCTGCACCCGAAACCTTGCAGCTTTACCTTGACACGAGATTTGAGCAGCTCAAGATAGCTACTGATCTTGAACTGTGGCAGGTGTCTGCATGTGGATTTTCTTGTTGAATATTCCAACGTATCTTTTGAACTTGTCTCATTGCATTTTCCTTTATGATATGTGCAGGAAGCATTTCGTTCTGTTGAAGATATTCATGGATTGATGTGCATGGTTAAGAAAACCCCTAAACCATCTTTGATGGTGGTTTACTATGCTAAGCTCACAGAAATTTTTTGGATTTCTGCCAGCCATCTAAATCATGCTTATGCATGGTTCAAGCTATTTTCGCTTCAGAAAAGTTTCAACAAAAACTTAAGCCAGAAGGATTTGCAGTTGATTGCATCATCTGTTGTCTTGGCTGCACTCTCAGTCCCCCCTTATGATCAGACTCGTGCTGCCTCTCACTTGGAACTTGAAAATGAGAAAGAGCGCAATTTGAGGATGGCTAATCTAATTGGCTTTAATCTTGACCCCAAACTTGACAGAGGAGATGTGGTATTGCAAGCTTTATATTGATTTTTCTTTTTTTTCTTTCAATGCCCACTTTTAGTAGTTTCCTAACTGATAAACTGCTTTATTCCAGCTTTCGAGATCTGCTCTTCTTTCGGAACTGGTAAGTCTGGCTGTGTTTTGGTTTATTTCTATCTGTAGCTGGTAGTTTTTTTCCTTTCACTTTGCCTTTTGATTAACATGAGCACTTGTGACATATTTAGAAGCGGTTGTATGGTTTTATATACCCTGGGCCAAGCTTTACAATAGATTTAATGTACAAAATTATAGTGGTACTACTTTTTCAATCTTTTACAATTCATCTATTCTAGATGTTATTCTTTGTTTGAAACAACCATATTAAGGGTTTTGCAAACTGACACTGGATGTATTGTGCTGAGTTCGAATTGGTGCATGAGATTTTATTTGTTTAATCAGTACTGATTAGTGTTTGTTATAGGTTTCCAAAGGTGTCTTGAGCTGTGCAACCCAGGAAGTTAAGGATCTTTACCATCTCCTGGAGCATGAGTTTTTACCCCTTGATCTTGCTGTGAAGATACAACCACTCTTGATCAAAATATCCAAATTTGGTGGAAAGCTGGCTTCAGCCTCTTCTGTTCCGGAAGTGCACCTGTCTCAGTATGCTCCTGCCCTTGAGAAACTTGGTATATTGAGATTGCTCCAGCAGGTCAATTGATTATGCAATTTATCTGTTTTTGATTTGTACGTTTCATACACATGAACTCTCAACTGAAATTTAAATTCTTCCTTGTGCATTCAGGTGTCTCGGGTTTATCAGTCAATGAAAATTGAACATTTGTCTAGAATGATCCCATTTTACGACTTCTCTGTTGTAGAGAAGATATATGTCGATGCTGTTAAACATAACTTCATAGCTATGAAAGTTGATCATATGAAGGGTGTTATGACATTTGGTAGCTTGGTAAGTTAAGATTGGCTTGATGCTTTTATATGATCTTTTAGTTTTGACTCCCTTAGATATGCCGATAAGACGAACATTTACCAAATGTAAATGTATGAGAACTGGTCTTGGTAGATACACTTGCAAAGTCAGTTTCTGAAGAAACAAAAATTCTGTTATACATGTTATCGAAGGCGGTGTACTAAATCATAAAACCTGGATAATTACGGTCATATGTTTATTCAGTGTTCAAATTCATTTTAATTTGGATAGGAGACTGCTCTATTTTTTTAATTTTTTGCTTTGATGGTTTAAGTAAGACTTTTCTGGTACAAGTTATTGTCACTTTTCTGAAATGTAAAATGATTCAGGGTTTGGAGTCGGATGGTCTCCGTGATCACTTGGCCAACTTTGCCGAGTCCTTAAACAAGACACGAGCTATGGTATACCCTCCTCCAAAGGGTGCATCTAGACTAGTTGAAATTCTGCCTTCTTTAGCTGAGACTATTGACAAGGAACATAAAAGGCTCCTTGCTAGGAAATCAATCATTGAGGAACGGAAGGAAGAACAAGAACGACACCTTCTCGAAATGGTATGCCTGTACTTCTACATATGTAGGTACTTGTAACATAAATTTTCCAAGTCTCGCATTGATAATTTAATCTATATATTCATTTTTTTATGTTTATAAGGAACGTGAGGAAGAGGAGAAAAGGCGCAGGAAGCTGAAAGTAACTGAAGAGGCAGAAAAGAAGAGGATAGCTGATGAGATTGAGAAAAGGAAGAAGCTACAGATCCAAAGGGAAATCGAGCAGAAAGAATTAGATGAAGTTAATGCAATCCTCAATGACTCACAGATAAAAAAGAAGGGAAAGAAGAACCTTTTGGATGGCGTGAGTGATTTTTCTTTTTCTTTCTCAATTGAGTATGTTTTAAAAGGATGGGGCAGTTTAGTAATTCATGTTTTATACAGGGAAAGATGGACAAGCAAGCTTTGTTGGAGTTGGCCGTCAGTGAACAAATCAAGCAGAGAGAAGAAAGGGAGAAGAAATTGATCAAACTTTCTAAAACAATGGATCACTTAGAAAGAGCTAAAAGGGAAGAATCTGCTCCTCTGATTGAAGCTGCATATCAACAACGTTTAGTGGAAGAGAGGGTGCTTCATGAACGTGAGCAACAGGTATATTCTATTTCAATACTCTTTCTCATGGTTTGTAGGTTTGGATCTTTCAATATTTTGCTCGCTTGCCTTTCTCCATACATTGTGTTTGATCTAAGAAATATTACTCTTCCCAGCTGGAAGTTGAGTTGAGCCAACAGCGGCACGAAGGAGATCTGAAGGAGAAGAATCGGCTAGTGCGAATGCTAGAAAATAAGGTGAATTCAGTCTTATTTGAAGTGGACTAACTGTATAGTTGCTACTGCAGAACAGTTGCACTTTTTCTTGTGAGCTTTGATTACTTGGGAGAGAAAAACATATGCATGTGCAAGAAATTTTGCCATTATTATTTGTTTAATTAAGTTCTGCTCAAGTTCACCGAAATGAATTATTTCGTTTAACTTATCAGTTTTATTAAGCAAATTTTATCAGTCAGCATATGTTGGGACGAGTGATTTTAAGGCCGGGTAACTAAGCTAATTTTTCTTTCTTCCGGCAGACCAAATTCCAGGAAATGGTAATACACCGGAGGCAGGAAGAGTTTGATAGGCGTAGGGTAGAGAGAGAGCAAGAAATCGCTCGAATGACTCTGGCTAGGAAACAGGAGAGGGAGGCAATGAGGAAGAAAATATACTATGTGAGATTGGAAGAGGAAAGACTAAAAAAGCTTCACGAAGAAGAGGAAGCGCGAAAGCATGAAGGTATATTTTCTTATCAGCAGTCTGACTTACCAAGCCCTGGAAGGGGATTAGAGTTTATTTTAATGAGAGTAGTATTGATTCAGTTTCTTCTGACTGTCAACTTGAAATGAAACTAGAGTTTGCCATTATCTTGTGTCGTAGAGTATTAAGTGTCCTTAACATTGTCTTTTGAACATGCAGAAGCCGAGCGAAGAAAGAGAGAAGAAGCTGAACGCAAGGCAAAGTTGGATGAGATAGCTGAAAAGCAGAGGCAAAGGGAGAAGGAATTGGAGGAAAAAGCCGAAAGGGAGAAGAGAGAAATGCTTGGTAGGGCTCCTGTTGATCCGCCTCGTGCAGTTGCGCCTGCAGCTGCTCCTGCTGCTGTGGGACCTGCTCCTGGGAAGTATGTTCCCAGGCATCTGCGAGGAGTTGCCTCTGCACAGCCTGCTGCAGAACCTGGTAGGGGCAGGCCTGATGATCGCCCAGCCCCTTCAAATGACAGGTGGCGCAGTGATCGCAGTGCAGAGCGAAGACCACCTGCCTTTGGTGGGAGTGGTGCAAAGTCAACCTGGTCCTCATCCAGACCGCGTTAATCAAACCACTAATCATGTAGTAGGGGGTTGCACGCATGTGAGCAATTTTGATTTTATTGAGCCGGATTGTTCTGGGTGTACCAAGAAGTCACAAATTATTTTTAAAGTACCCAAAGACCTTGTAGAGCTATTACTTTGCTTTTAGTGCCGTCTTCTTTTCATCGAATGCTCACTGTAATTCTGATATTACGGAGATGAAGACAGTCGCTGCTTTTCTAATACTCGGCCTTCGTTCGTTTCTCTATGCATGGTGTTCATGCTTGTTACAGCAGTTGGATTCCTGTGGATTATGTCTTTCCGATAATGATTCACTGATTTTCATATCTAGCAAAACGTGAGTCTATAGCCATCTTTATAAACTCAACTGCCAGGTCCTCTATCTCCAAGGTCTGGTAAGATCGCTGCCGCTATGTTTCCCGTTTGCTAAAATGCCAATTAATTCTACTTTCTTACATTGTGTTTATGCTTTAGTTGGCACTCCTCTGGGAATGTTCTCTGAAACTCTAAGAGCATGTTTATTAACTAAGAATGAGAATCAAATCTTTGGGAATTATTCTGGGATGAGAGAGTTCTAGCGTTTACTTTCACATTTAAGAATCGGAATGGAGGTGGGTCATACCTCCTTATCAGGACTCATTCTCGAATAAACCCGGAATTGGATACCCAAGGGGGAAAGTGAGTTTGGGAATCATTCCTCCCGGAATTAATTTTTGTACTAATAATACATTTTACGTATTTTTTTAAAGAACATTATGTATTATTAAATAGGTTTTAAAGAACCTTATATATTATTAAATCACTCATTTCTTTAGATATGAAATTTTAAGTTATTTTCTAAATTGCTACTACGAATTGTTATATTTCAAATTTATCTAAATTTGTGATTATTATTTTGTTGAATTTGAAGTTTTGTCTAGCTATAGAGTTTGTTAGATTTGACGTTTGGTTTTTGTTTTTTGTATTTAGTTGGCTCATATGATTTGTTCCTATGTCGGTATCGTTTTAATCATTTTTTCAATAAATTTTGCCCAAATTCTTAAAAAAAAAAAGAAAAAAGTTATTGAATATGAAAATATAGCTATTATTTTGTAGGGGTATTTCAGAAATCAAACTAGTTTTGATTCCGATTCCTGTTATGATTTGAAATTATAAGTAAACAACTCAATAGAAATGACATATTCTCATTCTGATTCCTTGTGAATCCGATTCCAATTGATTCTAATTCTTTGTGATTCTGATTCTAAATAAGTAAACTTGTCCTAAAATCTGAACCCTAAATTCTGAGTTTAGTTCCGAGTTTGGGGACTCTTAAAGGTTTTTGCCATGAAAATATTGCCTTCACAATTATATGATATTTCAATTAGGTTCCATGGAGCACATGTCAAAAAAAGAATTTCTATTAACACCTCCAATTTTAGTTAGTTGACCTTTTCTTATTTTGTATTGTGTAATTATAAAATTCTCCTAATATAAAATGACAAATATAGGGTATACAATATAATTAACCATTACCTTATCAAAAAATAATAATTAACCATTATTTTCTCTAAAAACCTACTATTTCACTACCACGAACATAAATCTTGAATCTCACAAATTTTTTAGTAATTCTTTTGGTTCGTTTTCTTGTTGTGTTCTTCAAACTCTAAATACTTAACATGTATATGATCGATCATATAATATTCTTTAACCATATATGGAGCACTAAAATATATTTGTTTGAGGAAAATAAAATTTTGAAACTTTGAGTAATTAACTTCCTTCGATAATAACCTTGCGAGGAACTATGTCCTGGAATTGAGCAAAGGGGGGAACACTGGTGTGCTTCGTGATATAATCATATGTAATTATATATGGATTGCAATTTGGGCATCTAACTCCATATATTGACTTCCAACAATTCATTGTTGGTTTTTTTATTATCCATATCGATGGATAAATCAAAGGTTTTTTTTTTCCAATGGATTAAGCAAAGGTTGTTATGGGAATTTAGAGAGGAGGTATTATGAGCAAATTCATACATTAAAAAAATAAGATAGAGGTGTAGAGATTATAGAGGTGTAGTGAGCAAATATGGAGGTCTCAATAGAAATCCTCTATCAATAATAATAAAAAAAGTATAAAATGAACAAATAATTATAAGAAAAGCAGAAAGAAAATATAAAATTGATATTTCTGTTCCTTCTATTCGGAAAGGAAGCGAGTCCAGTACATATAAACCACAGTCACTAACTAAAACCCTCCTAAACCCTTCCTTCCCCGTTGCCCTTTCTCAGTTTCTGGAGTGAGTGGGTTTTCAGTTGACAATGAATTCAATCGCTATAAGATTTTCCAAGATCATCAAAGTTTCTGTTCCTTCCTCATCAACATCCTCACTTGGTCTCCTCTCTTCTCTCTCTGCTAATGTTTTTCAATGTGTAATTCGGTGTATGAATGAGTAATTTTATAGGTCTCATTTCTGATTATTGTGTGCTATTTGTACTGGTTTTATCATTTCGTTGATGGGTTTCTTTGTGTTGAGTTCAAACTCTTACAAATACGAGTTCTTGAGTCAAAGTTAGATGGGCTATAGTCAGAAGTTGGAATTCACCAATGTTCATTTGATGTGTTTTTAGTAGTATGCATACCCAGGAACCAGGATATGTAAATTTGATTTTAACTTGAGCTGTATTACAGCGGTGGGAGTGCAAAGAAGCTCGAAGTTGTGGTTCTCGAGCAGCTCATCTGACACTGAGACTGACACTGATGGGACAAAGAATGTTGAAGTAGATGAAACAAAGAAAGTTGAAGAAATATTTGATGATGTTCTTGGTGGCGTGAAGGAGAGGACAATGCAAGCCCAAGGTGTGGACCCAAAAAAGGGTTGGCTGTTTCGTGGTGTGCACAAGGTATTTTTCTCAAGTGGATGTTATTCATTGTGTCATAACTTGTGAAGAAAACTAGGATCACAGATTGAAGAACATGTTCTGGTTGTTAAGTGTAACACAACCTTTTGGTTCCAGCGGGATGTTAGACGCTAAACAAGACGAAATATTTGTTTGGAGTGGGAAGTATTTCCTCTTCTTCATTA
This sequence comes from Geum urbanum, assembly GCA_946800695.1. Lineage (NCBI taxonomy): Eukaryota > Viridiplantae > Streptophyta > Magnoliopsida > Rosales > Rosaceae > Geum > Geum urbanum. The sequence continues at coordinate 75,374,887 of OX327000.1, read as the reverse complement.
GGAGAAATCAAACCCATGTTGTAGAGGTTCATCTTCTGTCATTTGCTTTGTGTGATATTTTTGCTGGAATTGGTTGGTTCGCGCAGGGAATTATATGTGGAAAAGTTGGGCAATCCCCTGTGCAGAAGATCTTGAGGAATGGCCGAACTGTTACCATCTTTACTGTTGGGACAGGTGGCATGTTCGACCAGAGAACACTGGGAAAGGACATGCCAAAACGTGCCCAATGGCACAGAGTTGCTGTGCATAGTGAGATACTTGGGGCTTATGCGGTTAAACAATTTGTTAAGAAGTATGCTCCGTACCTTATTGCTAAGATGAATGAATGAAACTCTATTTCCCTATTTATCTGATGGTTGGAAATTTACTGCAGTTCATCAGTTTATGTCGAGGGTGACATTGAAACTAGAATTTACAATGATAGCATCAATGGTGAAGTTAAAAATATTCCAGAGATCTGCGTTCGTCAGGATGGTATGAAAACCTCAAGTACAGTTATTTGCCTGTAAATGTTTGCCTTGTAAATTGTAATTCTTCGTTCTGCAGTATTTGGATTGGCTTATGCTTCCCACATTTTTACTTTATTTACAATAAATTTTTGTTGCAATAGATCTCTTTAGTGGAACATCATTCATACAGTGAAGTGATTGAACATTCTAGATCTTTAAAGGTGATAGATTTAACTAAAGTTTATATATGGATGAGTAGACATTGGTATGAAGCCACCTAATTGTGACCTTGTGCATCAGTTCAAATAGTTGGCATGGGAACTAAAGGTTGAAAGGATAATATTAATCATTATTGGCATGGCCTGAAATTATAATTTACTCTGCAGGGAAGATCCGCCTTATAAAGAGCGGAGAAAGCATTAGCAAGAATTCCTTGGACGATCTGCGTAAGTTCCTTTTTACTTCTGCGCTTTTCACGCACCCAACTAATCAACTATTCACTTGAGAGACTTCAACGGGGTTGAGTTCTACTATTTATCCTTTCTGAAATTCATTTTTTGATCAACATCACCTGCAGGAGAAGATTTGCTTTAGTGTTATTGGGATGTTGGGAGAACCTCAGCCTGAGAAAGGAAAGCAGCTCAAGCTACTGTTGTAGGATTCTGATAATCGAATAGTAACCTAGCAATGTACATTGCCTAAGTTTTATATTCCAGTGTGTCAATATGATCCCTTAGTTCATTTGCTCTTCAATGTTGTTTACTATCCCCAGTCGATGAAGTCATTTATGATTCTCTCTCTCTCTCTCTCTCTCTCGGAAAGAAGTTGGTGCTTAACATCGAGATTGATATGTAAAGTACTGTTCTCATTTCATCGACTAATTTACAAATTATAATGAAATAGGAGAGACTTCTATCTTATGTTATTTTCTTTGAAGTAAATCAACTCTATCACACTCACCTACTCACCAGTACTGCAGGTTTTGTTTATTACAGATCATGTATGCTCATAGAGTGCAAAGTGGTTTGTAATTGCTTTTGTGGGCACAAATTGCAGTACACTTGAAGCATGATTGGATTGGTACCATGGTGTACATAGTTTTCTCATTTGAGCAAGCAATTTGTCATATATAGTTGATGGCCTGATATTATTATATTTACAGTTCTAACTTGTAGCACTAGAGCATTGTCCTAGCTTCAATCTTTCCCAAAATGTTTGCTTCTTTATACAGGCCACTTTGGGAAATGGCAACCCTGAAAGGGCAAGTGACACCGGAAAACTCATTGAATATTGAAAGTGGGATTGGCATGCCGTTCATCTCAACTTTTTTCCATTACAGGTGTTGGCTACTGAATCCCAAATTGGAATCGGCATTAGTGAAGGGCATAGTGGACTCACTGGACTGTGGCAACAAATCTAGCTAATTAGCTTCACTATTCATGGGTGTCATAATGTATTCCTTAGGTCACTAGGATTTGTATATTCAAGGGTATAACTTTATCTCCTTGATCAAATTCAATACGCTCCTATCATACATCTGCCTTGTTATTATCATTGGTAAAAACTTCTAATATAATATTTCAAGATATTCTTGAATATGTACTCTAAATGAGTGACTGATATTGTATAAATAGAGATTGAGCTCTCAGCATTCTTGCTATCCCAGCTCTCCTGTTAGCTATAACTATGGGAGCTTATACTACAAGTAGAGCACTCAAAATGGCTTCGATCTTTTTCGTGGTGATTGTGATCATGAACACCAGAATTGGTCAGGGATCAGCTGATATCGTTCCTTGCCCCAAATGTGGTAGCAAAGAAGTTCCATACCCTTTGAGCACTGATGACAGTTGTGGAGACCCTAGATACAAAATCTACTGCAACAATGGCAATGAGCTTCAGTTCATGTCAGCTGATGGCTTCAAGTACAAGATCCTCAGCATCGACTCGAGTGCTAGCAAGCTCATTATACGCCCACCTGATCTTATAGCGGAGGGTGCCAACAGTCCTAGATGTTACTCTTCTGATTTCTCATTACAAGGTCTGAGGCTTGATGAACACTTGCCATTCAATGTGTCTACTCGTAACACCGTGATGCTGCTCAACTGTTCCGATAATCTTCTTCGTTCTCCACTGAATTGTTCCTCGAACAGCCTTTGTAGGCGGTTCGAGGATAAAATAGATGCCTGCAGAGGTACACTTTGCTGCCATTATTTGAAGGATTCCCACATGACTTCATACATGATAAGGGTCAGGCTTGGAGGCTGCACTGCTTACACTTCTGTTGTCGATATTCAGCCTCAAGATCCTGTTGATAACTGGAAATATGGCATTGAGCTTCAATATTTGCCTCCTAATTGAGCACTGAACTGTGTACTAGTTAATAAAATATATGCATTAAGCTTAAATCGCTACCAAATTATCTTCTACTGCTAATCTATTTGTTATCTTTCTCTTGGTCCTGGGTTTGATTATTGCTCATGTCTGTGTGCTATGCATTCAGTGGATAACACTTCCATCTATTCCTGCATGCTTCAATCAAGTTTTTGACTTGTATCGTGAGTTTCATACCTTGTTTAGAATAAATCTTATGCTTTGAGAGACACATTTTATCGATCAAATTAATTGCCTTACTGTCACGTGATTCATAGACGGTGTAACAATTTATATACACTGTACAATAATTTATACGATAATTCTCTAAATTCAAGGTAGATGGACTCAGAGTGACAATAAAACCTGGATCAAAATCTCTAATGCTAACTGTCAAGATTCAAGAGTCCTATTATGTATGTGTAGTTATGTACTATTTAGACATGTGAAGCCTTGATATATAAATAGTTAAATACCTTCTTCAAAGGTTCAAACAGGAGAAAACGAAAATAAAAGAATAGAAAGTACCAATATTGGCGTCACCGAGGCCATTTGAGTCATTTCAACAAAGAGAGTCTCGCTGTTATGCACACTGCTCTCTCCCTTACTTCTCTCTCTCTCTAGATTTTTCTCTTCCAATCAAATCGCAGAAATTCGTGACTTTCTCTTCTTCTAGGGTTTTATTTTAGTCCAGTGAGAGCTCAAATTGGGGATGAAGAATTTTGTAGATGGACTCCAATGCATGTAAATTCCTCTGAGCTCGATCCATCTCTTTCAGCTCAGCGTTCTGAGGTACCTCAACAACTCCATTTTTCTCAATTCACTTTCACAACTTTCACATTTTCTGTAGCTTGGATTTAGCTCAATTGGCTCTCTTTTTAAATTGAATCATATATTTGATTCTCTGGGTTGTTTTTATTGGACTTATAGAAGCTAAAGATTTCACCTTTTTGTCAAGTTAGTGGTGGACATTTTGGTGTGAATTGCTTTACTTGCTGCGATTTTGTATATGATGAACTGGGTTTGATTTGCTGGCAGAGTTGTTTTTATTATGAAATGTGCAATTTTGAGATCAAATTTGTATCCAGTTTTACCCTGTAAACTTTGTTGACAGAAGCAGGGAGGTATTGGGTCAATTGTTGATCATTGTTTACTTTCTGTCGAAACTGAAATGCTCGACGTATATGTATGTTGGGTTTTGTGTGCTATTCTGCATCATTTACTTAAGTTTCATTTGGTGTGATAAAACGTATAGATCGGTTAGTTGATATACGAAATGATTAGTAGTGTATGCAGTGAGTTTCTGATAAGATTTTGTTTTGATTTTTTAGGCTGATTAGGTTTTGGAACTTGTTTCTTGAAAATGTTACAACGTGGACTAAAATGAGCCAAATGGAAGTATCGAGTGTGAAAGCTCCTCTTGTTCCACTTGCAACTTTGATTGGGCAGGAGATTAGAAGCGAGAAAGTTGAGAAACCGTACTTGAAGTATGGCCAGGCTGCATTGGCTAAGAAAGGAGAAGACTACTTTCTGATAAAACCAGATTGCCAAAGAATTCCTGGGGATCCTTCAACATCATTTTCTGTCTTTGCGGTGAGTTTTCCTTATGTTATATTGCTTTGTTTACTTGGAGGCCAATAGATTTCCTTTGGACTAATGCTGAGGGAAAAAATAAAGGAAAAGTGAAGTAGTTAAAAGCGAAAATGTAGCCTCAACTACACCTTCCATAGTTATATTTTGTTTAGGTTAAGTGGTATCCTATGTTTCCTTTCTTTGTCTCCAAATTGAGCTTCAGCTTACCTCCCATTCTTTCTGATACCAACTTATAATTATTGATTGCCAGATATTTGATGGGCACAATGGTATATCAGCTGCTATCTATACAAAGGAGACTTTATTGGATAATGTTTTGAGTGCAATTCCTCAAGGAATCAGTAGGGATGAATGGCTCCAAGTCCTTCCTCGGGCACTGGTTGCTGGTTTTGTCAAAACTGATATAGAATTTCAGCAGAAAGGCATGTAACAATACTTTCTCATTTTCCTATATTTCAGTAGATTTTTTTTTTAGCTTCTGTTAGTCTTATCTTTGTATCTCATTTCAGGGGAAACATCTGGTACGACTGTGACATTTGTTGTGATTGATGGTTGGACTGTGACTGTTGCATCTGTTGGGGATTCTAGATGCATATTAGACACCCAGGGAGGTGTGGTTTCACTCTTGACTGTTGATCATAGGCTGGAGGAGAATGAAGAAGAGAGGGAGCGTGTTACTGCTAGTGGGGGTGAAGTAGGAAGGCTCAATGTGTTTGGGGGAAGTGAGGTATAGCATAGTTTGTTTGTGTCATCCAATTTGTGAAAACGAAAGGACATTTTTCTGACGCTCTAAATGTCTAATGTATACAACATTCACAGGTTGGTCCCTTACGCTGCTGGCCTGGTGGATTATGCCTTTCTAGGTCAATTGGTGACACAGATGTAGGTGAATATATTGTCCCAGTACCACATGTCAAGCAAGTAAAGGTGAATTCATATTTTTTAAAAGGCAAAGGTTATTTCAACTTTACTCTCTGTACACCACTTCAATTTCTAGTAAATTCTTTTCCTGGCTTTGTAGCTTTCAAATGCCGGGGGAAGACTTATAATAGCTTCTGATGGCATCTGGGATGCTCTGTCTTCGGATGTAGCTGCAAAGTCTTGCAGGGGATTGCCTGCTGAGCTTGCTGCAAAGCTGGTTGTGAAGGTGATGTCTGAGTTGATGTTATGTATAGGTCCATAAAAGAGTCTGATTATAGTCATATAACTCCTACTGTAAATCTAGTCTGAGATTATCTTTCTCCTGCTTTAGGAAGCCCTGAGGTCAAGGGGTCTGAAAGATGATACGACCTGCCTGGTTGTCGACATAATCCCATCAGAACGCCCTGTCTTGCCTCCAACTCCGAGGAAGAAACAAAGCATGCTCACTTCATTTTTATTTGGGAAGAAAAGTCAGAATGGAAGCAAAACAAATAAACTTTCATCGGTGGGAGTTGTGGAGGAGTTGTTTGAAGAAGGTTCAGCAATGCTCGCTGAAAGGTAATTTGATTTTATTGTGTCAACTACCTAATTGCTGATGATAAGAGTCATTAAAGCAATATAAACTGGGATAGACAAACTATAAGCACAATGTGAAGCCACTAAATAATCGGCTTCTCTTCCACAGTAATCATTCTGAGTAAAGCTAGATTCATGTGCCATAAATCATATAACAACTCACATGAGGTCCTTTCTTAAGAAGGAGCAATGTCATTGTCTTCTAAATCTTGTCATCTTGAGGGAAAGTCTAATATTTTCCCATTTGTCGATAAACTTACAGGTTGGGTAAGGATGTTCCACTGGATGCAAACTCTGGGATTTTTCGGTGTGCAGTCTGCCAAGTAGATCAGCCCCAGTCTGAAGGTTTATCAGTAAACTCTGGACCTTTTTTCTCACCATCATCAAAGCCATGGGAAGGCCCCTTTCTCTGTACAACCTGCCGAAACAAGAAAGACGCTATGGAAGGAAAAAGAATGAGCAGACCCACGATGACTTTGTAGTAATATATCATATTACATATTTTGTTGTATTTTTTCTCTAGCAGTGTGAGCATGCTTGGTTTTTTGGTATTCAGGTGGTAACGGTTATAGATGTGTGTAAGAAATGAAGTTGACTGTGTAGGTGCATTAGACTTGTCAACCTTTTGTGGCGAATCTGGTTTGTGCTCCGCCGTTGGAATGACTCACTAAATGACTGAAAGCAGAAGTGATATCTAACAGATGTGTTTGGTGTGATGATTCGGTAGTTTGATCCCTCAAAGCTAGAATTTGCAAGTAGAAGTCTGCATGAAGATATGCTTTGTTGCAGCAACTCCTTGTCATTCAGTTGGAAATTAGCATTCGAACAATGAAACTATTACGGATATGAAAGGGATTCTAACAAGTTTTTGCTAACTAGAACTTCTCTCTATTTAGCATTGATTTATAATGGTATACATTAAGATGGTTGCTGGACTGGAACACCTTACTTGGATGACTGTCCTTTGGTTTTTTAAATAGCAAAAGCTTTATACTACTGTTCTTACTTTGTTCGTCGGAAGCTCTGTTAATTGTTATATAGGCATGTATGGATAATGGGAAGAAATATCGAAACTCAGTGAGTGCTTAAATCAGATCATTTGAATCATAATCTCAATCATATTTTGGTGGGACTTGTAATTAGATCTGTATTCATTAGATTTATATTCAAACTAATGATAATATTTTATTTTTCAACTGTTTTTTAATTACTTATTATTGGGAAGGCGCTTGAAACCTCGACCGAGATTCATGCGGCGTGAGGCTGCAAAACGGTGCTACATCAGGAGGGTTGGCGTGGACAAACTCCTGCTACTGTATTTCGGAGAGAGAGAGAGAGAGAGAGAGAGAGAGAGAGAGAGAGAGAGAGAGAGAGAGAGAGAGAGAGAGAGAGAGTCAGAGAGAGAGACGCAGGGCGGAGAGAGAGACGCAGGGCGGCGACTTGGAAGAGGACGTACGGCGGTGGCTTGGAAGACGATCGGCGAAAGCGAACCAGCATCTTGGTGAGAGAGTGTGTGTTTGGATAGCCTGACCTTATAATATAACCAGCATTTTTCAACTGCTTATAATAGAAGCTTATTATAAGCTCGGTCAAGGATGATAAAAATTGATAAATCGGAAGGCTAGAATTGTGTCAAGTGTCAAGATTAGTAAAAAGTCTATTAAGTGTTTAGCTCTTTGGTGCATTCCAACCTCAGCCTTGTTTGAGTTGAACCTCTTTTATGAGGAAAGATTGTGTTTTCTTTTTTAACAATTAATATTGAGTAGTATTAGTAGAATGGAGACATAACAATATATCACAATATATATTTACCGGCAGATACCAGATGATCGATATGATTCTAGCTATTAGTGTATTGCACATTTATACACATGCATGTTCTTGCGTCTCACATTTCTCAATTATATTATTGGCTTTGATCCAGATACACTTCAAGATGATATCAGTGAAGCTGTGCAAAAGCATGCACGTAACAATCATTCAAATAAGCATGACATGTCAGTTTGCCACCAAGAGAATGAGAAATCTGGTTCTCATACAGAGGCTGGTATAGTACCGGATGGAAGTGGTGAGCTCGCTATCGTAGTCATGAAAAAGGGGAAAGGGATAAAGGAAGAAATATTTGACAAGTTAGAACACAAAGAATTAGTTATACCATGGAAACTTGAACTAAGAACTGCAGTTGAAGAGGGTAATAAGTATCACAAGGATGATCCGTTTTGGCAGAGGGAAAGGGAGATTCTTTTTAAGCGGATTGATGTTTTTCTCATTCATACGCGGGCCATTCTAGGTATATATATGCTTATATTCAAGAATAAATACATTATTGTTATTAGTAATATGTATCTTATTGTTTTAATTCATTTTATGAGCAGGAAACAGAAAATTTTCAGAATGGGGCGGATCAGTTGTAGATTCAATCGTCGGAGTATTTTTAACGCAGAATGCATCCGACCATTTGTCAAGGCAATTAAACTTCACTAAACTCTTTTGTAATGCATGATTTTACTATTATATGGATAATTAGACAACTAACATGAGAATGGCATTACAGTTCTGCATTTATATCGCTCACGGCAGCTTTCCCTGATACAATATTAAAGTCAAGTTGTGAGAAATCAATAATAGTTAAAATTGAGGAGTTAGAAGAATGTGAAACCTCTGCGTCAAATAGTGAGCAATCAAATGGTAGCCAAGAATCATCAGTTGGAGGTAATAAGGTGAGTGATGATGAAAGCTTGTCCACACAAGAAGAAGCCACAACCGAAATGGAGTGTGTTGCAGTTGATCTGTCTAGTATGTCATCAGCTACTCAAGGTCATGAGTTACAGCATAACACTCAAGGTGATGAAGACTGTCACGTGGAAACGCCATCTGAAAAATGTGAGCCTTCGGAGGATATAGTGATCAATTTTTCCCAAACTTTCTTTAATGCGGACAAACAGAAAGCAAAGAAGTCGAAAAGAGGCACTCAAGAAAGCCAAGGAAATGAAGTGGTGAGTACGAAATGATTGAAATCTCAATGGGATTATTATAGGAGAAAATATAGTGGAAACCCAAGAAAGATTTCTCACATGGATGCCATAGATTGGGAGGCAGTTACTCTAGCAGAGAATGATGATATTGCTGAAGCCATCAAATCACGTGGACAACATAATAATATCGCTCGTCAAGTAAAGGTAATTTAAATTAAACACTCTTAAATATTTAGTTATACATGTTTTTGTACGTGTAGATATTTTTTGTATGACACATTTCTTTGAGTATTCCGCATGGTTGAGTTTGCATGTAATCCAAAACCAAATATATATATATATATATAAAGACAGTAGATTGCAATAATGTCTCTATGATAGATACTTTGACAAGATCCAATTGATTCATTTCATTTTGCAGAAATTTCAAGTGAAACAAGATCAGAATGAATTGAACCTTGAGTGGTTAAGATGGGCTCCGGCAGAAATTGTAAGGTATGTCTAGTTTATACATTGTAATAACCATTAAGATACTTATTTCTTTGTGCTTTTATCGTTGTTAAAATATGAATATTTACTAATGTCTAAATCTATACTCCTAGGAGTTATCTAACAAGTATCGACAGAATTGGCCTAAAAAGTGTGGAGTGTGTTTCTGCCAGATTACGCGGGACGCAATCTAGCAGAAGCAAGTACGAGTTCTCTTCTTCCTCTCGTCCGAACGCTCGAGCTGTTCGGATGGTCGGACGCTTCTCTTCCTTTCGGGTCTTCGGATGTTCGGGTGTGTGTGTTCCGGTTTGGCTATTAGAAGAATACAACGACAAACACAGTCAGATGGTCGAGACAGAGGTGGCCTGCCTTCAACGCTCCGATGCCTAAGTTAGAGGATGTATTGGATATAACAGTTAACTGAACGTGCGAGGAAGTATGTTGGAGTGTTTAGTGGAGTTGTGATTGGATAAATTGAACTTGCCCTTACCTGCAATAAATACCTTTCATATATAGGTGGTTGAGTTTGTTGCTTACTTGTGTTCCTCGATGTGGGACTGCTGCTTCTGTTTGTTTATGTGATCCGCACATACGGATGTGCACCCCACGGGCGCGTGCGCGCTCGGATGGGGTCAGTCTTGTGAGCAGAGTTGTAGCCTTCCTGGTGGTCTTTTGGGTGGTCGGGTAGGTGTTGATCTCCTGCTTAATTGGGTAAGTATATTTAATCGGACAACTAATTATGGTATACTAACAAGTCCCCCAAGTCCCCAAGTCAAAGAGAACTTTCTTGACTGGGGAGTTTGAAAAAAGGTTCGTGCGATTAAACAAAATACTTATCCGATTGAGCAGTGATACGTGGTCCTGTAACCCCCAAGTCCCCCAACTCTCCGGTCAAGGAAGGGCTCGCTTGACGGAGTGGGCACCTGTGCGCCCGTGGAGTTTTCCTAGTGAACACAAATGGGTGCAAGACAGATATATACGGATGCAAATGGGTGAATGTATGCGAATATATGTATGTTTACGAGCACGATGGATCCGAGCTGGACCCCGACCCTGGAATGGAGCCGTTAAGCCACGGATCGGTCGTTCTTGATGCATGAATGGAACCGAGCTGACCCCGACCCCCCAGGAGCCGTTAAGCCTCGGAACGGTCGTGCATAGGTGCCCAAGAGGGAGTTGTCAACTCATCAGCGCCGACCTATCGTAGCGTCAACGGTGGGATCAGAACCGTTACGTACATGTGTTGCAGCGCGCACAGAGGGACGGACGCATGCCCGTGCCGCTCATCGGTCTTAGCGCGCGCAAGGAGAGGACGGACCCCATGCCCATGCCGCCTAATCCGGCTTGCTTTCGTGCACGGAGGGGACAGACCCCACACCCGGAACGCTCATCGGTCTTAGTGCGCACAAGGAGGGGACAGATCCCGAGCCCTTGCTGCCTAAGTCGGCGAGTCGATCGTTAACATTGCGCGCACGGAGAGGACGGACCCCACACCCGTGCCGCCCATCGGTCTTAGCGCGCGCAAAGAGAGGGTGGACCTCATGTCCGTGCCGCCTAATCCGGCTTGCTTTCGCGCACGGAGGGGACTGACCCCACACCCGAAACGCTTATCGGTCTTAGTGCGCACAAGAAGGGGACAGACCCCGAGCCCTTGCCACCTAAGTCGGCGAGTCAATCATTAACGTTGCGCGCACGGAGAGGACGGACCCTACACCTGTGCCGCCCATCGGTCTTAGCGCGCGCAAAGAGAGGGCGGACCTCATGCCCGTGCCGCCTAATCCGGCGAGTCGAACGTTTACCTCGGGGGGAGGTGCCCCGTGGCCGTGGTGGAGACTTCTTCGTTTAGCGCGTGCGTGCGCGCGGGTGTTAATTATTTTCCGGGACGCGTAAATGGTGCTGCATTAATCTGGTGGGGTGGTGTTTGCTTGCCTGTGTGGCTTCTCGGGCACACTGTCGTGCGGGTGGTGTGTGCGCCAGTTCGAATGGCGGGAGGCGTGACGTGTGTTGTCTTGCCTTGGGTGGAGTGATTCTGTCTGACGAGGTGTTTGAGGTGACATTCCTTTTGATTTCTTCTTGGGAACCATTGTGTAATAAATGCTAGCCGTCGTAATTAATGCTGGCGTGCCCTGGGCATTAAATGCTGATGACGTAGTAACATGCTCGAAGGTCAGGCGTCAGGCGCGTGGGAGCGTGGGGTGTTGCATGGGTGACACGTGGCGAGACGTGGGAGACCGTGCTAGGGTTTTGAAAACGAGGCGGGAAGCTGAAGGGTTGGTGCAGTTACTTAGGAGAGTAAGTAAACCGCCTCGAGGCCACGTGTCGCAATCTGACGGTGGACACGCAAAAATGGACGGCTGGCGTTCGTTCGCGTAATCCGTGTGATCAGTATAAATAGGGCCTCAAGTGTCGTCTTCCTCACTTTTTTTGACATTTACTGAAATTCTGCCAAAATTACCCTGCACACTGTTCTTGATTTTGTTCCTCTGTTTGTTTGTTTGCTTGCCGGAATCCTTCCTCGACGTGCAATCTCAACCTGCAATTCTCAATTTGGTGAGGCTCTCAACCTGTATTGCTGTTTTCCGTTTTGCTCTCTCTCTTTTTTTTTTGGTTTTTTTCGGTTTCATTTTGCTTTGTCTCCTTCACGGTTTCTGGGTTTTGGGGCTGTTTCTGGGTTTGCATCTCAAGAACAAGGCGTGTTCTTGAGGTGTGCCAGGTTTGATCTTGTTTGGGGTGGGTTTTTTTTTTGGGGTTTTGGTGTTTCTGGTAGCTTCGCGTGCGTGCGTCTAGGAGATGGAGCCAATAGAGATATCGAGCAGACAATCGCGTGAGCGCATATACATACCGGGGGCGGGGTGGGTTAGTTGTGGTTCGGACACGAGCGGGTCGAGTACATCCTCGTTTGAATCCGTGATGAGTGTGACGCCTCTTCGATACATCCCTAACAATTCTCCTGTGGTGCAGCCAATGGATCCCAAACAAGCGCTCGCTTCCGCAGGGTTAGGGAGTTCGTCGAGGTCGTCGGGCGGGTCTTCGTCCACATCTGGGCCGTGGGGCGAGAATGACGTGCAACAGGAGTCGTCCATTCCCCAGTTCGCGGAAGGCGGCCGCGTACACTAGGTGCTGCCAGATGGGACGCCGGTACTGGAGCTTGAGTGCGCGCCGTCCGTGAAGGAGATGGTAAGGTGGGCGCGCGACTATCACATCCCGAGCTCGGTGAGGCTGAGGATCCCTGGCAAGGGCGACACGTTCACCCGCCCTCCGCTCGGCCACGTCTGCCTGAGCGAATTCCACCTGAAGGCTGGGATCAAGCTGCCACTGCATCCGTTCTTTCAGTATATGCTGGCGCTCCTGAGGATCTCGCTCGGCCAGTGCGGGCCCACGCTCACCCGCACGCTCGTGGCCATGTTCAATATCTTCCGGGTGAGCGGAATGGACCAACAGACGCGGGAGGAGTTCCTGCATTTCTTCCGTCTGCGATACTCCACGCGCCAGAGGGATTCGGGAACCTTCACGGTGGAGCCCCGCGTGAAGTGGTGGCTGGTTGATCCACCAAGCTCATCAACCTCCTGGCGCATAATCAACTGCTTGGTCAGTGGGGACTGGGAGTTCGGCGCCTTCCCCCCGGAGTATGCCGCCAATGCCGACAATATCGATCGAGTCCCCCAGTTCTTTCATACGCTCGACACAAACGAGTATCCGCTCACGCCCGTGGAAGAGGCCAGGATAGATCGCCTCAAGTTCGTGTTCGACCCCGGGCCCGAAGCTAGATATTTCTGGGCCGTGTGCCATTGGGATCTCATCGAACGCACGCGTCTCGCCAGGCCGCCCGGTCTGTGGGTTTTAGCGGTTCTCCTGTATGCTAGTAGGAATAGAATTGACTAAGTGTTGTCTGTTGCTAACCTTGCGTTTGTGTGTAATGCAGCTAAGATGACGAAGTCCAAGGCGACGGAGAAAGACGATGCGCTCAAGCGCCGGATGGCTGCTCTTCTCTCGACCGCCGAGAAGGTCTGCAAGGTCACGGATGACGGGCGTGGTGGGCTCGTCCTGGGAAGCAGCACCCAGGCCAAGATCCCCATCCCCAACGTAGCCGACTGCACCGAACCCGTCCTGGCGTCACAGACGACCGCCCCTCGCCCGCATCCAGGCAACGCCTCTGCCTCCAAGGGTCATGACCAGGCAGAGCGCGAGCGCCTCCACCGCGAGAAGGAGCAACGGCAGGTGGAGCACGACCAGCGCCGTATGGAGCAAAAGGATAGACGGGAGGCCACCCGCACGCCTCAGTCTTCAAGTCCACCTGAGCTTCCTGTCAGTGCGCCCGAGCAGGGGGGTAGTGTCGAGCGCCCGCAGAAGTGTGCACGACCAGAAGCCACTGGGGTCCGCACGCCTTCTGCGAGCCTCTCCTTGCCGCCATTACTACCGCGGTGAAGTCCGTTAATGGGTTGCTGCCGCCGGGCCAGCTTGTTCTGGACGACCTGGACCGGGCCTGCAACGCCTGTGCGATGATGCAGCATAAGCTCTTCAGAGCGCGTCAGCGGGAGGCGAATGATCGGGAGGCTAAGGTTCTGAAAGCGGAGCTGCGCGAGCTCACTTCGTCGCAAAAGAAGCTGCAGCACGGGCTCTTTAAGTCCAATGAGGTGGCGGACCGCCAGCTCCGCCAGCTCCATGAGGCCGCGGAGCGTGAGGCACTTCTGAAGGCGGAGCGGGACAGCGCTATGGCTGCGGTGGAGGAGGCCAAGGCGGAGGCGGCTAACAAGCTGGCAGAGATGGAGTCCCACCTGATGGAGGCCGAGCGCCAGGCGTGGACCAAGGAGCGCGTCATGCAGGCCCAAGTGGAGGCGGTTGCTGCTTTCAAGAATTCTTCGGAGTTTTTGGAGTTGGTGGCCGCTGAAGCCGATGGTTAAGTGGCCGAGTTCCAGGAGGCGGTGTCTCCCTTCCTGGACTTGGAGCGCTACCGCGCCTATCTGCAGTCGCTGGCGGGTGGGGCGTCCGCAGAGCCTGAGCAGGGGCAGCCTGAGGCGGCGACTGGGGAGGCGGCTGGCGGGGCGGGTGGGGCAGTAGAGTAGTTTTTTTTTTCTTTTCTTGTAGCTCTTTTGTAACAGGCATCGCGCCTTTGAATATAATGAAGTTTATTTTTCTTCCGTGCGTGTGCCCTTTATCTGCTTTTTTTTTGCATCTTTTAAATGACTCATGCGTACATGCGCTCCCTCTCTTTTTTGTTTGAATGGTATTTAACTAAGTGTTACACTAACGCGAACAGTCTCGCCCCAGTCCCCCAAGTATCGGGCGGGCGGGTTGAGAACAAACGACAACAATAAAATGAACCGAAATGATCTAAGTATACTTCGATCAAATTTTAATGAAAGTACTTCCTCAAGTGTTGGATGTTCCATGGGTGTCGCAGCCGTTGACCCTGCATGTCCCTTAGGTAGAAAGTGCTGGCGCTTACTACTTCGTCCATGATGTACGGACCTTTCCATGACGGGCGGAGTGCCTTGACCTTCTGCTGGATCGCCTTCATCACCCAGTCCCCCAGTTGGATTGGTCGAGCGCGAATACGCTGGTTATATAATCGGGCGATCATTTGCTTGTTCCCGGCGTTGTGGAGATGAGCCGTGTCTCTTCGTTCTTCCAGCAGATCGTTGTTGAGTCGTAGTCCCTCGTTGTTTGTGCATGGATCGTACCCCTCGATCCGTAGGCTCTGGTGGGTGATCTCCAAGGGTAGCACAACTTCCGTTCTGAACGTCAGACTGAACAGGGTTTCGCCCGTGGCTGCGTTAGCGGTCGTTCGGATAGACCATAGGATCTTCGGGATGACCTCGGGCCAGCGTCTGCATCCCGCGTCTCCGGGTTCGATGTCTTCAATCTTTTTCTTGATGCCCGCTTTGATGATCTTGTTCGCGGCCTCCACTTGTCCGTTTGTTTGAGGGTGCGCTGGTGATGCGAACACGAGGTCCGTTCCTTGCTGTTTGCAGAAGGCCGTGAGCCGAGGGTTGTTGAACTGTGGCCCATTGTCCGTGATGATGCTGATCGGCGCCCCGTAGCGACAGAAGAGGAAGCGCCAGAGGAAGCGTTCGACCTTCTCTATCGTGATCTTTGCCATTGGCTGGGCCTCGATGAACTTGGTGTGGTAGTCGATGATGACAATCAGGTATCTGTACTGCCCCTTCGATTTTGGGAGCTCCCCGATTAGGTCAAGTCCCCACTGTGCGAATGGTACGGGCGACAGGAGGATGGACGGCGGGCGTGTGGTGGTGATGTACGTGCAACTAGCATTGGTGGCACTTGCTTGTTAGCGCCGTGGTGTCCGCGTGGATGGTGGGCCACCAGAATCCGCACCGAAGGGCCTTGTGTGCGATTGATCTGGCGCCCGCATGGTGGCTACACGTGCCCGAGTGGATTTCCTTCAGGATCGAGTTGCCCTTGGTTGGAGTGACGCACTTGAGGCTTGCCCAAGTCCTCCCTTGTTGATACAGCATTCCGTCCCGCATGCTGAAGTTGGCTGCTCGTGCGACAATGGTTCTGGCTTCTCGCTTGTCCTCTGGTAGTTCTCCCCTTGTCTTATATGTGATGAGCACGTCCATGTAGCTGTGCTCGTTCGGTTCGATTGTCAGGATTTGCTCTCCTCCCGAGATGCTCGGTCGTCGCAACACTTCGACGATCCGCTGCCCTGGTCCCGTGTGTACGGGGGCCGTGGCCAATCGGGCGAGCCTATCTGCTTTCGCGTTGAACCCTCGGTGTATGTAGTTGATGTTGACGAACTTGAATCCACTGATCAGCGCCTTCACGTGCTTCAGATAGGCGATCATGGACTCTCCCTTCGCCTGGAATTCCCCTCCGACCTGGCTCACCACCAACTGCGAGTCACTGAATACGTTGAGGTCGGGCGCCTCCGAGTTCTTGGCCAGCTGTAGGCCTGCGATGAGCGCTTCGTACTCGGTCTCGTTGTTGGTTGTCTTGAATTCAAACTTGAGGGCGTACTCCGCGTTTACCCCTCCTGGTCCGGTCAGGATGATTCCGGCGCCGCTTACCTTCTTTGTGCAGGATCCATCGACGTAGAGGTCCCACTCCGACAGTGGTCCTTCCTTGCCCTCCGACTTTTCAGATGCTTCTACCACCGGGTCGTTGGGTGCGTCGACCGACGTCGCCTCTGCCTCCGTATACTCGGCGATGAAGTCTGCCACTGCCTGTCCCTTGATTGCCGTTCGGGGTTTATACTGGAGGTCGAACTCGCTGAGTTCAATGGCCCACTTCGCCAGGCGGCCGTTGTGGTCGGGCGATTGGAGGATCTGGCGTAGGGGCACATTGGTGAGGATGTGGATGCTGTGCGCCTGAAAGTATGGCCTCAATCGTCGGGCGGCGGTGATGAGTGCGAGCGCCATCTTCTCAATCGTCGGATATCGGGTCTCAGCGCCCGTCATGCCCTTTCCTGAGAAGAAAACAGGCAGTTCCGTGCAGTCCTCCCTGCGGACGAGGGCAGAACTGACGGCTGTGAGCGAGGCGACCAGATAGATGTACAATGTTTTCCCCCGGATGGGTCTGGAAAGGAGTGGGATGGAGGCTAAGTACTCCTTGATCTGAAGGAAAGATGCCTCGCACTCGGGCGTCCATGCAACCTCCCGTTTGTTCGTCGTTCGGAGGGCCTTGAAGAATGGGACGCACCTGTCCGAGTAGCGAGATATGAATCTGTTCAGCGATGCGAGCTTGCCCGTGAGGCTCTGCAGGTCCTCCTTCTTGACTGGTGGTTTCATGTCCATGATTGCTTTTACCTTGGCGGGCGCGGCTTCGATTCCCCGCTGGCTGACGATATACCCAAGGAATTTTTTGTTGGTGACTCCGAACGTGTACTTGGCCGGGTTCAGCCTCATGCCGTTCCTGATGAGGATGTTGAGAACAGTCCCCAGGTTCTGGACGTGGTCGACCGCCTGAATTCTCTTCACCAAGATGTCCTCCATGTACACGTCCACGATATTTCCGATCAGGCCATGAAACATCGCGTTCATGAGCCTCTGGTATGTGGAGCCAGCGTTCTTCAACCCGAATGGCATAACGACGTAGCAATACAGGCCCTTGTCCGTGACAAATGTCGTCGCCTCCTGGTCTTCGAAGTTCATGAAGATCTGGTTGTAGCTCGAATACGCGTCCATCATAGACAGGAGCTCGTGTCCGGCTGTCGCGTCCACCAACTGGTCGATCCTTGGTAGAGGGAAGTTGTCCTTGGGGCACGCCTTGTTGAGGTCGCTGTAATCGATGCACATCCTCCATTTTTTGTTGCTCTTCAGCACCATTACAGCGTTGGAGATCCACTTTGGATAGTCCACCCTGTGGATGAACCCGATGCCCAGCAATCAGTCCACTTCCTCGTGCATCGCCGCGTAGTGTTCCGCTTTGTACGCTCGTCGCTTCTGCTTTACTGCCCGGGCGCCGGCGCTGACGCTCAGCTTGTGGGATATGATGTTTGTACTGATCCCGGGCATGTCCTTGAACGACCATGAGAACACCTCCTGCTTTTCCTTCAGCAGCGCGATCAGCCGCTCAGCTATCGCGGGAGCCAACGATGCTCCAATTTGGACCGTCCTCTCCGGGTGTTAAGAGGATAGCTGAATCGTCCTCAGCTCTTCGCGCTCGGGGACAGGCGATACTGCCATCAGCCCGTCGCGTGGGTTGTCCGGTATCTCCGTTTCTGGTGCCGACTTCTCCATGGCGAAGACCTCCTGCCTGTTCCGGGGCTTCGCTACTTCTTCATAGTTGTATCCCCGAACGTGTCCGACCCCATGCTCGGTTGGGAATCGTCCCAAGAGTATGTGCCCCGCAATGATCAGCTTTAACTTGTTGATCCCCGGCCTCCCGAGTATGGCATTGTATGGGGAGGGGGTGTCTATGACGATGAAGTCCGTCCGGACCTCGCTGTGCGGGGAATCGGGGGCGCCGATTCCGACCCGAACGTTGTCGCTTCCAATTGGGTACGATGTTTCGCCTGTGAAGCTGGCGACGCACTCGTGGTCCTGTGTCATCTTGTGTGCGGGTCTGCCAAGCGCCGTGTACGCATCCAGGTAGATCACGTTCACGGACGCTCCATTGTCCACCAGCACCCTCTTCACGAGGAATCGGTCAATGATCGCGTCGATCACGAACGGCAAGGTGCTGTCCTTCGGGCTTCCTTCTTCGTCCTTTGCCGTGAAACTAATAGTTGGAGGCTCACTTCTTCCTGCCTTGGGCGCCCTTCCTGCCCCGATCGTCAGCACTTCCCTGCTCGAGCGATCGGGTGACGACGTTCCCTCCTTGTGCTTTCCCCCGGATATCGTGCTGATAGTCCCCCGGGTCTCGATATTTGCTTCGCGCTGTCGCTCTTCCGCCCTAGGAGGGGTGACCTGTTCGTCTTTCTGCATATCCGTGAGGACCTTTGTCAGCATGATGCAGTCGTTGGTGTGGTGGGTGGCGGTGTTGTGGTATTCGCACCAGATGTCCGGGATTCGGCCGATCGGGGCCCTCGCTTTCGACATGTTGTTTGGCGGCGCAATTAGGTGTCGATGCTGGCGGAGCAGCTGCTCGTTTGACTGTCGGTTGATCGCATATACCTCCTGGCCCGCCGGTCGGTACCGTGGTGCTGACGGTAGACGGGCTTCCTGTGATGCTGATCCCCTCGCCTGGTTGTGGCGGTTGTTGTGATAGTTGCGGGTGGACGACCTCTGGTGATTCTGTTCTTGCGTGTCTCGGCCCCTCTTGTAGCCCCCGGTTGGCTCTTCGTCGTCCGCGGGTTGCCGTGGTTGAGCGCTTGCCTTCTCCGGTCTGTTGGTGCTAGACTCGGAGGTGGACCCGTACACTCGCGTCTCCACCAACGCCTTCTGCACGATCAGGTCCATGATCTCGTCGTAGTCGAGATGTTCTTTTCGCACCAGCTTCTCTACGAATGGCGTGGCGAGCATGTTGTCCATCAGGGCTATCTTGGCCACTCGCTTGTCAAGGTCCCTGCATGTGCTCGCGAGCGTCCTCCACCGGTTTATGTAGCTTGACAAGCTCTCGTCCCTCCCCTGGCGGATTTTGAGGAGGATACCCGTAGTGTTGTACTTTCCTTGGAGCCTGTATCGCTTCTGGAAGCTCTCCGCCAGCTCGAGGAACGAGCGGATGGAGCCTGGTGGAATCTCGTAGAACCAACTCCGTACTTCTTCGGTCAGTGTTTCCTGGAACAGGAAACACAGGGTTGGGTTCGAATATTGGGTCCCGTCCGTGGTGGATCGAAATTCATCGATGTGCGTACGGGGATCCCCACTCCCGTCGAACCGGGTGATCTTCGCTGTTTTCGCGTGGTGGTCTCTTCCCCTTTCTAGTATATGTGCCAAGAACGGGCTGACCCGGGGGGTGAACGTCCCACCCTGCCCGGCAAGTTTGTCTTTCCGTAGGCGCGAGACTTCCTCCGCCAATTCTTCCATCCTCCGAAGGATCCGGGTGCCGACTCCCCTACTGGCGTGGGCGCACGGGCTGTCCGGGCGTCTACCCTGTCAAACGGATGTTGCTCCTCGCCGGTGGTTTCTTGGGTCTGTTCGTGTTACCCCTGCTGCTGGCCGACGAGCGCGTCCAGTCGTTCCTCCAGCCTCTGCCGGACTCCTCCGCCCTCTCGAGCGCTGCCTCTCGTAGTTCCTGAAGCAGGCCGTCGACGCGCTCTTCGCTACTGCTGCTCCTTCCTAGTTCCATTACCTGCCGTTCCTGCGCGCATGGGGGTGTTTCCCCAATGGGTGTATCACCGGCATTCGTCTCCTGGGTATGCATGTGGGCTTTTGGTTGGTGGTGTTTGTACGAGGTTTGCAATTTGTAAGCTTCCCACAGACGGCGCCAACTGTTTCTGCCGGATTACGCGGGACGCAATCTAGCAGAAGCAAGTACGAGTTCTCTTCTTCCTCTCGTCCGAACGCTCGGGCTGTTCAATGGTCGGGCACTTCTCTTCCTTTCGGGTCTTCGGATGTTCAGGTGCGCGTGTTCCGGTTCGGCTGTTAGAATAATACAACGACAAACACAGTCAGATGGTCGAGACAGGGGTGGCCTGCCTTCAACCCTACGATGCCTAAGTTAGAGGATGCATTGGATATAACAGTTAACTGAACGTGCGAGGAAGTATGTTGGAGTGTTTAGTGGAGTTGTGATTGGATAAACTGAACTTGCCCTTACCTGCAATAAATACCTTTTATATATAGGTGGTTGAGTTTGTTGCTTACTTGTGTTCCTCGATGTGGGACTACTGCTTCTGTTTGTTTATGTGATCTGCACATACAGATGTGCACCCCACGGGCGCGTGCGTGCTCGGATGGGGTCGGTCTTGTGAGCAGAGTTGTAGTCTTCCTGGTGGTCTTTCGGGTGGTCGGGTAGGTGTTGATTTCCTGCTTAATTGAGTAAGTATATTTAATCGGACAACTAATGATGATATACTAACAGAGTGCGTGCGGCTTTTAGCATTGAAACAGATAGCTTTCCCAGTATGTCTCAAATTTTTTACTCATAGTGAAAGAAAAATATATTAAAATGGTTTCAAACATATGCATTAATTCTTTCTATTAGATGGACGTCAATGTTGGCAGGATAGCTATTCGTTTAGGATGGGTTCCTATGCAACCGTTACCTGAAGGAGTTCAAATACATCTATTAGATCAGCAAGTAATACAAACAATGTAAATGATACTTTTACCAGAAATATTAGTATGATCTACATTATTAGTATATAATATAACTTATCTACTATTGATGTATAGGATGCCGATCATGAACGATGTACAACAGTATCTTTGGCCTCGACTATGTCATATGAAGTTTGAAGAATTGTAATCCTCAACATTTATCTTTATCTTACTTTTTATCGACACACTCATATATACTTATTCATTATTACTTAACTCTCTTAATGTATTGCTTATCCAGGTATGAGCTACACTATCAAATGATAACATTTGGAAAGGTGCATTTTAAAAGTATATGTTACTAAATTTTGATAATTAATTACGTGGAAGATATTAGTTCTTTAATGCAATTTTCATAATTTTGTAGGTTTTTTGCGCCAAAAGGAATCCTAGTTGTCATTCATGTCCAATGAAGGATGATTGTAAGTACTATCACAGTGCGTATGGGAGGTTAGTTACAGCATTTAAGTTTATTAACTTAGCTTCTTAGTTAAATAAGAACAAACAAAAAAATTGAAAAGTTGGTTGTCATGTATTTGATGTAGTGCAAAACTTGCTGCTTTACCGGAATCAAAAGAAAGTGGGGATCCTCTTGATTCAGGTTACAAGATTCTTGATTCAACATCACAATCATCTCCAGAGGGCACTACTACTGCCCTACTGGATCAGAATATCAATTAAAAGACTGTGAGCCTATAATTGAAGAACCAGCAACATCACCTGAATTGTTAGATAGAGACATTGAAGATTTGTTCTCTGAGAAACAACAATCAAACACAAATGAGTCTTCAAGAAACGATGTTACATCATTGGTCATATCTAGAGTCCCAGAAGAAGCTTCGCCTGATCTCATTCGTATGCTCAAACAAAGGAATCGTTTGAGCACAAGACATTAAGTGTAAGTTGAACCTCACATTAATTAATATATTATGTATTATTATCATCATCATTATTAAGTATTAAAATTAACTTTATCCATCACGCAGTTATGTAATTAAAGATGAACACCCTTTATTTAAAGTGGTAAGTTTTTTCTTATTTTACTCTTTATGAATTATATTGTATTATACCAACTTGGTTGCTGATAGAAAATATGCAATCTTACAGCTACAACTAGAGAGACGTCACCCAGATGATAAGCATAATTACTTATTTGCTATGTGCACACACCAGGTATGATTAACAGTACACTTCAAAGTGTTTATATGCGACATTTACTTTTTCAGATAATAAGGGATACTACGCTATCTTGTTAATATTTTATATTTTGCATTTATGGAAAGTTTAATTTCAGATCATACAAGTATATGTGAAGCACCCAATGAAAGAAGTAATTCCCAGGAATCACCATGTGACGGTGGAACTCAATATGACACCGTTCAAGGAACAATTTTGGCGAGTAAAGTCCATATTAATCACCTTTCTAAAGTTTATAATTTATAACAATTATTATATATAGTTGCTTTCAATAATTTGACCAAAGACAATGCATGAATTAATAGATACCTTGTAGAACGGCAGTGAGGGGAATGTTTCCGATAAACGGTACATATTTTCAGGTTAATGAGGTAAGCTTTACTTTCCAGAAATAATAGATCATAGTTGGATTAAGTACCACAGGCCACTATAATGGTTTATCTTGACTTGTAGGTTTTTGCGGACTATGAGTCCAGTATAAATCCGATTAACGTTGGTAGAGAATTGTTAAAGAATCTGACAATAACACATGCATATTTTGGATCATCAACGAGCTCTATTCTTAAAGGTAAATAATTGTAGCGTAAATATGAGTTTTACATTTTATGCATGTCCTGTTTTTTGTTTATAGAAATTCTAATATGCATTTAAATCACTCAACTTTTATCGCAGGGATGCAAACATATGAAATTGCACAGTGCTTCTTTGAAGGTATGCATTGTTTAGGATAGTTGCAATTATTGGAAGATAAAAATTGTATACATTGAGACGATACTAAATGGTTCAACTTTTTGTTATTCCAGGTCACATTTGTGTAAGAGCATTCAACCGTGAAACACGGCTGCCTGAGCCTCTTCTGGATAGATTTCACTTTTCAGCTCAGAAAGGAATAAAGGTGAAAATCAAGACTATGAAGAAAAAAATGATTGAAGAGGAAAAGAATGTGGCTGTAACAAGAAGATGCTGTATGTATATATGTATACATTTGATTTGATTGCAAAATCAATGAACAAATTGCTATGAACACTCTGATCACCGCACTCGGGAATCTGATATGATTGCCACTTCAAATATACATCTCTCTCTCTCTCACACTCACTCACTTTGTCTCACTCGCTCTGTGGAAAAAAATTACACAAATAGAAACAGAGGGATATACTGTATAACTGGCAAACTTTCCTCAACACACCATGGTAAGTAAACTCACCATCACCTTGCACTCCCTTGCCTTCGTTTTCCTTCAGCAGACACTGACTGCCTCCTCGGCAAACCTTGACTGATGCCATTGGGTGATTTCCTTGACGGGGAAGGAAGCAATGATGGAATGAAGCTTCTGGTTAAAAGAATGAAGATAAATGACATATTGTATTAGAACGTGTATATGGTTCCGTATAGATCATGCAGCCCAAAGAAGAAAGGTGTTCTGAAACTAATGGCAGTAAGAGTTACCTTGTCTCGGGGCTCCTTATTGGCCTGTAATTGCTTTTCTTTGCTTTGCCTCCAGTCCCGTTTGGAATGTTTGTAGCTTTACTAGGGGCATTCAGTTGCCAAAGTAAGTCTGGCTCTGATGAATCACTAGTTGCTGTATCGAGCTGATCGTCAGAGTCGTCAAACTCGTGTGTTGTTGTACTTATATTGGAAGCGTCTGGGAGACAAGTCTGGCCAAACATTTCTGGTAGCTCTCCGTGATCCCAACATGATCTTAATGGACTTTGTTCTCTACTTTTGCTCTCAAGCTTGTTTACCATCACCTTATCAACCCAATCACCAGGAAGTGATGAAACTGACTCCTTATCGTCCTCCTTTCCATTCACTATGGGGCTAGCAATGGATGGCCAAGGAGGTGAATGCATCAACATATCTTGAAGATCTAAACTTCGGTGTTTTGGCTTTGATGAAGAGTTTTTGCGAACCTAATGAAATCCAAAATTGGTGAAGCACATAATCAGATTCCAATGAATACGTTACATACAATAATATTCTCATCTATGTATATTGGTTGGCCATGTACCTCTATGTTCCCAAAATCCTCCGTTGATTGCCTCCGACCACCAGACAAAGCTCCAGGACCTTTTCCTCTTGGATGCAAAAGAGAAGACTCAGCAGACTTCATTCTAAACCTTTCTGGGCTTAGGGAGAGCGAATGTTTCAGCTGCATCCCCTCACCATCCTTTCGTGCTAAGGCTGCCTTCAAATTAGCAATCTGAAATAAAACAAATAAACTGTGAAGATAAAAAGGTTCACCTAATTATTGCACACACAGTACCGCAGAAGCCAAAGACCACCTGTTCTTTGAGCTCTTTAACATCTGCACCATCTTTGTTAACTTTAGCAGCGCCAAGCTCAACTGTGGAAACCCTTTCTGCAAATTTGAGGGTACTGAGGGTTTCTCCAAGAGCATCGTACTCAGGGCTAATGTGAACAAACATGAGTGTCTTCGCTTGCCCCCCTATGTTAAAAAGACCAATCAAATCATATTGATAGACACACCTATAAATAAGAGAGTTTCTAATCAAGAGATTGTTCGACAATCTTACCAAGCGAGTCTTGGAGTAGCTGTGTGAGTTTACTGTTCCTATAAGGCACATGCGAATTCTTTTGAGCCAGAGAGGCAATGACATCTCCTAAAGCTGAGAGAGATCTGTTAATATGTTGTGCCTCCTTTAATCTGTCACCTGTAACCTCCGATTTGTCAACTCTTTCACTTCCAGCCAAGTCAACTAAATGCATACAACCACGGAGAGTGCTTCCAGATGTCAGGTCCTTTCCATTAACATGAACCATCAAGCAACTGTTCATATTAACATCGGGAAGTTAGTGTTTATAGGTTCAATGCATATGTTGTAACACTACTTAATTTGATATCTAAAGTATCATTATCCTACCTATGGGATCGACTACTCCGGTCATTCATAGCTGTAGAGCCTACTGCACGGTTCTTATGCCCAAGGTTCATCAAATATATAACATCAGATGTCGATGATACAGGTACAAGGTTTGCTTCAGGTACATTAATGCCACTTTGAGAACTATTTCGAATTTCTAGTTTTTGTTGGAGTTAAGAAAACAGAGGAATAAAATGCATATAAAGAAACATCTCAATCTAAAATGAAAAGTACAGTCACAACTCATAAAGGATATCTCTTGATAGAGCCATCCACTGCAAGCAGATCTCTAACTTGCTCATTGTAAATTTCTAGCATCTGAACGGATATTTCATAGTGAATGGTGTCCTTTCTCGGTTCTGAAAGATGAAATAAATCACTCAACGCTCTGTAGTTTACACCTCGGCTTTCGTCTGTAATTTCATTTGGTCCAGTCTATATTGGTGAGCAAAGTAAAACCACGGATTAGCTTATAATTTGTCAAAATCAAATTTGGAAAGCATAGAAATTACCTGATGAAATCATCCAAATTTAATATACATATCATACCATAGTATAAGTTTTTCCTGATCCTGTTTGGCCATAAGCAAATATACAGATGTTGTAACCATCAAGAACAGACCGAATGAGAGGCTGCGTATCTGAAAATACCTCCTCTGCATGGAAAGAGAAGTGAAAGTGAACACACTGACAAGTGACAAGTATGACAGGTTAAGAATACATAAAAGTCATAAACCTACTCAGCGAATAGCTAGCTAACCTTGGGTTGACAATGGGCCAAATACTTTGTTAAAAGTGAAAGATTTCCTTCCATCTTTGCCATATTTGGATGGAGTGACAATTTCTATTTTTCCATCATCTATCTGATTAAAAGTATTGGAACGATTTGATTGTCCAGGCAA
Source organism: Geum urbanum (assembly GCA_946800695.1). NCBI lineage: Eukaryota > Viridiplantae > Streptophyta > Magnoliopsida > Rosales > Rosaceae > Geum > Geum urbanum. The sequence goes on along the minus strand of OX327000.1, from coordinate 75,348,867 downwards.
CAGCGGACGCACTCGGCAGTATACCCTTATATTTCCTGTAAAAACAGAACTGATGACCATTTAATTTGTAGAAAACATGGAATAAATTGTATACAGAGGAAGACCAGAAATTTACCTTTCAGATCCTGTACTAAATTGTACAACTTGCGGTTTTCTTCAAGAACTTTCTGGTATCCTGATGCTGCATGGGCCAAACCATGCAGATGCATACCTACATTGTGAAAGCAATATTGTTTTCAACTCGTCATCTAGAATTTGGGATGAAAAAAAATAGATATAGAAGAAATTCAAATTGATACCCAGGCTGTTGAACTCCTCCTGGTACTTGATTTGTAGAAGCTTCATTCCTGCTTTTGTATCATATAGAGTATGTTTCAATTCCTACATGAAATTAGCACCAGTTTCACCACTAATTCTTTAGGACAAATTAACAGAATTGGAGAAGCTATTTTAGTACAACTGCAAGTTACCCGAATATTTTTCTGTTGTTTAACCAACATTTTATGACTCACGAGTTGGCCTTTTGATCCCTCTTGATGGGCATATGTTTTCTTGCAACAATCATCCTTTATTTGAGTGGCAGCTTGCTCTTCCTTCTTGATCTCAGTAAAAGAAAATGTCACCAATTGCGAAAATAAGCACAATTGAAAATGCAACACAATACTATCACACTTACATAAGCCTGTCGCATTTCACAACATAAATAGTGACTGAGAATCTAAACACATACCTCACCAGATAATGCCATATCACCATTAGAAGAATGAGATAAAGAGTCTTGTCTAGGAAACACCGTATCTCTGGAAGTAGTTCTTACCTGTCATTATATCATTATTGTCATTGAAAGAAGCTTGATGGTAACTTATAGTAAAACTACGCCTTCAGGCACTCAGTGCTAGTTGAGAATCAGGATCTGAGTATAAGAAATTTTGGTATCCACAGTCCAAGGAGCACATGTAGCTACTTACCGATTCAGCTTGGCTTGCTAACCGATGCTGAAACTCCTCCACAACTTTACTCAGCATAGATTCCACAATCTATCAAAAGCAAAGGAAAATTGTTTCCTGAGTGTAACAGAATGATGAGGCTATATAGGAAATGCAGAATTATAAACATCAATCTTATCCTTAGAATAATAACAAATGTACTGAATGATCACATTATATGGGAAGGTTATGCTATTTCAGTATTTCCACTGAATGAAACCAAGCAACAGGGTCCCATTTGACTTTAACAATACTCACATTTCTTTTACAAAAAATATGGATGAAGTTTAAAAACAGGCAGAAGAATCCTTACATGTGGAATTTCTTCGTGCTTCTTGTCTGAAAGAACTTCCCGTACTAGCATGTGTAAGGATTGCGATGAACTCTGAAGATTGGAAGACAAAAATATTATTCTACTATTTGATGAGTGATAAGAGAAACTTAAAGAAAAACATAATCTCACTCACTGCTTCAGTGGGATCTTCACTGGAGAAACTATCTTGCGACCTCTCTCCCCATGATAAGGTCCTTGTAAAGGAACTCATGAATGTTTCAGAATTTTTTCGTACAAAGGGTTTCCCACAGATGGGTGGTCTCAAGTTTCCGACAAATTTCCATGACCCACTTCCACCTGCTTGTTTCCAGTCACTATATGATCTTAGTGCTAGAACACAGTTCACAATCCTTGCACTTGCAGATTTCCCTCCCTGTAACTCCAAATTTGGATAACTGTCAAAGGACAAAGACAAAGCTCGAACGAAAAAAAAAAGAAGGAAATAATGATGCTCATCTGAGCTATATGAATTTTCCAACACATAAATGTACTCGGAGCACCAACCTGTTCTAAATCACAGGCCTCAAAGGTTGGAAGCCCCAATTCCTCCACAGACACAAGGAAATTTCTGACGTTTTCGAAGTACTGAAATGCTGATAGAGCTACCCCATCTGGAATAATGACGGAGTCGGTAGGACCTTCGACTACCTAAGAACCAAAAAGGAGGTCATCCTCTCAAAACCAGCCGATGAATAAATATGGCAAAGTAGCCAGAACAAAGGCAAATTAGGAACAGAATGGATCTATACCTTTGCCACAGCTCCTGGTTGAACCTTGTTCAGAACATTACAAAGAATTATGCCACTCCGCAGTCCAAGCCTAAAATCTTCTTCAGCGGGTTCAGCTGGCAAGTCTTTACCCCCAACCACTCCAACCATCCTTCTCAGCCATCCGGCTGCTTGATACCGTCTCAAGGCTGCATAATAATAGAATGGCGCCAATTACTTAACTTCTTACACAGAATATAGCAATGCCAGGAAAATCATATTCACCAATCAACACTGAGAAGCAGGGAAACCTTTAGTCCCTTAATTCAATGCTTAGAAACCTTGCTTCTACTGTGGAATTGGTGTGTTAATATGAGGTCCAGGATATCAAAATTCATCCCCAAGATCATTGAAATATAAACCAACAAAACTCTGTAATCTGTATTGAATTCTATATCCAAATGATAGTACTCCTCACCAACTACTATTCCTCCCAAGATTTCAATACCAAAAGCTAATCATTTATGACAAGTTGGATTCTTGGGCTTTCATGTGAAACTAAACCCCTCCCAGCATTATTAATATTAAAGAAAGTTCATTTTTCATTGCATATCCATCAAAACCAATACTTCACCGCATTTAAGAAGATTAAATTCCATAAAAATGAAGAACCAAAAGGCTAAACAAAATATGCAGAACTTTAATCAACATGAACCAAAATGAAGAAGGAAAAAAAAAAAAACTTACAAGCTTCCTCTGCCTTTCTTGAAGCCAATCCCACATCGCTGAGACGAGTCCCATGCTGTTGAATAACCTCTTCAACCACAGAAGCTACATTAAAAGGCAACACTTGTTCCGTCGCCATTACCCACCAAAGATATCAAATTTCAACTCCAACCCATTAACCCAAAACCTCCAAGCTCTCTCTAGAACAAAGCAGACCCACACATTTGTGAAGCGAGACCAGAACAAGAATTGGGATTTTTTGTGACAAAGAATGAAACTTTGGGTGAATTCTCTAAGGGAGAGAGTGGAATTAGATATAGGTCTTATTTTGGAAGAAGAAGAAAAAAGAAAATGAAAAACGAAAATGGAGTAAAGGAAAGTGGAGAGAGAGAGAGAGAGAGAGAGAGAGAGAAAAGAAATTGGGTTTGTGATGATTTTAATTCTGTGTGTGTTTGTTTCTCTCAATTTTCTTTGTTGGGTTTTTTTCTTCTTTTGTTTCTGTTTTAGCGTATTGTGGTGTGTGTCTAAATATTGAATGGGAAAAGCTACACCGAACCTGGTTCCGAGCCTCCCGGGAGAGATGGGATTTAACGGTTTATATCCCCCACAAGACGACAAAAATTGAAAAGGAACATTTAGATTTAGATTTTCTTATGTTGCGATCACAAATATTGGGTCGGGTATACAAATGTTTTTGTCTCCGGAAGACCGTGTTGGTGTTGGTTTATGATGAGAAGTGTGGTAAACTCGAAATTTGAAGTCTTTATCAATAATCTTGTGAGAATAATATTAATTCTCGGAACCTGGCCATAGATGAATATTTTTTATTAGATATCTTTATTTTTATTTTTTTAATAAAACAATTTTTTGAGAATTCAGGAAGTAATTTTATTAAATAATACGAGTAAAGTCGCAATTTTAGTCATCTAGAACTAGCTCTGAAGTAGAGATGGGGACACATTCATAATGAGTGTCACCGTTAAATACAAATCTTTGTATTACCCTATTACAGATATTAACACTAAACTTGAGATTCATACAACTCGACAAATGTAGGCTTACTTTCATCACAGTTGAATCACGAGAATCAAAGACATATAAAGATGACAATACCCTTGAACACTCAATTATAGTAGATATGTTAATCCCATTGAATCTCAGAATCCACCACAAATGCAAATACGCCATAAACATTATATCCATCACAATTACCAAATCTATCCCACCACTAGACCAGAGAAAGGATCCCCCTGGATCCCAAGCCCAAAATGACCACAAAAACCATATCAATCCCAGCCCAACAACCATGGACCCAATAGTCTACCCAAGCATAGAAACCAAGCTTTTCCCCAACAAACACGAAGCAGGACCACCGCCTCTCCCAATCCAAGGGAACTGAGACACCGTCACAGGACAACCATCCCCCCAACTGACCTCACCACAACCACAGAGTCCTGACCACCACCACCAGGGCTATCCTCATCCAAAGAGCACCCGTTGCCCGACGGCAGCTGATGTCGAAAACCCCCGCACATCTGGAGGAGCAAAACACCGCCAGCATAACAGCATCACTCGTGTCGTGCCTCCGACCACCTTTGCTCCAACAAGGGCATTCACGTCCTCCGATAAATACTTAATTTTTGCTCATGTTGGACGACCAAAAAAAGTCGAACCCAACCCGAACGCCGCCATCAAACTTCCTTGGGGAGAAACAAACGAAGCAGAGACCCACTCGCGATGAGGAGATGAGGACGCCCTGAAGGCAACGTTCTTGAAGAATGACGTCGCATAGAGGTCTCGAGGGGGGAGCAAAATCGCCGCAGCAGCTGCGCGAAAGAAACCTAGGAGAGCTATAATGCATAATCTTTTGACAACCTTCTTGTGTTTTCCCCAATGTATGTAAATCGATATTATCGGCGATATTTCGTCGATCTTTCGATTTTTTGGAGTTATCTGAAAATTCCTCAAATATATCCCTATCCCTAAATTTCACGATTTTTTTTTATTTTTATCGATATTTTCGATATATCCCCGATATTTCCCGAAATTTCCGTAAACTTTTCACATTTAACATTTAGTTTGGTAAATGTTCAATCTTCACATGCTCAATATCTAATCCGCCATTCACGTGACATATCCATGCCAATACATGCAGAATTACATGGGAGAACAATCATTTAATAATTATTCTTCACAATACACATATGATTATGCACAGGGAGATGAAAAAAATAGTGTGAATTTCAAAGCTCATATGTCCCCTACGTGGTTTTAAAGTATTTTTATATTTGATTTTGTGATGTGTGATGTTTAATATATTGTACAAAAGACGTGATGGCCTAGCTTCCCATAAGTTTTAGCCATTAAAAAATAAAAATAGAACTAATAAATTATATTTTAATAATTATCAGCACTTAACACGTACTAATTCATATAGTAATATAGCAAATTTATGTCTTGATGTTTGATCAATATTTTCTTTTCACATAAGGTAGATAATTGATTATGTAACAACCTCCAAAAGTTTCATTACAAATTTTCATGTATTTTTATTAGTTTTCATCATTTCCGTCAAAATTTTCACTGAATCGATATTTCCGTCAATATATCCAAATTTTGGAACGTCGATATATCCTCGATATTCGATATTTTACTCATTGGTTTTACCAGACCCATTAGACATATTCATTTGATCGAAGTTAGCTAAAAAAATACTTATCGTCAATTATAAGGGATTGTTTGGTATAGTTTTTGAAAGCACTTCTAGACATAAAAAATTACTTTTACAAATTTTGGAGTGTTTAGTTGTATATAAAAGTATTTTGAGAAATTATAGGAAATCACTTTTTAGTCTTAAAAGTAGTTTTGTATGAAGCACTTAGAAAGTACTTCCTCTTGAAAGTAATTCCTCTTGAAAACGCTAATTAAAAAAATTACTGATCTATCCCAAACAAGCACTAACACTACAACATTTCTTCCCATTGCCGGCGACTTTTATGTCGCCGGCAATGTTTTTGGACATTACCGGCGATTTTTGCCGGAAAAATCGCCGGTAATGTTTTTTTTTTTTTTTTTTTAACATTACCGGCGACATAAATGTAAGTCGCCGGTAATGTCTTGCCGGAAAAGACATTGCCGGCGACATACATTTATGTCGCCGGTAATGTAAAAAAAAAAAAAAAGACATTACCGGCGACATAAATGAAGTCGCCGGTAATGTCTTCTTTTTTTTTTTTTACATTACCATCGAGAGATTGCCGGCGACAAAAATCGCCGGTAATGTAAAAAAAAAAAAAAAGACATTACCGGCGATTTTTCCGGCAAAAATCGCCGGTAATGTCCAAAAACATTGCCGGCGACTTACAAGTCGCCGGCAATGAGTCAATTTCCAGTAGTGTAAATTACTATAAAAAAAACAAGTGACAATGCCTTCCTATGTGGTCAAATATATTGTAGTGTCTTCAACTACTTTCTTTTTTGTTTTTTTAATGTCAACTTATTCTTGGATTTAACTTGATGTTATAAAAATTGTATATACACCAATCTGGTTGGTAAGCATGTTATCATTCACATTAGCTATTCCAAATGCCTTCCTCCTATTCACGAGACTTCGAGGGTAGACCAAAGTCATTCACATTAGCATTATTTTCTTATCAGGCTACCAAGACTTAAATCTCTTTCAACTACTTTTTTTTTACTTATCTGGAACTATGTATCTGTATTCCTTGTTTCTACTAGTTTCCGTTAAGTTATTGATAGAAACAAGAATGTTGTTTAGTGATGTAGATGCTCTCGTCTGATTGCCGTTCTGCTAAGCTGTTGTTAGGAATAATACACAAACGAGCATTATAGGTCTTGACGAGGTCGGCCCGCCTTCAACACTCAAATGCCTAAGTCAAAATATGTATCAAATATAACAACGTTAGTTAGTTGAGTAATCAGAATACATTTCTTAGTCATAAATGACTTGGCTATATAGGTGGTTGAGGGAGTGGTGTTGCTTCCTTCTTCGATGTGGGACAAGACCAACTTCTGGTCCCAATACTGATGTTGTTGTATCGGGTGCGTGACTGACCTTATGGAGTTGATTCCGTTAGCAAAGTCGTAACTCTTGCTGTGACTTTGCGTTAAGTCCAGGCCGTGTTATCATATTTAGTGGCTAAGCATACGTAATCGGTGTATACATATACATATTAAACCCTTCGGAATAAAATCTATTTTTCTCTAAAGTTTGAACTCAAAATAGTTTTTGGTGTCATGCATGGTTTGAACTCTAATTTCCCCTCATGCATGCTCAAATGGCATAATTAAATATATGATCTTCAATTCGATCAATATTGTTCTTAATGACCTAGCTAGTTTCTTAACTCTCTTTTTGAATGACCAGGTCATAGTGTTATACTATTAATTAACTCTAATGCATATATTAATTTAGGAGTATATATAAACGGTCCAAAATGTCTTCAAGATGGCGTTACATTCTTTTCGTTGGGTACCCCTCTTTGCTTAAGGGGTGACGATCAGCTAGCTAGCTAGCGAAACTAATCGATCACTTTCCGAATACAATTAAGAATTCACTCCTCAAAAGTTTGGATGATGATTAGGGACAATGTACTTGAAATCAACCATCTAGCTAGGTTTTAGAATTTATGAATATAACATGGCGAGCAGAAACTCACAATCATGAAGCTAGCAAACCTAAAAAAGTTGTGATCGAACATTTCATCAATACTATACATGCATAGGACCAATTATAACTAATTAGAGTAAAAAGAAAAAGGATCGATAAAGTTGGTCTGCCTAGCAAAATGGCCCGAAGAGTTGAAAATAAAATGAAAGAGGAACACCACCACCCCTTATCTTGTTGCTTCTTCTAATTTTCCACTTGACATTGAGGACGATTGATGACCCTTAACATGGACAAGGCAAGTATGTGCACATGATATTAGCACCAGCTCATGATTTAAGCCATTTGCAGTCTTGAAGAACAAGTGCCTTTTTCATTTTAAGCTAATAGTAATTTCATTAACTTATGTTTTGATGGTAAAGTACGTCCAAGCTAGATTCTTCAAGGCTTTGTGGTGGGGTGATCTTTTGTGCGTTTAGGAGTAGGATGCACATGATCTTAGAATGGTCTTTAGGACCTAATGTAATATGCAAGGAACTAATTTTGATCAAATGTATTAATTAAGCTTAATCAGAAAACCATTATTCGACCTGCTCGTTTTCAACATGCCCCTGCTAACCATCGAATGACAAGTGCCTTTGATGCTCTATCCTTAGACTAAAACCTCAGGTAGTAATATATACAGTCTTGACTCTTGAGAAAGATGTTGAGATATCCAGGTGTATCGATCAGCAGCGAAACCGGCGTGCATGGAACTTGGTTAACTACGTACTCGATCGGTTAACTAAGAACACCCATGAAGCTCATTGCGGTAAATAAAGCAATGAAGAAGTGCTGAAGCCGTTCCCTCCAAAATGGTTGAATAATTCAAACTCACGGCTGGTTTGGTTTATACGAACCTATTAGGTTCGGAGCGCCAATTTTAAAAGTTCGTTAGACATATAACATTGACGGATCGAATATATAGGCCCGTGGAACCCAAAGTACGTAGCCATAGGCCTATAGCCTATGGGGTAGGACCCGAATCTATGATCCATGCCGGCAGCATATGTAGTATTTGTTAAAGTTAAGACTGCCGGCCAAACAACACGGCGCAACATGATGGACTCCACCGTCGTACTCGTAGATGGCCAGGCCAAAAGTAGTAGATCAAAAGTCAACATCACTATCTTCCACCGCCGCCGGCTCGGCATGCATCACAATCCCTTATCTTTTTTTCTTCTGCTCGAATAATTATCCGATACGTATAATTAATGTATTAATGCGCTATTACGTATAAAAGCTCAGGGTAGAACGAACTTAACTGCACTCCGGCCTATATATTCAGGTATATAGATTAACAGTCGTGGTCATGTTCTGGTGGTCAATGAGTTCGTAATCAATTATCGTTAGATTTACATCCAATAAATGATATTAACTTCTTTTTTAATTATTTTTTAATTACCAACTATTAGATACAAATCTAACTGTAGTTCAGGGGCGGATCTAGCCCAAGGGCAGGATGGGCTGTAGTCCACCCCAATATTTTGGGCCGAATTTTTTTGGAGAAAACAGAAACCCATATGGCAGAACTCATCTCTCTCTCATCAGTCGATCTCGCACTTCTGCAGTCTGCACTCAACTCTCTCATCTCTCGATCTCGCCACCTACAGCTCTCTATTTGTCTCTGATCGATTTCAATGATACCGCATCTACTGCACCTCCACCCCCGCACCTTCGTTGGAGTCTTGGAGAGTCTGGAATCCCCAAAATCATTGTCCAAGGTACCATATTTCCTACTAGTTTTGAAAATTGAATTGGTCATCGTGTTTAGTTGCCCAGAAAGTGGTTAAAACTGTACTAAATAGAACTGAGTAGTCTCAACTCAGCTTCATGTCAATGGGTCTTAGAAATCTATTTTTTTTGGTTTGTTAAATCTGATGGGGGAGTACTTGCGGAGAGTGATCCTTCAGTCAGTTCAGTGGCTCTGAAAGATGAGAAGGATGAAATGCTAGATACTAATAGGCTTTTTGTTCGGAATTTGCCGTATACAGCTACCGAAGATGAGCTGGAAGAGTATTTTAGCAAATTTGGGGATGCGCAAGTCCATCTTGTTATTAATAGGTTGAGCTCCATCGCTTAGGGTTATACTACGTTGCTTATAGAGTGGAGTCGTTTTACCGTGTTGATCGTACTGGATAAGCTTAAATTGTAGTGTTGCTGATGAGTGTTGTTGAAATGATATTTGAAATTTTGAGCGTTGTTTTCTTGTAGGTATGCACTAGATGTGTTTTGCGATTGTTTGGGGTCAGAGACGGTGTGCATTATCGTTGTCCGTTATCACCGTCGATGCTGAGTTCAGTGCTTTCAGATTCAACTGATTCAGAGAACCATGGTGATTTAGGAGAGCCGGTGGTTTGTAGGCTTTGTTTAGGAATCTTGCAGTTCAGTTTTTGTGAGGATAAGGAAGTGGTGAAGAAGGACAGTGCGGAAGAGTTGGCTTTTTATATTTCCAGCTTGATTAGGAAACAGGGATATGAGATTGACAGTTTTTCTCTTGAAGTGTCTATGCCACCGGTTATCCTTGAAAACGAGCACACTATTATGTAAGATTTGTATTTTATGCTTGTTAATAAAATATCCAATCATCTATAGCCTTCTTGTTTAGTTTGAAATTCATGTTTATTTGAGCTGGTGGCCTGCAAAATTTGTATTGGGGTTTGTTTTAAACTTGCATTCTTTTGTAGGTTGCATTTGAAAACGAAATATGAATCTGAGCTCTGGTTTCAAGAAGGGTCACTGCCTGAATGCACTTCTGTCAAAGATGCTTTGAAAGTCTCTTCTGAAGCCCTAGAAACAATGCTGGTATGCAAAGATTCTCCTTGTAGATTCAGTTAGTATTATCTTTATTACATAGTTTGATATATATTAGAATGCTGAGAACTATGAATTTAGTATACCTCATTAAAGGTAAGAATATTTCAATTTCAAACATGTCACTGATCTACTATAAATTGAAGTTTTGCAGGATTGTAAATCAAGCATAGGGACTTTCCGCATCCGTTTGACGTACACATACCATATACAATCAAAGACAGTTGAGAACTCTACTGAAGGAGGTCGCGATAGCAAAAGATTAAAAACAGGCATGTGCAATGTTATGCTACCAGTACTTTCTTGCCTTTATAAGCAAGAAATTGTAGATATCATAATAATTAATCTTTAAGTGCTATCTGACACCTATATGCTATGATAGCATTTCATATATTGCATGTTTTAAGAGTCCTTGTCTATTCTTTCTCTCTGCATCATTGCACAATTTGATTGTCTGGTGCAATAATCTGGGTCAATACCAAGTTAGTGATATTTGTAGTGCAGTGTCTGGGACTTAACAATCTACATTAACCTTTTTATCAGCAGTGGTCCCAAATTTGGATGTAATGCATCTCATTCATATAATTGTTATTATTTTCTCCCTGAAATTCTATTCGAGACCAAAATCAAGTGTGGCAAATCTTCTTCTGTTTTTATGTGTATGCATATAATGGTAATCCAGCATCTCTGCATGCTGACAAGGGTCTCACATTGGCATTTACCTTCCTTTTAGTCTTATCTGTTCGATTGAAACATCTTGTGAGCAGCCTGATAGATGATGTGTCTTACCAACTGTTATGGTTTTACAGGCACAGTGCACACAAATGATCAGTGCATTAAGTCTTCGACCAGTGAATCTGGTGTTGAAAGGACCATAGAATCGTCAGAACCTCAAAAAAAAATTTGCATTGCTAAATTGGTGTTTTTCTTATATATATAATAATAAAGCCGTGAGGATGAGCCTCCCAATGGGTTACAAATCTCAAAAAAAAATTTGTGCGTTGCACAATAAATTACAGCCCACCCAAGATTGAAATCCTGGATCCGCCCCTGCTGTAGTTGATCACAACTGACCGCATAATTCACTGACTATTAAAACATGACTCTCTAAATGAAATATGTAACCCGAGTCTTAAGTATTTTAGTTAATGTATATGCTAATAGAATAACCATTATATCTGAAGTAGTGGTCATTTAATATTATTATCACATGTTCGAATTACGTACTATATAGCTAATTTTTTCATAGACACTAATTAAAGAGATGAAAGTAGTAACCCGTTTTGTATAGTTTAGTAAAATCGATGGACAAGCAAACACAGGATAAAAAGCAAAACAATATCCAAGCTCGTTAAGATAACGAGGAAGCATATCATGCCAATTAATTTGCCCTAAAATTATGAACGTAAACAGCATCAATATATCTCTATATGCATGTAGCCAAGTAGACTGTAGTACTTCATATCTCTGCATTGGCTCGATCTCCAGTCTCTTCGCTCTGTCGATCATCGACCCTCATTCACAGGGGCGGAACTACCTGGACTCAAGTCCCTCCCAAAATATTTGGATAGAAAAAGAAAATATATAGCTAGCGTTAACTTAAAATAGAAAAAAGAAAAAATTAATAAAAGCCCAGAAAAATAAGTAGCTGAAGTCCTACTCTCCTTCGGTAGCCCAAATAAATGAATAAAAGACCACTACTTGCAAGTTGCAATTAAAGAAGGTAAGGTGTTTGTCGTCTTCCTCGATCACTCAGTGCTCAGTGAATTGCAAAGTGACAACAACCAACAATTAATTGATCTCAGCCTCGTTTTCTTAATTCACCCCGTCAATCTTCACTTTTATCACTTTTATCGTAAATATTAACTTCTAATTTATTAATTATGGATTTATAGTCAACTTTTGGTATCTATACAAAACAACTAAAAGAGTTTTTTCAACCATAAATATCATAAAAAATAAACTTAAAAATAAGAGAAAGAAGAATGTCTAGGTGATTGTATGGTGCTTTACATTGAGAAGAAATATGTTGATTCTATTAGTAATGACTTTGTGATCAAGAAATTTAAAACTTCAAGTACTCGTAGGGTTAAATGAAGGTAGCTTAGCCCGGTTATACAAATTATAATTTTGTATGTTATATTTAGAGAGTTTTATGAATCTTATTTTGTATTAGTATGCATTCGAGGTATTTTTTTTTTCTATCTATAAATTACTCTCGTCCCGTCGAGACTTTTTTCTATGACAGAAAATCCTAGTCTCACCCGATTTTAAATCCTCGATCCATCCTGCTCATTCATGCAAGATTTAGTGACATTTCCACATCTTGTTGTCTGTTGGTCCTTTAGTCACTCGATCACCAAAATCAAGCATGCCCGGAGAAGCTTTAGCCAGCTGATAAGCTCAATTAACTCAAGGTCTTTGGCTTTAAAGCTTGTCATGTCCTTCTTTAGGAGGCAAACATTGTTGTGTATCCTATCTTTCTTCGCTACGATGATCCCTAAAGTTTGGGTATTATGCTTAACGAGTATGAGTGGTTAGGGGCTTGGATATGCCTAACAGCCAAAGTCATTGGATTGGACAACTCAAGCCTCCTCTAGTCATATCATATTCAATATGTGGGGAGTAAAGGAAGCTTAAGTATCATGAGTTGTTCCCAAAAGAAAGGTGATTCCATGCCAAGAATACTAAAACGATAAGCCGGCCTGTTAGTACATCATCATAGTGTAGATATTATAATAACATTTTAATAATGATTCAATATTATTATAGGTATACAGATGTGTTTAAGTTAGTACGTAGAATTAAATTGGAACCATACTAGGAACAATTCCAGCAAAAGAAAAGTTGAAAACTCTGGTACGGGTTTAAGCAAAAACAAAAACAAAGACAACTAAACACAGAAGATGTTTACGTAGAGAAACTTCAATGAAGTAAAAACACTGTGGGGCTTTAACACTGAGCACTCAAATTCCAATAATAATCAAACAGTTTAGACCAACAATAACAATAGTTACAAATATAACACAATCTATTCTATAAACCCTGTTATACTCTGATGTAAATTAACCGCTTTGCTTTCCCAATTGTACTAGGAGATCTTCGTATATCCTTGTTCTTGAGAAACAACATCAACAATTCTTGATCTGATCTATCTTCTCACGAAAGACTACAATCCAAAATCACCACAAAGTAAATGCACTCTAGAAAAAATACTTATGATCACAAGTAAAGTTCTCAGTTTTTCTATACTCAAAATGCACACCGTTTACAATGACAGTCCTATCATAGTCCTAGTCACTAAGTAAACCCTATTCTCACCAAAACAGAATCCTCTTGTTCTTTAATCACATTTAAAGATAAGATGCTTTGGATGAGATCAGATCACTCTAACGTCCTAACTTATCTTATAGCTAGACTACCAGTATCAAGAAATCTTGTTGCTCTTTAAGCATACTAGTATGTGTATGGTTTGCCAAAATAGTCATTCTTGACGATGGCGAACAATCTTTTGATGACGGCAGAACTCGGAAGAAGTGAGACGTTGGTGGGTGCAGATGCATCTGGCCATGTTTTTATAGTACCCTCAGAGAAGATGAAAAAATAATGGAGGTAATGATGATCAAACAACATCTCTGAAAACTCGCAGAGAACTGAGGCATCAAGAAATAAATCTCAGAATGTGGAGAGATTTTCTCTCCCTTGCTAAGCAATCATTACTATTCAAAACAAGCTTAGCTAACCAGGAGTCTAAGCCCAAAAAGGAGTCCAGTGAACATTAGGAAACACTTTGTACACTAAACACAATGAGTACCATAAGGAATCCCCCTTAGATGATTTGTTCCTGCAAAAACACTCAACACATAGAATACATACTCTGGACAATGTATGAGAAGTGATATGATTTAAGCCAGAGATCAAGGAAAAGTAAGATAACACAAGCCTAATCAACACCTCACTCAAAAGGATGCACACAATCTCATTGATTTTGATCTGGTATTGAACTATACTTACCTCTCATGTCTAGGCTGATCACCAGTTGTGAATACCATAAGTTTGAATGTCCATCAGTGTGAAAAAATTTAGAAGCATCAATCATGAGGTCTTTAATAAGGGTATAATGGGGCTTGTGGATAATATTTTTGTCAGCAAGGTGGGATGGTTATATTTTAAGTGTTAAGCTGTCTAAGCTACAAATTCAGACATCATGTGAGTAGTAGATATAGAGTAACAAGAAGCATCTTGGAACTTTTTCAACGCAAGTATATGATCCATTGAAAACACTTTACATTCTGTTGATATTGCTTGATCATTCTTTTTCTTCACAGGCAACAAGAAGTGAAGCAACATTCATTTTTTGTTGTATCTTGGACACACATTGTAAATAAGATACTTGTACATTGAAATAGAATTCTTTAGAGTACCTTTGGTACATAAACACTTCTCTTCTTTAACTGATTTGGATCAATTCTGAGTCCTCCTTTTGTATACCTTTGTTACTCAATCATGAAAATATTTGGAACCAAGCATACTCACATAATACTGAGAAGGGTCAGGAATGAATTTCACAGTAGGTTGGCTGATTTTTTGCGCTGAAGACACGAAGGGGAATCAGATTATAGGCACAAATGGGATAACTTAGTGATATAATATCTACCACGGAGAGGACTTTATTTTGTCCATAGTGTTACCAAATTCTAAATTCTCCTAAATCATGTTCCTTTTGATACTTGCACACTTAAAGACACTCATTGATATAATGCAAGTTCTAGCACAACCAAGTGTCAGTAGACAAACTCAATAGAAACAATGAACAATGACATGGTTCTTTACAGAAATGCTCAGTCCTCACAATTTTAGCTAGAATGAATAGATAAGTATTGATCAAAATTCTTGAGTCTCTTACTAACCTCATAAATCTAGGCTCGGATGAATCATATGTATCGATGAATGAGTTATTCTATAGCATATATTCTTTGCATGAAGTTACAGCAAAGAACACACCAATGCCAGTCCTCAAGTATTCAACGCGACCAATATCCAGAGGTTTGGTGAACATGTCAGTAAATTGACAATCTGTGGGCACAAATTGCAGTTTTAGTATATTTTGTTCAACTAGCTCTTGGATGAAATGATATCTAAGATCAGTGTGTTTGGTCCAAGAGTGTTGAACTAGATTTTTGTAAACATTGATAACACTTGTGTTGTCACAGAAGATGGTAAGATTTCCTTGAGGAATCCCATAATCTTTTAGCATGTTCTTTATCCACAACATCTGTGTGTAGCAACTCACAGCTGCAATGTACTCCGCCTCAGCTGTGGACAATGAGATGCAGTTTTATTTTTTTCTATGCCATGACACAAGGTTGTTGCCAACAAAGAAATTCCCTTCAGAGGTGCTTCTTCGATCTTTCATGTTTCTTCCCAATTTTGCATCACTATATCCAGCAATTTTTACATTTGTCTCATTTGTGTAGAAAACTTCACAAGTAGTGGTGCCATGAATGTATCAAATGATCCTTTTAACTGCCTCAAGATGGGATTCTTTTTGTGAGGCTTGAAATCTGGCACACGTTCCTACACTGTAAGAAATATCAGGTATGCTTGCAGTAAGATACAATAAGCTACTAATCATACTTTTGTATACAGTAGGATCAACATCTTTTCCAGAAAGATCTTCACTCAATTTTGTTGTAGTGCTCATTGGACTAGCTTTGCTGAGGACATGTCAAATTTCTTAACAAGATTTTCATCATATTTGGATTGAGATAGGAACATACTTGCTATTACATGTTTGACTTGCATACCAAGAAAGTATGTTAGTTCTCCACATGCACTCATTTCAAACTTACCTTGAAGAACGTCGACAAATTCTTCAACCATTCTTGATCCAAATGATATGTCATCCACATAAACTTGAGCAATCATTATGTGTGTCTCTTTTTGTTTCACAAATAATGTTTTGCCCACAGATCCTCTTGAGTATCCTTGAATGATAAGATAAACATAAATTTTCTCATACCAAGCACGATGTGCCTGTTTGAGTCTATATACTGCCTTTTTTTGTTTAAACACATGATTATGATATAGAGGATCAACAAAACATTTTGGTTGTTCAACAAACATTGTCTCTTTTAGTTCACCATGCAAGAAAGCAGTTTTGACGTCCATTTGAAACATCTTGAACTTTAAGTGGCAAGCAATAACAAGTAGTAGTCAAACTGACTCTAAACGTGCTACTAGGGCAAAAGTTTCATCAAAGTCAATACCTTCAATCTGAGAGTAACATTGTGCCACTAATCAAACTTTATTTCTAGTTATGTTGCTAAATTTATCAAGTTTATTCCAAAAAATCCACTTAGTTCCTATGACATCACATTCACTAGGTTTTTCAACTAAAGTCCACACATCATTTCTTTCAAACTAATTCAACTCTTCTTGCATAGCATTAATCCAATCATCATCAGTTAAAGCCTCTTTAACATTTTTGGGTCCTAACTTATCTCATAGCTAGACTTCACTAAACAGATCACAACGGAAGCATATCATACTTATCATTTCAACAGATATCAATCCTAAAATAGAACTCACATCTACTCTTTGACCATCTCAAGACACTACTAAATAAGGTAACACACAATTACCTTTTGTGACACAAAGAGACCAGTATTAAGAGATCTTGCTGCTCCTTAAACATACTAGTTTGTGTATGGTTTGCCAAAATAGCCATCCTTAGAAAAGTGAAAATACATTTGGTAACACGAAGGGCATCTCCAACAGATACCTCAAAGCTAAATACTTTTGACTTTTAACTACTTTTAGCTAAAAACACCTCCAACTTATACCCTGTAGTCATGTTAAAAGTAGCTTTTAGTTAAAAGTTGTAGCTAAATTTAACAATTTTAGAGAAAGAAAATAACTTGAAGTTAAACTCTCCCACCTTCAATCTTTTTCAATTACCAACGTTGTATGTCTTGAAAAAATGACTTGAAAGTAGCTATTACTGGTAAAGTAAAAGTTAAAAATACATTAGTTATATTTAGCTTTCCATGCAATTTAACTATAACTTTTAACTTAACTCTTAAAGATGCTCTAAGCTCACGATCAATAGGATAGCAAAGCTGTAGAAAAGGCCCAAGCAATAAGTTCTTTTGGTTAGCCCAATACAAAAAATGTCTCGTCACTCTCGTGTTAACCCAAGCCCAATGATTTAGGTTCACTGGTGGTTAGGAATTCAGACCCAAGTGTACGTGTGTTCAAATTTCCCATGTAACTTTTTTTTTCCTAAATAGTATCGATTGAACAAGTCTATGATCATAAATTCATAAGTCACATAATCTTTACCAAATTCATCATGTTCTTTCTTCATCTTTATCTTCTTCTTTTTAGCTAATGGTTCTGAATGAGTGAATGGTAATGCCGTCTTCCACAAACCATTGTCTTTCAACGATGTTGTTGAATGAAGGTTGAAAATTTGAATTCTTCACCGCATTCATGAATTGAGAATTGTTGGAGCACTATTGTTGCGTTTGGATGTCTACGGGTGAAATTTGAAAAATCCATTAAAGACATGGTAATGCATTAATTTTAGCCATAGGTTCAATGGGTTTGAGATTACTTCTAATGGTGGAGCTAGATTCTCACACATTGGTGGGGTGTCAACAATAAAGATATTCTTTATTATCTTTAATATGTGATTAATCAATCTTTAACTCTTTCACTTAATATAGTTCCAATTAAGAGTATATATTAGAGCATCTTCAATGGGGCTCATTCGACAAAAAAATAGAGAAAAATCAAATTTTAGTATCCCAACCACGTTCCCTGTTAGAACAACTCCAACAACTTTCCCAAAATAGAGAAAAAAATTGAATTTTGAAGAAAATTAAGTATTTTTTACTCTAACAGTTTCTCCATCTCATTATTCAAAATAGAGATATGCATAAAAGAGAAGATCACATTCCTTAAATTTACAGAAAAATTTTAAAAATTTGGAGAAGAAGCTATCATTAATATTTCACAATTCTCAATATTACCCAAAGCTTTCTCAACCACTTTTTTTACAAGTTTCAGTGAAAAAATAAAATATTTTATTGTTATAATAAAAAATATATAGTTATAATGAATGCATAAATCCCTAAATTAAAGCCTAAATATTTTGGAGATTTGGAGTTTTGCTTTCTTATTTTACAAAAATTATGGGGAAGTTGTTGGAGATGTTCTTAGGCTCCTAAAATATGGAGACCCTTAGAAGCTCCTAAATCTGAGGAGAGAGAAAAAAGTTTCTAAGGTTTTTTTTTGAAGCAGTAATGGAAGTAGTTTGTGAATGATTAAAATGATTAAATTGATGATTATTACAATTTATATAATTTATTATATTTTCTATTATTTATATTTTGGTCAAAAATACATTATTTGTATATCAAATAATTTTTAAAACAAATATATTTAATTCAAACTTATAAATCAACAATTTTCAAATAAAAATATTATAACTTTGTAGGTTGCATATTGAACGAGTATGTAGCCATATGTACCAGTCTATCGGGTTTTCTTTGGCCCTCGTATTATTAGAAACGGAAACAATACATATTAGTTCGTAGTAGTCATCGGTCCATTCTCCTCCATATAGCTTCCACAAATGCTCGACAAGATTCAATTGGAGTTTAAAATGATTGTACTTATCTCTAATACGATATCATAATGAGTGTTAATAAAATCAAACACATTAAATGAAAATCATTACAAAGTGAAACGAGCGTAAAATGAACCCATAAATATGATTTTTTTAAGTTTTATAATTTATCAAATTTTAATTATATGTCCCATCCATATTTTATTTCTTTTAAAATAAAGACCACCGTAATGCAACCATAATGACCTTCCATGTCTGTGGAGACGAGCATCGGTTAAATTTCTTCCATGCATAACCTTTCAAACTGTCATGCTCTTTCTTCCATGATATATACGTCTCCAAATGTATGGAATCTCCAGAGATTTGGAATCTCCAGATATATGCTATAGGTTATGATTCACCATCAGATTTGGACATTCCAAATGTACGGTATCTTGGGAGATATGTATGCAATTGGACACTGCTAATTACAGAATTATGGTGCCAACTAGACTTCCTATAAAGTATTTTGATGATAATTGCTTTCCCGATTTGTATTTTTCTCTAAAGAAATTGGGGTTTAACCTTTCTGGTTGGCTTTTTTGGTTTGAATGTTGATGAAAAATATGCATGTTTTATTGGATGCTTTCTTTATGTTAGGCTAATTGCACTTTGCTATTTCTAAAATCTCCAATCTGATAAATGATAAACCAATGTATCCTAACATTGTGCGGTATTAACGAATTCTAGTCCCAAAGTATGCCTTATGTAAATCATGTAACACATGTACATTGTTTTTAAACAGAGTTTTGTTTTAGTGGTCAATAGTTATGTAGTAAACAACTGAAAAATAATTTAATATCATTTGTTAGATGTAAATCTAACGATAATTAATCATGACTGCTACGAATTTATTGACCGCCAGAACATGACTCGTTTCAAACATATCAAAAAGATTTTATCTTTATGTGATACCAAGGTATGTACAAAAGTGAATCCATAATTTCATAGACTAAAGGGGGTCAAGCTTCAAATCATTTTTATTCTTCCAAATTTGTTATCTCTTTTAATAAGGACGATTTTGAGTGAGAGGTGAACAATAAGTAGATTAGATGTTACATAAAGAATAAAAACTAAGAGTGAAACAGTATAAGATTTTATAGCCAACTATTCTTAAGGGTAATCTAGAGAGTTTGTATACATTTAAGGACAAGGGTCCAATATTTAGACACTTAAAGACAAAAATTTAAGGTTAAGGACAAATGACAAACTAGCTGACATGTGTTAAGGTGTTTTTTACGATTATATCCTCACTTTTTGATATATTAACATGATAACAATTTTTCTAGAATTTTTTTTTATATATTGACCAAAACACACACTCTCTCTGCCAAAATGTA
This sequence comes from Geum urbanum, assembly GCA_946800695.1. Lineage (NCBI taxonomy): Eukaryota > Viridiplantae > Streptophyta > Magnoliopsida > Rosales > Rosaceae > Geum > Geum urbanum. The sequence goes on along the minus strand of OX327000.1, from coordinate 75,328,620 downwards.
GTAGCAGCAACAGACCCATTCAACCCACTGTCCCCACTTTGTAACCTCGTCGCCGGCCCTGGTCGACATTGCCGCCGCATCCTCGTGGCTTTCGCCACGCTGCCTCACCATCACGGCTTCAGTTTTCGAATTCGATCTCCGTCGCGCCTCCTCGGGGTCGCCACAACTTCGATCTCAATCTCGGCGTTGTGCCACCGCACAACGCCACCTCCAATAGTAGCATCTCGTAGACCAAGCCTCGCCAAATTTGGTCAACGCCACCTCCAATAGCAGCTCGTCGTCTCACCTCGAGTCTCTGCTCACGGCTCGCTTTGCGCGCATTTAAGAGTTTAATGGTGCTACTATGAGGGAAAGAGGAAGAAAATTATCCGAGTTTGTTCTCTCCCTTTCATCCGATTTGGATTTTGTTTTTTACTTGAGAAAAACTAAGATTTGTTTAGCTGATATTGTAAAAGCAGTGCTAGTACATTTTAGATATATGTTGTTGGTATAATTATGATTTTGAGAACTACATCGATGATTTTTGCGTGCAGTTTGGGATTGAATTTTATTCAATTATTTTTGGAATTGTTGGCTAGTACATTATATTTTGGTTGTCTTTATTAACACTGCTACTATATTAATTTCTTGCTTGCTCATAGAGTTTTTGTATATGATCATAGCAGTAGCATATATGTGTGTTTAGATAATTGAGTTGGTTTTTGTTTATTAGCAAATATGTTTTCTTTTACATAGCTATTTCAGTACGAAATCTGACATTTTAATTTTTCTTGAACAAAATATTAATTCTTTTCTTAAAAAAAATACATTTTCTTATTGTTATGTGTTCTAAAAAGTTGATATTGCGTTTTTCAAACGGCTGATATTATGTTCTTCAATCTGCTACTGTACGTATTTCTTAAATTGCTGCGACTACATTTTTTTATATAAAATTGATGATACTAAGTTTTATAAATTATTGCTACTACATTTTTTAGATTGCTGCTACTTCATTTTTGTAATTGTTGCTACTGCATTTTACATATTGTTGCTACTATGTTTTTCAAATTGTTATTATGTTTTCAAACTACTGCTACAAACAATCAAACTGCTATTAATTCGTTAGTCGAGCTGCTACTATATTGTTCGTCAAGCTGTTACTAAAGTTTTGTCCAGCTGTTGCTGAATCATTATCGAAGTACTACTGATTCATTTTAGACTGCTACTGAATCATTATCGAAGTATTATTGAGTTCTTTTAGACTGCTACTGAATCATTTTCGAATCATTTCAATTTAGAAATTGCTACTGCATTTTTTGTTTGTGGACTACTACTGAATTTTTGGGACTGCTACTGTATTTTTGGTTTGAGAACTACTACTGCAAATTTTGAGACAGCTACTGCATTATTGTAAGGTGCTACTGCATTTTTAGGACTGTTACTGCATTTTTATGACTGTTACTACATTTTTGGGGGATTGCTACTCCCCTTTCGGGACTGCTACTACAAATTTTGAGATTGCTACTGCATTATTGTAAGATGCTTCTGCATTTGTGGGACTGCTACTACATTTTTGGGGGACTTCTACTCCACTTTCGGGACTACTACTGCAAATTTTGAGATCGCTATTGCATTATTATAAGGTACTACTGCATTTTTGGGATTGCTACTACATTTTTGGGGGACTGCTACTCCACTTTCGGGACTGCTACTGCAAATTTTGAAACGGCTACTGCATTATTGTAAAGTGCTATTGCATTTTTGGGACTGCTACTACATTTTTGGGGGACTGCTACTCCACTTTCGGGACTGATACTGAAAATTTTGAGACTGCTACTGTAATATTGTAAGGTGCTACTACATTTTTGGGGATTATTACCTCAACTTTTAGGACTGCTACTACAATTTTGAGCGGGATTGTTACAATATTTGTATCGAAACTGCTACTAAAGTTAAAGTAATATATATTTACTAAAATATGGGACCCGAAAATGCGGTAGTAATTTTCATCGAAAAATCCAGTAGAAAAATAAAAATAAAATTCAGTAGTAGCATAAAAAAAATTTAGTAGCAATATCTAAAATACTTTAGTAACAGTAGCATTGGAAAAACTTCTATAGCAACATCTAAAATAAATTTGCACTTGTGATAAAAAATCACATAGCACGTTTAAGGGAAAAAAAATCGATGACAAAATTTTTAAGAACACTGATGCTGCGTTGCGATTGAAATACTTAGCTGCAAAACAGCTTCTTCAACAAAAAGAAATGCTGCAATAACAGCCACAAAAATGATGCAGTAGCAGCCAAATTTTTTAACAGCTTCATAATCACAACAAATTCATTTCATAACTACATTAGAACAACGAACTCATTTCCATCAAATCTATCCAACAAATTAGAAAAGAAAAGAAGAAGAAAAACTCGAACGACGCACAAGGTGAAGACCAGCTACAACGACAGGCCTAGGTGCTGACGCCTCTGATGTCAATAGATGAGGGGAGTGGTGGCGCCTCATCGTGAGAGCTGGAGGCCGAGCCCATTCAGTGCGACGACCCGAGGTGCTGGTGTCTGAGGCCAGAGGCGCGAGGTTTGGGCCGAGACAAGCACGAGTGAGCCGGAGGCGGGGGAGGCCGAGATTGACGATGAACCGCGCTGATACTGAGCAAATTTGGATGTCAAGAGGTGTGGCGCGACGCCGAGGCCAAGCGAGCGTGAGGGAAGCCGATCGACTTTGCGGTGTGTGAGATCACACGAGGCTTGGAGGCAATGAGCGCCGGAGACGACAAGCCGAGGGGCGATGGCAATGGGATGCCGGGAGGCCGAGACGGAGGAGCGACGGTGGTGTTGTCGGGCTGCTACTATGTTTGAGAGAGAGAGAGAGAGAGAGAGAGAGAGAGAGAGAGAGTCTGCTACTATGTTTTTGAGGTAGAGCTTATGTATGTATAAAGATGGTAGAATTGTCTTTTAAACTGTTAAATATGCTGTGTATATTGATATTACGTTTTTAGTTCTGGGTCTGTGTCCTTGATTATTTAAATGATTATTTAAATTATGTTTTTGTTAAATTTTTTGTATTTAATAAATTTATCTTATCTTTGGCTGTTTTTTTTTAAAATTTTTATTTCTATAGATACATAGATAAATATACAGAGGGGCCTGCGGAGACCAAAGAAATCCCCTGCGTCGGTTATATGCAGTGACCAAAACTGAGGATTATAACGACCCCGGATCTGATGGGCAGTTCGGTCATTTAACGACAGGAAACTTCCAACTCGGGAAGCCAAGTTGCGTACGCCGTAAGTGCCAACAACGCTTTTTCATTTCTTCATTTTCTGGAAAAAAGTATAAATCTTTATGGTACAAAAATAACGTTGCTGCGGAGAAACACAGAAACAAAAGAAGCAAAGAAGAAGAAAGCAGCAGCAGCAGATAAAACAAATATAAATTAAAACAAAACAAAAAAATCTTTGGGGCCATTGTTTCCGGTGCTCTCTTTCTCTCTCTGTCCAGGTACACACCTCTCATTTCTTCTTCTCTATCATTTCTCTATGTATATATGTTGGAATCTGATTTTGAAAAGCTTTCAAAGGCAAGGTCTTGTTTTTGGTTCTGTGATTTGTGGTTTTGTATATGTTGTTTTAATTTTTGGGGAATTTTGGTACGATTTTATTGTTTAATTGGGTATTTGTTATTTGTGTAAAGTTTCATACTCTGAGAAAATTCATGTAGGGATAGTTTGTTTTACAATAGGTGGGATTTACATTTTGTTAGTTTGGGTATAATTTGTAAGGAAATGAATCTGGGTTTGTTTTCGGGATTTGAATGGTGTGATGAGCAGATCGGTGGCTAGAATGTATGATTTCATTTGATGAACAGAGCAATTTTTGATGTTGGATTGATATGTGATTTTGGTAATTTTTTTGGGGAAACAGATGGTGAAGGGAGGGAAGGTTAGTTCCGGGCGAAGAGTCAAGCCGAGGATTCGGTCAAATTATAAAGGGTCTGATGATTCGGATGAAGATTATGTTGTTTCGGAGGAGGAGAAGCTAGTTTCAGAGGATTTAGAGGAGGATTATTGTTCCTCTTTGGATGGGGATGCATCTGAAGAAGATGAGAGCTTTGGTGGTTATGTGGAGGAGGAAGATGAAGAGGAAGTGAAATGGGCGAGAAAGAACAGTAGATCAAGAGTCAAAAGGGGTATTGAAAGCTTTGTTGTGCATGGAGAGGATGAAGAAGATGAAGAGGAAATGAAAATGGTGAGAAGGAACAGTAGATCAAGAGCGAAAAAGGGTATTGGGAGCTTTATGGAGGAAGACGAGGAAGAGGAGCTGGAGGAGGACAAGGATGAAGAAGAAGATATGAAGACAGTGAGAAATAGCAGTAGATCAAGAGGGAAAATGGGTGTTGACAGCTTTATTGTTGAGGAAAAGAATGAGGAGCCAGAGGACGAAGATGAGGAGGAAACTAAAAGGTTGAGAAAGAATAGTAGATCAAGAGCAAAAAAGGGTACTGACAGCTACATTGTGGATGAGGAGGATGAAGACGAGGAGCTAGAGGAGGAGGAGGAGGAAGAAGAAGAGGAGGAAGAGGAAATAAAAGAGGTGAGGAAGGTGGCTAGGTCACAGTCCCAAAATGGTTGTTCTGGTCGGCAGAAAAATGGGGATAAATCATCACGGAAGAGGAAAAGAATAACATATCAAGAAAAGGATGATCAGGACTATGATGGTGAAGAAGAAGAAGAAGAAGAAGAAGAAGAAGAAGAAGAAGAAGAAGAAGAAGGTGATGACAATGATGAGGAATTTTCACCTGATGAAGATGACTTTTCAGAACTGGAAGAAGAATCCAGGGTGAAAAAGAAGAAACCTAGTGTGAAAGTGAGCAAGCGGCGTTTGAAGAACAAAGGTCCTGTAAGAAGAAAATCAAAGATCTCTTCGAAGCCTTTGAGAAAGAAACAGAAAAAGACTCGTACATTGAGGAGGAAAGTAAGATGTGATGACGATGACGATGACGATGATTTTATGGACAGTGTTCTGCATGTAAGAGAAAAGAACGAGAAGAAAAGGCCAAAGAAAAGGAGGAGATATCTTGCTCCAGATATTTCAGATTTTGTGTCTTCTGGATCATCGGACTGTGATTACACAATATCTGAGGAAGAGAGAGAGCAAGTGAGGGAAGCCAGGGAGTTGTGTGGAGCTTTGGAAGCTAATTTGAGAAGCTCAATAACTGATAAAATTCAGGAGAATGAGACTGTACAACGGCCAAGAAATTCTTCTGGTAGGAAAGGTAAAGAAAAGATTGAGCAGCTGAAGGTCGAGGTGGTAAAGCAGGTCTGTGGAATTTGTCTCACTGAGGAAGATAAACGAAGAGTGAGGGGTACACTAGACTGCTGCACTCATTATTTTTGTTTTTCCTGTATCATGGAATGGGGAAAAGTGGAATCTCGCTGCCCATTATGCAAGCAGAGGTTTAAAACAATTAGTAAACCCACAAGATCTGCAGGAACTGATTTGAGAGAAGTGGTGATACCTGTCCCTGAGCGCGATCAGGTACCTTATCACTCTATGTTGTGTTGTGATTTATCATGATTCATGCAGTTTGTTTTGTTTGTTTTTTCATTGGGTTTATATCTATATGCAGGTCTATCAACCGACAGAGGAGGAACTGAGAAGTTATCTCGATCCTTATGAGAATGTTATCTGTACAGAATGTCATGAAGGTGGAGATGATGGTCTCATGCTATTGTGTGATGTGTGTGATTCACCTGCTCACACATATTGTGTTGGTCTTGGGCATGAAGTTCCCGAAGGTAATTGGTACTGTGAAGGCTGTAGACCTGTTGCTCTAGGATCCTCAAGTTCCCAGTTCCAAGGTTGGTATGATCCGAGAACTGCAAACAATCTCTTGCCCAATAGACATTCACCTGCTGTAAATATCGGTGAAGGTTTGGAGATAGACCTTAATACAGTGTCCTCTCCTCGTTCCTATCTTACTCAAGGACTTGTAAGTCCTTCATCCCCTTGGTTTCATGTTGGAGGTCTTCAAGCAGGTTCCCCGGGATCTGGGGCCGGGGCACCGACTCTGTCAGGAAGACGCATAATACACCGTCGAATTCACCAATTGATCTCTGATAGATTGAGTTTTATGGCCGGTAGATCTGAGAATAACTCATCTGCTAATATGGGTACTGATATCATAAGTACTCAAAATGTTCAGGGGAGGGAACCAACAGTTCAACAAACAAGGACTGGTGGAATGGAGAGATCTTTCCACACATTCTTTGAGGAAAGATTACAAGAAAATTCCTCCGGGCAAGTGCAAGATAATGATGTCTTTTTGTCAACACCAAGCCATCAGAGAAGGCAAGCAGTCCTTGATTCAACTACAACATCTGCTGAGAGGCCCTTATGGCCTGGACTTGCAGAGAATACAATATCAGGTCATGGACAAACCCCTCACTTCAGTAGTAGGCCAAATATTGGATCAGATGGCCATGTGTCCCCCAATACAGGTATCGGACTGTGTGATTTTCACACAGCAAAGGAACAACTGCAATCATTGGTCATAAGCCACCTAAAAAACTTGTCCCAAGACAGGGATTTAGGTATGCGGGGATTTTAACTATACTTTTGGACGGACATTTTCACATTGACATGTGAAATGCCTTCATCCTTATGATTCTTTTTATTTTGTTTCAGGCCAAAATACTACTACCTTCCAGGAGATTGCAAGGAGTGCTATGAACACCATATTAGCTGCATGTGACCTGGAGCACACAATGACTGAGGTAGTTCCCGTGCCGCCTCCAACACCCTGCTCTCACATTGAATTAATGGCAGGAAAGACGAGCCTTATGAGAGGTTGCTGTTCAACTTGTTTCGAATCATTTGTTAAGGATGTCGTAGCGAGAGTAAAGGATTCAAGACTACCACAGTGGTTGAGCTTAGCTCTTTAGCTTGTTCGGTTTCCATGCAGCAAAGTGTATTCTTATTCCCTCTCAATCTTGTTAGGAATTCAGAACAATTTCTTTTGACTTTTTGTTTATAACTGTAACTCCATTCATGTTCAATCCAATTGTTTAGATGGCATAATTCAAATAATATAGTGCCAGTCTATGCTTCTCAATTATTTGGGCTTCAAATTGTTTGTTCTAGACTTCTAGTGGTCCTATCTCTTCAATTGGACCAACCACCATTCAAGAATTGAAGTTGTGAAAAGGCTCTGTTTCTGGTTGGTAGATGGTGGAGATTGCTGGATTTTGGCAAAACAAAGTAATTAGTTTCAGCCACTACAGAATTGTAGTACATGTGAACATAATTCTCCATTATAGACCGCACACCTTCACATCGTATACACCAACACAATAAATCCTCATCATTCACTCTTGCAGTTTCTGCACTGGTTTTTGTTTTTGATTCCACTGATATGACATAAGTCACATAACCAACATCGAATGGAATCCACGATCGATTCTAATACAGTAATACTAATGATCCTAGTTTTTTACAGCACTGGAGATATCCGTTCTGCCGACCAAACATCACCATAGATCTGTATGCAAGAATGAAGAGACATTTTTTCTTTCTTTTTTACTTGATAAAGACCTGATAATAACCCATGGTAACAAATTGTTCAGACCTACAAACTAAAGTGAGCATGCCACATAATTACACTCAACACTTGAGAGATCTACAGCATATTCCACTCTCTGAGTTTCATACATTGGCACACTCACTACAAACACGAACAGAATGCAGGGGCTCTAGATTGTGAAACTCCACTCCATTAGAAACTTCATAACCCGTCATCAAGGATAGTGGACAACAACAGCCCATGAACAAACTCGCATTGTTTAGCCTTCTCTTCCCTGTCCTTCATAGACAAAGGAGGTGACTGCACATTTCTGAGACCAAATAGCAAATATGAGGGACTAACAAACTTCAATGGTGGAAAAGATCAACAAGATTCAAGCATAAGCGTAACATACTTTGCATATGCAACACATTGCAATAATTATATTGGTTAAATCTTATCAACTGTTGAGGCATGTAAACAAAAATAAATCGGAAAAACAACTGTTGAGGCAACTGTCCACGGGGACCAAAAATAACAACCTATTTCCATACTTTTTACAAATATATCGAAATGTAAATGCAGACTGAATAACGTACTGTTCTAATACTGTCTCTGTGCTTTTCTTGGCTAAACTTGTTTCACTTGTGAAGTGAGGCTGAAGACTGCCAAAATCATCAGCCACAGGCAAAATAAATGATGACAACAATGGATCCGCCACTGCATTGGATGAGGAAAAACAAGAAGAGCCCCCAAAAAGAGACTGCAAATTCCCATCCCGCAGCTCTTTCCTCAACAACGATAGTGTTGAATGAGCTCCACCTTTCCTTGTTTTCCTCTTGCGTTGAATGTATTAACAGTTAAGGAATACAGAACCTTGAGTCAAATCTTCAATTGATCAAATATTTTTCACAAAATCTCAGCTATATGATGAAAACCAGGAAGAAAAATCTTAATATAACTTGAAGTAATAATCTCTAAGGCAATTTACTTGGAAGCAAATGAAATATGGAGCACCAAAACAAATGCATTTAACCAAAGAGTTCATTTCGATAAAAAAAGACAATATAAACCATTTGGAATACCCAACGATCTGCATTGAACCACAAAGTTGGTTATGACACGAAGAGTTAACAAGATATGTGCATCATATTTTAAGTCGAAAGGAAAGGATATCTTGAATAAATTTCCATGTTGTTGGGTGATGTGTGCAACCATATCAATCCCCACCCTTGATGAACATACTGGACACACCTGCAAATAAGCAGTTTGCACATTGAGTAAAGTTGAGCTTTACCTCATGGGGAATTTATGTTTATTGGTATTGTGTAATGGTAACTAAAGTATCTTAGCATGCCACCAAGCTCAACGAAAGTGATGAATCTAGTTCACAGACTTCCTCAGACTAAATCATTTCTTATCTCGAGCGGAGAGAAGATTCGTTTGCCTCTATTAATACCATCGCCCAACCAAGCTTCTTTGGTGGGTCAGATCATGCTACATTGTACTTATTATGCTGCATAGCTGTCCAGATTAATCCTTGAGAAACAAAATCAAAGTCTCGATTACAAATCACACCACTCACACAAAAGAAACTTTAACACCTATAGAATATCCAAACCTAGCTTAGCAGAGTTTGGATTGAAGACTTTTTGAAGCTAGAGCTGAGAAAAATAAAATATATTTCCTTCTTCTAAATCGATGCTTGGTAATGAGCATACTTTTCTGTACTTTTCCATACATGTATATGCAGTAAACAGGTTGAATCAACTTGCTTTTAGGTAAAAACAAATAATCCGCTACACTCGAAGGATGAGAAAAAAGATAGTACCCCATTCTTCGCCTCCAGTGGGTGCTCTTCATCTATGTGGCAGCACAATCCCACAATATCAAAATACTCAGAGCAAAACGGGCAAGGAAACTCCTCCCTTATATCATCATCCACATCAATCTCTTCGAACCCCATGTACATATCTGCATTTGCACACACCACCATCTTTAAATCGTTAGGAAACCATAAACATTGTCACCCATTCGTTGATTGGATGAGGAAAACAACGAACTAAACACACAGCAATGCTGAAACAATTCCTCATTGTATTCAAAAAATGAAGCCAAGTGATTGTTATCACCTCAATATAGCGATTGGCCACATAACAACACACAATAAGGAGCTAAAACAAAAGCTGGGAAATGATAAAAATCCAATCTTTTCCATAAGATCATTGTAAACACGAACCCAACCTCGTAAAGTATTAACCTTTACATTCATATACAACCTAAGAAGCACAGAAACGCCCGTGAAGTACCGTATCACGTATCGGATACCGATACCGATACGATACGCCACGGATACGGATGGATACGATCAGAAACGGTATCGATATTTCGATACGGATTAGATACGTATGTGTCTAAAATCGGATACGTACTCCTCGCCTCTGCCTCTTCTCCTCACCTCTGCCCCATTGGATTCACAGGCCTCGGTGATTCTGTCAAACTCAGCGACGTTGAGAGCAACGGACTTCTCGAGCAAGATGTGCTTCTTCTTCTGTGCCGCGAGGATGGCCCACTGGATGTGAAGGCTGGTTGGAAGAGGGATGGACGTGGGCACAAAACACAGATGAGACGAATGAGAATGAGTCCTTATTGGACCGAAAGTCTGTACCTTTGAGCGTTTGGTATTAGGGGGAGGAGGGGCGGATAGGGCGGAAGAAGAGCTGCGTCTGGTTTCAACCATGGTGGGTCTTCGTCTTCATCTTCGTCTCTGATCCAAACAAGGTATTGGAGATGCAGAGAGAAGGAGAGAAGGGTGGATATGAATGATTAAAATAAGAGTTTTGGTTTTTCTGCGTCTGGTTTTGGTGTATGCTTTTTCTATTAGTTTAATTCTTTTTTTTTTTGCTTTCACTCTTTTATATAACATTTGTGTATATAAACGATGAAGTATGTTGGGAGTTTGGAGTTGGGAATCAGTGGTTGTGGCTCGGCCCCTCACAAGCAATAAACCTTGGTAAACTTTCAATCTTGTGCTTCTGCATTATGCATATGTGTTGTTCTGTCGTCAATCTCCTCTGTTTGATTTGCCCTGACAAACTAGGACACGTCCAGAAGACAACCTTCTTCCAGTTCTTGGTTAGACTTTGATGGGAGATTGTAAAGGTGCACTCGAAACTTTGATGTATGATATATTTAGATCTTGGATCGATGAGACAATCACAATGTGGGAAAAGGAAAAGAAATGTTCATAGATTCTACATTTATTTTTTGTATATGATTACTACAGAGCATCAAGAACTAGATTATACAAAACTCCTATCTTCAATGAATCTGTTCTAGGCATATGCATGTGACCTGTGGCTTTGTACGTGCATGCTCTCTCTCCTACAATTTTATAACAACATTTTGTTGGTACTATATTTTCTTTTATGGGGCTTTTCGATCGGCTACTTCATGATTCAATTCATCTCAGGCGTAGATAAGAGTCGGGGAACCATGTCGAAAACAGATGGTTTTTCAGCTTCATTATCAGAGCAAAAATGCCATAGCAGGGTAAATGCAGTAGACCGACCAACAAGTACCTTCAATTCGGCAGCATAAACAAGTATATCTTTGTTAGAAATCGGCATGGCAACAGTACAAAGAAGGTTAGGACTTGTATTTGAGAGATTACATACCATAGTGGAGCATATGGAGAAGACAAGTCCAGAAATGGATAAGGCCACCTATTTCAGAAGACAAAAACCGTCACTACAAGTATAGCTAGGATGATTTTTGTGATGTAGCAAATCAAAGAGAGGAAACTAGAATTTACCAAATTTTAACACAAGCATGACAAATCCAATGGAAAACTACATAAGTGATTGTCCAGAGGAAGAAATATCCTATTCTGAACCAAGGGAATGGCTGCAAACACCACAGAAGAACTCATAAACATATATACCACACATGGTAAGAACTTGAATCCAAACGGAGATTTGAACTAGTTGGTGCAACTTACCAAGCAATTCAAAGCAGTTTCACCAAGCAAGAAAACAGCATTGATTGTGTGCATGTTAATTATCAGCTGCCACAAACAGGATGAAATATACATTAACGTTCTTAAAGAACTTACGTGATCTAATAGGACCTAGATCAAAATACAACTACTAGAATGAAGCGCATACAAAGTACATGCTTATTATTTTTTTAACTATATTTGAATTTTAACGGATTATTTAATTTCCGTATCCTACTCGTATCGTATCCTTGGATTTTTTGATTTTGCCGTTTCGGCGTATCGTATCGTATCGTATCGCCGTTTCCGTATCCGTTTCAGTGCAACCTAGTATACAACACACATAACAATAATCCTCAACACCCAAGTTGAAATTTCTTAATTGCATTCAAACAAATCAAACACACAGCATTATCAAAACATAAAGAGAACGAAAATTGACAACAAAAGCTAACCGGATCGAGATTGAAGCGCGGATTGATAACGCTTTGAGGCGTTGGAGAGACGAGAGCTCCAAGAATCACCGTCCATAATTTAAATTTAATTTAATGAATATTGAGAATAAAAGTTAAAGGGTGTTTGTGATCTCTAAGATTGATTCAGAGAAGCGATGACGATGACGATGAAGATGGCGGTGGTTAAGTTTCACCGAAGGAGATAAAAAAGAGAGAGGCTATTTAATCTCTAACAAACTTGTTTTTTTTGTTGCTGTATACAATTGGTTTTTATCTGTATAAGCTTCTCTGTTATTTTTCTGGTTTTAGTTGGGGGATTTTACTGGAGAAAGAAGTAAATTGCGGTGAATTTGACAAATGGCCAAAACAACGCAGAAGGGAGGGAGAGAGAGAGAGAGAGAGAGAGAGAGAGAGAGAGAGAGAGAGAGAGAGAGAGAGAGAGAGAGAGATGAGATGAGAGAGTGACGATGGAGTTACAGCTGCTTGTTGAGTTGTGTATTTTTACACAGAAATTTCAGTATTTCGCGCGTGGGGCTAAAACTAGATCCCTTTTTCGGCGTGATCAAATTCGAAAATGGTACGCGAAAATAGGGAGCAATAATGTTTGGTCTTCGGCTTTTGTGGCTGTGAGAAAAATAAAATAGTTCGCCCCGTATTATTTTTTATTAATAGATGTGAAGTTATTATTTTATTAATAAATGAATAGTTTATTAATTTATCAAGATTTTAGAGAAGCTATTATTTTTAAATTATCCTAATGATAACAATATGTGATAGAATCATCTGCTGATGAAGAGATCATGTAAGAGACAATGAATCTACATGAGGAAGACAATTATGATTCAAATGACAGTTTTGTTATACTTATAGTTTCTCCTAAAGAGACATTTAAGACACTAAATATCTAAATAACTTTCTGCTACAAAATGAAAAACATATATCAAATGTGATGCACGCATTACATATCAAATGTGATGCACGCATTACAAAATATCAAAGACAAAGTTAAACTTGGTTTAGATGAGAAAAAGAAATATGCTACAATAGTCTTTTTGTCAAGAAATAGCTTTAATGATCGAGAAAATAGAAATTTCAATACATATTCTTATGTTTTTATTTGAATTATTACTTTATATATTCATAGGGACTTAAAAGAATTAGAGAAAAATTATTATCTTATGCATTTAGCGAGATTACTAGTAATATGATTCTGACTCATAGTCAGGACCGGAAAAAATTATTACTTTAACAAGATTATTAATTTATCGAATATTCATTTATCGAGATTTTACTGTACTAGCACTTTTCTGTAATATAATTTACGCATTCAATCAAAACAATAAAATATTAGCAATTTTTCTGTAATATAATTTTAACGACGAACAAAATAATGTATTTTGTTTGTACTCTTCAAATAAGAAGTGTATTCTTCAATGAGATTTGAAACTGGTTCGTTAACGGATAAGTTCAACGCCTTGACTAACGCAACAACTTCAATGTTCGTTTGAAACTTAATTTTGATTGCACAAGTCTTTGAGGCTCATATTTTCTTCGCTTTCATCTCTAATTTTCTCAGAGTTGGCTCTAGGTGGCTAGTAAGAGCAGACGAACAGTCCACCCCAACTTCTTCAAATTACTGAAACATCGTGAAAAAAAGCTAAACCTTGAAATATTTAACACGAAAAACTCCCCTCGATAACAACATCACACTTCATGATATAGAGTTATTAGAAAACCAATTTGATTGGCATTGTGACTAGCTCTACTCATGAGTATCTTAGTGCAATCCTTTAATCTTCCATTTTCATGTCAAATTAGAGAGAGAAAAGAAAAAGGGACAAAATCTCTATAAAATTAGGCTCGTTAATGGTCGTGTCGTGTCCAATTTGTGTCGGTCATATAATTATTAGTGTAAAAAAAATAAATTCAAACTCAATCCATTTAATAATGTCGAAAAGGTAAACTCAAACTCAGCTCATTTATAAATAGTTCAATCCACGTAACCCGTTTATAACCCATTAATAAATGAGTCGCGTTGAATTATATAACCCTATTAAACTGAGCGAGTTAAAAACTCAAACAACTTCACTCTTCGCATACAAAACAGAACAATAGAAGTATTAGAAACACAAATATGTGGTGTATTGTATTTAGAATTCTTAGGTGTTTTATGTACTTTCAAGGATGTTAAAAGTCCAATGATGTTCAATTAGGATTTATTCAAATTTTTAAAAATCTCAAAAAAGTCATGAGGTATTCAATCTGGATTTCTACATAGAAATTTAAGGTCCACAAAAACTCTGGGGTATTCAAAAACTCTAAGAATCCTATGAAATTCTTAAATATTGGATTCTTGTGAATTTTAAGTTTCAATTATAACTACAAAATCCTAATACAAATTCAACGTTCAATTCTTCAAACCAATGATTTTCATAATACTTTCATTTTCTCTTTTTTATTGGAACTTGGATCTTCTCATTTTCTCTTTCAAATCCAACCTCTTTTTTGTTGGAACTTGGATCTACATCAAATTATTTTGCTTCTTCACCATAAACATTATAAAATATTCCAAAAAAACTCTACTTTATATCATGCATCATAATTAAGCTCTATATTTGTGAGCTATTCTTTTGTTATTGAGAAACCAATTGGCCTTCTAATGTAAATAATGATGAGGGTCGGAATTTATGCAAAATTAGAACACAAAAGTAATGTGATAATATCTTGGAATTATAGTAAATAAAATAAAATAAAGAAAGAGTAGAAAATAGTATAATAGTATATGTTTTATATAGGAAAACTTACATGAGAGTCGAGGCATGCAAAATATTATCTTAAGAGAAAATTCGTCCCCTACTGCACAAGGTTGAATAACGAACTTTCCCCAAGATACAACAACTTTTCGAGCTTTGTTGTGCAGCTAAGAAGCTCCATTTAACCTTTTATACCCGTGCACTCAAAGCGGTGTATACTTAAAATACGTATATCATTTATGTATTTACTGGTAAAGAGGATGTAGATAGCTAGAGTGGTTGCAATGTGGTGGTTGCATTGTTTCTCACATTTCCTTCCATATATCCCACATATCGATATTCCGACATTTATACTCTATATCACATGTAACTCACACCTCTACATTCCATTTCCCTCCAACTCTAGCTTTTCTCTTTTATATAGGTCACTTTCCGATATCCCATTTAGTAACCTCATTAACCTCATAACGGTCATAAAATAAATCAAAAAAACCGTTAAATACATAAATCAATATAATGATTTCATAAATAAAAATAACCCCCACAATAAATAGAAAAATAAATATGATATAATTTTAATTTTAATTTTAAATCACAAAATTTCTAATAATCCCTCACTGATTTAAAATTAAAAATAGGGTTTTAAAATAAGTGAGTGCTTTTACTGTGCAATCGGCTAGATACCTTTCGGGTTGAAATCTAGCTTAGAATGATAGAATCCATTTGAGGAATCAAAGTGACACAGTCTTGAACTTTGAATCATTTGACCAAACTTTATTATATCACACACAGTACAGGTAATATGTCGACACATTTATGGTCATGCATGTATCTTGATTCTCAAGAGAGTACCAGAGAACAACCCAATTCTTATTATCACGGCCTCATGAACAACTCTCACTTAGGTGAGTTCACCAACGGTACATGTGCTTGCACCGTGCGGGAGTTTGCCCGCCTCGAAACTCATTTAGGGTGTCATAGTTTTCCCTTCTTGACGTCACATTTAATATAGCACATGATGCCTTAGGAATGTGTACACGATAATACCTCTTTTAGATATATCCTCAAATAATATGTGTGTTATATTCGAGTCACGCAATATGGATTGTTTGTACCCATTAAACTTCTTTTATGGGCTCCAATCACATAAGATGAGTTGCTTTCCTTGGTGACTCCTTTACAGGCTTAAGCATATCCCCCTCGACAATTTAACATATAGTATCCTCGACGAGACATATATGAACGTTGTCATATTGACAACAAAAGTGTATAATCTCCTCAGCCAGACATATATATGCATTCTCAAGGCATATAGAATTCTGTCATATTTATACATACTTGAATATTTTTTCTCTTTGTCACTTGAAATTTACAGAACCTATATTTTAATTGTCCGCAAGCTCAAGTAAATCACCAGTTATTCTTCTCATAGGAGTATTTATTTCCTCCGTATGAGAGTAATCTTCACGTAAAACTGTAACTACAAAGTTGCTCCCATATCGATCATCTCTTATTATGATAGTAATCATGTATATTAAATACTACAAGAAAAGTTACCTCCACATGATCGTAATATTTTAACGCTCTGAAAAATGAATAAACAAGCACTATAGCACGATGTTATACTCAAAAATAAACTTACCCCACATTTCTCTAGTATTCCACACCTTTCATAACCAAGGAATAACTCATAAAATAATACTCATACCATAATGAGTGATATAATTCTCAATCAGCAATGAAATACTAATGAAATCATTTATTTCAAATAGTAACCCACAATACTACAGTACATAATATTTGATCTTTAAATAATTACTAATAAGATAGGAGGGAGTTAGATCATGTCTCCACACTTTCGTGATATTCGGTTCTCTTCAAAGTAAATGAGTAAATGGTATAATACAATACTCATAACGGAAATGAGTAATTTAAATTCACAGTGATCAATACGATTAACATGCATTAATGAAATAGTTAATTTCAAAATAGTAACTGACATAATTAACTCAAAATAAATTCTCATAATCTGTGTAAGACTAAAACTAATAACTTACAGGTTTGTCGAAGTTTTACGCAATAGCATATGTAACCTGTCATGCTTAAACACTTTCAGCTAATATAATATAATGACATTTTATATCTCATAACGATCATATGAATTAAGGTACAGAAAAACGTACCATCACAATAAAAGTCTTTGCAATATATTGACCACTCAATAAATATAAATTCATATAATGTAACCTTCACAATTTATAGGTAATAATGAAATGGAGCGTATATACGTACTTATTGGAGAGAAAGACGTCAATTTCTTTCTCTGCAAATTTTCTCAATGATTAAATTAATAAAATTATATAATTAGATTAATATCGATCACAACAAATAATAAAGCAACTCTTTTCATCAGAATATTAATGGTGCGGTTGTATGTCATTCCCTAAAGTATTTATCATCAATTTTCCGGTGAGAATACATCTCTAAAAAATGTATCTGCAATTTCTAAATGATATGAAAACATCTCCAAAATTTATGAGTAAATTTCATTTACATTCATGAACAATGAGTGAAATTACTTCACAATTATACAAATACCTGACGACTCCAACATGTGCATATAATTACATGGCCTTTATAATATACAGTACTAGTAAACAACCCACTATATAGTAGCCATTAGCAAGAGTGCAAGACTACAGATTAAACTGATATGCATAAAATTAGTTTCACTTTGATACTAAATAATACTATGGCATGAATAAAATAGTCAATTAGACACTTTTTTTTTAAAACAAAGGAAGGTGCGGTAACCCTTAAGTTTTTACTAATGAAATCGTTGAGTACACAAGGGGGGACAAAGAACTTGAACCCCATATTACATTGAGCACACATAGAAAATTCTGGATAGTCACATAACACCCTACGATAACTATGTAATCAAGCATGCATCATTTAGCAAAGAATGCCGGCCATACCGACTATTCCATCCACTTTACAATTATGGTGACATACCGGAACGATCCAATTATTACTTTTCCCACGAAAATATTCCAATACCCATTTAGAAACATCTTTTCTAGTATGCTGCCGAACGAAAACTAAGTCGTCAGTACTACGTTTTATCCTACCACTAGGAGGATATGTCAATTTAATAGAACGCACTCTCACTAGAGTAGACAAGACACACAAAGTGTACGCACAGATAACCCACCTAAGACGCCTGACTCGCCCTAGCCACATAGAATAGGGGTATATTATTGACCAAATATAACTAATAAATATTAAGAGAAGATAATAAAAATTACTGAAAAAGATAAAACAACCTGGTCTTAGGGTAAATACCCAAACCCAACACCACCAAAGCCCAAAAAGAGAAAGGCAAGAGGCCCAATTTCTATCTTGAGTCAATCGCACCCACACTATCCGCCAACCGCATCCCACGCCGTCCACGAACTCCGGCCAAACAACGCTGATCCCAACTAGCCAGATCTGGGTCGGATCGAGATCTGCCGCCACCTCCTTACCCGCGTCACGCTCCTTCAAACAGTCGTGCTGCCATCCCCAAACTGTCCGATCAACCATCAAACGTGTTCCAAACCATGGAACTCCTCTCTTCAGCAGGAACGTAAAATCCCCAAGGAAGAGATGAGGCCAAATGCTCCATGACCGTTCTCATGAAGCTAGCGCATGCCACCGACCTTCTTCCTAAATCTCCCTGCGACATTGCAAAACAAAAAAAAATCTCCTACCCTCCCTTGAACTTTGGTTGACACCATCGTCCATTGACAGACACAGTCGCCACAAAGAAACTCAGGACCCGTCCGGTGGCACCCACGACGAACCGGTGAGGCCAAAGGCAGACGCCAGGAACGGGCCACCCCGGACAAGAGTGTTTTGCTACTTTAAGGTTTTTCTTCTTTGACCTCTTGTTAATCAGACACATATTATAGCATAATTAGCCAATGAAAAGAAATTTATACCTCTATTGTAATAGGTAATTAATTGATACGGTGTCATACATACCTTTGTTGTAGATTGTTCACTTGCGTACTTGATAGAGAATTTTGAATGAAGTCAATCTAACTCTGTATCATAAGAAAATGAGTTAGACATATGTAGGTTATATATTAATGTTAATATCCACATGCTCCTGAATGTCCATGCTCTCGTAAATGATTCAATCAAATATTAAGGTGCAAAACTTTGAACCAATCAACAATTTGGTTTGTAAGAAAAGAAAATCAATGCTCATGGATTTACAACTTGAAAATGAGTAGAATGTCTACGAGAAATTCCGTTACTAACCTTCTCTTAGAGTAATTTAAATAATGATGAAGGTTATTGGTAAGTGACCTACATAAAAGAGAAAATCAAAACGGTCATATAATAAATCAAAAAACACATTTAGTAATCCCATTAACCTCATAACGGTCATATAATAAATCAAAAAATTGTTAAATATATAAATCAAAATAATAATTTTATAAATAAGAATAATTAATATTTCCACAATAAATAGGAAAATAAATATAATACAATTTTAATTTTAAATCACAAAATTTCCAATACCTTCCAGAATTCACATTCACCGATCATCATTTTTTTCCTTTATGTTGTTATCTTTTATTTGTATTTTTTAATACGAAATAAAATCGTCATTTTTTCCAGCCATAGCAGCACACAAGCATAACAAATATATTTCGTCACCATCACTATTTAGAATGAGGAACCCTATAGAATAATATGAACCTTTTTTTTATTGCTTATTTATTTGAACTTTGGGTTTTAGCATGATTAGACATGGGTTTTTGGCCTTATGATATAAAAATAAAATCTATCAAAGTCTAGCAAAATTCTTGGAATTTTTTTTGAAAATCTGTAAAATGTTTTCGAAAGGCTAGCTCACAAAATCCGTAGATTTGTGATGGTTTTGAAAATCTATACTATCCACAAATATTTTAGAAATCCATCACTTGAAAAAAGTCTCCTCGAACTTAAATACAATACACCCCTGAACTAAAATTTTGTAGGCACCATCCTTGCATAGGTATCTAAAAGATGGTTGACTTCAATGATTGAATTAGGTTATCACCATGAAACTAACAACACCAAGAACTAGTCTCAATTACATCCAAGATCTCATCACCACCAGGGGCGGAGCCAGGATTTTTTTTATGGAGGTGCGGAGCAAAAACATGAAAGAGAAAATAGATATAAACATATAAAAAAATTAATTAATTTATAATACACAAAACTGTATAAACATATTTATATTGTATGAAAGGGTAGCAAAAGAAAAATAGTAATAAATATATACACAACTATATAAAAAGGTAGAAAGAAAAAACAAAGATAAAAATATAACTGAAATGAGATTCAAACTCAGTCCATTAAGGATAACTTTAGTGCCTTACCAAATAAACATTCTGTGATTTCATAAACATCATGGAAAATATTCAAATTTCAGAAGGGGCATGGGCCTACTCTGGCCCTAACGTGGCTCTGTCTACGATCCCCACAAAGCTAACAACACCAAGAGATTAAATCATACACTTTTGGATTGTGGAAGTTGAGCGAAGTAAGTCTGAATCCATAAATCCATAATCCATATAGGACATGAAACCTTGTACTTGAAGGGCTCCAAGGAGATGCAACCCATGATGCGGTAAAGTTAAGAACGGGTTGAACTAAGCCAATTTTTTCCTTGTTGAAAATTGCATCCGCTATCTTGGTCTAATTTTGTACTACTTTCTCTGCGGAGGTGCATAACAATAATTTGCAGAGCCAATACTCAAGGAACGCAATTCCTCATTGGTTAGAATCTGTAGCGACTTAGTGGCTGCACCAGGCCTTATACGACTTCTCATGCAGATGTCGCTCGGTGCACGCTTTAATGTTGTAATAGATATCATCCAATTATCCTTGGATATACGCCTTGTGTGGGGTGGGCAACTTGATAATTTAATTATGTACAAAAGATTGATGCTCATATCACCTCAAGAAAATTGAAAAAGTATTGTTGCTCGTATCCCAAAAACACATAACAACAATGATTGGAGCTCTGTTCCCGTCGACTGGGAGATTGAAGTAAAGGTCTAGGGCTTGGGCATTTCCTGCTCTAATCCACCTTGAGAAATCCCATTCCTTGTGAGCCTCGTACCAGCGGCAGTCTGCTGGCTTGATTGATGGCCACTTGGCCATTTTGGTACTAGTATCTTTTTTGTCCTAAGAAAGGGGCGATGCTTCTTCCAGGCGAGTAATAAGAGGAGGACAAAGGATTTGGGCAGCAAGTGCTTGGTACACCTGGGGGTGAATCAACATCTCAGACAAAGGATCCAAAATTACATTGTCTTCCACTTCCAGCTTGAGGAAGATCAATGAATTAGGGTTCTTCCTCTTCACTAACGACTGCATGTGACTTTCGAAAGCTTTCGCGCCTTCCTCATTGATGTTAGAATGGGTTTTGATTTTGCGAGGGGTCATTTCTGAAAGATTTATTGTATAATGCTTTGATTTTACAGATTTGGGGGAAAATGAGACTGAAATTTTTTGTGAAGAGTTCAGAGTTCGTCGCGAATATTAAATAAGTATTCCTCAAGAGGGCGCGACTTTTCAGAATTAGAGTTGAAAGGCCTAATTGAGGTGAAGGTTACCGTTTGGTTCTGAGCCACACAACGTTTTAACAAGGCCTATTTAATTGCGTTGTTTGCACCTAATATCGAGGTATGGGGGCAATGTTTGGATCATAAAATAAATCTTAGTCATTTAGTTATGATTGAGGCCCATAATCCGATTCATGTGGCCCATTTAGAAGTTCTAGTTTGAAAAGGAAATATTATCTCACCTAAATTCTTTTTGAGCAAGGAAAATAGAACCTTGTGAATCAAGTAATCAAGATCGTTTAAAGATTCAGATTTTCAAAATCCTCATAGGTCAAGGAATACACTTAGGCGATCAGTATAAATATAAGTGCTTATGGAAGAAAGGGCTGGGTGCTCCTGATTCCTTTGCTAGTTGGAGTCCCGCAAAAAAAAAAGGCTTCATATTCTACCTCATTGGTGAGGCCTTGAAATTGAACTTCAATGCATATTCAGATGAAACTCCCCCAAGTCCCATTAGTATGGCTCATGTCCCATAAGGAGATAGGATTGTCAGTTGCCTCTAGGTTGAGCAGTTTGTGGAGTTCGTATCTTGGTTGAGGTGTTTTCTCCATCTTGGGGGGGGGGGGGGTTGGTTACGCTATGAAGTCAGCTAGTGCATGACCTTTCATGGCTATCCTTGACTTATAGGGGATGGTGAATTCGCTGAGTTCCATAACCCATTTGTTTAGTTGTCCGATATGTTCTGGAGACTGCAAGATATGATGTAACGACATGTTCGTCATGACTTGGATTGTATGAGTTGGGAATTATGGGCGGAGTCTCATAGCAGATGTGACCAATGCTAACTGAAGAAGCTCAAGTGTAAGGTACCTTGTCTCTGGTGGTATTAGACCTTTTGCAACATAGAAAACATGAAGCTCTCCCTGGTCCTTTTCTATCTTGACGAGAGTTGAGCTTACTGTCATTATGGAGATGGCTAGATACAAGTATATGATTTCTTGATTGAGAGTAATAGTATTGCATGATGTTTTGGAATGCTTCCTCACACTCTTGGGTCCATTCTACTGCCTTCATGGTTGTCTTCCGTAATGCTTTGAAGAATGGTGCACAATTTGTCTGTGTAACGGGAGATGAAGCGATTAAGTGAAGCTAACTTCCCTGTTAGGCTTTGTAGATCTGCCTTGGTACCTGGAGTTTTTGTTGCCAATATGGCTTGTATCTTCTCAGGGTTAGATTCAATGCCTCTTTCACTCACTATGTATCCCAAGTAGGGGTCGGCAAAAAGCCCGGGCCGGGCCTCAACAACATTTTAATATATGCGGCCCGGGCCGGGCCGGGCTTTATCTTTTATATAAGGATCCGAGCCCGGCCCATTCAAGCGAGCTTTGCGGGCTTTTGCGGGCCTTTGCGAGCCGGGCATTTGCGGGCTTTTGCGGGCCGGGCCTATCGGGCTTTAATTATTAAAAAATTAAGACATTTCAAAATAAACGTAACCTTCATCCATGCACCGGGGTTTAAACGTACTCCGACGAGTCTAAATTTTACGTACGATGTTTATCACTATAAGATGGAGTTTTCTACATGTCCTCATTTATTATTAAAGCATATTTAATTCTTATATTGCTTGAATTCTCCATATGTATATTAATGTTCTTACGTTTGTTCATTTGTTATATGGAATGAAATACTTTTGTGAAACTTAATCGGACATGTTTAATTATTTTATAAAATTGACCGTTAGATTGATTGGTTAGAATATTATAACCATGCCTTTAAAATTTTATAAATTTTGGACTTGATTTAGACATCGATCCATGTATTTCGCCAAATGTGATCATAGTACTCTTACAATTAAAACGGAAATTTTGTTTTCAACGGACTTGATTTATCTACTCCCCCCATAGGAAAATAAGGAAAATAAGATGAGTGTATTTTAGTGTTTTCATAAATTTTGTTTAATTGTATTGACTGGGATCCAAACGTACTTCGATTAGGCTAATTTTTACGTACGGTGTCTTTTATTACAAGGTGAACTATTATATATGGCCTTCTTTATTGTTAAAACATTTTTAATTCCTATATTGCTTGAATTCTCTACATGCACACTAATGTTCTTACCTTTATTCCTTGGTTATATGGGTTGAAAGTCCTTTTGTGAAACGTAATCGATCATGTATCATCATTTTACAAAACTGACTGTCAGATTGGTTGTTCATAATATTCTAAGCATGCCGTTAAAAATTTATAAATTTTGGACTTGATTTAGACCTACATCTATGAGTTTCGCTAAATGTGACCGTAGTACCCTTACAACTAAAACATAAATTACCCATCCCTAAAAGAATTTTTTAAGATCAAAATTTTAACACACATTCTTGTAAATTACATATCTATCTCATAGTGTCAAAAAAATTGATAAAAAAATTTAATTTATCTAGTTTCTCCATGGAAAAATAAGCAATATATAAGAGAAGGGTATTCATGTCATTTCACACACTCTCAATTAAACTCTCACTTTTGAAAAATTACAAGATCTAATCTGAACCATCTATTATATTTACTATTTTATAGTGTAAATCGATAAAAAAAATTACAATGAAACCCTAACCCTAAACCCTAACCCCTAAACCCTAACCCCTAACCCCTAACCCCTAAACCCTAAACCCTAACCCCTAAACCCTAACTTACTCTAAACCTCAAAATTCCTAAAACCTAAAATCTAACTTACTCTAAACCTCAAAATTCCTAAACCTTAACTTACCCTAAATCTCAATCCCCTAAACCCTAACTTACCTTAAACCTAAACCCTAACTTAATTATCCTAAACTTTAAACAATGATTTAATAGTAAAATAGATACACAAATATAACTATATATGGAATTCCAATATTTGATCAATATATGTATATGTAATATATTAATATAAACATACACAAATATAAAAAATATATATAGTACTAGTCACTATATTATATATATAAGTGTAGGTATAATGATATACGTACTACTATCTTATATATATAAAAAATTGACTGTCGGATTGGTTGTTCATAATATTCTAAGTAGGTCGTCCCTAATTTTTATAAATTTTGGACCTAAACCCTAAACCCTAAAACCTAAACCCCAAACCCTAAACCCTAAAAAAATTACAATAAAATCCTAGAACCGGAACCCTAACTTACCCTAAACCTCAAATTCCTAAACCTTAACTTACCATAAATCTTAATCTCCTAAACCCTAATTTACCCTAAACCTAAACCCTAACTTATGCTAAACTTTAAATAATGACTTAATAGTAAAATAGATACACAAATTTAATTATATATGGAATTCAAATATTCAATCTATCCATGTATATGTAATATATTAATATATATACACAAATGTAAAATATATATCTATATAGTATTAGTCTATTAGACTACTAGTCACTATATTATATATATATATATGTCAATATGTGTGTAGGTAAACATTAACTAGGTATAAATTGTATAATGATTAAAATTCATTAAATGATTTAATGATATATGTCAATATGTGTGCGGGTTTTGACGGGCCGGGCCTAACGGGCTTTGACGGGCCGGGCCTAAAGGGCCTTGACGGGCTTTTGGCGGGCTGGGCCGGGATTTAGATCTCTAAACCATGGTCGGCCCACCAACCACCTTGGCGGGCTTTTGCGGGCTTTTTTGCGGGCCGGGCCGGGCTTTTAGCCCACGGGCTTGCGGGCCTCCACCGGCCCACGAGGCCCACGGGCCAAATGATGACCCCTAATCCCAAGAACTTATTGGCGCTTGGCGGTGACACCGAAGATGCATTTTACAAGGTCAGACGCATGGCATGCTTTATCAGTACCTGCAGGTTTACTGTTAGGTCTACAATATGTGTTTCAGCTTTCACACTCTTGACTAGGATCTCGTCAACGTAGACCTCCACTTGTCTTACCCAGCTAAGGTTCAAATATGTGGTTCATGAACCGTTGGTAGGTAGAACATGATTGGTGTTATGACGTGGGTTAGAATTTTCTCAGTAAACAAATTTTTGATTGCTGCCTTCTCAACGGACAAATCCATTACTTTGTCATATGTGAACCAATTCTTCTTAAAGAGCTTTTCTTTAAATGGAGATGGGAGAATTCCCTCTATAAATCCAGACAAGGCCACATCTTTGTTCAGGTTGCAGCAGGCTTGTGCAACTGTTCTCCATCTATTCACAAAAGTGTGCATCTCTTCTGTCTCACTCTGGCAGATCTGGAATAAGTTATCTGCAATGTTGTATTTTCCATGTAGCTTGTACTGTTTGAGAAAGCTCTCGGTCATTTCAGCACACGAATGTATTGAATTTTTGGGCATTTCACAGAACCATTCTCTTGCTTCCCCAATCAGATTTTCTTGAAACAAATAACGCAAGCTTGCGACATTATAACTCCTACCTGTCGTGGCAGACTGGAACTTGTCCACATGCATTTTCGGATCTCTTATTCCGTTAATTTTTTTTATCATTCAAGGTCTTTGCATGATAGTCCCTGCCTGCTTTGATTATTGCAGCAAAAAATGGGGTTGATCTTGGCGTATATATGTGTGCCATGTTTTGATTTTCCCCCTACTTTCCTTAGGCATTAATTCTCACCAAGAGTTTTACTGTGACATTTTCCATATCTGTTCTTCCGTTTCTCTGCCTCTGGCCATTCTCATTTGGTGAAGGTTGATCTACCTTTCCCTTTAGCTTCTGCCTATATGATGTTGCGTTAGGGAGGGTGTCATCCTTTTGATCTGACACACCATTGTCTTGATCAGAATGCTCAGGTGAGTAATAATCCTCACGCTCTGTGCGTCTCCCCTCCAATTCTTCTTCAACCCTTATTCTAGTTTGACGCTCCTGGTCTCTCTCTTTTCTTGCCAGTTTTCATTGCTTCAGGAGTTATGCGTTAACGGCTGACTCATCAAAGCTCAAGGTTAAGGTTGTTGTTCCAGACCCTGGCGTCTTGGATGCACCAACATCTCGCAATTTTTCTCCAAGTGGAGTGATGAAATCAGAATTCCTATCTTACTCTACCATGATGCTAGATGACTTTTTATCTGGTAATGCAATTTGCAATTGATGCGATTCCCACAGACGGCACCAACTGTTTTAACCAGTTTTCGTTAGGATACTAGATCAATTAACAGTGAGATGATTATGTGGATCACTTCTGGCGGATCTCTCTATTCTCTGCACTGCTCCTATTAGACAACAATTCACAACATGTTAGAAGTCGAGACGGGATGACTCGCCTTCAACACTCTAATTCTTAAGTCAGTGAATGAGAAGTTTAATAATGTTAGTAAAGTACTAACGTTAGATGTGTTACCTCATTCCTGTCATAAATGGTGCTTTACATAGACGGTTAGAGGTTGGTCGAGCATTATTGTTCGATGTGGGATAAGAGTTCATTACTGTTAGATGTGTTCTCATCACTGATATGTTTGTTACTGTGAACAACTCTCTCTCTCTCTCTCTCTCTCTCTCTCTCTCTCCATACATTGTTATAAATTATAAATTGTACTTTAAATTAGGTCTGTCAATGTGTCGTGTTGTGTCGGATCAAAATTTTTATCGTGTCAAAAGTAGAAACCCAAACTCAACACATTTAACTAATCGTGTCGAAAATACAAACTCAAACCTGACCCATTTATAAACGGGTTGGTCTCGAGTTGACCCATTTACAACTCACTTAATAAACAAGTCGTGTCATATCTGTTTGGACCTGAAATAAATATTTCATATTGAGCTTGGAAGGCTGAAGTCTTGACGAGCGGCCCAAGTGAGCTGAAGCTTGGCGAGCGGCCCGGTTAGGTTTAAGCTTGGCGAGCAGGCCAAGTAGTATAATAGAGTCCGCTTTCATATCGGTTTAGAACTGTAAGTTAAGATAGGTTATCTATGCGGCTTGATGTTCATCTGACCTTTCTTATATTGGTTAGGTTTTCTTCATGAAAAGAATTGGGATAACATCGAAACTATATAAAGATAAGACCCGTGTGCTGGTGAAGACTCAGAGTTATATTGAGAATTAAAGAGTAGGAGACGTTCAAGAGAGTTGAAATATGATTACTGTGCAGTATATAAGGAGAGCTAGAGCATTAGAGTAATGGTCCCCGATCAAATACAAAAGTATTGCTATATGCAAACACCTAGACATCTCGTCAGAGATTCTATCCCTACAACCAGATGATCAAAGTGTTTGTCACATATCGAGTGAGAGTATTGAGATCAAAGGAAGCAACACAACTAGAAGATTGAAGGGATTGTCACATATCGAGTGAGAGTTCGGATATCCAAGGAAACAGTGTTCTCAACACATCGTCAAAGAAGTTGCTCTGCTTTGCACTGATAAGGGAGTGTGAGGTATCGATTTATGTGGCTCTGCTAGAGACACAAAAACCTCAAAGTCCTAGGTCACTAGGCAAGAAGGACCCATTAAGACAAGGTTGGTGCTCTCCTTGTCTTAATCACTTAATCAAGAAGTCAGGCAGCTTACACATCCACATTCCGTTGAGAGACGGTGGCACACCAGCACACGAAACACAAACAGGATAAGCCGACACCTGCGGTTAAACTATCCTAAATCAGTAAAAGAGAAAGTTTGCAAGAGGATCTCTACGCGCTCCTCGTCAGAGATATTTTGGAGTCAAACAGTATCAGTTTGAATGACCCATATATTATAACTCATTTAACAACATACCATTTAAATTGATGAAATATATGACAAAGAATACATTATAGAAACATTACCCAAGAATACATTTCCAAGTTGACTCATGAAAAAAAAAACTAGGGTTTTGTGATATGCAATTCCCCAAGAGAACGTATTTATAAAGTCTATACATTTATACAATGATAAGAAATATACTTAATCGACTATCTCATATAATGTTATATAATAAATAAAATTATTGTGTTTAATGGGTCATACTGTAGGTTATATAAATTATTATGTTTAAACTGGTTACATGAGTTACTCGGGGACAACCCATTTCAATAGCAGGTTATTGGCGTGTCAATCCAATAATAACCTATTTCTAATTGTGCAGGTTTGACCCGGTTATTTCGTACCGGTTTTGAGTCGTGTCATCGAGTCATGTCGAGATTGACGGGTCTACTTCAAATCTTATCTTCTAGTGGTCTTCAGTAAAGATCTATCTATCTATCTCTCTCTCTCTACCAATTAATTTAAAATATTGAGTGGTCCATTATGGTACATATAAAATTCCTCATATATAAGTGTTTGTGATTTCTTGTTTTCAAACAATAAAAAACTTCATTTTCTACGGAAATGACAACATTACTTGATAATAGAATGATAAATGTTGAAAAGAATCAAGATAATGAGAATGTGAATTGAAAAGACCGTGACGATTCAAGATTGTGATCATGATGTTGGAAAGATCAAGAGTAGTACATTTTATCTTTGTATATGTGATGGTATATTTTAACATTTGAGTTTTTGGTTAATTTATTTATGTTTAAGAATATTATACTCCTGGTATCTGGATGTGTGTCTTGTTCTAATTAGCATAGAAGTAGATATTATCTCAATTCCTGATTTACCGGGAGATTTATTGTATCAGATTGTAATGCATATTTAAGGTCATCTATCAATGAATAAAGTACAGTTTCTGATCAATCTCTTGCGTATCTATTTTTTTTTCCTAAACACGTTATCAGCAGCTTTTGAGTTGATAGCCATCACCCCAAACTCTAAACTGAAAATACCCTAACCCTTAAACACAACAAACTCCACCGTCAGAGTTTGTGGTTTCTTGCTTCAAACTTCTTTTCAGCAAAGTTTTCATACCCAGCATAACACCCTCAATGTAAATCGACTAACTCTCTTCGATTTAGAATTAAGTTACAAAACTTAATTACCGCAACACCCTAGATCTAGTCTAGATTTAGGTTTACTGAGAATTAATATATGCCTCTAGTTCCTATGGATTAATGCAGGTATGAGTGAAGAGGATTTAATCACCTATTCCTTAGAGTTTAAGCTTAGTGACAGTCCTGAAGAAGTCACGGTTATTAATGACTATCACGGTTAATTGTGATTTCACATTGAAAAAAGGAAAGTTGATATTTGTGACTATTTGACAGTCACGATTTTCTAGGGTGTAGTATGAAGTCACCGGTTTTTGCATTAATTTTTGTGACCATACATCATGGATTATGTTTCTTATTTCCTAATATTGATATTAGTGATTATGGTCTTTCGACTAAACTAATTATATTTCTTGTCTTTTGTAGATGACTGGGCCAATATGGCCAGAGTTTGATATCCTTGACATTCAAGGAGCAAAATATCACAGATGAGTATTTGATGTGAGGAATACTCTCATTGGTAAACGTCTAACTGATATCATCCAACCACTACCACCTGGCGCTAAAGACAAAGAGGACACCCTAGCTCAAAAATTTCAAGCTCTCATGTTTCTCAGGAGACATATTTATCCAGCTCTGAGAAAACAGTACTTGTTAAAGGATGATCCCGCGAATTTGTGGGCAACTTTGTAAGAACGGTTCAACAATGTGCATGACGCACAACATCCAGAGCTCCAAGAAACATGGGATAAAATCCAGTTATTGGATTATCCTAAATAAATGATTTTTATTAAGATATGCTAGAGCTACAGTCAGAGCTTGCCATTTGTGACGTTGTAAAGACCAACTAAGCTATGATAAAAAAGTCTTTGGGTACCTTCCCTACTCCCATGGGACATGCTTGCGCATCAATATCGCACAGATTACGAGCAAGGAAGATTGAGATTCTTTAGTGACCTCATGAGTATGCTGTCTAAGAAGGAGAGATATCGCGAGATACTAAACCTACAACACCGGTAGGAAGGCACGAAAAGATAAGGGGAAAAAACATTTTAAACCTCATCAAACTCATGGTGGTAGATAAGGACATAGTAGAGGTCATGATAGAGGAGTAAATAATTGAAATTTGACTTGGACTCACCATGACAACAATCATAACAACTCCAACAAGAATCAATCCAATTTCGTCTAGGCATAGTGGAAATTCTTTACATTCTGCTTCTACTTCTCGCTTGGCACCTTGCTATAGGTGTGGTGCGACTAATCATATGTGCAAGTAATATAGAGTTCTAAAGGATATTCAAAATGCCTATAAGATGTATCAACAATACCAAGTAAAGCAAAAGGAGACATACTATGCGGACTATGAGATGGAAGATGGTGGTGAAGCCAATCTAATTGTAGAAAATGACACCAAAGCAAGTCTTGAGACTTCGGATTTTAGTTTGTCTATGTATTAGACTCATGTCATTGCTATGTAATCAAGTTTAGTTTTGTATTTGATTCTAGTTGTAATCAGGGTTATTGAATAAGAATAATCTTTTGATGTCAGTTTTGATGTTGGCAAAGTAATAAAAAAATTCATTTCGGTATTTGAAAGTGTTAAGAATGATTAATTACATACATATTGCTTGAATTATTCGAATTCTACAAAATTCTATGACATTATGACACCAAAATACCATAAAAATGAGACAAAATAGAGGATTGTTTGTTTCGGGAGATTTTCGACCCGTCGGAATTTTTCTTCGACTCGTCAAATGTCACACTCTGTAACAGTTTTGGCATTTTTTTGACCCGTCAAAATTTTTGCCTAATTTTCATTCGACCCATTGAATGCAGTCATCCGGTACACTAAATAGCACCTTCGACCCGTTGAGAAATTCCCTCGACCCGTCGAATGTAAGCTACTGTCTCAAAAATGTCACAATTTTGAACCGTCTAAGATTTTCTTCGACCCGTTGCAAAGATATCGGAAATTCAATATGTTTTTAGATTTTTCTTCTAACCATCAAAGGTTTTCCTCGACCCGCCGAAGGTAAGCCACTGTGACAAAAAAAAAAAATCTTCGACCCGTCGAAAATGGGTATCGAAAATCATAGTTTATTTTGGGTTTCTTCGACCCGTCGAGTGGTTTTTATCAACCCGTCGCCCAAGATTAGTGTTTTTGATGTGTTTTACATCAGTATTCTTATGTCATATCAGCACTCTATAATTGTCACAACCCTTTAGTAAATCTTTAAATCTTTATTTAAAGTTTTCGAATAAGTCTTGAAGACTAATTAAATCTTTTTTTTTGTAGATGTTTGAAGGCGAGATCGATTGTCTAGCAGATAGTGGTACTACTCATACTATACTACAGAATATACAATTATTTATAGACCTTATTCCATATACATCATCAGTGACAACCATGATTGGTTCTGTGCCGGTTATACAAGGGCATGATTCAACACAATTTTTGCTACAACCTGGAACAAGAATTCATATCACTAATGCATTATACGCGCCAAAGACCAATCAAACCTTGTTAAGTTTTAAGGACATTAGAGCCAATGGTTTGCACTTAAAAACTCATCGTGAGATTGAAAAAGAATTATTATGCATAACTTCAGAGGAGTGCGGTAGAAAGCACTACTTGGAGAAGTTATGGGCAATTCCTAGTGAATTATATCTTACTACGGTTCAGGTTATTGAATCCAATATTGTCACACTTACTACTGTGTATGACATGACCTCATACAATCTTTGACATTTTTGACGGGGACACTCAAGTCATGATATGATGATCAAAATATTACATGCAACAATGCTTCTTCACTTGAGACATGTAGCACGCCAAACATTCAGTGTGTACCAGTTGGTAACTGGATATTTTACATCTACACATCTTTGGTTATGCAGTGTATGTGCCAATTGTGCCTCCACAATGCACTAAAATGGGTCCTCAATGTCGATTAAGCATATATGTTAGTTATGAATTTCCAATGATTGTACACTACTTAGAACCTTTGACATGAGATCTCTTTACTGCAAGATTTGCAGATTGTCACTATAAAGAAACATACTTCCCGACGTTAGGGGGAGATGGGAATGCCTCCATTCCGGTTGAACGTCAGGAATTGACGTGGAATACTCTTCCCACTATGTTTCAAGAAGATCTACGCAAATCTCAAAGTGAGATTGAAGTGCAATGTATACTTGATCTTCAAAATTTAGCAGACTCGATGCTTGACTCCTTTACTGATATTGCCAAAGTGACGAGATCAGACATTCCTACTGCAAATGTTCCTGCAAGGTTGGAAGTCCCTAAAGAGCAGTATAACATAACTCTAGGACAGAGTAACGTGCCTCTTGCCCATGTTGATGGAGTAACATCGACCTCAACTCTCACTAGGAAGAGGGGGAGACAAAGAAAATCTATAGATGAGCTGCCAATAAAAAAGTAGGTCATCCAGGCACAAACTGATCATTTCATCATCAATGTTGTGAATCACACACATTAGATTGTTCCTGACTAGAGTGATGTCCTAGAATTACAAATGGCATCTCTGGAGGACGCTTCAGACTCATATGTGATGTCAGAGAACAGTGAAATCTCACTAACAAATAATGATGTGCACATTGTTATGGATAGATCATCCAAGGCAGTTGATGATGCTTTTGCTTATTCCGTTACTCAGGAGATCATTAACGACGATGAAGTGAAACCTTGCTCGGTTGCTGAATGTAAGCGGAGAGTGGATTGGCCGAAGTGGGAAGATGTAATGCAGGTTGAATTAGACTCCTTAAAGAAAATACATGTTTTCAGTTCGGTAATGTTATGCCCACCGAATGTGAAGCCGGTAGGACATAAATGGGTCTTTGTTCGAAAGCGTAATGAGAAGAATGAAGTCATGAAGTATAAAGCAAGACTTGTGGCGCAAGGATTTTCTCAACGACCTAGCATTGATTATGAGGAGACATACTCTCTAGTTATGGACATCATTATTTTTCGTTACCTTGTTAGTTTGGTAATGTCCAAAAAATTGAACATGTAGCTGATGGATGTGGTGACAACATATCTCTATGGAAACCTTATTTCAGAGATATACATGAAAGTGCCAGAAGACGTGGTCATACCCAATTCAAGTAACTCTACATCATAGAGTGCTCATGTGATTAGATAGAAACGTTCACTATATAGATTGAAACAATCCCGTGGGATGTTGTACACACGTCTAAGTGACTACTTGATTGGGAAGGGATACAAGAACGATGATTTATGTCCATGTATGTTCATTAAGAGAACAAGTTTGGGATTTTCCATTGTAGAGGTCTATATTGATGATATGAATGTCATTGGGTCCCTTAATGAAATTAATGAGACGGTTAGCTACTTAAAATCCGAGTTTGAGATGAAAGACCTTGGTAGGACTCGATTTTATCTTGGTTTAGAATGAGAACATTGAGTTGGTGGAATACTAATTCACCAGTCTGCTTGTGTCCAAAAGATGCTCATACGATTTAACATGTACAAAGCACACCCTCTTAGCACATCAATTGTTGTTCGCAGTCTAAAAGCCAATAAAGATCCATACCATCCAAAAGATGATGATGAAGAATTATTGGGAGCTGAGGTACCATACTTTAATGCTATTGGAATTTTGTTGTATTTAGCTCAATGTACTGGACCAAACATTGCATTCTTTGTGAACTTGTTAGCTCAATTTAGTTCTGCGCATACACAACGTCATTGAAATGGTGTAAAACACATCTTCAGATACTTGAAGGGTTCTATAAACTTGGTTTTTTTCTTTTCCTACAAAGAATTTTAGAGAGAAGTTTGAAATTCTAAAAAAAAAGGATAGTTGAATCGCAGCATGCAGGTTTTGGAATTTCTGACCCGTCTAGTGGATCTCTTGATCTGCCAAAAAAGGCACCCTAGACGAACCCAAAGCAAGCAAGCGACCTATTTAGTGGATTTATCCACCCTTCAAAATCTGTACCCTAGATCGACCCGAAGCTACCATTCGACCCATCGATGGAAAGCTTCGACCCTTTGAATTCTTCTCCAGCTGCGAGCACTGTTCCTCAATTCAGTGTAGTCTCCTACTCAGAGACACTTTGTGATGTCTTGGTTAATTTTACTGATATTAGGTATCTCTCTGATCCACACAAAGGATGTTCCCAGACAAGTTATGTCTTCACCATGGGAAACACGGCGATTTCATGGATATCAACTAAGCAAACCCTTGTTGCTACTTCCTCGAATCATTCTGAGAGTAGTGTTTTACATAAAGCGGTTAAGGAATGTGTTTGGGTTAGGTCAATCATACACCACATTCGAGGATCTAGTGGATTACCATCCATTACTACAACACCATCTTGTATCTTTAAGGACAATGTGACTTGCATTGAAAAAATAAAGTTGAGATACATCAAGGGTGATCATACAAAGTACATATTGCCTAAGTTCTTTAATCAACAACATCAGCAGTTATTGAACATTCATGTGAATCAAGTTTGTTCAACTAATGATGCTGTAAACTTGTTTACCAATTCATTGTCCAAATCTACATTTGCGCAGCATTTGAGACACATTGGTATGCGAAGATTGTTTGAACTCCAAGATTGAGTTACTGATAAAGGGGAGTTCATTTCGTAGACATCAGAGGGGTCTACATCACATGTGGTTGCTTATGTAGTTGATGCGTTGTAGTATTTTCCCTTAGAACAAGCTTTTATTTTTACCCAAGAGATTTTTTGTTTGCTTAGCAAGGTTTTTAATGAGGCAATAAGTTATGTATCATCCATTAGGATCGTGAAATATTGGGAGTGTTTAAGAATATTATACTTCTAGTATCTAGATGTGTGTCTTGTCTTAATTATTATAGAAGTAGATATTCTTTCAATCTCTGATTTACCTGGAGATTTATTGTATCAGATTGTAATACATATTTAAGATCATTTATTAATGAATAAAGTATAGTTTCAGATCTATTTCTTGCATATCTATTTTCTCCTTCAACAATTCAGACTTTAATTATTTGAACAATCCTTGAAAATCTAACCAAATTCTTATAAAACGTGTTCTCTTTATACTAGTATAGATATTGATATAATCTACTATTAAATGGATTGTGTATGTGAGTCATGTATAAGTCGACCCAACTCAATTAATAAACAGGTTACACATGTATTTATCGTGTTAGTAGGTTGACCTGTTTATTAAACGAGTTATGGCGGGTTGACACGCGTTTGACCCGCTTTATAATCATGCGGGTTCAACTCTTTTCAGTTCGTTGGAGTTTCGAATCGAATTCATGAATCGTATCATAATTGACAGAACTACTAGAAATGATTAAATTGTGGGTTTGTATCGATAACAAAATACTTCCACAAGCACCTAAGAAATAGACCATAAACAGACACTTTTAGCTAAGTTCCAAATCCCGCTGACTTCAAAAAAATAATTAGGGGTACATTCGTAATTGGGCCTGGTCTATTTTGCTCCCCGGGAGCCCGAGAGTAACCAACTGGGTGACCAGAAACCTTCCATATACCAAATCACACCATCCTACATCTACAGACACCACCACTCCAATTTCGCCGGGTGCCACGTCACTCGACGTCGCCGTATCTCCGATCACGTGACCGAAGCTTAGGCTTCTCCGGTCGTCGATCTCAAAGCCGTTTTTGGAGTCCGAATCTGAATCAATGGCGACGCGGAATCGGACTGTGCTCTACAGAAAGTACAGGGATGCGTTGAAGACCGTTCGCTCTCCGGTGAGCTCCGCCGCCTCGGCTTCAACCAGCTCCGGTGGAGGTGGAGGTCCCGTCATCGAGTTGGTTAGCGCGTCGCTCATGAATCAGAGTCGATCCTATGCTCCGCTCAGTACTGAGGATCCCGGTAATTCAAGGTCTCTCATTTCTCATTCTCTCTTTCTTTCGATTTGAATTGAATTCTGTGAATTTGTAAAAGCTATGCTATGTGAT
This sequence comes from Geum urbanum, assembly GCA_946800695.1. Taxonomy (NCBI): domain Eukaryota; kingdom Viridiplantae; phylum Streptophyta; class Magnoliopsida; order Rosales; family Rosaceae; genus Geum; species Geum urbanum. The sequence goes on along the minus strand of OX327000.1, from coordinate 75,292,428 downwards.
TTAGTTTAATTGAAGCTTAGGGAATCTGAAATGGAAGTAAGAAATGCCTTGAATTAACTGAACTGAATGCAAATAATTTATAAACAATAGATAAAAATTGGAGAGCGTAGTGTTAGATCAGAGCTACTAATAGTCCCAACAAGTTAGAAATGAAGGTTATAGAGATCCTTATAAACAATAAACATTAGAATTAGAAGAGTTGAATTAGTTCCAACAAGTTAGCGATACAAGCTATTGATACTGCTCGTTGTCCTCCTGTGATACTGCTTTTTCTACGAGTATGTAGTCTATGGGAATTTTGTTACTTTAGTTTGAAATGAATGATATGTTGATAGTACGGCGGTGTGCTTTTCTTTGTTTTGAATGCAGTAAGGGTGCATTAACGGTTGGTCTACCGCCAGCATGGGTGGATGTATCCGAAGAAATAGCAGTGAACGTGCAGCGGGCACGGGTAAAAATGTCGGAGCTATCCAAGGCTCATGCAAAGGCATTAATGCCATCTTTTGGAGATGGTAAAGAAGATCAGCGCTTGATTGAGAGTCTTACACAGGAGATAACTGGATTGATAACGAGATCTCAGAAGAGACTACAAAGACTTTCTGCTGCTGGGCCTTCAGAAGATTCTAATATTAGAAAGAATGTGCAGGTATGACTCAAAATGCCAATAGATTCTTTCCACATTGCCAAATTTGATGTGTTATCTCTACTGCCCAAAAATGTTTGTTTTTTATTTGACAACCTGTTTTTCAGTCTTGAAACTTTAGGCCTGTTACATGTTATTAGTTTCATGTTTTTTCTCTTTTTGTTGCTGAACATGATTACAGACTAAGCAATGAATTCATAGGAATCTGGCATTTTATCTTTCTCACCAACTTTCTTTGTAGTGGTTAGAAATTAGCCAGGCTGGCATCTAGCGCATTTTACTTGAAACATCTTCTCCTATGTTGATGGGAAAGATAATAATTTCCATTACGAATCTGGTAAAACTTCTGATGTATTGCTTGTTCTTTTGAAGGTATCTCTTGCTACTGACCTTCAGAGCCTTTCTAATGAGCTTCGTAAGAAACAATCAAATTATTTGAAACGCCTCAAGCAGCAAAAAGAGGTTCGTTAACAGAATTGACCTTTCTGACTATTTAAGTTTGCATAGTCACTAGTATCAGTACTGCGGCTTTATATTTCACTTTAGCATTTTGCACATTGTTTTCAGGCATTCACTTAGTACATGAGGTCAGCTTAATTAATTGGCCACTCATAAACTTTTGGTGATGCAGGGTCAAGACGGGGACGACCTTGAGATGAACCTAAATGGGAGTAGATCAAGAATGGACGGTGATGATTTGGATGAAATAGTATGATTTCTCTCTTGGTTTTTTTTTTAATATCTTGTTAATCATGAAAAATATGAAGGACCTAATATGCAAATAGAATCTAGAAGAAAAAAGAGAGATGTATCTGGATAAAAAAATTTAAATAAAATTTCTTAACTACAACTTCTGCTGTTAATAAGTGAACATACTTTCAGATGTTTCATGAGCGTGAGACGGCCCAAATTAAGAAACATGAAGCATTCACAGCAGAAAGGGAAAGAGAGATTCATCAGGCAAGTGGAGATCTTTTGACAGGAAACATTGCTACCACACTGCTTGATCCTGTCTCATTTCACTATTCACTGATACATTTCCCATTTGCTATAGGTTGTGGAATCTGTGAATGAGCTTGCTCAGATTATGAAGGATCTGTCAGTACTAGTGATAGACCAGGTTTGCACCACTATCATATCAGTACTTAAATTTTTAGGAATATCAGCCTCTGACTAAATATGTATTCTCAAACAGGGAACTATTGTTGATAGGATAGACTACAACATTCAGAACGTTGCAAGTACAGTCGAGGAAGGCCTGAAGCAATTGCAAAAGGTCAATGTCTTCTTCATCTGCTCTTTATTTTCATATCTAAGCCCTTAGTTGTTTAAGCTTCTGTCTTCTTTCGTTTGTCCTAATGGAAATATTAATGGGTTTACAGGCTGAAAGAACACAGAAACAAGGAGGAATGGTGATGTGTGCTACAGTACTCATGATCATGTGCGCTGTCATGTTAGTTCTCCTTGTCCTCAAGGAGATATTTTTCTGATCTGAGAGGACAGTCGTTACCAGATTTTAGTCACATTCTAATTCTTATCCTTAGAGAGGCTTCGACACGAGAAGAGATACTTCCCGTAGCAAAATAGGAGAGGAGTTTTGGCGTGCCCTAGGTAGATATACTACATAAAAGTGATTATTTGTTGTATCCTCTATATTTCTGGGTATTATTGAACATATAGGGAAGGGAAGGGAAGGGAGATTGGTTGGCAAATGATTACCCTTGAAGTTTGTATAGAGCTCATATTGTATGTTGTTACTTGAGGAAGGGTGTTTGCCAACGGATCTCTATGTTAATTCATTTGATTTTCACATGTCCGTGGTTTTGGTGCTTTCATTCAGCAGCACCGTACGAGTAAAATGAGGCTTCTATGTGGTTCACTGTTTGTGTGCCCCTTACCGAGATGTGTTTGCTACTGATTACAGAGATTGTTTGCTACTGAATACATTTTCTCTATAGCATAAAACTAGTCTACCCCTGCTTGGCGATGATCTAGTCATCTTCATTACGTATTGCAGAGATAATCTCAACAGTTGTCAGAGTAGACAGAAACGAATCAAACAATCATCCATTCAAGAATTTTGGTACTTTCGCGATGTAGAATTTCTAGTTCTGTTCTAATACCGTCGACTTTGGCATACATCAGAATACTGTGGTGATTGAATGAATGCATCTATAAGAATAAATTACAATTACAATGGTGAATCTGTTTCAACCCTACACTAAATGGTGCCATATTAGCATCCACAAAGAATCTTGAATTCTAACCTCAAGTTCTTCAAGAGGCATAACATCTCCAAGGACACTAATTCAGGTTAAAATATAGCACTTCAGTACGAAGCACAAGCATGTCTACCTAGAAGTCTTCTTTTTCTTTGGATTGTCAATGTCTGCGAGCAGAAAAGATTGTTCAGCGACTACCCTGGCAAGTGGGAGTTTCAACATGCATGTCAATATTGGAAAAACTTTTGACAGCACCTCCACATCTGCCATGGCTCTGTGAGCTGAACCAACTAATGGAATACCAAGGTACTTACGAAGGCTTTGCAATGATAATGATTTTGGAGAAGCTTCTGATCCTGCACAAAGTACATAAAAGAACTCAAGTATCCTATTAACATGTAAACTCAATTATACTCTCACACACACAAACTAACCTGCCAACTTCATGGCTTTGCGTGCCATACTAAGGCTGTCTAAAAACAGCCAATTTGAAGGAAACTCATAACCACAACGAAGGAATTCATTACGAAGTAAGGGTACATCATAAGTACGACCATTGTGAGCAACCAGCAATACGTAACCTCCAGGTGTCTGACGGCTTTCAATATACTTGAGTAAGATCGGTATAAGTTCATTCATCCTAAAGATTTTCACAGCAAAGAATGAATACACATTATATTAGTGCATAAACAAATAGTAAGCTTTCTTAAATTTATTCGAGAAAAGAAAAGGTCCACTAGAAAACATGTGATACTTTGTACACAGCAAAGTGTCATTCTATTGGAGTATTATATATGTGTGAGACAAATACAAACCCTGGCTCTCTTTTTTCAACAAAGAAAACCTGGCTCATGTTTGCAATTAAAAAGAAAACTCAGCATAACATATTTTATTTAGGCCTCATAATTTAGACACCAGTGAGCCAATTATTATACTAGAGGAACAGAATCTTAGACAACAAAGGAGAAGTCGGGAGATATTACCTTGGAACTCCAGGTTTAGTGACCATATCTGTACTAATTTCATGAACTTTGGTTGCATAATATGGAACATCGCGTTCAGGGTTTACAAGTGTCTGGAAAGTACTATTTTCACCACCTTGAAGATCCTGAAGTGCAATCTCTATGATTCGATCGGCCTTTGTACTTAACCCAGTAGTCTCAGTATCAAAAACTACAACTGTCACTAGACTGGCTAAGTCTTCATTATCAGCAATCATTTCTCGAATGTCACGGTATTGAATCCTTTCACAATGACTTGTATCCAGATTTACGGTGGCAGTTGACGAAACTGTTACATCCAGAGATTCATGCCTAATCTTGGTGGGATGGCTGTGCTGGGCACTTTTGTTTCTTCCTTCTGTATTCGTACTAATAGGTCTTCTAGTCCATCTCCTACTGGTACCTCCACCAACCGCATGTATTTTAGAAGCATGACACGTACTGTATTCACAAATCCTACTCGAACTACGGAAGTTGTTGTTCCAAATTTGAGCCAAGTTATGAAGCCCGCATCTGGGCACTCTTGATAATGAAAAACACATGGAAGCTGTTGTCATAGCTGTTGTCATCTGAACAGACCATCAAAGGGGATATCAGAACATATTAATAAGCACCTGGCTTTGAACTGAAATTGAAGATGCAAAAGAAGCCTATGACAAAAAACAACATTAACCAATAAGCATCCATCTAACACCTCATTAACTAGAGAAACAAACTATGAGGTTTAAGTGGCATAACAATAACTCAACCGAGGATAAGTGCATAGTAATACTCTACATAAAAGTACAGATTTTTAAGGTCGGGGATTTAGAACATGCCGAAGTTGGGACCCTTATCAAGACCTTTCATGGCTTTTCAAATCAAAGTGCCAAGTAAAGCAGGGATATTTTAAGACCCGAACAAACATACTTTCATGGTGGTTCTATAATGCACACCACTCAAATCACCAAAAGTTTCCAACTTCGAATCTAAATTAGTACCTGTTTTACCTCAGACAACCAATAACTGAAATTTAGACACAAAATTCGAAATAAAAAAGAAAAGTCGAATGCCAAGGATTGTAGCTATATCACAAACAGATACAGTTAACAACTTAACATTGCAAATTTCAGTGTCCACAAATTCAAAGCAAGCAATCTGAGAAAGTAAAGCTCGGATCTTTAAGCTCAACAACAACAAGAAGATTGTAACCACAGCAATACAAAAGAACCCATTTCAGCTAAAGCTCATTGGAACCCAGTACAATATGACAAGCACAGATTAAAGTCGACTTAAATTTAGAAGCTTGGTAACAAAAGCAAATACACGCTTCAACACTTGTGGGATTGAAAAATATGGAAAAGACCAAAGAAGCAAAAGAAAGAAAGAGAGAAACTTGCCTGGAAATGAAACTATTCGATTCGGTAGAAGGAGCCCATTTGCAGAATTGTCAAAGATGGACGTGTTTATAAATAGAGATTAAAGAGAAGAGAGAAATGGAATGGGAAAATGAGTCGTGTAGATTTGAGTGGTAATGAGATTGATGGTTTAGGAGGAGAATAAGGATCGCGTGCTCGATCCGTTTTTGGGTCGCTCTTCCTGCTCCTTCCCACACTATCCTATTCTTCTTTCCAAGAACTTCAAATCTTACTGCACCCACAATTTTAGTTATTATTATTTTTCTCTTTCTTATTTTATTATATTTTAGAAGAATTATAACGATAGGAACATGACAAATGAGCCGTCATCATTGGTACTTCACTTTGAAAAATTATCACTTTTTGTATTTAAAAAAATATCAAATTTTAAGGGAATAAATTTTTAATTCTAATTATTTTCTTTCTAGTTTTTATTTTTCATCTCCTTAAAAATTGACATTTTTCAATACTTTCTTATTAAGTTAACGGTATTACTAACGACAAATACTGATTTTAGATAGAAATTTAAAAGTGAGGTATTGAAATGATAAATCATTTGGGAGGTACCATGACAAAAATTATATATTTTAATTTTAAAATACTTAGGTCTTAATTACCACCAAATTCTTACCAACTTACCATGTCCAAAAGAAGTTTCTAACTCATGCAATTCACAGTGGATTGAGCAAGAATAGTTTTTAGTTTTTTTTTTTTGGATACATTTTTTGTATATGAAATGTATTGGTCGACTTGACATAATGAAATTGGACGTGTACTCTTAACGATTTTGAAAATATTTGATTTTTACCATCAAACAAGTTTAATTGTACAACGCTTCAACATTAACACAATTACAAGAGCAAACTAGTTAGGCGGTGGAACATGGCATGTTCACCCTGTTGAAGTAATAGTGATATCTTAATTCACAAGGGAGCATCAACGATCTCATCATCATACGCAAGCGGTATACCTTGCTTGGGAAAGCAACTAAGAAGAACCTAAATTAGGTGCTCGTGTGGTACAAAGTAAAGCATGTGCATGTCGTTTCAACCAAAAAAATGCCTAAAGCATGTGTGGCAAATTATAATTTTTCCTTTTCTTGTTACAAATTAAAGTGAAAGCTGAAGCTTTGAGCCTCCCCGAGATCGTGAGCAAGATGGGTACTCCCATCTCCAAGGGATGTTTTTTACAAGTTGATGTTCGAACTAGTCACTTTCTATAAGCAAGAGAATCACTGGATGCTTCTGATCCATTACTCATTTTTTCTTTCAGGTGAAAGATAGATTTTTTTTAATAGCAATAACAAGTACAATCAGTCCAAGTGTCCAACCATCCTGCATAAAGTCAGGTATGGCTTGGAACCGTAAGGGAGCCTAACATTGCTAAATGACCCATTTTGCTAACTTATCTTCTACTATATTAGCTTATCGACCTAAATGTACAAATTTAGAATTGGATAACGATCGAAAGGCCTGTCGAACACTATTAGAAAAAAGCATTTCATAGACATATAAAAAATTGTCTCTATAGAGGATCAAAGACAACACAAAATGGTTTCGAAACACTATTAGAGACAGTGCGGGGACAGTGAGCTCATGTGTTTATAATGTTGGGATTTTCATTGCTCATAAGAGACATAAGAGCAAATGTCTCCATCACTTTTCTAGTTAATACATAGATCTTTATAAGGCAATACTAAAGAATACATTGTACACATATTATACTTAATACAAACACATATGAGTCTCATCTTCAAACAAATTAAACTAAAAAAAAAGCCTCGCCTACCCAACCAACCACTAAAGTAGGTTTCTCTCTCTGCATTTTACTCTTGTACCTCTTGAAATTACTCTTCTATCTTTTTTAACAAAATTTGGCAGCTTTCATTCCCCTTCAGTGCCACAAATATGCTTTGTGCATAAAATGGCCAAGGATTCAAATACAAAGCATGTATTACCGTAGTGATTGCAATGTCAAAGTTGTATGCGTAAATCCTAGCCTATACATTATCGAAGAAGAAAAAAATCAGTAATGTTAGTATAACAGGAAAGAACAATCCAACAGGTTCAATAGGAACATTATTGAATATTAAAGTCTTTGCAGAGTCAAAAAACCTATTAATATTAACATTAGGATTGTAATAAAAGAAAGCCATGCATACCAACAATTAAAGGATCCCATATAAGTCATATGTTTGTATATAAAGAGCTTACAAAATTCTCATTAACCATGGAATGTTAATCATAAATTATTGAGCACCTTATTCATTGACATATCCAAATGCTCTTCAAGCTTAAATATCTTTCCCTAGAGAAGTTGAAGCTCCTCCCAAACTGAATCACCACCTTGGACAACCAAGTAGGAACACAGAAACCTTAGTCAGAGGTTACAGAATAAAAATTAAATATCAATCACTTTGAGCATTATACAAAAGACTAAATGGCTAACAATCTCAATGGATAATATCAAGTATCTCATGTACCTTTGCACTCTCAGGCAGCACAAGTCTCATCATCAATACAAGAAACCAATTTCTTATTTTCTGGAACCGCAAGCTCGGGTCACGGCAAATCATACTCAGTATGCACGATGACTAAGAAGTTGTAGAACGATAGACTTTGCTTAAGTAAAACATAATATAACTACCTTTTTATGAGATATAAGTTTCATATAATATAAGGATATGATAAACCTAATGTGATGGAGTACATAACCAACAAGTACAATGTAGGAAGTTTAATCATATTAATACATCGGGATCTTCCTGAAGTTACACAATAGTATTATAAAATTTATCAAAGCCACCAATAAATCTATGAGGTTCCTGGTACACACAAGACCATAGTATAATGTGAGAAATAGAGACAAAGAGGATCATAGTTGATAAAAGTTTAAAGAAAAGAAAAAATCTCAACATAAATACTCGCTTTGGTTAACAATAAGAAAAACAATAATTGAAATGTCAGAAATTGTCACCGCAATTAAATAGTTACCTTAAAAAGGTCAACGGTGGAACTCTAAGAATTCCAACGGAAGATTCCATATTTGTATGATTCATAAAACCTACATCAGGATGAAATTTTCCAAGCATATAGGACATGAAACACCAATGAGTCAACATTAGTAAGCTTTAAAGCAACCTCTTGGAGAATCAATTCTAAATTAGCAAATAAAAAAAAACATACACACATTGACATATACACATTTATATATATATGTGTATCTAGCTCTAGATCTATCCTCTATAGTTACCTTAAAATCAAGTGTATGTAAGAAAGCAATGTCGTGACCTCAACTAAAAATGTTCATGGTTATCAAACTAATCTAGCACAATGCAAGTATCTAGAGGGGGCAAAACAATGTAACTCCTTTACCTTTCGAGTTGTCGCTCGTAAACCACCTGCATCAAGTACCCCTAAAATCGCTATTTATTTCAACCATTCCAAATTTACGTCGGCTTTGTTAACCTAATCAACAACCGGAAAACCTTAATGCTTCACGTATAAAATCTTGAAGTAATTCATTGGTAAATCATATTGGCATACCTGTAATGCTCACTTAATACTCATTGAAGTTGTCGGCGATGAGGCCGCCTAAGAGATCAGGGAACACACTCCTAGTTATAGCTCAATCTATGGCGAGGTTAGAGTCTGATCAAATCAATAAGAACGGAACATCGACTATTTGATTTCAGCTACAAGAAGGATAGACAATCAATAGAAAGCCAACATTCAAAACATAAACTGTAATAAAAAACTCACCTGATATGTCTCGCAAATGTGAAAGCTTCAGATATTCTAGGTTATGAACTTTGTTCTTGTAGTCAATTTAACATAAATTGCAGAGAGCGAGAGGGATGCATCGAGTGAGAGCGGCGAAAAGCGAGAATGGTTAGACTGATAGGGAGAGATAGATCGACAGCAGAGATTGATCTAATGGCCATTTCTGTAATTTTAGTATAGTTAGAATATGTATACAATACACAACACTGGGAACACACATCTAGGCCGCCTAGGCGTCCCCAACCAATATAAGAGAATACGCATAGAATACATAACACTGGCAACATATACATCAGGGTCCCAACCAGTTGCATACTTTTGACTTTTAGCGTGTATTTGTATGGACTGTCTGCAAATACACATTTGGGCTATACGATGGAAAAACTAGGGGGACACACAAGCATCTCTTCTAACAGTAGAATGTGCAACATGAGCAACCCTCATATGTCCTTATGTGACGGCCTGTGAAAAGAGAAAAAAATTAAAAATTACATTCCATATTATATATAAATAGGGATGGCCAAATGTCCCTATTGGCAGACAAAGGAGTGAAAAAAATATATGCAAATTAAGTTTATATTTACTACGAAGACTTGTAATCATCCTCATTGCATATTCGGGACAAAGAAGAGTACTCCACCCAAAAAAAATGGATTAATGGGATTTAAATTAGTCTCAATGAGGGAAAGAGACACATTTTGGTCCCAAAACCCATTGTCCCCAAAAATGTTTTTCCTAGTAGTGGAAGATCCTTACAAGAATCTCAAAAACATACTGGAAACTATATTCGGGTTTTCACCTGCTCTCAGCACAATAAGGCTATCTTAACTTATCCAAGTTGGGTTGTATCCCAACTGACTAGTCAAGTGCATAGCCGTCCATATAGCCTCGATCTCCACTACCAAGGATGAATACACATTCTCTATTCGGCCAGCTATTGCAAACACAAACCTGCCATCCAAAACACGAACTATCATGCCTATACCACCTCTATGTCTAGACAAATTGAAGACTCCATCAATGCAGACACAATATTGACCTAAAGAAGGTCTAGTCCATGTCTGAAGAACTTTAGCCAGGCGGTTCGGGGTATTATGCATAAGCACATAATGATCAGGTCAAGCCCCTGCCAATACTCTCAGAGTCTGTCCATCAAACTATTTTTGAATTCCACAGTTTGTCATTCCAATCCTTCCAAATGAACCACAACAACACCACCAGCCGAGCAAAAGGATCTCGAGGAAGGCCCATTGAGCATGAAATCATCCAGTCTCTATAAGAAGCAGCATTTTGACCAACTTCAGCCAAAATAAGTCTCACAATCAGTTATACAGTTAGGCAGTCCCGAAGCAGATGCAACTTAGTCTCAATCTCCTGCTCACATAGAAAATAGATCCCATCAACATCTAGTCAGCATCCCTATAATCTAGGTCCCATGGGTAGAAAGCCATGACAAGACCTCCAAACACAAAGCTTAGCCGCTGGTGCTGCGCCTAAATGCCAAAACACTCTTCAGAAATTCCCCCACTAGTCTAGAGCCACCATGTGTGGAAAAGCTATATGATCTTGATCCAGCTGATAAGCACTGCTAACATATAGTCCCCTTTAGAGGTATAATGTCATACTATCCTATCCAGACCTGCAGTGTGACTCAAGGGAATGGTGATAACAACATAACATCAGCAGGAGTCAAGTCCCTTTGCAATACTTCATGGTTCCATGTCCTTTGAGGAGTAATGAGTTGAGACACTCAGTCCAATGTAGTAGGGACCTGAATATCTCCCTCCACTGTGAAAGGAGGACGAGGAAGCCATTTATCTCCCCAAGTCTGAATCTGATCTCCTCTTCATACCTGCCACCTGGAACCTCTTTCTAATATTTCTCTAGCATTCATAAAGCTCCTTCAAGTATAAGAGGGAGATCCGCCTATCTTTGCATGCTAAATGCTTTAATTTGAAAAGTAACAGGCTTTGTACACTTGTCCCACCACCGAGTCTAGGTTTTGAATAATCATCTAAATTTGTTTAGACAACAAAGAGAGATTGAAAGTAGATAAATTTTGAAAGTCAAGTCCCCTTTTATCTTTTGGCTTACACATTACATCCCAGATACTCTAGTGTATGCATCTTATGTCTGTTGTATCACCCTATGAAAATTTTGCACACGTATGTTGCTACTCCTCACAAGTAGTTTTAGGTATCAAGAAACAATTCATTGTGTAACTGGGTAAGGCCTGAGCTACCACCTTGATAAGTAGTTCCCGACCCGGGCCACTAAGCAAAGATCTCTTCCATCCTTTCAATCTATCCTATAAAATGTCCTTGATATAAGTAAAAGTCACATTTTTACTAGCCCCCATATGAGTCGGTAGGACAAGATATTGTTCAGGGAAGGGAACTCGGGTCATCCTTAACATAGTGGAAAACTCCTCTTGAGCTTACTCCTGCAGTTTCTGACTAAAGCACACACTGCTTTTTGAGAAGTTAATGGACTAGTCTGAGGTTTTCTCATACACACTTAACACTTCCTTCACATTGTAACAAGCTTGCGGGGTAGCCAGAGAGAATATCAAGCTATCATCTGTAAATAACAAGTGAGACAACATAGGAGATTTTGGACAAACCCGAACACCCTCAAGAGCCTTTATTTGCTGGGCTCTGTATAATAATGTCGATAAACCTTAAGTACAAAGAAGGAAAAGATAGAGGATCTCCCTGTCGTAGGCCTTGGCTAGGAGTGATATAGCCTCTAGGAGAGTTTGACGAGCCGACCCTTGTCAAAAATCGTCAAAATAATAAAATATTTGGATAATAATGTTCGACTAAAATTAAACTCAATCCAAACAAAACAAAAAGTTTATCGAAAAACTCAATACGGTATTACGAACTTAACAATATAAGGTATATAGAGTAGAAATGTCGGAATAACCCATTGGCAGCCACCACTGACAGCAATACTAGTCACCACCGCCCACCCAATAAGACGACGAAGCCTAAACGTATTTTGAACCTCATGAATACGCTCATAGCGTCGATACGAATCTAATGGTATATAACATGACACATTTTGAGAATTTTTCCAGTCACGTCCCGCCACAGACGACAGCACGTGGAGCCCACGCGCCACCATTGGCGACCACCACCGGTAGCGAAGATTGACCTATCAAAAGAAAGTTTTCAACAAGCCCAACAATATATTTCAAAGAACCTATAACAGATTCCGGCTCATTTGGCCAGAATCGACCCCGAAAGCATTCCGTCTGAAAATGTTTCTAACGAGATATCTCCGCCGTGGTGGCTCGAGGCTAGACTCATATAAACCAGGAGGAGGAGGAGAACCGAAACCCCCTAGCCTCGCCGCCAAAATCACCAACAACCACCGAGCACGGTGGAGCCCAAATTTGGGTTTGACGGAATTCGAACGAATTCCGCTCTCACCTGCAAACCCAATATCACATACAACAACACAACTTGCATACAAAACCCAATCAATTGACATATAGATTGTCGCCTGAAACCTCGTCGACGACGGCAACGGAATAACACTGAAACCCTAAAAACCTTACCCATCGATTCTCTTTCCTCCGGCCACCAAGCCGTCAATCAAGGCCAAAAACGGGCAGAGGAGGCCGACCCGCATCGAACCCAACCAATTTCGAGGTCGGAGGAGGCCGAACGGCATGATGCCATCAGCGACTGCCGCACCACCCTAGCACTCTCTCTCTCTCCTCACAGGAAGGAGAGTTGACCCAAAGCAAACCCATCCAAAAACTATGCTGACCTTCCAAAAAAGGAAACCCTCTTTTATACTTTTTCATTTGCGGTAAATAATTTACGACAAAACTTCCAATAGTCGTAACTTTTACGTTGTAACTCCGATTTCGACGATTCTTACGTCTATGAATTCGTCTCAACAAATTCTATGACTTATACCCAAAGTCAACCAACATCAGGTTATAAAACAAGTTTTATAACCTGATGTTTGAGAGTGACAACAACAAAAACTTAATTTTATATACATTCCGACTTCTTGTTAGATATTAGTGTTTGTTATGCATCTGTTGTTAGATGCCAAAATCATTTCTTGAGAACGAATCACACATATGTCAATACCAACCACACCAACACCGAAAAATAAAAAATCACGATGGACAATAAATAAACCATTCATTCATAATGTATTTTTTACAGATTCTCTATAACATCCATGTCCTTCATGATGCAATACCTATGTGTTCAGACATAGCAAAAAAATAACTACAAGAGACGCAAAGCGAAGACTTAATATCACCGCTATAATCCGCAGCAACTAGAAACAGAGATTTAAAGCTACAGAAGAACATCTTCCCTTCCCTTCACATGTGTAAAACTCGAACTCTCTTCCTTCGAACAGCTTATCCGTCACCTACATACCAAACTTTGTTACTATATCTCCTAACTTGAGATAAACCTTTCCACCAAATTAATAAGGACTCAAGATACAATATCATCTACTACCCAGATTTGTAAAATGGGTAAAATCAAAAGGAAAAGATAGTAAACTCTTCAACCAACATTATATGATCTTGCAGCTGACAATTGGGGCAGCTTGAAACCAATGGCACTGAGGCAAGCACCTGTAAAATTGAGCACAACAAAAAGGGGTCATTCTCATATTTGCTTCTCAAGCAAACAAGCTAAGAGAAATGAAGGCAACCTGTAGGAAAAGGTTCCCACAAAGTAGAAGTTAGCTCCTGACACATCTAATTGTGTTAAAGTTAGCTTCAGACAAATCTGATTCTTGAGCACCAGTACACAAACAAACAATAAAAAAGTCCAGAAAGCTATGAAACATACCTCTTAGAAACTCTACTGCTTCATCAAGAACAAGGTTTTAAAGCTGATCATGTCCTTTCAAAGTTCCCGTCACTGTAAGCAAATTCACCAAATTGACGACATAATATAAGATTGTGCACTTAAACTTGACTGTTACAAGCTGAAGACAAGAATTCAATAGAACTGGTAACATTACGTAGGCGTAGCAGGTATCTTAATGCATCCTCAGTATTGCTAGACATTCTAAGATACAATTTTCACTCTTGAAATGCATATATTTCTACATTCTGCAAAATACAGAGAGAGATATAAGTATGTTAACCTTATCTACCACCAGTGAGCTTGATTTGGACACCTATGTCCATAAATTTGGCCAAGTCCAACACGGTCTCTTTCCTCCCTGACACCACATTCCACGCTTGATCTAATTTCTTCTTGTTACACTATAACGTTCACACCAAACCCTTTCTTGACAAGGTAGGAATGAATACACATACCAAACTGCAAGGCACTGATCTGATCACAAGCACACACCCTCCCATCCTCTCAAACACTTCCAAAGCCTCTCTTAGTTCACCATTCTTCACACAACCCAGAACCATAGTATTCCAAGAAGTTAAATCCCTCTCAAGCATTTTAACAAACACCTTCCATGCATATCCCATATCCCCAAACCTTAGGTACATTGCAAGAAGTGCATTACCCACATACAAATTCGACTCAAACCCACTAACCACTACCTCACCAGGAATCCTCCTCCCAATTTCCACATCACCACAAGCCTTAAAAACAAATGGGTACGTGAAATTGTCCGTTTTAATCCAAAACAAACCATTTCACGGTACAAAGCTATCGATTTTAATGATAAACTAGTAGAAGCATATTCCCTGATCATGAAATTCCACAAGAAAGAGTTGTTTTTTACAGCAATGCCATCGAAAACCAGCTGGGCTTGGGCCAGTTATCCCCAATAGGCGTAGAAAGCTGCGAGCTTTGAGCTCAGGTAGGTGTTGTGGAGAAGATTCCCACAAGTGAGCATGAGGGTGTGGAGCTTCTGGCCTTGTGGGAGAGACTTGGAGTTGGTGAGTGACTGTAATATGGTTCCGCATTGCTGAGAAGTGAAGGGTGGGTTAATATATTTAGTTATGAGTCTGAAACTGATATATTTGCTGTAGTAAACTAGAAATCAAAACTTGTGTTCTTTTCTGGGTATCAAACTCACTATCTTAATCGGGTCTTTTCAGATCCTCTTCAATCTTTGCACCTTTGAAACCCTAGCATGCGAAAAATTAGTAAAGAACTGAGTAGATTGAGAATCAAAATTTAGGGTTTCAAAGATTGGGATCACGTTAGCATGAACATATATGAGAAGAGAAAAATGATACCTGAAATTGGTCTCAGAATCTCACTGATGATAAGGTGATTGAATACGGCACAACCAAACAAGGGAAATGATTTGACTGAGATGGATATAAGAGCTGATCTTCAAATCGAAGCACTTCTCCGACTCCGCCTCCACCATCTTCTCCCCCAGCAGAGCGACGTCATGCCCCGTTACGCTGTCGAGGTTGGGGTTGACCTCGTCCGCAGAGCGAGATCGATCCTCCGCTGGTTGTCTAAAATCGACAACGATATCGAAACGGCTCAACGTTTTGAAGTCGATGAGAAGGCGGAGACAAGGAGGGAGAAGATTTTGGAGATGACGACACGGTTTGGAGAAAGGCAGGTCGAGTAAACTCGGTTTTGAGAAAGAGAGAGGTCGCGTGTTTTCAATTATTAGAGCAAATTTGGTTCCGCACGGTTTTGAGTAAACTCAGCTGTTTCCGCCTTTTTTTGTGTGAAAGCCCCTTGAATATAAACTCCGTAAATAGACTACATATCGCTCTAGTCTCTAGATACGATATTATTTGAGTTCAAAACCAGAAATTTATACAAGATATAACACCATTGAGTTATCTCAATTTTCTTTACCCAAATCAAATCACTTTGTTAGACTATATATTACTCATTTTCTATTGTGTGAGTTGTTCGTACCAAAAATCCAGACAACAGATACAATTAAGTGATATTGTCTAAACTTGTTTCTAATTTGAGTGACTTTTCAAATTAAAATACTGTAGGTTAAGCGATAATCAAACAACAACTGACATTGTTCTGTTGACTTGTCCTCAATTTTAGTCACTTTCCATATCAAACAACAGAAAATATCTCATATGTTGTTTGAAAATTGTTGTCTATTGACACTTTTGTTGTAGTGAGTACTTGATCTGGAAACAATTTCGACTAATTTAGTCGAAAACATACCCGACAAACTTGTTACTACGAAATAGTCGTAACAATATAGGACAAACATAATTTCTTCATCGGTCGCACTGTCACTGGTGGCAAACTCCGCCACTACCGCCCACTCACTGGATCAACGAAGCTTAAACGCATTCTTAACTTCACAAATACGTTCACAACATCAATATGAAGCTAACGATATATAACTTGACAGATTTTGGTAACATTTTCCGGACAGATGCGCCGCCTAATGCGGCAACGTGTGGGGCACCGGCGACCACCGTCGGTGGAGGAGATTAACTTATCAAAAGAAATATCTCAACAAGGCCAACAATAAATCTCAAAGAACCCTCACCTGATTCTGACTCATTTGGCCAGAATCAACCCTAAAACAACTCAGCCGAAAATTGATTCCGACGAGATATCTCCGTCATCAAGCCAAGGCATGACTCGAGGCTGGCACCAAACAACTCGCGAGAATGAAGGGAGAAAAACCTCTCTGACCTCGACGACCCAGAATGCCAGCAATTGTTGTACACGGCGGTGGCCAAAACGAACTCGACGGAAATCAATTCGATTTCCTTGAGTTGTACCTGCAACCAAGAAACTCAATACACAATCACAATTTATAGACCAAGAGGATAAGAATCATACCCACTTTATCGCCGAAAACCTCGCTGGCGACGACGATTATAAACTAAAACCCTTGGTTTTTACCTTCTTCGATTCGGCTTCCTTGAAGCTCCATCACTAAATTCAAGACCATGAATAGAAAGAAGAGGATGAAGGCTTTTGATTCTGACCAGAATTGGCCCCTATGGTGGTCGAATGGTGTGGCACCGTCGGCCGGTAGTTTCTCAACGATTTTAGGTCGGCAAGCTCAGTCAACACTGGTTGGCCCGAAATAGAAAGTCTCCTTTTTCTTTTTCTTTTTCTGCTAATGTCTATTTATACTCGCATATTTACGGTAATGTAATTCCGTCAATCTGTCGTTAATCGTAAATTTCTCGTCGTAACTATGATTTTGACATTTCTCGTATCTACGAACTCGTCTCGACAAATTCTACGATTTTTACCCGAAGTCAACCAACTTTGACAATTTAATAAAAAGTCAACCTGGAACTTCTCAATATTTACCGTCGATAAAAATTATTTACCGCAGCCAATAAATCAAACTTGAATTATTCATAAATATGATCGATTATCTAAAAAGGTCAGGGTATTACAAAAGCATACCTTACTGATGTCACACAAGCCATGACATTCCCAATCCAAGCTTCTGGAAAGCCAATTTTTTTCATTATCATCTCCAAATACTGCCACTTCATCATATCATAAGCTTTGCTAACATCCGGCTTCAAGGCCATTTGGTTGTTTTGTCCACTTTTCTTCATCCATAAATAGTGAGCCACCTCATTTGCCACCAGCTTATTGTCAGTTATCAGTCGGCCTAAGATTAAAGCACTTTGACATGTATCAATGATATGTTATAACAATGGTTTCAATCTATTTGACAAAACCTCTCCAGCTATTCGGTATACCACATTGCTTAAGGCAATTAGCCTATATTCAATGATCTTCCTTAGGTTTGGAACTTTTGGAATGAGCCGGATATTTGTAAAGTTCATAGCCATGAGGATTTTCCCTTATTGCAACACATCCTGTATAGCAAGCACACCATATACACTAACAATATCCCAATATTTCTAAAAATAGTGGGGAGACATACCATTATGACCCGGAGCATTCATTGGATGCATCTGAAAAATAGCAACAAGAACCTCTTCAGAAGTATGTGGCAGCAACAAAGACTATGCCATTTCATCCGTCACAATCGATTTAACAAAGACTGTGCCATTGTCAAGCTGCTCCTCAGAAATACCGGCCAAAGTGAACAAATCTGAGTAAAAGTTGACCACTACCGATTCTGCACCACTTGGTGTCTCCTGCCAAACACCCTGGCCATGAAATAGACTGAAAATATGATTTTTCCAGTTCTTATTCGCGGCCTTATGATGAAAATACTTCGAATTCTCATCTCCCTCCTTCGTATGCTTGTCTTTTGCTCTTTGCTTCTAATATAAGGCCGCTTGTGTCAATAAAGCTTATTGCCTCGCATATAAATGTTTCCAAACTTCTATAATATTTAAATCAAAAGGTTGAGAGTTAAAAACCTCTTTCTCTAAATTTCTTGTAGCTCATCCTTTCGAACACTGAAAGTAGCCTTGGCTTAGTTCTTCAAACCAAACATTGTACACTTAACCTTCTTGTTCAGCTTGTATTGGGAAGTTTTAGACTCTAAGATTGGTGTTTGTTCACATGCCACCCTCACCACCTCCTTATTGCCTTCTTCCTCTATCCATATTCCCTCAAACCGGAAAAAGTGTTGTCTTCCTGGAAAGGTAATTTGAGGAGATGAGTGGAATATGATCCAACGTTGATGGAGGGAAGTGAAAAACTTGTGCTACAAGAAACCGGTTTCTCCAAGCCCTCGTAGCGACTGCTCGATCAATACGACTTTGTGTACTACTATCATGCCATGTAAAATCAGCTCCGATATACCCAAAATCCTCCAGTCCACAATCGGTAAGACAATTTGTAAAATTGTCCATTTGGCAGGCCAACCGTATCGGTCCCTCTGATTTTCTAGTCGACCAAAGGACCTCATTGATGTCTCTTAAGACGATCCATTCATCTGATGCGTCTTGTGCCTTTATGGTTAGTAACAAGGCCCACGTTTTCTACCGATTTATCGGTTGTGACTCTCCATACAAGTCAGTGACTCTAATCCAATCTCTCACACCGGCCTTGACCCGAACACCGACATCAATGAAGCTTGAGTTGTACCCCCTGAGGTGTAGGTCAATCTCCTTCGACCAGAACATCATTATTCCTCCTCCTCCTCTTGCGGAACAAGGAACCAAATAAGTCTCATCAAACCCTAAACTGTGTCACCATGATTTACATCGAGAAGCACTATCGGTGAGAGTCTCAATAAGAAAAACAATCACTTGTTTCTTTGCCATGACCATCGATCGGACTGCGGCAAGTTTTGCCGTCTCCTTCGTACCTCGGATATTCCATGCCAAAATCTTCATTCTTCTTTCTCAACAACTCGAAAATAATCTCAACACTTCGACGACAAGAAACCTCGTCGTCACAACACCCTAGCGTTGCTAGGAAAACCAGTCGCCCTCGGTAAACTCAAAGCTGTTGCTAGGTTTTTTTTAACATGATCCATTACTCATTACGTAATTGATAAAACTTTGAATCTTATAAAACTCTATAATTTATTTTTAAAGTTTGAAATTCACAAAATTGGTTAAATGTACCAAATTTGTAAAAATGTATGTGATATGAGATCCTAAAAATCATTCTATGTACGTGGAGATCTTTAATGACCCAGGAATCACCCATTCTCACACATCCGATAGTTTTAAATTGGTCCAATAAACCTCAAATTTCCAAATACCAAAATTAGAAACAAAAATACAAAAGCTAAATGTAATTGACCTTATTGGAGACAATATATCCCAACAGATCTAGATGCATTAAAATGTAAATCTAGAGCACTCTAGAATCTAGATACACAACAAAAACATCACTAAATTGCTACTGCAATTCATTAAATAATCACTCGAGTTGAAATAGAAACTAAAGAAGACATATCATAAGAATAGGTTTGGGATATTTTACAAACAGGTTGGAGTTCATTACATATCTCCAAATTCGAATCAAAGCTAAGTGCACACTGAAAGGGAATCTAGTACATAATCAACAAGATACACACACTACTTATATTAGTCATACACAAGACTGCATAAACTTGAAGTTAATGAGTTTTTGAAGGTATCAAACAACTCAGTGCTGCATCCATACGCATCATACTTAATTAACAAACGAACGAACTTCACAAACATATGCGAGTGCTCGATCTGTTGCATATTTCTGCCTCATCGATCAGAAGCGCACTCCCACAAAGGCGCTCTCGTGTTCATCCACCATAAGATCCCTCAACGATGGGCACGCGACCATTAACTTGTCTAAATCAGACTTACTAGCATCAACATATCCCAAAACAAGGCATGTCAAGCTCTTATGGTTCGAAAACGCTCGAGCTATACCAGCTCCGGTTAACCCCTGGCAGCCTGTTAACTCAAGCTTCTCTAACTCGAGGCAATTCTCAGCAAGAGCAACAATGGTTCCGTCTGTCACATGCACCAGTCCAGACAATGCCACCTTCTTTAGGGTTTTAACTTTGGACACTACCGGCTCAACTCCGGCATGAGTAAAGCCTAAGCCACACCAAGATAAATCCAGCTTTTCTAAGGAGCACATATTCTGCAAAAGCGAGACCCCTGCGTTGGTGATTTCAAGACATCCGGCTACGACCAAAGTCTTCAAGGTTTTCGAGCACGGCCCATTTGCGAGAAACCCTAATCCGCGATCCGTGACATGATCACAATATTCCAAGTTCAAATACCTTAAGGAGCTCGACGCAATGTCTTCAAGGACTGCGTCGTAGAGAAGGATGTTACATCCTATATCCAAATGCGTCAAGTTAGGCATTACATGCAACATCACCAGATCGAACCTCCTTGTTCTGAGCACTAGTTTAGGACCACTTTCTTCCAGAGCGTCGAACTCGGTGCTCTCAAGAAATGGAGGGCGAGGCTCCTGTGCTTCTGAGTCACGGAGATTGATGAACTCCAGCCGGGGACATGTCTGCACCAAGAAGTTGAGGTCGTCGTTGGAGAAGAGTAGCGAGGTTTTGAACGTGGCCAAATATGGAAACCTTGGTAGTACATGATGGAGATCATCGTGTCGAAGTAGACGAAGCGATGACCGGTGTAGACCCTCCACTTTACACCATTGCTTGCAGACTTCTGAGAACGACTTCCGATCATTGGGGTCGGTAATCCACTTCACTATTTGCCCTAATTCATCGTCACTCAACATAGTAATATCTGTCACTCTGCATGCTCTTTTTTTGCTGCCTGATGTAAGTTCCATCAAGTCAAGCACAACACTAAAAGAAAGATAGGAAATAACCAACTACAAACATAGACAAAGAGGAGGGTGGCAAACATTAGTGAAAATTCTGTGAAATCACTCAAAGCCATCTCGATCTCTCTCTGTCTTTTCTCTCACTCTGCCTGCTCTTTTTTGTCTCTATAGATTCCTGAAAAACAAGAATCAAAGGAGTCTAGCACAAGGAGATGAGAGATGGAATTGGCTAAACATGTTCCTTGTTTATACCCTCAGCTCAGCTCAGTGGTGCACAAATAATGGAGGACCTTGGTTTTAATGAGGAACTGAAATTTGATATGACTAGAGCTAGAATCGAGTTACATATCTTTTGAAAGAGTAAAAGCAACCTGCAGAAGTACCACATATAGTTTTATAGCCATAGAGGGCTTTGGCTTTTTTATACTCAAGTCATCGACTGAAACAAAGTTTTCCATCATCTGCATGTGGGCATAGAAAAGATTCTCACGCTGTTGGATGGCGTTAATGAGATTAAACTGCTACGGCGACCACGACCTAAATACACAAATACAAAACGAGAATTAGACGCATGAAAGTATACTGAAACCAAAATTCATTTAATGAACTTGATTCACCGTGAACTAGCACAAATACAAATAACGGGTAAGAGTTATTAACCATCTATGTTGGTATTTTCTTTTCTTTTTATTTTTTAACTTTTTGCTTGATTTTTTTTTTTTGTAGGAGCTGATGAATTAGGTTTCTAAAAATCGTTAAGCATTAGTCGGATGACAAGAAAGGAAATCGATGCCTGTAGGCAGAATCTTTTAAATATGAAAGTATTTTTTTTAGGTGAAACGATATAATATATTAATAACCAAAACTTTCGTACAACGGAAATTTGAAATACAAAATGAAACAATAAAAGTACGAATTGGATATCGTCATTCGTTGGGGACGGTTCAGACTCTATCCATGAATTATTGGTTGAAATTGATTACTAATTGAAGTCTGGTTGTTCGGCATGCTTGGTTTATGGTGAGATGCATGTAACGTCACCAATGAGTCTCGGAAATCGAGTGCAAAGCGTACTTCCATTGCTGTCAATTTCTCTCCTTGAGCCAATAGAAAACTCAACAGCCAAGGGTGCCAACTTTGAACGAATTGCTTCATCCAATTTCAATTGTAATCAAGAAGCTCTCCTGGGTCTCAGATCTTGTACCCAAAAAATCCCTTACTCCTCACAAAAAATCAAAGGCCTATTTCGAGCCATGTCCACAAGCCCAAAAGATATCATAGGTCCATGTTGACCATGAGAGCTAGTGGAACAACGCCTCCATCGTTGGTCAACCTTAATCTTGCCACCCCATTTGTCGATCTATCGCCGGGTCATAGCTCCAGAGCACCGCTGCCCTGCAACCCCTCCAGCCACCAAGACAATCGTCGACCCAAGTCGTCGCTGCTGGTCGAACAATGACAACCTCCTCCGCTGTTGCATGTTCAACAAAATCTGTCGATGTCACTCTATGGGCGCAACGATCTCGGCCATCCGAGTTTCTCCACCGCCCGAGTCTGCCGCCGGTACCATCTAGCTGGAATGGAGCAGCTCCTCGACGACCCTTCAGCCTCATACTTCAACCTAGCTCGAGCCGGTCTTAGTCGAACCACAGGCAGAAAAACCCCTCTTGATGGAATGACATGGCCAGAATTGAGGCTTGCCTCCTCCGCCTGCCTCGTCCAATCCACCGGAGAGATATGCCACCCATGGAGATGACTCCCAGCCCCGTCGAGAGGGCTATCTTCGTAGATTGCCAAATCCATGGATCTCGATGAAAGCCACAGTGAACGGATGCTTGCATCGCCGAGCGGATAAAACGTGTCACCTAAGTCATTCGGAGCTGGTTTTCCACGATTCATGATTGCACGTCGACACTCTCAACATGAACCTTCTCAACAAGGGCAACGACAACAGAACACCGCTCGTAAATCTACCTCTAGTGCCGTCTAGGATTTTTTGAGGTAACCGGGAAATCGGAGCTAGGTTCTCTCTAACATGTAGTAGAACTTATTTCCACTATTCTCTTATTATATGAAAGTATTAAGAGAAATTATATTAACACATCTCTATCCTCTAAATACACACCCCCAATTTTTTTGTCCAATTTTTTCCTTCAAAATTCCTGTCGTGCCCTTATTTATTTTGTCCCAAGCTTCGCAAATCGGTAAAGTATCTGGGGATGAGTTTGCTGCCATATTTGCTTAAAAAATTGGGGCTCTAATTACTCTCAATTGAAAGTTCAATATTGATTCGATTGATTGCATCGGTTTTGGTGTGCTAACCTCAATATACAAAACCTTGAAGCCTTGTTGTTTAGCTCGTACTAACTGTTACAGATCTCTTCGTATCTAAGAGTTAGATGATAATTTCAAAGTTTAAACGAATCAAAGTAGAATGTTCAGATGATTTCACCGAGTACTACTACTTATTTCCTCCCGCCCTCCGCAAGTACCTTGGAGACGTCTTGATTGTTCATCTTTGGACTAGTTCTATCTAAATCTAGTTTTATTGTTACAATTTTCTCATCTCTGTTCTTCGTGAGTTTTGGAATCGTGGGGTTTATTGTATCACTTCTCATGACGTTCTTTTCATTTGTTAAGATGTAATAAAAAATATTTCAAGAAAAGGGAATGTGCATCTAGTAATTGAGGGTGTGCGAATAAAACCAACCAAGTATTAATACTTCAGAGTTTTTTTCAACCTTATTTCCTATGCGGTTTTTTATCAGTCAGACAGCTAATCACTGCCTAATAGAGGATTACATGGTCTAAGAGAGGACTCGACCAATAGTTTGAAAAAACTGTGGGAGGAAAACTGGCAACTAATGCTGTTTTTTCTTCTTCTCCTGTGACCATAGAAGAGACGGCGTTAAGTCTTCAACCAATAGAGGCTCGACAGCGATGAGGTGTAATAGTAGTGAATACCATTCCCATTTACCTGGGGCACCAAATTATGTGTCAAATTTGTTAGAAGACAAACAAAGAGGGGATCAGAATGCAATACAAAAGCCGAACAAATAGGGGGGCATCATCTGCCTTCCACTAATTTATCGACAGCACACATTGCTTTTAGTATAGGCACTCCCACAAAACAGTCAAAAAGTAAATATTGCTGATGCTGCTGGTAAAGTCCAGCCAAGCTAGTGGTGGTGGTGGTGGAAGTGGCAGAGCAGGAGGGGATGTTTTCTGAAGTGACAGAGGGAAGAGGCCAAGAAGGGTATCAACTTTACTCGGATTGTATATGCAGCTCTTGCAAGTTTAAGTGATCAATGGAGCAATGGAGATGATATTGCCAAGTATTCTGTTAACATTTACTTTGTGCGACCAAGAGTCATTTTAATTAGGTAATGACATACTTGCGGACTTGTTTTTATCCTTTGGCTTCAATAATTGGTCCCAGAATATTTATTACGATTTGACATTTATATTGCTGGAATTTGAATTATTTGATCTTTTAAAGTTACATTCTTGATATGCATAATGCATATGCATCGTTACATATACCGAACACATCTTTACCTGTCCAATATTTGCACAATAATCGCCCCACATTTCATATCGATCATGATTACAAATCATCGCTCATTGGTAAAATCTGACGGAAACCTTAAAAATTTTAACCCAAGTTTTTATCATTTTTTTTCTTCCGAAAGTTAGATCGACCGTAAGAAAGAACTAGCATTCTTGTACACGCATACGCGCGTGCGAAATGCGTTGCGGTCGCGCGTGCAAATTATCGATGTACTTATTGAGGTTGTCGGTACATTTACTTAGGCTGTGAAATTATACTGTTTCATGAAATATATAATTCACCAACTACTATTTTCTTTTCTCACTCATGACTCAATTGTATGAAAAACTGAACGAAAAGTCAAAAAAAGCACATGAAAAAAAGCTATTTGAAAAACAGGATCAAAAAAATTGATATATAATACGACGTCGGGATCCAATGAGGTCCGGCCACCTTAATCATCATTTAGAGATAAAAAGTATATGGTAGAGCGTCGCGCTTGTGCGTGTAAATTGTCGACATATTTACTTGAAACTTACAACTTCTTTATGTTTTGGAAGCAACTATATATTGCTTTTGTTAGTTAATCAATAAAAATGTTTATCAGAAGAAAGCTTTAGATGAGAAAGAATTCTAAAAGATTATAAAAGGCTAGCCTCTTAGGGAGTATATTTTCATTCAGCTAAGGCATTTTAGTAGTCTATCATTCGGCTGTCTTGATGTAGTTCATAGAAACATAATCCGATCTACACAAATGCTTGAGCAATTAAAACTTTCTAGTCCTCTATCGAATGCTTAAGCAATTGAAACTTCTTTAAACACGATATAAATACACAAAATCGCATATCCAAACGTACATATCTTGCCAATGACACAATGCTGATATTAATCTATTAAACAAATTTGCACTTGCATCTCTTGATTGATGGTCTGCAACTTTCCTACTTACACAGTTACACACTTACACATGAGTAATTTGTGACAGATTTAACACTTCCACTTTCACCAGTTGTCACTCGATGGTGTTTTTGCTCAACATACAAATTCAGAGCTGTCGTTCCCTAAATAAGTTGTCGGCCTAGCACTCTCTTTCATTTGAAGTCTCATCCATTGCGGCCTTGATTTACTTCTTTGTCATCTCTGATTAAGCCACAGATTCTCTATCGTGTTCTCTTTTGTTGTCATCCATTTTGCAGCTCACATGTCTGGATAAGTGAATTGAAAACCATAGTTTCATTTAGACTAATTCAAAAATATATAAGACGTGTATATAACATGTTCTGATCTTATGCTTAGTTGCTAGAGCTACAAGGTGGAATACAAATCTCCATTGATAACGTAAAATGTGCAAGTAAGATTGTAACTTGTGCAACATGCATGCGTGCCAATTATTTAAACAACTTATAATTATGAAGATTGATTTATCCTGGGATGCTAGCCTCTGTACCATGCGCGCCACATCCATTGCAGTTTGTGAATCTCTATTGACGGAGATCTTCATCTTATGGCTTCACAACATATTGCATTTCAACATTGACAATTCCACATAACACCATAGAATCTAAAGCAAAAGACTAGCCATAACGCACTGATAAATTCTTATTCCATATCACGCTGCATTATCAGGACAACCACTTTTGGAACACAATTCCACCAGTCATATGGAAAGATATAGAGAAACTCATTCTTCATAGAAACCCACGTCAAAATATAACTATGTAATCCAGAATAAGCCCCCAAAAAAGAAGAAAAATTCACCAAAAACTGAAGCCGGAAACACAAACCAAATGCTTCTGAAAATTGAATACAAACATAATTCTAGGTATTAAAATACATTAAATCATAGAAAGAGCATGAGAGAGACCACTGGGACCGATTAGTATTCATCTTCATTTTTCATGTATCAAATAAATCTTCTTCTCTCATCTTTTTCTCTTGATATGCATGTAATCTGGAGTCTCAATGCAGTTCACCGTACCCACCATCTATGGACCCAATGATATTGAAAACAAATCATGGAACACAACATGTTGAGTAATTAAAATAGATAGGCAGAGAATTGCATATGCAAATCAAGCCAGTAACTTTAACCAAAGAACAAACCATTAACTGATCAGGTAAAAGTTTAATATCGATAGAAGTAGCTTATTCAAAGAAGAAGAAAAACTTATTGATGCCGAATCAAAGTGGTTTGAAAAACCACATAAATATTAAGGAAAACACATGCAATTCTTAAAACAAGAGAACTTAGAAGAAGATAAATTGGAACTGCGAGTCATTCAACTCAAAATACTCCTCTAATCCTACACATAATATCTCTTTTCCTTCTCCATTATTCACTTTTTTCATTTGTCTTTTACTTATCATCGTCTTCGTTGGTTGAACATGAAGAAAACAAATTAAAACTGACAGTTTGAAGTCAGATACACGCTCACTCGAGTCACCTCGCCACTTTCGATCCCCTTTTTGGTGTAAATATCTTTAATAATAAAAATAATATTTTACTACTTCTCCAGGGTGTGCCGATACAAAATGTTATCCTTCAAGCAGATAGAAATCAATCGAGGACAATCTCTTTGCATTCTATTAATCGAAGTCAAAATCTCTACAAATATATAACGAACATCCATAAGAACTTGCACACATCCGATTTATTTCAAAGACTAATGAAACCAAATAGTCATTCTTACCTTTCTCTATTTACAGAATCATTTCCCAAAGCATATGCCCAAATCCCTCTCAACATTTATGTTTATCTAAAAACCAATCCAAATCGCGACAATCAATTATTCACATTAACATCTTCAACAATCAAATATTCACAAATCGCGACGAAAGTGTGCATATATAAACAATTAACATATACACATACTGACACATACACCTGAGGAGGCAGACGATCATTGGCATCTCAATATACCTTAATAGCCTTCTCAATATCCTTCATTGTCTTCCAAATGAAAACAATAGACGGACTCGAATGAAAGAAAAGCTCTTGCACTCCAGCAGTTGATCTCCTTGATTGAATTGACGTAATTGTCTTCAATCTCACTCTCTAATCTGAAACCCATTCTCCGAATTGACGGCACCATTCTCATCCACCTCGAGATAACTGATATATAGAGAGGGTGATGGACGAGGTAACTGCAAATTGATCAGTTTTTGTACGTGTTGTGAATCGAGCGGTTTTCAACTGTGTAGGTGTCGCCATTCTTCTTTCATAGGTTATCCTCTCTATTTCTGACTCTTCTACCCCAATTTGGCGGATGTTCAACTTAGAATAAGCGAATGGCAAAAAATGATATTACTGATGTTCTACCATCAACCGCTTTTCAACCGATGTAAGACATTCTACCTTAATTAATAGAGATGTTCGGATATTTCACCTTGTAATTTCTTTAGTAACGAAAGAAAAAGAATATTTGAATATTTGTGAAATCCATCAATTTTAAATTTTATATTTCATCATTTCTCATTTGTAGTTCAACAACACTGGATATTGGAATATGCATTGTTAATAAACGGTTATTCATTCATTAGATGGGAAGATCAATTACAAAATGAAATAAGAAAAACTTTAAAATCGAGAGAAGCAAACTTAAAAGCTATTTAAAGATACTCGACTATGATACAGGTGCTTTAAAAACAAGAATTATACTTCTTTAAAGCAGAGCTCCAGAAATCGATACCTCACACTACCCTTTACGAGTGCAAAGCAGAGCAACTTCTCTGACGATGTGTTGAGAACACCGCTTCCTTGGATGTTCGAACTTTTACTCGATATATGACAAGCCCTTCAACCTTCCAGTCGCGTTTACTCCCTTTGGATATCCAAACTCTCACTCGATCGGTGATAAGCTCTTCAATCTTCCAGTCGTGATAATTGCTTCCTCTGATCGCAACACTCTCACTCGTTCGGTGAAAAGCACTTTGATCGTTTGGCTGCAAACATAGAATCTCTTGACGAGATGTCTAGGTGTACTTGCGTATAGCAAATGTTTTGTATTTGATCGGGGACCCTTTCACTAATGCCCTTACTCTCCTTATATAATGCTCAGTAGTCGTCTTTCAATTCTCTTGAACGTCTTCTGGTCTTGCTCTTTGAATCTTAATATAACTCTAACACCATCCAGCACACTGGTATTTTCTTTATATAGTTCTAATGCTATCACAACTCCTTCACTAGAAGAAACCTAACTGAAACAGAAAAGGTATGATAGACATAAATCTGCATGAATAAGCTATCCGGAATCCACAATCCTAAGTTGATCTAGAAACGGACTCTATTAACTCACTTGACCGCTCGCCAAGCTACATTTCTCTAACCGGGCCGCTCGCCAAGACTTCGGCTCATCCTGGGCCGCTCGCCAAGGCTTCGGCATTTCAAGTCCAATATGAAATATTTACTTCAGGTCCAAACATTGCCCCTCAAGTCTTGAGCTTAAATTACCTATGCAAGCGAAAAGACTTGAATATTACCTGAATGACGCGCTGTTAATCCAAACGGTAACATCACACGCAAGCGCCACGTTACATAACTCCTCTAAAAAGTTGCGTCACTCGAATAACGTAATATAAAAGCACCAGTCCACATCAACAAAATCTCATTCCCCAATGAGACTCTTTCACTTGCCTTGATCCTAATCTTTCAACCTCCTTAGTCAAAAGCTAAAACCTTTCATTCTCGCCGCCGTCCATCTATTCCGATTAAAAACATGCCTCAACGCAAAGACATCTCCATTCTTTACTCAGACCGTGTCTTTGAGAAATTCTCTAGACACCTCAAAGTCGTTGCCAGTTGACAGAACCCAGAGGCCATCATCCCCTTAAATGTCGACCCAAGTGAAGGCACTGGCCTACTTGGTCCTTTTCTGGAAACTCCAATCAGTCTAGAACTTTTCCAGCTTCTTCGCTATCCCCTTTGCAACTCAGCGTTGATATTCCAAGAACATCAAAAGGCAGAGCCCAAAGAATGGACAAACAAAGATACTCTTTGTTTGATTGGGAAGTGGCCGCACCCAAACGCAGAAGATCTCGCTTGGTACCGGCACCGTCGCGGACAAGACATTGAACAATGGGAAGCGGTCGGCATCACCCAACTCATCGATTTATGCTTTTCACTCCCTGTTGGTGGCAACAGAGCACCGTTCGCCACAACCATATGCTTTTGGGATTGCACCGCCAACTGCTTCCGTCTTCCCTGTGGTGATGTGAGCATTACTATTCTTGATCTATATACCATTTTTGGAGTTCTAGCATTTGAAAACTCTTAGTTACACAATCACCAAATTGGGACACCAATTCAGGCCTCCCTCAATCGTCCTTCCTCCTACTCTTCCTGGGTTAAGCATTTTGCACAGGAGGAGAAAGACACTGATCAAGGAGGCATAGCCTTTTTGGAATATTGGCTATCAAAGTACATCTTCTGTCATTCTTCCGCAAAGGTCAACAGATGCTGGACCAACCTTGTCGAACGCCTCTTTAATCGTGAATAACTAGGCTTGGTTGAATCCGTTCTCGCCTACATCTACTATAGTCTGAGGCGAGTCGTCCTTTCAAAGCTCGACCTTAATCAACCAAGACCACTATGGATGGTAGAGTTCTGGTTACGGATGTACTTTCCTTTCTTTTTCCCTTCAGCAGTCCCTCCTTTTGAAGAACACAAACTTCTGGGCCAGACCTTGGTATCTGCACCAACTAGGACTAGATCATGGTCTTATCTAGCCAGCTTCAACCACCTCTACTCACATAAAGAATTTCCAACCGCAGTAGTTGAAGTTATTCTGAATCGTCGTCATCCTGGCAGCCTTACGAGCGGATTTATGCCCTCGCCAGAGCAAGATGACCTTGCGAGGAACCTTTTTCTTCAATGTCACACATGCAAAGACCTGCCAGTCTCAGATTCTTCGAGCCCCGGGTATGAGCTCTAAGCTCCAAACCATTTCTCGAGACAACTCGAGCTCACCCAAGATGCCCCAATGCCCCTCGCTTGTTCTGTGAACAAATATACTCTTTGGCGAGGGACAGGTTATCCTATAGCACTGGATGTGCAAGATGAACACTTTGGCTTTCTAACGGTGATTATTCCTGAATTGACGAAGCCACTTGTGATCTCTCAATCGGTCACCGAGTCGTACCAAGCATGGCGCTCCTAAATTTGGGAAAATATACGACGCATAGGACCGCTTGCTCATTTTGCCAACATCTTTTGCGACTTTGGCAAAAGTTTTCAAATGAAGAAGATTTGGCGGTTGTTGGGAGGCTGTACAAGAACATGAGTAGAACTCCCTGGCCACATGTATACTTCTTACACTCAAATTTGCCACATGTATTAGCAATTTCTCATATTATGTTTGACCAATCCTTCCCTCTTATAATCAACAACATGCCCAAGACACAGACGTGACCATCGCCACAAGCCCTTAAGAAGAAATCCTTCTGGGCAATTAGTAAGTATTGCAAATCTTTTACCCAGAACAATTGCTTCTTCAACTTTCTCACTGAACCATAGCTGACCCACCTTTTTGATAGTCTTATAAGCACAGGAAAACCCACTCCAGGCCTGAAGTGCCCCCAAGTGGTATCTGGAAAGCTACCGAGATCAACAAAAAGGATGGACATGCCAAGCTCAAGCCCATGTCTTCTATGCCTCATTTGATCAACGAAGTGACAAAGCCTCCTGGGCAAGCGCCTGCTCAGTATTGGTTTTCACCATTGCTCACTGGCTATGTGCAAATCTGAACATCATGCCCACAATCTCCGAGTTCGACAACCTTATAGTCCAAGGTTCTTCAGAGTGGCAGACACTATGCAAGGATGAAGCCCTCGCCAGCTCCTACCCGGATCAACATTATGATCTTGAGGTTATTCTGAAGGCCAACATAAAACCCTTGAAGATTTTGTCTGATGACTCCTTCATTGGGTATTTCAACCCAGAGAGGTTTGCAGCCCTGGGTGATCTTGCATCGTTTGATACAATATGAGACCATATCAGCAAGAACACTAAGCCTCAGGTGTACCTAGTGAGTTGGAACGATCACTTCTTCATCCTCAAAGCTGAAGATGAAGCCTCATATATTATCAACTCACTCGGAGAAATGCTTTTTGAAGGATGTTGCAAAGCCTACATTTTAAAGGTCGATGATTCTAGCATCATGTTTGGAACTGAAGAACATGAAACAGGGTTCGAAGTCATAAACAGCGGTAACGAGTGCTATAAAGACTTCATAGCTAGGTTTCTGGCTAGAATTATACTGAGGGAACTAGAGGAATAAGAGAAGAAAAAACCAGTTGATATTGCTATTCTATTTCGCCATCTTCAGATTGAATTCCAATCTTGCTTCATTCCTTCCTCCTCTGGCGAGGGCACCAGTTCTCAGAACGACCCAGTCATTCTAGAACAAGAGACTTAAATTCCTTCCTCGCCAGAGCTCCAAGTCGTGGTTGAAGAACCACAACAATTGGTTGAAGTTGTTTCAGAACCAGGGGACCAAACTCCTCCCTTGCCAGAGCCTAAGCTCCAAGCAACTGAAGAAACACAACAGTTATTCCCCGTCCAAGTAAGATCTCCATTTACTTACTTTGTTCTGTATGTTTATTTCTTCTTTGATTGGCCTTTTGACATTTGTATTACTTTTAGTCCAAACTCATTCCTCTGACAAGCAACCAAATGGTTCCTGATTCTCAAGCAAATCCAGAGGACAAGGCAAGCTCGCAAGGCCAACTTCATTCTTCTGAGCCTTCCACAATGGACGCCATGGACCAGCCTTCCAACTCATTTCATGTTATTGATGAAGAACCTCAACTTTCTCTTGAAAGAACCAAAGCTTCGTCTTCATCAAAGGAACCTCCCTCTCAAGCACCCAATCCACAGGAAGAAATATCAATCCTGCGAGGTATTTCAACCAAACTGAGTGCAAAGAGTCTCCCTTCTGCCATTGATATTACTCTTCAGAAGATCCTTTCTGGTAGTCTGGATTCCCCTCAAGACGTCAAATGCGTCCAAGAACAAGTTAGGAATTTAAAGGTCACTGCCCATACTAAATTCCTCCATAATATACCTGACCTTGAGGAAAAATTTCATGAATTTCTTGGTCAAAACGAAGTCTACCACTGTATGAAACATGAAGCTGAACATAAGAAAGAGGCAGTGGAGACATTGGCTCGCCAGACACAAAAACAAAACCAACGAATCCAGCCCCTTCTGCAAAATGCAACAACTCAGCAAGAGGTTTTGGCAACCAAAGAAGCAGAATTAGCTGCCTTCCAAGCTGAGGTGGACCGCCTAAGTTTCAATGTTCACTCAAATCGAGGGTCCGTTCGCCAGCTCACGATTGAAGGAGGGAGCCAGGCTCAACTACTGCAAGATGCAAAAGAAGAAGCCACCAGCGCCCTGCACATGTATAAACAATCCTGGCGAGACCTTGAACTTGCAAAAGTGTTGTTGAGGGCAAAAACCCTCGTTTTGTAATTATTGGGCCACAGAAGTTAAGCCATTTTTCTGTTATTCATGGATTCCAAAACTTCTTGAGTTTATGTCTATCTAGTCTAAATTTTGGAGTCAGTATGTTAATTGGGCCTTGGACACCATATTGGGCCTCAGAATCAAGCCTTCCAAGAATTAACCGAACGAAGCTAGTTTCATTTATAAAACCTAACCGCTCGCCTACCCTGATAATTCGGATTAAATGGACTTTAATTTCAAGCTTGGAATCCGTATCGTGTCAACCATCAAATCTTCAAAATACGCTCTACCTCCCCAAAAATCTTTCATTCATCACGCTTTCTTCTAGGGTAGATAAACCGTAACATGGCCCAATTTCCATTAGACGCGTGTCCTCTATTAACGGGTGCATTTATTCTCGCAAAGCCTTACTGGTATGACTCCTTTCTATAAAAGGTTTCCTCTTCACTGCTTTGTGATCAAACCTTCCAAACTTCTTTGCAAGATGAACTCCCTTTTTGTGTGTTTTCTCTGGTTCTTCTATCTGAAAGAACCTCCAGATAGAACCGTCTATATTGTGGACTCTAGATAGTAATATCCATGTCCAAACTTGGACTAGATAGTAATATCTATGTCCAAGTGTTTCCTTGGCTGACTCACCCAGTGTTTCTACAGGGTGACGAAGCCACAATCCCGAGGGATAATTCACCTCGTCTTCCTCACAATCACCCGTTCAGTTTCCAGATGCATAGAGGTTGCAAGCCCTGTGGATACAGCTGCACTGGAGTGGAAGAACATGGAGTTCAACTGGGGAAAGGCAACAAACGCCAAGCGTAGTTTAAATGGTCTTCTAATATGCTGAACTAGCTTCCTTGGCGTTTCAAATCCTCTCTTTTTTGTCTCTTGAGGTCCCTCTCTCTTTTCAATGTATCCATATTTGATATGTGGACCCAAAGACCGGCTATTAACTGTTTGAGGATTTGGAAAAACAAACTGTATTTATCTTTCTGTTCTGTTGCTGATTGTAGTTTGTTTCTCATATGGTATCAGAACTGAAGGCCGCAAAGCCTTCGTATTCTTCTGAACAATGTAATATTTTTCCTTTAGAGCAAAGAGTTCCTTATGCAAATAATAAATTTATATTGATAAACTCAGATGTAGTTTGTACATAACTTCATCCACAGTAGTTGGCTAGTGTAAACTCTTTTAATCCAGATGAAAAACAAATAAAATCTTGGCCCCTAGTATAGGCTCAAACTAAAAAAATTTAGCCCCAAGTATAGGCTATTTTTATATAAATATTCCCTATGTGTTACCCCTTCAATTTAATCATGCGAGTGAATGAGATGAGCATGAATAAACTGGATTAAGCCACTGTTGGAGGGTCTTCATACTCCCAGACTGGTTGTATGAACTTCTTAAGGAAACGACCATTGATAGGTTTAACATGAATGGTTCCATCTCGATCACGTAAACGAAATGCTCATTTTCCTAAAAGTCGATCGACGATGTACGGTCTTTCCCATTTTTTTGACCACTTACCTCCGCCTTCAGTCTTCTCGCCAACGGGCAAAGTGACTCGCCAGACCTATTCTCCTTCTGCAAAGCTCATGCCCTGAGTACATCGGTCATAGGCACGAGCCTCCTTTCGTTTCTCAGCGCACAGACTGTCGTAAGCTTGTATTCTCTTTTCATCTAAGTCTTCATGCTCCTGCCACATTGCTTACAAATAATCTTCACCGATCAGGTTATGTTGTTCCATCACCCGTAAAGATTGGATGTTGATTTCTAAAGGCATGACTGCATTATGGCCAAACATCAATGCATAAAGAGTGGTGCATGTAGGCATTCTTTTACTTGTTCTATAACCCCACAGGGTGTTAAATAATTCTTCATGTCACAATCTGGCATTGCTGGCAAGTATCTGTTTAAGGATATGTATGATGATCTTATTTCTTGCTTCAGCTTGACCATTATATTGGGCATAGTATGGAGAATAATGTAGAAAATGTATTCTAAAATTCTTCATAAGCTCGTCTACATCTCCAGACATGAACACTGCCACTCGGTTTGAAACAAAACTCTCAGGAATGCCAAACCTACAAATAATATGTTCGAATAGAAACTGGCAGATGGCCTTTACTGATGATACTCTCAGAGGTCGAGCTTCAACCCATTTTTTGAAGAAATCGGTAGCCATGATGATGAATTTGTGTCCATCTGATGAATGAAGATGAATCATTCCAATTAAGTCCAAAGCCCATCCTCGAGCTGGCAAATGCTTGATTATAGGCTGTAACGGTATTCTGGGCATATGGCTGATCGAACCATGTTTCTGGCATTCTTTAAAATCTTTAGCGAATGTGATGCAATCTCTGAGCATTCCTGGCCAATAAAAGCCATGTCGTCATATTAACCATCTCATCTTTGGACCGGCCTGGTGTGCCCCTACTATCCTAAGATAAACTTCCCTCATTAATCGCTTAGCGTCACGTCCAAAGACACATCGCAATTCTTCTCCTCTTCTATACAACTCATCCTCTTTGAGTATATAATTAGGAGCTAAGAAACGAATCCGCTTATCTACTGGATTATTAGGATTCTGGAGACAGGAAATAATAACCTGTCTCCAATCCACATCAATGTGATCGAGGGTAGCAACGTACCACTCATTTTTCTCTTCTTGGCGAGCAAAGAAAGATGGCAGGGTCCTTCGTTCAACCTTTAGTATACGTTCACGTACTCCATCTTACAAACTTACTCCCGTTGCTAGTTGGGCCAACTCATTTGCTGCATAATTTCTCTCGCGAGGAACATGGCTTAACTCCACCTCGGTAAACCACTTAAGTAAATCACAGGCTCGCTTAGCATATGGTTGTAATACTGGACCAGCCTTATACTTGGTTTCAAGTTGTCGGATCACTAATTGGGATTCTCCGTATATATGCACGTCTGTGATCTCCATATCTAATAAAAGTTCCAATCCAATGATAAGTGCTTCATACTCCGCTTGGTTATTGGTGCACCAAAAATCCAACCTGAAAGAATAAGAAAAAGTTTGGCCGCGTGGAGAAACCAATGCTACTCCTGCCCTAACCATAGTACTCATACTGGCCCATCAAAGTATAAACACCAAGGTGCCAGATCAATACGAGTGAGTTCTAGTTCTGGCCCCTCGCGAACATCCTTCGTTGGATGATGGGCCAAAAAATCAGCCACTGTTTGGCCTTTGACCGCTTTCTAGGGAACGTATTACAAGGAGAACTCTGACAAAGCCAGAATCCATTTCCCAATCCGTCCCCGGAGAATGGGTCTCGTAAGCATGTATTTCACCAAGTCTGTTTGTGCTATGACGCACGTGGTGAAGGATAACATGTAATGCTTCAACTTGCATCCTGAAAAATACAAGGCAAGTCACAGTTTCTCCATTAGCGAGTATCTCGTTTCACACTCATTCAAGGTACGACTGAGACAGAAAATAGCATGTTCAGTGCTTGATGTGTCGTCCTGAGCCAATAAAATTCCAATAGAAAGGTCAGTTGCTGAAATGTACAGTTTGAGAGGAACCTCTGGCCTTGGAGGTACCAAGACTGGCGGGTTTGTCAAATATGCTTTGATGATTTCAAACGCCTCTTGATGGATAGACTCCCAAACAAAGTCTTTCTGATTCTGAAGCTTGAGCAAAGTTGAGAATGGTTGTATCTTTCCAGCAGCATTGGCAATGAACCGTCGTAAGAAATTAATTTTTTCCTAATAAGCGTTGTAGTTCTTTCTTACTGTTTGGTGGGGTTGCACTAAGAACTGCTTCTTTTTTGTCGTCTGGTATCTCAATCCCACGCTGATGAACCAGAAATCCCAGGAAATCTCCTGCTTGTACTCCAAATACACATTTAGCTGGATTCATCTTCAGTTGATGTTGCCTCATCTGGATAAACACTTGTCGCAAGTGTTCAATGTGATTACTCCTGCATTTCGTTTTAACCACCACATCATCGATGTAGACTTCCATAGTCTTACCAATAAGATCATGGAAGATTAAGTTCATTACTCGTTGGTAGGTTGCCCATGCATTCTTGAGTCCAAATGGCATGTCCACGTACTCAAATACTCCTGCAAATCTTGGGCACCGAAACACAGTCTTATGTATATTTGCATCTACCACTGGGATTTGATGATAACCAACCATCCCATCTATGAATGTTAACATCTCATGACGAGCCACTGAGTCCACCAACAAATCCGCTATTGGCATTAGGTATGCATCTTTTGGAGTTGCATTGTTCAAGTCTCTATTCAACACAAACTCGCATTTTTCCATTCTTCTTCTTGACCGGGACTACGTTGGATAGCCACTCATTATATTTGGCTACTCGTGTGATCCCTGACTTGGGTATTTTCTCTACTTCTTCCTTGACTAGAATTGTTGATTCTGTGTTCATCCGATGCATTTCTTGTTTTACCGGCTTCTTTCCTTCTATGATGGGTAAGCTGTGGCAAACCAATTTTGGTGACAGTCCTAGCATGTCGTCATATTTTTCTGCAAAACAATCAGCGTATTCCTGCAGCAATTCAATGAGGTTCTAGGAAGGTACTAATAGCCACAAAGGTTGGCTCTTCGTTGTTCCCAAGATTGACTTTTTCAATAGGATCTTTGACTTTAGGAGGTAAATCATCTAAGGCTGTTGGTGCTAATTTGATCTCTTCCTCCTCATCCAAGTCGTGTAATACATCTTGATCCACATATTCCAATTCTGCAATCATTGGAACCCTCTCGTAGGCTTGACTCTCCATCAGAAAATTA
Source organism: Geum urbanum (assembly GCA_946800695.1). Classification (NCBI taxonomy): domain Eukaryota; kingdom Viridiplantae; phylum Streptophyta; class Magnoliopsida; order Rosales; family Rosaceae; genus Geum; species Geum urbanum. The sequence goes on along the minus strand of OX327000.1, from coordinate 75,254,485 downwards.
TGGAAGCGTTCGTACAAAGAGTAGCAAGCATCAGTCTCTATACTTGATAGAGACCCGATCATTGAGAATGTTTGGATGGTAGCTCAATGGCGTAAGGTCTGCTATTATCATGATCTACTTGAATAATACCCCACTGAGCTAGCTCAGAGGCCGTAACACCAACTGGGCGGCCTTTGCTATCGATGCCACATACGTCCAGTGGTCTGAGGTCACTGTTGTAATAATTGGCTTATAGAGAATTAGCAGATACGAAATATGGACGAGGATCGGCGTTGACAATCTCTGCCTCACCAAACTCCATATTCCAAAGTAACATCTGCTGATGGAGGGACGAAGGTACACAATAGCTCATATGGATCCAGTCACGCCCAAGAATTTCACTGTATGGAGCTGTGCATTCTGCTACAAAGAACGTGTACGTGCCAGTGGCTGGGCCGATGTGCACCTGCAAAAATACAATGCCCAAAGTCTTAGAAATGTTACCATGAAAGTTTTTGACATTAAGGGTGGTCTCTTGGATAGCAGACTTGGGAACGCCTAATAAGACCATTGCTTTGATTGTGATGATGTTCACCGCTGCCCCAGAATCCACTAAAAGTTTGTTGAGCTAAATTCCCTAGATATTTCCTGTCACATATAGTGGCCGCATGTGCATGGTCATTTTCAAGGTGGGCTTTGCGAACATCATTTATCCCTTTGTTGATGATGGATCAGTCTCCGATGTTTTGGTGAGCGCTGATTGTTCTGTCAATACTGGTTCATCTTCTGGCACTGCCAAATTATTAACGTTTCAGCTCAAAACTGATTCACCCGTTGATTTTTGTGAAGCTAAAGCATATTTGGAAGATAAGACGAATACCATATTAACATTGGTATCCACCTCCTCTACGTATTCTTCTGTTTCTTCGTCTTCACCTTCACCGTAATCCAACAACTCTTCATTATCTGCATTATTGTCGTCTTCAGATTTTTGTCCCTCGAGACCCATGGTTGCAGTGAACTCCAGAGAAGCAACCTGTTGTAGCTGATCCTCAGGTGTAGGATCTATGGTTGTTGGCATGAGTATTCCAGAACTTTGTTCTTTAGAAGGGGGAAAAGTCTTGTTAAGACTAGCCTTCTTTTGTTCTTCTATGATTAAAGGTTTCGGTCTCTACTGCAAAACCCTAGTCTTGCCTAGAGTGACATGTCCTTGAACATGTTCCCCTTCCTTTGGTGGTGTATGTAGCCCCAATGTTTCCATCACTTCATCAAAACTAAGACGTCGTCTTATTGGTTTACGTTTTGTGATTCCACGATGAACCTCATGAACAGGTTCAGGCTGTTTGTCTTTGGACCATAGTTCTGGGTTACGGTCAAAGACACCTGGTTGTTGTGCTCACACTTTAGGCTCGTGAGACTTCTTCCCAAAAACCACTAAGGGGTTTATTGCAAGAGCGTTCAATCGTCTTCGCAACGTTTCTGGGGAGCAGACCAACTCTTCTTCTTTGAGCAGGCCCGTTTCATAAGCCTTTAATGCCCTTTTGGTTTCTCCGAATCATCGCTGAAGGTTTCTTCTTCTACTTGGAGTTACCTTAATGGTCTTTCCCTTTTCCTTCACGTACCATACATTCTCCTTAGTAATGTTTCTTAAAGCTGGTGGAACATATGGCCTGGCGAGCGTGTCAGCAATTTCTGATTCGGACTACTTTGCTTCACTGATCTTTTCTGTTGCTCGTGAACGCTTAAGTACTGGGGATTCCCTTTGCCTTGCTCTGCGTGGGCTGCATGGCTGATGATCTGAATGTGAAAATAACTCCGGGAAGGCCTTGGCTGCTTCAGCCAACTCTTCATAGGAAATCTTCAGCCCGCCCCTGAGCTTACAATGAGCACAAAGGGCTACTGGTGACTCTGCTTTCAGATCCACTTTTTCTTTTCCTTTATTTGATTTTGTCGTTTGTTTTCTTGATGGACTCTCGCCAATAGTTTGAAGATCGACGGTCTGTTTGCGTTTACTTGGGTTGCCCCTCGTTAACTCTAGCATCCCAATCGTCAATGATAATTCGGTCGCCAAGCTTGGCGAGGGCTCTTGTTCTATTATTATTTCTCCCTCGTCAATCCACTACTGAATTCTGAACTTCAAGTCATTACATGCATTCGTGGAATGGTGACCCCATCGAGGATGGTATCGACAGTAAGGTAGACCCTTAACATCTTCAGGATGTGGGTATGGCGTTCCCCATTTATCAGGAACTGTTGCTATCCCCACCTGGATTAGCTCTTCAAATATCTCCTCTCGCCTGGATGCATCATAAGTTATCTCAGCCCGCTTAGGTCGGACAAATGCAATATTACGTCTAAGCCTCCGCCTTGATCTTTTTCTTCTATGTGTTGGTTCAGATGCGTTGCGAGCAGAAGAGGTGTCTGGGGAAGTAAATGATATATCGGGAGGCGGTGATGCGTGAGGATTTTATGGATGCCATTCCACTATTCCCTTATAGTTAATTTTAATCACCTCCCAGTTGATCAATCCCTGAATTTTATCTCTCAAGGTTGAACACGTTGTTGTTTGATGGCCAAAATGATTATGGAATCTGCAGAAATGTTGAGTTGGCCCCTCATACCGTAAATGTCTGAGTTTGAATATTGGGTAATAAGAAATCAACCCCATTTCACACGGCCTGTCTAGGATCTCTTCCATCTTATCATACGGGAAAGAATAAGATAAAAAGACTGGTTTATTTCATTCTTCCACACCTCCAACATAACTATCAATTGATGACCAACCGATATCTATCATATTAACTTGAGGTGGTGGGAAGGGTTTTGAATCTACCAATGCGGTTGCCTTGGTCGCTCCCTCTAGTTCTAGTTTTCCTTCATTGATCCACTTTTGGATCTGATCTTTCAGCTTGATGCAGTCCTTCGTAATGTGGTTCCACGCTCCATGGAACTTGCAATACTTTTTACCTTTTAACTGCTCGGCCGTAGGAAGTGGTCCGAAATCTGTTTTGACAACCCCCATATTGTAGAGCTCATCCAAGATCTCATGGGCCATGTTAGCATCGTACGTGTATGTTTCGAACTCTAGCTTAGTGAAAGCCACTATCGAAAGCTTGATGGGGCTCTTACTCTTTTGAAGCTTGCGGGGATTTATAACTTTATTTGTCGATAAATCCACAGCTGCCACTTGTTCTCCATCAGTGTCTGAATCCTGGTCGTCTATGTCTTCTATATAAGTCATAGTTTCTGGTTTTGGTCTATCGTAAGACCTAGCAGTGTATGTTCCCTTGGACGCATTCCTTCTGTTGTCTCGTTCTTGCATTGTGCTATAAGCTTTAGTTACAGCTATGATAAGCTCGTTCAAGGAAAAATACTTGCTATTCAAGAACGGTTGGTGGTACGTATCCTCCAAACCATTCTTGGCCATCTCTACTACCTCTTCTTTGCCTAATGGAATCTTGCATAGATTGTATTTTGACCGGAAACGGTGCAGGAAGGTGACTGAACTTTCTTTTGCCGATTGGCTCAAGGAAGCCAGCTTTCCAACACTGGTTTCGGGTCTAGCCATTCCAAAATGATCTATGAACAAAGCATCCATGTCCTTCCACTCGTTGACCGAGCCCTTTTCCAATCTCGTATACCATACGAGGGCTGATCCTGACAAAGATGATCCAAAGACTCGCAATTTGAGTCCATCATTATCGACAAACTACCCTAATTGCAGTGTGAAGTACGCTAAGTGTGTTGCCGCATTGGAATCATCGTCACCAGAGAAAGTCTGGAAGGTTTGATGTCGGTAGTACCTTGGCCATTGCCAAGCATCTGGATCATCTTTCTGCATGGGAGGAAATTGTGTCTCATATGATTCATATATCTTGGCCAGATGTATGTCGCATTCGTTCATGAATCTGTTTAACCTTTGTTCCCATGCAGGTGGGAAATACTCTGCTTGTCTAGTCTTTCTAGCGAGATCATAAACGAATTTCGTTAGAGACGCTATGTCCCTGTCTGTCCTTTGAGACAGTGTCACTGCATGTCGGCGGTATTCATCCAAACTTGATCCCAAGATTTGCATGATATCTATCCATAATTTATCCTGACCTTCCGCAAGACTCGCTACCTGGGCTCCAATTGCCTCTCTCTCCTCCTGATCTCTATGGAGTTCTACCCGTAACGCTTAGATTTCGGCTAACGCCACGTCGATTTTATCGCCTTGAGTAGTGAGAAGAGTTTCTTGTTGTTCAATCCTTTCACCGAGAGCCGTGTAGTAGTTAGTGTTATGTTCGTCGCGCCTAGCCACGTAAGGTAGGTACTTCGAGAACGTAAGTTCCGCAATCTCCGATTCACTTAAAGATTTGAATGACATGGTTGAGTGATATTCCTTAGCGAAGATAATTTCAACCGCTTGATTACTTAGTGAACGATACCGAGTAGATGTATGTTCACGGTAAACTGGTTGTGGATGTTTGCGACACTGCAGGTAATTCCTTCGGTAAGGATCCCTTATTGTCACTTAGAGACACAAAGATAGTCCCACTGGGCGTGCCAAAATGTTTGAAGCTAAAATATCTCTCGTGGAGAGATCCTTTCGGAAACAGTCTCTTTTATTGGCTTCGGATAGTTTGACTGCAGTTGTCGGTTTATCCTGTACATGTTTCGTGTGCTGGCGTGCCACCGTCTTTCAACGGAATATAGAACTTAAAGCTGCCTGACTTCTTGATAAGAGATTAAGACAAGGAGAGCACCAATCTTGCCTGAATGGGTCCTTCTCGCCTAGTAACCTAGGACTTTGGGTTTTTGTGTCTCTAGCAGAGCCCCAGAAATCGATACCTCACACTACCTTTTACGAGTGCAAAGCAGAGCAACTTTTCTAACGATGTGTTGAGAACACCGCTTCCTTGAATGTCCGAACTCTCACTCGATATGTGACAAGCCCTTCAACCTTCCAGTCACGTTTACTCCCTTTGGATATCCAAACTCTCACTCGACTGGTGACAAGCTCTTCAATCTTCCAGTCGTGATAATTGCTTCCTCTGATCGCAACACTCTCACTCGTTCAGTGACAAGCACTTTGATCGTCTGGCTGCAAATATAGAATCTCTTAACGAGATGTCTAGGTGTACTTGCGTGTAGCAAATGTTTTGTATTTGATCGGAGACCCTTTCACCAATGCTCTTACTCTCCTTATATAATGCTCAGTAGTCGTCTTTCAATTATCTTGAACGTCTTCTGCTCTTGCTCTTTGAATCTTAATATAACTCTAACATCATCCAGCACACAGGTCTTTTCTTTATATAGTTCTAATGCTATCACAACTCCTTCACTAGAAGAAACCTAACTGAAACAGAAAATGTATGATAGACATAAAGCTGCATGAATCAGCTATCTGGAATCCACAATCCTAAGTTGATCTGGAAACGGACTCTATTAACTCACTTGACCGCTCGCCAAGTTACATTTCTCTAACCGGGCCACTCGCCAAGACTTCGACTTTTCGAGCCCAATACAAAATATTTACTTCAGATACATGGCATAATGGATTATTGTTAGTATCATTACATAGACTTCACAATTCTTTACCTGTCCAATTTCTGCGCCACAATCAACCTTTCGAATCGATCGTGATTATAAATCATCGTTAATTGATAAAATCCGAAGGAAACCTGAAAATCTTGACCCAAATTTCTGTTATCATTTTCGTACCCAAATCCAGCCTAATCCAAAAGCCAATGGTCACAAGGCCCAGACGTCAGCAGACCAAAAGAGTCTTGGTTGGATGCAACAAACATAAACAGGTGAACAAAAATAACATCATATAGAGAGAATGGATGGAACGATTTCCATCAATTACTAGTACTTCCAATAGCTGCACATACAACAGGATTAAGAGTTCATAACCCAAACTTGACCCCCAAAAAAAGAGAGTTGAAAACCCAAGGAATACCCAAGTCCCCAAAATATAGTGATTACCTCAAAATACAGGAATGCCTTTCTCTCCAATTTTCTCAACTTCTTATTTTCGTGATATTTCCTTTTCCTACTTGTCCCATACACCAACACTCACCGTAGATTAACCCCACCGGAATACCATCAACGAGGGAATGTAAAAACCATGATCTCCCATACTCTAAAGTCTAAATCAGTAAATACTAAGTAGTAGTAAGTAGTAACTACACTCAACAGGTTTTGGTCAGAGTTTCACCGAGGCACTGCGCTTCTACATGCCTTTCACAAATTTAGTGTCACACCCTCGACTGAAAACCGAGCAGCCTTTGGATAGAGCAAGCAATGCCACAGCTGCTTGTTCCTCCTCACCCAGCTTCCACCACTTATCTTCTAAAAAGTAAAAACAAGTCCTCTGAAAATTAGTCCTTCTCCTCTGATAGCACTTCAGTGTCTTCACCACTTTGTGTTTGTTCACCTTCACTTTCTTTCTTTTCATCACAAACTTCACCACCTTGAGTGAGTTTCTGCCACCACTAGCATCCTTCCCATTATTAGTAGCAGCACAACCAGAAGCACTTTTGGCTGTTGTGTTACAAGTGCTTGTACCAAAAGCAATGTTTGTTGATGAGCAATAAGTATCTGGAGAGGCTGTTGTTGGCTTCTTGATTCGTCTCTTGTATTTTCTTTTCTTCACCACCTTTGGTTTGTATTCTGTACCGTTGAGACTCATGGTCTTTTGCTTCCTGTATCTAATGCCACAGGCATTGCATAGTGACTGTAAAAATTTCAAAGGCAGTTTGTTAAACATAACAGGAAATCCTAGCCTGGAATCAAAAAAGAACGATCAATCCTCAAACGGGGTTTACTTTTTATAACAAATGACCACTGAAATTCCAAGATTCATTGAACAAATCAAAACCAAGCTGGGTTTTTTTTATTATTATGTCTGTTTCTGTCTGAAGAATAACAGACAGCAACAGTTCATCTCCGTCACCACCACCACCATACCAGCTTTCGAATCCCTACAAGTGGTGGGCAAGGCATACGCCTTAACCACCAAGCTGGGTTTTTACACTCCTGAAAATGGTCTTGGACTCCAGAGATACCGGAAACCAGTAAATGATTACAAACATGGCCTCAGTAATCGATTCCAAGAACTAAAGCCATCAACTTTGAAAAGAAACAGAATAACTAGGTGTTCATAAATGCAGAGAGCTGACAGAGAGAGTGCAGAGCAAACCCAAAATTAAAACAACAGCAAATGAATGAATTTCTTCCTCCCTCTAGATACATATAACCAAAAAGGGTTTCTCAAAACAGAGCAAAGCAAGCAAGAGAACAACAAGATCATCATTTGATCTGGGTACTCACTACCCAAGAAACCCAGAGCGAGAAGAGAAATCATTGTGGGAAAGAAAGAGTGACCTTTGGACCAGCTGGCCCGCATCTCCACATTGGTGTGTTGGTCCTCTTGCAATGAACGCAGCTCTTCTGACTCTTCTTCTCACCAGGCTCTTGAGTCTCCTTTGATTCCTGTTTTCTTATCAAAACCCAAAAAAACCAACACTATCATAAAAAAGGAACCAACTTTCTCACTAAAACAAATTCAAAAACATAGAGCAAAGCGAAGCTGTCTGATCACAACCTGATACACAGGTAATCCAGCCACCCTGCTCCTCAAATCCATTGTAGTAGTTCACAATAGGCTAAAAATCTCGAAGCTAAGCAAAAGAGGCAAGGAGGAAACTTAAGAGAGACTGTTTTGAGCTAGTGGGTTTTCATGGACTCTTCATGCACCATCATAATCTGAAAGAAAACAAGTGTGATTTTGGGGGAGTCTCTATTTATTTAAGAAACTGGGAGAATGAAAACAGAGAGAGGACTGACTGAGTGCCCGGAAGGCCCCAGGGTTTTGTCTGTGTCTAATTACCAAACTACCCCATGGTGATGTCGTATACCTGCCAGGTAGTGGAGCAGAGGCACAAGGTAGGGAGGTGTTGCGTGTCGACGGTGGAGTCAGTCACGACCGGAGGAGCGAAACTCGGTCCATTCATTATTTGGAGCGATTATAAAACGCGCCGTTTTGGATCAAACTATCCAAGTACCATAATTAAGAAAAATCACTTGGTTGCCACAGTGTCATGCATTGATCTCTTAATTATATGTGTCTGGGTTTTGTTAGCTAGGGTTCATCAATTTGGGGATGAACCGATGAACACTTGAATACTACGTTTTGGTAATTAAGATTTTTAATAGAAAAGGGTAGTACTGGATTTTGAGAAGCTGATGTGGCAGAGTATAATGACCTAGAAATAAAATATGATTTAACTTTATTGACAACGATGCCCATCATTTTAAGGCCAGGAAGGCCTCATAGCCCCGCTGCTCTTGGAAGAAATAGGTTCATTTTAAGGCCATGAATTTTAGGCCATTCTGGAGGCCTCGTAGCACTGCTGCTCTTGGAAAAAATAGGTAGTAAGTGTATGAACATAGGCACACAACTTTTGCCAACCCCAATTATGCGTTGCTTATTCTGAGCAATCTGAACTTTGATCTGTTGGCCTAATATTTCATTGGCCTAAAAACATTTCTAAGGTTTAGTTAAAAAGAGTGGAAAAGTTTGCGTTAAAGCCAAAATGGTTACTGAGAGTGAAGACCTAGGATTTTTGCTTGTGATAAACTGGAACCAAATGGTTTAGTAAGCACGAGGTTGAATACACCCATTTCATCATAGGGATAACCTTTCGGCCTTTCACTATGTCTTTTCTTTTGAATAGACACGGACCAAGTGATTAACAAAGCATAGCCAGACTTCATTGGTAAACTAAAGAAGAGTCAGAAATTGATTCATGTAGGACTTGCCACTTATCAACAATCTACATCTCTGATGAACACCGAGCTTACTAGCCCAGTAGTCCAGTACTTGGCCTAATCAATGAATCTCAGAAAAAACTTTTGATATATAACCAAATAAAACGCATACCGTACACAAGTATATGACCAACAAATTTGGCACCAACACAATATAACGGAACAAAATAAGAAATACTTGGACTGACTCAAGAAAAAAAAATAATCCGAGTTTGGGAGTTCCAAAACTATGTGTGAACCATGTTTTACCCAACACTCGCCAAGAAAATAAAAGAGAAGAACTGTAGTCTTTGATCTTGTTGCAGAAAATGCAGATGTTCGTCATGTATAAATATTCTAATAGGACCATGTATACCAGTAGTTCGAACCACTTGAGCCAGCAACCCTAAAAATCAAGCCTAAAGAGGACCCAAAAACACCACGCTTGACCTGTGACCTGACTCGACTATTGCCACGATGCTTGACCTGACTCAAGGACTTCACTGCAGATTGCAGACAAATTCTGCAATTGATAAAATGGCATACAACTACAAAATCATGACACCATTTCATCCAAACTCAAAGAGCTGTATATAATACGTTTCAAAACATTGTAATCACCTCTAACCGAAGTTGAATCCACCGGATGGAACAGTTGGAGCATTTCCTCCGAAGTTGAATCCCCCAGATGGTACAGTTGCAGCATCACCCGGTGGCATTGTTTCATCACCGTCCTCATCCTCCAACCAATATGTCTCAAGGAGCTTAACTGCCTTCTCATAAATCTCAGTATTGTCATGAGTCTGTAGATTCTCAATCTTTTCTAGCCCCTCTGCATCATCAATCATCTGTGCATAGTGATTTACACCTCCAGTTTGTCCCAAGTTCTTCTCAGCTTCTCCAACCTTCAAAATGTTCTCCAGGCCTTCTAAGCAAACAGTCACTATTCTTGGATCAGGGCAGATAAGAAGATCACACAACGGCTTGATACACCCATGATTTACAAGGATCCTACAACAAAAACAAAAGAAAATCAGGTCAATTGTAGACAGAGATGGAGCATCTATTCAGAAAAAAAAAACACTACAAACATTATTGTTCATACTTTATCTGTTCATGAGAACCACCGGATGTAGCATTTGACACTGCCCATGCAGCTTCTTTCTTTATATCAAACTCAGCACTTGACAGCAGTTGAACAAGTGGACCAAATATATTTGAGTCAACTACAGACTGTCAAGTTCCAAAAGTAATAGCCCACATCAATATTTGTTATTCAAAAAAGACAAAAAAATAGACAGAAGTTCTTAACACAAGCCAAAGAAAAAGTACAGTGTATATAAGCAATATTTTTATGTATCACTCAATTAATTCCCAATATATTGAAATAACAGTAACCTGAATCTGCTCTTTGTTTCCAGCTGTGATATTTGAAATTGTCCAGCAGGCTTCCTTCTTGATGCTCTTTTTGTAATTGTTGCTCAAAAGAGTCAGCAGACAAGGAAGAGCTTGATGTTGGATGATCACCTAGAGAAAATAGAAAACGTGTTCAAGTACTTCATACAAAAAATTTGATACGACATTAAAATCGATTATCAACAACTACAAGGAAAACACGAAATTCAAAAGGTCAAATGTAACCAATACCTGAGTTTGCATATCATCTCCAGTAACAATATTTCCAACAGTGCGGAGAGCAGGAATTAGTACGGAAGGAGATGGATGTCTGAAGAGATATAAGCAAGTTTAGAATAAATAAAATATGACTAAAATTTTAGGAGGAGTTCCAACAAGAGATATAAACACTCACAGCAGAAGCTCAACAAGCCTGGGGCATACACCAGACTCAATCACGGCTTGAATTTTGTCATTAGTACCATCAGATAGGTATGACAGGGCCCAACACGCATCAGTCAAGACTTCTTCATCATTTGAGTGGATCAGACGAGCAAGAGCTGGAAGTGCAGGCTTGACCTAACAGCAAGCAGAGCAAAACCAATATTATTAATCACACCAAGTCAACTAACATTAATATTCTAAGGGTTTCTAGCAAAAGTCATATTTTGAGTATGTATATTACCAACCTCATCAAAAGGGGGCTGTGGCTTGCCCCTGCAGAAGTTTGAAAGTGTCCAGGTAGCGTTTCTCAGCATTGAAAGCTTTGCATGCTCATTAAGCTGTGACAGCAATGGAATCAAAGCCCCATTTCCAAGGACAAGATCACGGCATTTTGGGGAATCACCAGCAACATTTCCTAAAGCCCATACTGCCTGAAAGTTCCGAGTAAATAAGTTACACATGACTGGAGCTACAGAAGATAAATTGAAACGAGGAGTACAACATTAGGGCAGTATTTGAATGCATACCTGCTCACGAACATCGTCACTTGGAGAACTCAGTAACTTGACAAAGATAGGAACAGCGCCATGATCAATAACCACCCTCGTGTTTTCAGATGTCCCAGAAGCAATATTTGTAAGTGCCCATGCTGCCTCAAACTGCAGAAAATAGAAGTCAATGAGATTATTCTCAACTCATTTGCATTAAACAGGTATGTCTATACAATGACGGGAGCACACTGACCTGAAGTTGTGGAAAATCCTCCCTCATCAGAAACTCCACAAAGCGAGGAACTACACCAGACTGAATTACTTCTTCGATGGGTGGGCTACGCTCTAGTGTACAGATTAACACAGATATTGGTAGTCAGGGTCTAGTAGATTCATCACATATACTAAAAACAAAGAACACTTGCATATGTATAGCACTGTACTCACCAATAGAGAGCAACTTCCTAAATTGAGTAGTTGCCTCGAGCTGCAGGTTGCTCTCTTCACTCCAAACACCAGCAACCATGGAAGGTAAATGTTCTAGCTGTAATGTAAAAAAGACATGTTACACGATTAGTATTACATTATGAAAGGTAAAGATACTTCATAGGAAGAGTAAACACAGAGTGAGAGTAACTTGCACTCAGCGCATGCAGCAACAGTTATTAAAATGCTCATATAATGTCTATTGAACAAACTATCCATGTCTGTCGATCAATGATGCAATCGGTCAAATTATCACTATCCATCAGCCCAAGTCAAAAATTCAGGATAACCAACTTGTGTTCCAGCATAAGAATCATGTACTGAATAAATCTAAAGCTGAATCAAAACCTAGTCCTCAGATTAAAATTAATCCAAGCTTCACCGAAAAGTATACATACAGTTAATTCAATAAGCACAAACAGCAATCGGACTCAATAGCTAAACCAAACAACAATATCACTACTCGTTTACTGGATATCAAAGCTAGTAGTTATACATGTCGAAAATCAAAACCTAAATTAGGGACATTAGGTTTAGGTTTAGGTCAGTACCTTCTTCTCGAGTACAGCTGGAGCCTGAATATTCGACGGCAATTGCTGAGCCGGAAGCCCCTCGCGGCGTTTCTTCTGAAGACTCTCCTCCCTCCGATTCTTCCTGATCTCCACCATGTTATCCTCTCTCCTCCGCCGCCCCTCCTCCGCGTCCACCGCCACCTTGTACTTGTTCCGACGACTCTCCACCTTCGCGTTCGGCCTCAACGACATCGTTTCAGGAAGCTTTAACAAAATCCAAAACCCTAAGAGAGAGAAAATTAGGGTTTAAGAGAGAGAGCGAAAGAAGACGAAGACGAAGAAGAGAGAAGAGAGAAGGGAGAAGGGAACGTTGAGGGGTCTCGGGAGTTTTGAAGTGGAGAGAGGGATGGGGGAATGGAGGCGGATTTTATAGCATTAGTTGGAGTGGAGGGTACATTTAAATTGGGCTCGGATCGGCAGGTTATTACGGATATTGCCACTCGGTTTGAATTTGAAGATGAGGGAAAAAAGTGTCGATGTTATTTACGGTCCGACTGACCGTCCAAGTGGTCTCCGTGAAGGATAGAATTTGTGTTCCTTTGGATCATATTCGTCCGGTTTTGTTGATGTAACAATATTAACTAAAATATACTTTTATCTAAGGCTGGGATATTGAAACTGAAATCAAAAAAAAATTGAGTCGATATCGAGCTGCGATCGAAAAAAATTGAACCCGATACAAACCAAAACCGAATCAAAAACCGAAGTATGCAAATAAATGACATCATTTTGCGTATTTTGTAATATAATATATAAATATATAAAAACTAAAAAATCTTAAACTCCTAAAATCCTAACTTATTTATGCACAATCCTTATCAAATTCTCTCATAGAATAAATAAAAATGTTTGGCGATAGAATAAAAGGTTTTTAGAGGCAAATTTTAGTTATTTTTTTTTAAAAAAACTAGTTTTTATACATCATGTAAAAAATCGAAAGAAATCGAAATAATCCGAAAAAAAAAAAATCAAACCGAATAGTCGTGGTTTTTTCGGTAAAATATGAAAAATTGAACCGAACCGAGAAAAATATTACTGTTTGGTTTGATTTTTACCAAAAATTAAACCGTTTGGCCCGAATTCCACCCCTACTTTTACCTACTCTAGGGTTTTTATCTTTCTTAGCTTAGATATTGGCTAATGCCGCATTCAAGTGACAAGACAAAACAAAATACTATTTTGACGTGATCTCTCGACACAGATTAGTTCTGAGCCTTGAAATTGTTTATTCGGAGAAAGTGTGTGATTAAGAATATGAAAAAGAAGATAAAGCATCAAAAGATTTATTTTATATTTTAATCAAGAAATTTTATCATTATTGCTTTAAAATAACACAACAAAAACAATGGTGAGTTGTCATTGTGACCACCTTAAAATCTTGTTCAAAGTGTTGAACAGAATTCACTCTTGATGTGTGACAGAAATTACATTTCGTATTTGTTCGATTTTCGATGTCTTAAGCTAAGCAGGCCCCAATCACAGCCCAATTGAGTTCAAGAGTCTGAGATCAGCAGAATGTTTGTGGCCTTGGATGAGTATTTGTATGAATGCGCCAGGAGGAAAAAGCCCATTTGCAAAAAGTTTTAGTTTAGCAGCCTATTTGAGTCCATAGACAAAGCCTACAAGCAAGTTGCCAACAAAATATCTAATGGGAATTAGGAAGAACTAGAAGCCTCTGCTACTACCCCACAAGCCTAGATTGCCACTTGAATTTCTGTATAGTTTTATAGCATTATGTATGGACACCTTCTTTAGCTTATCTTTAGGGGAATGCTAGCTTCGGTAATAACATTTTGTTGTGTGTGGGATTCATATTTGTTCGCGTTTGCTTGTTCGCGTACTTTTGTTCGCATATTGTTGCTCGCATGATCCATGTGAGATGCACATGAAGTGCATGAGTCGTATGCTAGAAATTTGAATTGGTTTCGAAGCGTACGTAAGAAGCTTGGTGGTCTTTGGCGAGGAACAGTGTTCTTAGCGAGTAAGTTGGGTGTTAGTGAGAGTTGTATAAAATAGAATATTGAGAGTTTTTGTGTATCCTTCTTATGTGTGTGAAAAAGTGGGTAGTTTTAGGGCTTTGTTTGTAACCGTATACTCTGTCTTTGTAACCTCCATTGATAGTGAAGAATCTCCCGCTGCTCCGTGGACGTAGGCTATTGTCGAACCACGTATATCTTGTGTTCTTGTTCTTATCTTCTCATCTTCTTTGTGTTGCTTGGGTTGTTTGCTATTTCGATTCAATTCTCTTGGTATTGTGTTCATCTATCTACTTTGTGCACTCTAAGCACAACAAGTGGTATCAGAGCTTCGTCTTAGATCCGGTTGAAATAGATTACAGATAATAGAGATGTGGATGTCAACCCATTTGGTGGAGCTGAGAGCTCGAATGTTACGAAGACGACTGTTCAGAATGCAAGGTTCGAGGTAGAGAAATTTGATGGTACAAACAACTCTAGAGTGTGGCAATGTGAGGTGAGAGATATGTTGACACAGCAAGAGTTGGATGTTGCTTTGGAAGATAAGCCCCAATCGATGTCGGATGCCGATTGGAACAAGATAAACAAGATGGCTTGTTCGTCTATTCGTTTGTGTCTTGCAAATCCCCAAAATTTTACTGTGATGAGGGAGACGAAGGCGAAGGATTTGTGGCAGAAACTTGAAGACAACTACATGTCGAAAAGTGCCGAAAACCGTCTGCATGTGAAGAGGAGGTTGTTCTACTTCAAGTACAAAGAAGGTACGAAGATGATACACCACCTTAATGCTTTTAATAAGTTAGTTGCAGACCTGTTTAATTTGGATGAAGCTATCAAAGATGAAGATAACGCTTTGATTTTGTTGAATTCCTTGCCTGAGTCATATGAGAAATTGATTATCACTTTGTTTCATGGGAAAAAGACTATTAAGTTTGAATAAGTGTCTAGTACCTTGATGAATCATGAGATTAGACATGCAAACAAGATAAGTAGTGCTTCTACATCAGATGCTTTGGTAGCTAGAGGTAGAGCCGTTGAAAAGAAGGGTTTCAACAACCAGGGGAAGTCTCATTCCCGCACCAGAGAAAATTTCAAAGGCAGAAGGAGTTTGGGAAAAGATGAATGTGCCTTTTGTCATGAAAAGGGTCATTGGAAGCATGAGTGCCCGAAGCTGCAAAATAAGAACAATGGGACTCATGCAAATGTGGCTTCTACTGGTGAGGAAGCTGATTATCTTCTCAAAGTGGCTTCCAATTGTGTTGCATCAGTAGATAAACCTGATTCATGGCTATTGGATAGTGGCTACTCCCAACAAGTGTGCAAATCAAGATTGGTTTGCTACTTTGGATACAAGTGTCACCGGTAGTGTGTTTATGGGTGACAACTTTGCTCATGACAGGAAAGATGTAGGAACTATCAAGTTGAAGCTCCATGATGGTGTAGTTAAGGAACTAACTAATGTGTGGTATGTTCCTACGCTTGGCAACAATTTGATCTCTTTGGGTGCCTTGGAAGCTAGTAGTTACAAGATCACTATGGAGAATGGTGTCACAAAGGTGACAAAAGAAGCTTTGGTGGTGATGAAAGGGAAGAGAGATCGCAATATGTATATACTACAAGGTGAAACAATGATTGACAATGTTGCTGCAGTTAAAGATTGTACATATTGATTTCTATGAGTTTTGTGTCTTGGGTAACCAACACAGAGTGAAGTTTGGTACCGTTGTGCATCAGACCAAGGAAATCTTTGATTATATGCACTCTGATGTTTGGGGTCCTATAAGAAATGCTTCCATGGGTGGTAAGCATTGGTTTGTGACCTTTGTTGATGACTTTTCCAGGGGGTCTTTGGTTTACACAATGACACACAAGGATGAAGTGTTGAACATCTTCCTTGATTTGAAGAAGATGGTCGAAAACCAAACTGGTAGGAAGGTAAAAGTTTTGAGATCTGATAATGGTGAAGGAGTACACTTCTGATCCTTTTCATAGAGTCTACAAAGAGGCTGGGATAGTGAGGCATTTTACTGTTCCAGGGACTCCTCAGCAAAATGGAGTTGCTAAAAAACTCGAGAGAACTCTGTTGGAGAAGGTGAGGTGTATGTTGTAGCAATCTGGTTTGAGTAACGTTTTTGGGCAGAAGAAGTCACATATGCATGTCATCTGGTCAATCGTTTGCCATCCTCTGTGATCAATGGAAAAATGCATATTAAGGTGTGGTCTGGAAAACCTGCAGATTATTATGATCATTTGCATATCTTTGGTAGTCCTGTTTACTTTTATGTGACTAAAACTAAGCTTGATGCAATGGCCAAGAAGGCTATAATTGTTAGTTTCAGGAGTGGTATGAAAGGGTACAGGTTATGGTGTCCAGAGTTGAAGAAGCTGGTGATTAGCAGGGATGTTACCTTTGATGAAGCTGGTATGCTTCACCCTATTGCCAAGGGTACTGTTGAAGAAGGAAAGAATGATAGAGATGTTCAACAGGTAGAGCTAGACAATATTGTCACCAAGGATGTTTCTCCTCGCCATAATGAAGTTGGTGACTCTGGAAGTGAAGAAGAGACTGAAGTCCTAAACAATGAAGATGTGCATAATCAAGATGATATTGAGACACATGTTAGAAGGCACAGATAAGATCATGTACCTGATCCTGAATCCATTGCAGCAAGAAGACAAATGAGAGAAGTCAGGAAACCTACAAGGTTCAGCATCTGTGTTGCTCATGCTTTTCCCATTATTTGTGCTGAGATCCCATCAAATTTCAAAAAGGCTTTGGTGAGTGCAGAAAGTAGTGATTGGGATGAAGCAATAAAGGAAGAGATGAGATCCCTTGAGAAGAACAAGACCTGAGATCTAGTTCAGTTGCCTACTGAGAAGAGAGCTATTGACTGCAAGTGGGGTTATGCAAAGAAGGATGTTGGCGACGACAGTAAGAGCATAAGGTACAAGGCTAGATTGGTCGCCAAAGAGTACTTGCAAGAGGAATGGATAGACTACAATAAAATTTTCTCTCCAGTTGTGAAGCATAGTACTATCTGTGTGTTGCTATCACTAGTAGCACAGTATGATCTTGAGTTGGTACAACTTGACGTGAAGACAACCTTCTTGCATGGAGACTTAGAGGAGAAAATTTATATGTCTCAGCCTGATGGTTTAAAGGATGATGGAAGGGAGAACTTGGTATGCAGGTTGAATAAATCTCTCTCTATGGTTTGAAACAATCACTGCAACAATGGTACCTCAGATTTTATGAGTTTATGAAGAGGCAGAAGTACACTCGCAATAGGTATGATTCTTGTGTGTATTTCAAGAGGTTGCGTGATGGTTCATTCGTCTACTTGTCAATTTATGTAGATGATATGATTATAGCTTCAAAGAATGTGATGGAGATTGAGAAGTTGAAAGAGAAAATGAAAAAGGAGTTTGAAATGAAGGATCTTGGTGAGGCCAAGAAGATCCTTGGGATGAAGATTACTCGCAAGAGAAAGGATTGTTTGGTGTGGCTAACTCAGAAGCAATACATTGAGAAGCTACTGCAGAAGTTTGGTAATTGTAGTTCAACCAAGCCTGTGAGTACTCCTTTAGCAAGTCATTTCAAACTTAGTGCTCTACCGTGTCTCAAATCTGATGAAGAAAAGTAGGAGATGAAGAATGTTCTATATGCAAATTTGATTGGTGGATTGATGTACGCGATGGTCTGTTATACACTTGATATTGCTCATGTCGTTGGCGTTGTTAGTCGTTATATGCACAATCCAGGAAATGAGCATTGGAATGCAGCTAAGCGGATACTTAAATATCTCCATGGGACCAGAGATGTTGGTTTGTGTTTTGGGAGGTGTTCTGCTGATAGTAATCTTCTTGTTGGTTACACTGATTCTGACTATGCTGGTGGTTTGGATAGGAGGGGATCTACTACTGGGTATTTGTTTACCACGACAAATAGACCAATCAGTTGGAGGTTTATTTTGCAAGATACAATGGCCTTGTCTACCACAGAGGTAGAGTACATGGCGCATGCTGAAGGTATTAAGGAGACATTGTGGTTATCTGGTCTCATCAATGAGTTGGGCATATATCAAAAGAAGGTGGAGGTCCATTGTGATAGCCAAAGTGTCATTCATTTGGCTGAGTACCAAATGTATCACTTCAGGACCAAGTACATAGATGTGAGATTCCATTATGTGCGTGATATCGTGGAACAGAAGAAGATTGTGTTGAAGAAAGTTGGTATTGTAGATAATCCAGCTGATATGTTGACGAAGGTTGTTGGTACTGCCAAGTTTGAGCATTGCTTGGACTTGGTACACATTCTTCATGGCTGAAGAGTTGTTTGAGCAGTGGAAAGTTGGATTGTTAAGGAGGGGAGAGTTATGTGAACCCCAAGGTGGAGATTATTTTGTGTGGACTTCACACTTGCTAGCGTACTCTCGCTCGCATGATCCATGTGAGGTGCACGTGAGGTGCATTAGTAGTATGCTAGAAGTTTGGATTGGTTTCGAAGCGTACGTAAGAAACTTGGTGGTCTTTGGCGAGGAACAATGTTCTTGGTGAGTAAGTTAGGTGTTAGTGAGAGTTGTATAAAACAAAGTATTGAGAGCTTTTGTGTATCCTTCTTATGTGTGTGAAAAAGTGGGTAATTTTAGGACTTTGTTTGTAACCCTATACTCTCTCTTTGTAACCTCCATTAATAATGAAGAATTTTCCGTTGCTCCGTGGACGTAGGTTATTGCCGAACCACGTATATCTTATATTCTTGTTCTTGTCTTCTCATTTTCTTTGTATTACTTCAATTTTTCTTTGTATTACTTCAATCGTTGCTGTTTTGATTTGATTATCTTGGTATTGTATTCATCCAGGTGCACTCTAAGCAAAACACATCTCACTGTCAACTTGGTTCACATTATAGGTGAAACTGATATTAATCTATGCAACTCTCTTGATGTGTGACAAATGGCATCTATGCTTGTTGATCTTAAACACCCAAGTACAGGACTAATCAATCTTTTAAAAAGATTGGGATAACAACATCAATCACTCGTGGTCGTCATAGAATAAGCAAAAGAAATCAAACCAAAAGAAACAGATGAAATTTTTTAGTGCTAAAAGTTCCGACAATGCAAAGTTCCCAAGTGCTACAAGCCAAAGCTGACCCAAAGTTACCTAAAAAATACACCTACCAAATTCAAACAATAGGGCCATATGGGCAGGTGGAGGGTAAATCGTCAAATGACACAACATGCCGTGGTCCGGTAGAGCACGGCAGCGGCGCTAGCACTGCGACGTCCCGCGCTTGGGGGTATTAAAGGCATTACCTCTCGACGAACCGACACGTGCCTTCTTCGCAGCCGTCGGATCCATCCCGCCATTGCCATCGCCGCCGACCATTTCCACGAACATCCTTTGAAGGTCTTCAAAACTGTCGCCCTAAAAACATTCCCAACCTAATTAGGAAACTTCAACTTTACGCCTTAACAAAATAATGACGAAAAATAGGTGGATTTAATCCATACCTCGTCCTTAACATTGTTCATCATGGAAATCATCTCTTGCATAAAATCCCCGAATTCCTGGTTGAAACAAATTTCACATTACTCAAGGTTATAAAAGTAACTTCAACAAAAGAAAACGTATCGTAAAAAAGACAAAAAAAACCCGATATCGACGAGGACAAATGCTTCACCGTACTTTTACCGCGCCTTTTTTTGGCGTACGACGTCGTTTTAGCGCGCATCGTGTACGGTGATCATTTGCCCAATAAGGATTAGGAGGAAGAAGAGGAAATTACGAACTTGGTCGTCTTCTTCGAACGGGTCGTAGAGTCCGGCGTCATACATTGACCTCTTCCCCTGATCCGACAAAACTGCGCAACCCAAAAACGGCGTCGTTAGCTCAAATCCCAATTTATAACAAAGCAAAGCTCTCCGAAAAAGACGGATGAAGCGTTACCGGAATAAGCCTCTTGAATCTGCTGAAACCGGCGATTGGCGTCACCGGCCACCGTCGGATTCGAATTCCGGGCCCACCTGTCCGGATGCCATTTCTTTCCAACACACACACACACAAAAAAATTCAAAGCATCACGAAATTGGAAAGAATTGAAACGGCGGCTTATTGGATTGATGAGGAATTACCATGGCGAGTTTGCGGTAAGCGGAGCGGATATCGGAGAAGGAGGCGTCCTTGCGAATCCCGAGGACGGAGTAATAGCAAGATCCGCCGTTGGATCCTCCCCCTCCTTCTCTCTCCATTGATCGGAATGAGAGAAACGAATATATATAGATAGATAGGTAGATAAATTGAAAGATAGAGCGAGCGAACTTGCTTGTTTCTCAGAACAGAGAGAGTTGTGTTTGTTTAGGTAGGTACAGAAGTTAGGGAGAAAAATATCTTCTGATGAGATACGAAGACGGAAGCTTCGAGAGAATCAATACTTTTAGATTCATATTGTAAAAGGAAAAATACTTTTGATTATTCATGTTCACTCCATCTGTACGAGTTCTTCGTTTTTGCAGAGACGAGTCAAATGCATACGTGGACAGGTGGCTCAGATATTTTTTTATAGAGAGGCTTTATATAATAAGGCCCATAGATTGAAGAATCTATAATTTTCTGATATTGGGTCTTTGTTCCGAGTTGGTAATATGACCGGGCCCAAAGTCCATCAATATAATTAAAGCCCGACAGGCCGACACAAATCCCGAATCCGATATATATGCTAAGAAAATCGACCAAAACTTATATTAAAGTTTTCACCGTTTCGTTTCGTCTCGTCTCGTCCCATCCCATCTCGAGAAAAATCAAACGGACACATATGTTTTCGGGTAATGAATCGTGGTTTTACCTAAAACTATTTTCACTGTCAAGAGGCAGTTGACTTGAGCATATGCACATCTTTCATAACTGTTGAGAGTTATTAGTGAGTTGATGCTTGTCTACCAGCTGTGTAACCTGTGTTACTTTAACATTGTTAACACTTTGTCATAGTTGGAGTCTCCATGATTGAGTACTTAGCAGAACATACCATTTCCTTTTTACAGTGCAATTCAAAAGAAATTTACTCATCCTACAGACACAAGTAGTTCAACAAATAAATTGAATTTTATTATTGATTATTTCCAGAAACCACTTTTTTACATAGATGAATTCAACACTATGTACATCATGGTCAACTACATTTCACACTGAACCCTTTTTGCACATTTATACATTAAAGGAGCAGAAGAAAAAGACTGAAGGAAACTAGCTAGATTTTGTGAACAACTAGTCTTTAAACACATCTAGGTGAAGCCCCTACCATTTTACTTTAGGTACTTAGCTTTACAACTAGTGGTTGCATAATGGAAGAAACAAACTGAAAGAAGAAGAATGGCCAACACTTACACTGATCTAGTTGCCCAAATAGGTAGGCCTTGCCATTCTTCTAGCCCTAACCGAAACCCACACCTTAATGGCGGCACGAAGCTTACACCAGCATGCCTTGGGTCTCTTTATAGTACCTGAGTTATGTACAAAACTGGAAATGCCAGCTTCTGTATCACTACTTGAAGCATAGCAAATCCCCTTCCCTTGTCCCCCAAAGAATGTAGCCATCGGAGGAGACCAAGCTGATTGTTGAACCTGAAAATGGTTCTCATTAGTGCCTAAATGAGCAATTGGAGTCATTTTCCCTTGTAAGCCATTGAGAGTAAAACTGTTTTCTACAGTAAAATTGCCGGAGCCAAAATCCTCCATTGAGAAACTGTTTCGTAGCCCTGGAGTAAACACATGACTAGTCGGTGCCTGAGAAACTGTGAACTGATTACTACATTCTGGTTGATAGGAAAAAGAAGTTGAAGGTGATGCATGGTGGAAACCGAGTTGCATTGGCGATTCATCTGTGCAAAATTATTTAGCTCAATTAGTTGGTAACATTCTAAATTCCAAGGAATAATGTGTCGCCGTGCAAATTAAGAAATGTGAGATGATTGAGCTAATAAGATGCTAGACTAGTGTATGTTATACCTTGATTTGTGAATTGATATCCAAAAGGTTGCAGATCTGGATTAACGAAGGGCTCTGGTTGTAGACTTCTAAAAGGGATCGCAAGGCCAAATACAGCCGAAGCATCCATCTGAACCAAAGTTTCTACGTTTCTATAAGCGTGCTGCTTCAAACTTTCCACTAGAACCTGCCAATGGAACCAAGAACATAAGCTTTTCTGCACAATGTGCATCCAAATAGTGAAAAATATGGACATTATAAAAATCAAATAAGCTCCAG
Source organism: Geum urbanum (assembly GCA_946800695.1). Lineage (NCBI taxonomy): Eukaryota > Viridiplantae > Streptophyta > Magnoliopsida > Rosales > Rosaceae > Geum > Geum urbanum. The sequence goes on along the minus strand of OX327000.1, from coordinate 75,232,081 downwards.
GACCGTCTGCATACCTTCTGAGGTGGGGTGAGTTGATCTAGAGAGCAGAATTTGTTATCAAATAATGTACCCACAAACTCGTAATTGGAGTTGAACAGGAGGCTGGTTTCATGATCAGCTCTGTGGTAAGCATATAGCTTATGTTTGTTGATTTCACAAGTTCTTGCATGCTCTATGATCGTATCCCATGTCTTCTTCGAGATTTTACCAAAAGACTGCATTTTCAGAGCAGAGAAGTAGTTAGTTAATAATCAGACTACAAAAGTAAGCGAGATTATAAACTCGTTGCTAATAGAACAAATGGAATGATTCACTTACGTGACGTAGCAAGGATTGATCTTTCTCATATAACCACAACAAGTGTTCCACATGTGTTATTCCACGCTCGGACAACCTCCTATGGAAAGCGCCATCCTTAGCAATCCTTTCCAGACGCCATATTTCATCATTCAAATACGGAGGGTAGTGTTTCTTATACACTGAATGATGTGAAGATACTAGTTAATATCAAGTACAACACAAGAAAATAATGAAAAGCACAATTATTAGTAAAGAACTAAAGATCAAGAGCAGTGACATAAGCTTGCAGAACTTACATTCTCCGCGGTGATCTTTCACAATAAAAGGCTCACTCACAGCTTCCCTGATACGAAGTTCATCCTTAAGATTCACAACTTTGGCAGCTAGCCTGAAATGTCGGCTCCTAATCCAGCTTGAGTTGTCAGTGAAGACAAGGTTACCAAGATTACACACTCCATCCCGAAGGTTATGAGTGACCTCACCAGTCACCAATGGTCTCTTCCCTTCTCTTTCGCGAACAAGACCTTTCGTGAAATCTTCCTTGGTCCAATCTTCTCGTTCATCATAACCAAATTCACTGTTCATAACAAGAATTTCAATCTTTACTGAAGATAGAGGACCGGAACGGACTACATTCTTCGTAACAGCATCAAGCAGTACAATTTGAAGAGGTGATCCGTCTTCTGATTCAATTTTGCTGCCTGTGAATATAGGTGATGGCAGTTTGTTGGTGAAATGCAATTCAAAGCCTCTTACTCCAGATGAACTTCCAATTTGAAGCTGAGGCCTGCAACTAATTAATCAACAACAAAATAGACCAATCAACATAAATAAAGAACTGAATGGTTTTCTGATGGAAAAATGATCAGAGAAAGAGAGATAACCTTGGAGTTGCCCCGAGAATGGGATGAAGCATCTTTTCCAGCTCATCTCGCACCTACACAACAAAGAAAGTTCAAATCACAGTGCATCAGTATCAAAATATTGCTACCAGAGAAGTTTTTCTTAACACAAAGCATAGCTAAATCATAAGCCAAGTATGTGGTTCCTTAAGAAAGCCATTGATACCAAACCTAACGGTCAACAAATATTTCATTGGAGCATTTTATCTAACACCTCACACTTACTTTCTTACAGAGCAGGTAAAAACATGTTATGTTCAATCATTGTTTATCTTACCACTCTTCTGAAGAAATTTTCCCACGCTTTTTCATTAAAGGAACCTTCTCTCATCACATCCCCAGCACTGCAAACATATATGAACAAGCCAGAATCAAAAAGCCAGTTCAAGACGGCAATACAAAATCATCAATCTTTACTCAATCTTTAAACATAAACCACCCACTTTGTAAAAAGAGGTCTCCTTTTCGACTCCGGCTCCGGAAAATCAAACTCCCCACCGCCCACCTCCCCAAAGTTCCTCTTAGTTACCATCAAAATCCAAAATGCTTTGTTCTTTGTGAATTGAATACAAACCCAAAACTCCTCTAAAAGACTTTAAACTTTCCAGTCTTGTTGTACAAGGGAGTAGGCATTCAGGATTAACCGAAGCGACTTCGCTTCAGGTTTATATAGGAATCGAGATTGACCGTTAAGGCGTTAACTGTAGCTGAAGAAGGAACAGGGAAGCTTCATGGTACTAATCACGACACAACACGCAAATCGCGAAAAGTCAAGCTAGAGATTAATCTAAACAACTTTATTGGATATAACTAGGCCACTTTATTGGATGAAAACTTTGTTCTTGATTTTGTCTCATTTAAAACAAATAAAAAACAAGTTTAAGATTCTGGAAAAGGCTTTGGTTCTGAAGATTATTTAACCAATCCGACGCGTTGTGATTGTAAACTACTCGAACTGTCACTGTAGTATGAACTTAGTCCAAGAGATACGGGATAAAGAATGACAAGTGAGAGAGAAAGTGACTAGATTCTAGTGAGAGAAAGTAGCATTTCCACGTGGAGCAACGCGTACAAGAGTAGAGATACTCGGAGATTAAGAAGGTTGCAAGAAACTGCAGACAAGAATTTCTATGTCGAACGCGGTTGTTTATGTGTTCTAAGAGTGACGATTATTGAAAAAGATTGTAGCTTTCAAATCAAGTGTTTGTTTCCTCTAAAGTTCATTCTGAATTTCCATGCAAAATAATGAGCTAGATATCGAGTATGTGTTATATATGAGTCACTTATGAAGTGACATAGCTAGATTAATACACCATGAGATCGATTTAACGACTACCCTATTCGGAATTTCAATGATTAAAGGCGAGGGATGCTGTAGTAGCATCTTCCTGTTACTAGAGTATGTCACAATCTTTGTCTGCCCGCGTACGTGGACAAGTCGATTTCATATTGTTGTATTAAAAAGAACAGTAAAGAACAACACGTTGGGATCTTTTTTGAGTGAAAGACTAGTGCTTTGGTAGTTCAGTCAATACTCAATATGCTGCTTTGGTTGGTGAGGTCGTTGTAGATTCCGCGAAACTTTCCGGCGATACAATTTTTTCTCCACATACCCTGTTTCCGGGAACATTCTGGGAACCTCTCATGCACCAGCTAGAGCTAGGGATTACAATTTGGCCTGTATGCCCAAATTTAGGCTAAAAAAAATCCGACTCTATAGGCATAACACTGGGCCGAGGTCCCAAAACCCATGGACCCAAAAAAGTCCGGTCCGTCAAGGCCCGCCCAGCCCGGCCCGTAAGGCCAAGCCTGTGAAGTCCATCAATTGTATATATGATAAACTATTTTATCAATATTAGCATCTAATCTCTCTAATTTACCTTAATATCATTCATTTATATACTAAATATCAATTTTTGAGGCTTATATATTATTTAGTGTATATAATTGTTGATATAGTTGATAATTAAACACTCTTAATTTTAAGGCTTTTCATTTAATACAAAAAAAATCCGGCCCGACCCTAAAAGCCCAATAAAGCCCGAGGCTTAAAAAGCCCATAGGCAACCCATGGGCTTCAAATTTTCAAAAAAGCCCGGCCCAGATTTATAAGGGTGATGAAAAAGTCCAGCCTGACCCAAGCCCGACGGACTGCCCGACCCATTGCCAACCCCTAACTAGAGCCTCTCTATTTTTCTATGTTTATCTCAGACTCAGAAAATATTGAATTGACTATAGCAATTTTAAGCACTGCTGATGAGCATCTAAAGTCCAAAAGGTACGTGTCACCCTTAAATTCTTACGAAATTCATACATGAGAGTCAGTATGACAGGTATGTATCACCCCTAAATTCTTCAGAGTTAAGATTATATGTTATACTTTGACCTTACAGCATAACCAATCTCTCGCCAAAAAACTTTGTAACCAAAAAAAAAGGGAAGCGAGTAGATGTGATGTGTGATTTTACGGTTTGCTGCCCAATTCCTATTGAGGGGAAGTAGTCTTTGTGACATGACTCAAAACATTCCTTAGTGATTTCTTCTGTCAAAAGAAAAGAGTGATTGCATTAAACTAAAGAAAAGCAACACGCTTAGTACCATCTCAGACTGTTATATCGATGCTTTTAATTTGCTTAATGTTAATGGAGTTTTTTGTTTTTTTGATACAAATGTTAATGGAGTTACAAATTGACAACATCATATGATTTATTACCACAAGGAAACAAATAAATGATCCAAAAATAAATAAAAACTTAACCTACGAAATTCATGCAAACTCATCAAAAAAAACACATGCACATCATTCAGCATTTCAGCCTAGCTTTGAACAAGTGCTTTGTTTTTTTGTAGAAATTTGATCAAAAGCTCGAAGCTTTAATTTCCTCACCAGAGCAAATCACAAACCCACAAACCAAAACCAATGGCCTCATCTTGTTGTTCTTCATCTTCAACACTCTATGCAGCCATTGACATGGGCACGAACTCATTCAAGATGATCATAATCAGAGCCCACCCAAATGGCAAACTCCTCACCATCGATCATCTCAGAGAGCCTGTAGTTCTTGGCCCTGACATCGCCGTCACGTCATCATCGTCATCAACATCAAGAAACCCTTTTACACTCTCAGCTCAATCTCAGCTCATTGCTGTTAAAGCCCTCAAGAAGTTTCAGAGAACTTTGGCCCCCTACAAAATCAACAAGGCCCAAATCCGCCGTGTTGCCACTGCAGTTGTGCGTGAGGCTGTGAATAAAGGTGAGTTCTTGAAACTTGTGAGTGATGAGATTGGTTTAGCTATTGATGTGTTGCCTGGTGAAGAAGAAGCTAGGCTTGTCTATCTGGGTATGCTTCATTTTTTGCCTATATATGATAAATTAGTTCTAGGTGTTGATATTGGAGGTGGGTCTACTGAGTTTGTAATAGGGAAAAATGTAAAGTTGTTTATGGGGCTTCATTGAAGTTGGGGCATGTTATTTTGACACAAAAGTTTGGGAACAGTAAAGAAAATGTAGATAAAATGAGGGAGTATATTAGGATGGTTGTTAAAGAATGTGATTTGGTTGAGAAGGTTAAAGGTTTTGGCTTTGAGGTTGTGGTTGGGTCTTCTGGTACTATCAAGGCTGTTGAAAAGGCAGTGTTTAGTGGGTATGTTAATAAGAGCAATGTGGCTTCTACTGGGGATAGTAAGAGGGATTGGAAGTTGAGTAGAGGAGATGTGAAGGTTGTTGTTTAGGGTTTGTCTTGTGGAGGAGGTGAGGCAGAGAAGATTAGGAGGGAAGAGTTCTTCACAAGGCTGTCTGAGTTTATTGTTGCAGGGGCTGTGTTGTTGGAGGAGATATTTGATGTGCTTGGGATTGAGGAAATGGAGGTTTCTGGCTATGCATTGGCAGAAGGTGTGATTGCAGAAACGTTGGGTAAGATTAGTGATGGTTATGATTTGAAGGCCAATGCAAGGTGGTCGTCTATTGTGCAGCTTGCTATGAGGTTTAACAGCAAGAAGAGGATGAAAGCTGCTGCACAGACAGTCATAATTTCAAAGGTATTTGGTGAATTTCTGATTGTGTTGCTTTAGTATGTTACCTGTGTAAATGTGGCTTGGAGGATCTCGAGTAATACTAGATACGGTTTTAAGTTTTCCTATCATATAGATCACCCAGATGTATGTAGTGCTGTGCTCATGTTTGAAAAATAGGTGTTCTGATTAGTGTTAAGAGAGCAACTTGCATTGTAATTGATGCTATTTTTCGGTTTAAGATTTGTTTACTTTATAACTGATCAAGAAGATGTATGTTATTCTCTACATCACACATGGAGAAGGGTTTGAGTATATGGTAACATTCGGTGTTTGAATTTTACAGGAAATTTTAGAAGGTCTAAGAAAATGTGATGAAGCAGCTGATAATCAATTTACTGACTCCCTATATGACAAGGATCTTGAATATCTTGAAGCTGCAAGTTTGCTTCACAATATTGGGATCTTCATGGGGAAGAAGGGTTACCATAAGCTGTCTTACTCGATTATCATGGTACTGCCTTTTCCTCTAAACATATGAACCAGAATACACTAATTATCTGCTAGGAACATTCTGCACCAATAAAGTAGAACTTCAAGTTAAATGAATTGAACTTAAAAAACCTGATTAGTTCGATCTCTTGTAGAGTGGCGAGCTTTCCCAATGTTACACTACTCAGGAGGTCAAGGTATGCCAAGTATCTCTTTATGTTGCTCTGTGCTGAACTGCTGATCATACTCTCTATGCTATATGTTGATGGTGATTAGTAAATGTGCAGCTGATAGCACTACTTTCAAGACATCATAGGAAGAAATTACCAAGCTTCAATCATGCTTCCTTTAAGGAGTTTCCAAGAGAGGTAGCATCTTCTTGTATCTCTCTCTTTTTCTTGGTGATCATAATTACTTCGAAAACTAAATTTATTTGTGCTTTTATGTTTGCTTACACAGTTACATATACTACTCTAATTTTGCTTGTAGATCATACAGAAATTCAGACTTATATGTGCAATTATCCGTGTTTCTGTTGCACTACAACAACATGGATGCATAGGTTTCATAGAAATGGAACCTTCATATTCTTATGGTTTTAAGCTGGTATATTTCTACTGATGCATAACTGCAGCAATTTATTTTCTCCAGTGTGGCAGTGTCACTAACTAGTCCATTAATTGGGTGTTGTTGTCAGGTAAACTGTGGTGCAAGAGATCAAATTTTTCAACCTTACATCGTAAATCCTTTAGCTGAGGACATTGGCGATGAACTAAGATAAGAATTAGAATACTTCAAGCTGGTAATTTTCTGTAATATCTTTTCGTTAATTGTTGAAATACAAACTCATTTCTGTATTTGTCTCCAGGTATTTTTCAAAGAGCTGCTCATTGTTGCTCTTTCAATTGTTTCTGAAGAGCTGAGAGTTGCGGACATTTGCACCAAAGGTGTTGCTCGATGTCCTGCAAAGTTCATAAAACACTCGGTCATTTCAGCTCATATTCAACGTTCCATGCTCCTTCTAAGATCACAGAACCTGTATTCTCTAGGAAATGCAGATATCATCTCTGATAGTGAAATCACAGTAATCAGTCAGCAGACTATGGAAGGATAGTCATACAAGGGGAATGAAAGCTTTTAGGAAAACAGTCTCGCACGTCATAGTCTTGCACGTCATATGTTTCGATATGCCAAGGAATTGGGATGTATAGTCCATAGTGCATACAATTGTTTAGTTAACTGCAGAGAAATTAGGAGTACAGATTGAGTATATGTACAGGCGGAAAGAATGAGATGATGAAAAGTATGAGTTGAAAGTTGAAACGCACAATTCTGTAAAGTTCAAAACCTTCATTAGTCATTACCACTTCTTGGCCAAAAGGCCCAAAACTGTTTCTAGAAACTAAAAACCAGGGAGAGAGAATCTAAAAAAACGCAGTTGCCGGGGATCTCACCCAGGTGACCAGCGGGCGAGAATACTTACCACTATACTACTACAACGACTTAGTTATTTGATGAGTTAGCTTTAAAATATGTATTCTAAAATTGTTAAAAAGAAACTCTCTTTGAGAATATTCTCGAACATATGCTGGGTACGTTTTGGGAATTTTGTCCTCTGGTGTCTGAATCGTAACTGAACCAGAAACATGGCGCAGTTGATATCTATGGTTGGTATTCGAAGACAATGCTGGGGAGTAATCCAAGAGCGTAGTATTATGTATATAGAGATGTTTGCATAATTGCTTGTGACGTGCATGTACGTCTTATCGAAGCTTTGAATTCTTGGGACGGTGGGAACCTATCGATAAAGTGATAACAACACAGTACAGTACTCAAAGGGACCTCGATTCTATGCCATAAATTCCACCATGCATGTACGTACGTAGTGTAGTTGATTCTAGAACCAATGAGGCGAGGCCTAAAGAATTTCATCATCAAAATCTTATATCTTATTATTATAAGACTTTAAAAAATTATTATTTATTATAAGATTTTTACATCTTTGACTATCAAGTCTTATACAAAAGTAGATGAGTTTTTCTCTTTCTTTATTTTGATTTTTTCTCTTACGTGGCCCACCTACCACTTTTTCAAAGTCTTATACTTTATATTGAGTCTCAAAATAAGACCTTATTTGAGGTATAAAACTTTCATTAGAGCATCTCTAATGGAGAAGTCCTATATGAAGTCCTAAACCTATTTTTAGAACTTCATTTTGACACTATTCATTTAAAACTTCAATCATCTCCAATGGTTAAAGTCTTATATGAAGTCATAAACCTATTTTTAGGACTTCATTCATCTCCAATGGTTAAAGTCCTATCTCAAAGTTCTAAGTATATATATTTAGATTATCTTATTTTATGTTGGTTTTAATAATAATTTAGATTTTGTAAAATATAATTATACATGATAATTCATAATATTATATTAATTTAAAAAAAATTAAAATTTTGAGTGACTTATGCATTATTCACAAATCGGATATACTTTCGTTTCACATGTGTCGGTCGTTTCACTTATGCATTGTATAGATATCCGAGTTTGCGAGATTACGTTATCTGCCACGTATAAAGTATCAAAATATCGGACAAGATTACGCTATCTGCCACGTAACCTATCAAGATATCGAACTAGATTTTGTGCAACACGTGTTAACGTCTAATTAGTTGACGAGATTACGTTATCTGCCACGTGTAAAGGTGAAGCTCTTCGAAGATCATGTTGATCTTCTATAAAACCAGAGCATTCACTCCTTCATCTCTCACCAATTCACAAACACTCCTCCCCAAAAAAAAAATTGTGGTTTCTTAGTAATTGTTTTCATACCTTTAGTTTTGTTTTCCGTCATGAATAGGTTGTGGAAACTATTGAAGAAAGAGGAAGCCGAAGATGTTCCGAGAAAGCAACATCAAGCCCTCTTGATGTCCACGGCAGCCCACCAAGTGGAGATGATGGAAGAAGATGAAGCCAAAAGCCAATGTGGTGGTTCTTCGGAAGGGCGGAAGTACATATTAAGGGAGCATGAGATGATGGATCAACGCTTAAAATCTCTATACTTCACTGAACCATGTAGGTTTGACGGCGACACTTTTCGAATGCTCTTCCGTATGTCACATCTTCTCTTTGACAAAATGATGTGTAGCGTGGCCAACCACGACCCGTACTTTGTACAGAAGATGGATGCCACCGGCAGACTCGACATCTCTACTGAACAGAAGTTAATATGCGCTATGGGGATGCTCGCATACGGTCTACCAGCTGACTTGACCGATGAGTTCCTTAATATTGTCGAATCCACTGCTCTTGAAGTGTTGGATCATTTCACAAGAGCGATATGGGCTGTATACCGCAAAGACTATCTCCACACACCAATAAAGGCTGATCTGCAGAGATTGACGAACAAAGCTGCAGAATGCGGATTTTCAGGTATGTTGGGTAGTCTTGATTGTATGCATTGGCAGTGGAAAAATTGTCCGGCTGCTCATGCCGGGCAGTTCTAAGGCCCAAATTAAGGAAAACCTACAATTATCTTAGAGGTGGTGACTTCGTATGATACTTAGATTTGGCATGCATATTTTGGACTTCCAGGTTCTTTCAACGATCTCAATGTCCTGGGAATGTCACCGTTGTTCGAGGAGGTGTGCAGAGGTGAAGCTCCTCAAGTGACTTTCAAGGTAGCCAACAGTACGTACCATCAAAGTTATTATTTGGTGGACGACATCTACCCTAATTGGGTAGCTCTTGTGAAAGCAATAAAAAATCCTACCACTCCGGAGACAAGATACTTTACAAGGATGCAATAGGCGTTCAGAAAAGATGTGGAGAGAGCATTTGGTATCCTCCAAGCGTGTTTTGCAATTGTGAGGGGTCCAGCTCATTTATGGAGTATGGAGAGGCTCCAATACATCATGATGGCGTGCATTATTTTGCACAACATGACTGTAGAGGATGAGCACGCTGAAGATGAGTAATATGATTTCGACATTGACGACATCCCAATGCGTCTAAGAAAGCTGATATATATGGTAAAGCGACTTATGATGATGAGGTGCATCGTAATCCCCAACTAATGCATGCATTTATACGTGATCGTTACAAGAGGACTCGGTGTCCAGTGATATGTGGGGAACTAAGATCGGATTTAGTTCAACACGGCTGGGCTTTAAAGAAGTGGAAAGAGCGCAATAGTGGCTAATTTCTTACTATAGCATGTGTCAATAAATGACATAGTTTGCCATCATGTTGTTGTTTGCATTTAATTCGTGTGTGGTTGTGTATTTTTAATTCGTGTGTGGTTGTATGTTTTTAATTTTGTGTGTGCATGCAATATTTTGTGTACTTGAATGAATTTAACTTTGTGTTTTGTAACTTGAATTTTATATTTATATGTGTGTTGTATGAATTATATACATAATTAGTTAAATTAATTTAAAATAACAATACCAATTAATTTATAAGACCATATAAAAATACACTTCATACATAATTAGTTAAAATTATTTTAAAACAACAATATAAATTAAGCAATAGACAAAATAAAACAAATTAATCACTCTTGATCATCATTTTGCATCCACACTGTTTGATTGAGCGGAAGATAGGGGAAGAACTTGATCCTCCATAAGGAGGTGTAGATGTGGGTGCCTCCAATCCCTCTCGCTCAAGTATCTTTCGTTGTTTCCTTTCCCAATATCCTCTTTTACATGGTGAATATATACTTGGATCCACCACCATTGTGCGAGCATCTTCCTCCCTTTGTTGAGCCGCCATTGCCTCATGCATAAGTTGTTCCCTTCGTACAAACTCTCGATCATTTTGATCAGCAAGCCTTTTCATTTGAGCATGAATACTCAATGTTAGCTCTTGATTAACTTTCTTTTTTGCTGCCTTGGCCGCTTTTTGTCCCATTGAGCGCTCTTGCCTAGCTTTAAATGCCACGCTTGGAGTTGCTTCATCTCCGGGCGAATTGTTATCATCCAAGTTGGTAGGAGTCTCACAATTTTTAATATCCTCATCCATTGTTGGCAGACATGAAAATTTAGGTAACTCCTTCAAGATATCCCAACAATGCAAATATGCGAAATGCTCTCCGTGGGAATCATCGAAGTAGTACCCCTTTGCATTCCTTAACTACAAACATAGTAGTGATTATTTAATTTAATATCATGAATTATTACTATATTTTAAGTGACAAATAAAAATACTTGCGTCATCTTGATCATTTTGCCACTCGCATGATTTTTGATGGCTTTATGCCTTGCTTGGCTCCATCTCATACTTGCGGGATTGATCTTCTTCCATCGAGATTCGACACTTGTTTGGGTTTGCATAGGTGCGTTGGTTGGCTTGATACTTTCAAAATGCTCATATATACGATCTCACAAGGTTCCACCGGATTGATTAGTGTCGACGGCGGCATCTCTACCAATATTCAACACGGCCACGCTAAAAGCTCTATCTTCCGCCTCTTTCTAATTTTCCAATCGTGGTGCTCTAGGTTTTGGTGAAGCTCTCTTTGGACTCATAGTGTTGAACAAAAAAACTGAATTTGCTATAAGAAAAGAGGAGGAAGGAAATTTTGAGAGGATGTAAGAAATGGTGTGAGAGAATGTAGTAAATGGTGTGAAATGAATGAAAATTTGGGTTGGTATTTATTGAAAAAATTAGAATTTACTGTTCCAACGGACTGATTAATATTCCCAAAAAATAATTAATTTTTTTTTCATTTTTTTCTGACTGTTATATGAAAAATGGGAGTTTGATCGAATAATAACCGTTTGATCGATTTCAACATATATTCTTTGCTGTTGGATCAGAATCACAAATTAAAAAAGAAGAAGATTTAACTGAGATTGAAATCTGGCCGTTGATTTCAAGATGAAATCAAATTGGGCCATCCATTTCATTTCGACCGTTGGTGCTCCAACGGGCTGAAGCAGCATCACGTGGGGCGAGTCCCACTGTGCAGCCGCTGTCTGCTACTCGCCTCCTCGGTCCAGCGAGTCGCGTGTGCTCCGCTTTCCCTCTCTCCTCCAGCGCGAGCGTGGCTCATCTCTTTCTTCTACGGCGCGTCATCTTCTCTCCTTCCCTCTTTCCTTCTGCTGGCTTGGCACCACATGCTCTCCCTCTCAATTTATAGATCGGGTCTTATATGAAGATCTAGTTTAGGACTTTGTTTAAGACTTCAAGCTAGTTGGGCTAGGTGTTAGATCCCCAAAACACATCATTGGAGAAGCTGAATTGGAGACAAAGCTAGAAAAATAGAGTATAGGTCTCTCCATTGTAGATGCTCTTATAAGGTATGAGGCGTAGAATTCTTACCATTAAAAAAGATAATTTCATTAAAGTTTTATTTTAAAGTATAGAACTTTCGTAGCTGGAGATGTTCTAAGGCCATATACAGACGGTACTTCCATACCTATATTCGTCTATAAAACTTCATGGCTCTAGGTATATTCAAATCCCTCGATCCAAGACCGTCCTCGTTTAAATAGCTGCCTGGCTCTCTGTAACGATGGGACTCAGCACTTCCTCAGAACATATGCAATTAGTGATCGAGGATGAAAGAGAGCTAGCTTGTTTATGTCTCCGGTCAACGTGGTTGTGTACGTACTGGTCATGATGGGATCCATCGATCGTACGTGTACAACCAAGCAGGGTTTTGCTACTTTGGCATAGCCTTTACTTTATTGTGCTTCGATCATTCGTCTGGTTGTAAATATGTAGTTGAGAAGAAACCTAACCACGTATGTAGATTGTAGATTGTTGTCTATCTAAAGCTAGCGTGCCAAATCGATCTGTTGTCTATACCATACCGGCCATTCGGTTTGTCTAATGCAATGAGGGACGTAAACACAGAAAATGGATTGCTATAACAGCATCTGCAATGGTAGTAGATACGGGGAGCAATTATTGGTGGCTCGCCGGAAATAACACGAGCAGCAGTAAATGAGCGTGCATCGATGACGAAAGTGTCCGGCAACTGGTCGTTGACCGAGCTCGCGAGCAGCTGCTCGAGTAGAGCTTGCTCGCCACCGAGGAAGAGCAACCTGGCAGAGTCCACGCACGTGAGTGATGCCAAGTTCCGGTGATTTTTTTTCTTTAAGCGCTTGTAATACACGTGCTAGTAAAGTAATTTTTTTTTACTGTACGGACTCGGCCAATCAGAAGCCAACACGTGGCGCACACCTAATCCATTCACACCACCAACGGTCAAGTGTCATAGGCCGTCCATTTTAATTACAATTGAATCTGATGGCTTAGATTCAAAGACAACGACAACTCTGTAATAGCTGAATACATCGGCTCTTTTTTTTTCTGCCCAATTAACGAGCATAAAAAAAATTCCCCAAAAAAATTCTAAAAAATTCTAAAAATTTACAAACACCACCATACAATTTTTCTATAAATACTATATCAATTTTACAAACATCCCACACCAATTTGTGCACAACAAGTTCATCATCTCCCTCCATCTCTTCTCTCATACATTCGTATTTTTCTCCAAAAAAATGTTGAAGTGACTTGCTTCGGAAGATTTTCAATTGTGCATTTCTTATATGCATGTTAGCATTGATCATATCACCGGTAACAAGCAAAAAGTCGACAAATTGTGGGAAAATATTTATGTCAATTATATTGAAAATTGAGTGATTGGTCATGGTGAATCAACCAAGGAAGATTGGACCCAAACCGCAATTTCATCTCATTTTACTAAGTTGAAACCGGTTTTCAATCTTTTGGGCGAAGCTCTTAGTTATGCACGAAGGAATCCATCACCACCCGACACCTCTCCACAAGATCAAGTAAGTCCTAGAAATTTTTCCATGTCTATTATTTTGATTTTATGAACTAAATGTTGTCATCTCCATTAAACATAAATAAATTGTGACATAGAAATTTGTTATTTTTTATAGTTAAGAAAAGCTCAAATGTGGTTTGTGTTTTAGACAAAGAAAGAGTTTTTGAAGTTTGAATGTTAGGAAGTGGTGAAGACTTATCCTTTCTTTAAGGAAATCACGGCTACTACTCCACGTATTTACAACTGCGAAGCTACTACTCCTATCATTAGCAAAATGCCTCCTACCATCAATTTGGATGAGGATGAGGTGATTGCAACACCAACGAGCAACTACGAAGGTCCTTCGAGTCCCCCTAGCCCGCCGGGAGTGAAGGCGGCAAAAGAAGCAAGAAAAAAAGGGAAAAAATCATGACTCCTATAAGTGAGCTACGAGATGAGGCTTTGAAGACCATTGCGGCCAATCAAACCATTTGGGCCGCCGCTTAAAAATCAAGTGAGGATAATGATTTTTCTTTACACAAAGCGTAACTCCTCATTCAAGAGAAAGACTACAAATTGAGAGCTCTACAAGAAGAAACAAGGATTATGACAATGAATATGGAGTGAATGACCCCAAATTCCAAGAGGTATTTCACAAAGAGAAAAGCGGAAATCCTTAAGCAATGAGAAGGAGACGACAACGAACGACAAGATAACGGCAGAACCTTTTCAAATTGTTATCGCTCACTTTTTCAATAGTTCGATTTTCATAATAAATCTAGAAGTAGTTTTCCATTATGTAATTTAAATTTTCAAAAATAAAAATACAATTTTTATTTAGAGATGTTATTCAATAACTGTAACGATCCAAACAAAAGTTACGCTAACTTTTACGATTTAGGTTTTCCGCGAATTATGCACCTCGTGAAATTTTGTTAACGACTTTTTCTTCGGGCCAGAATTTAATCTGACTTTCTTCGCAGAAGTCGTATAGTATTTAATTTTGTGCATGTAGAAATTTTCGTGTTATCGAGCTATTTCTTTCGATTTTTGGAAGTTCGCATGTGAAAATATGTATTTTAAAATATTTTTCTTGGCGGTCTACTTTGGACAGTTGGATCTTGATCAGATCAAACCTCTGCCATTGATCTGATTAGAAAATTTTAGTATTTATAATGGAAATACAGTGAAAATATAGAGAAAATAAGAAAAATACGAAGAGTGTACATACGCAACCCATATATCCATTTTGACCCGTTTTGGATTTCGATTTCGACCCACCAGATGACGCCACAGTTGCTGACGTTCTTGGTATGGTTTTAAAACTCTTTCTCTCCTCTTTCTATTTATGTATATTGTTGATTTTTGAGTGAGTTTCGTGGTGGTTTCGAGGCCGTGAACCCGTAGGTTTTCGGGGTAGTTCGCCGGCGGTACTCCGGCCGATTTCCAGCGTGGTCTTTGGGTTGGTTGGACTGGATTTGATCAAAGGATCAAAACCCCTTTGGTTTGGGGGTCCGAGGTGCATCACCGGTGACGAAATCGACCGGAGAAGATTTCCGGCCATTTCGGCCACCGTGGGTTTTAGGCTCAATTTGGGCCAATTGCCGTGAAATTGGGTCTCGGCCCAGTTGGAAAAGATGATAGGCTCGTTGAGATATTTCCAAAGAGTGGTCAAATGCTCCCATCGGAGTAGTTTAGACCGAAGGCGCGTGTGGTTCACGTACCACCGCCGGTGGTGGCGCGTGACGGCCATGCGCCGCCGCCCGCGGTGGAGCTCCGGCGAGTCAAAAATCACAAATTTTCCGTGTGGTTTCCGGGATGGTTCCTGAGTTGTTTGCGCGTTTTATCGAATTCTTAAATTAAACGAATCTGTTATTTATTTAGGAAACCGCGAGAGAGATTTTGGCGAGGGAACTTCCGCCGGACCTACGAGCTAGCCATATACTGTGAGTGCACATTTTATTTTCACTGATTGACGTGCGAGTCTTGATTATGAACGTATGAGTTTGCATTTACGATTATGCATTTTATGATTATATGTCATACGAGTACGCATTTACGATTATGCATGTGCATGAAAATAAATATGATTTGTTTTACACAGAGTACAGTCTCAGAGGTATTAGTGGCATCGATGTACTGGCATGCTCAGCTGATCCCCGAGATGCTCCGGGGGGGACAGAGTCCTGACCCGAGGTCTTTCTGACTATTTAATTACGTGTGGATCTGGGATCCCGTGATTTAGACTGTACTGTTGCGGATGCGTCCGAGAGAGGGACTCCACGGTTTTTAGACTCGCATCATGTTTATTTGCATATATATATTGTGAAAGGCATGCTATATTGATCACTATCAGTTTTAAAATGAAAGTTCATTTTCGTCCACTCACTCTAACAGTTTTTATTATTTATATGCCTTTCCCTGGATTTTTCGGTTTCCTTCTTGCCCAGTTTGCAGTTTCTATCATGTGGTTGCGCATCGTCGTTGGAGGCCTAGAGTTCAAGTCACCGTTCTTTTCTAGTAGATTCCTAGTTTAACCTACTAGTTTTATATATTTGTAAATTAGAAGTCGCTCTGAGTACTATGTTAGTTTATTTTCCTTTGTAATATTTTTCGATTACTTACTGGATTTTGAATAATAAGTGTAAATAAATATTTTTACTATTATTCAGTAGTTTGTGAATTTGAGAAATCCGGATGGGAATTGGCGTCCCACGGTTTGGATTTTGTGGACTATTTGGAAGTGTGTTTCATTGCAAGTTTTTAGTTTACTCATTTTATAAAGTAAACTCTGGCGAATTTTTTTAAAAGGTTGTAGTGTTGTTAGGATCTAATTCTGGTTTAGGCAACTAAATCGGGGTTGGGTTCTTTCAATAAAATTACATGAAATTCAAATTATAATACACCAAATTGAAACAAACATAATGCAAAAACATATAATTCAAACAACATTTTTAGATATGTTCACCGGTCTCTAGAAACCAGTTGTGCATCACCAAGTCCTTCTGAAGCTCTCCATGGATATAAGAAGACTGAAGATCGACAACACGGTCAAGAAACTGTTGTTTATCCAGTCCATCTCTTCCAATTGGCTCAAAAGGAATCTGATTACCTTGTTCATCTACTGGCCCATCATAATTTGCGGAAGCACTTGATAGGTTTTGTAGATCTTCTTCTTTATTCTCCTCAAATTCTACTTCATCAAACTCTTCCTCAACTATCATGTTATGCATAATGATGCAAGCCAACATAATATTTTTTATTACCCCTGTGTGGTGAGACCGAGCTGCATGATGAATCATTGCCCAACGAGATTGCAAAATGTTGCAGCACCTCTCCACATCTTTGCGGTATACCTCTTATTTCTTTAAGAACAACTTCTGTGGTAGAGTCTGAGGATTAAAAATAGTTTTGACAAATGACGAGTACCTTGGATAAATTCCGTCATCCAGATAGTAAGTGTTGTGGTATGTCATATCGTTGACTTTATAACTCATTTGCGGACTACATCCAGCAAGGAGCGAATCAAAGATATCCGATTGGTGAAGCATGTTGATATCATTGTGTGCTCCAGGTACCCCAAAGAAGCTGTGTCATATCCACGTGTCATATGAGGCCACTGCCTCCAAGATAATAGTGGGACGCTTAGACCGGCCCGAGTATGCCAATTGCCAAGTTGTTGGACAGTTCTTCCATTTCCAGTGCATGTATTCAATGCTTCCGATCATACCTGAAAATCTCCGATGCCTGGCCCTACTTAGAAGTCGAGTGATGTCAGCTGCATTTGGACTGCGGAGGTAAATATCACCGTAAAACTCGTGCACTTTGGTGCACCACTTCTTCATGCATTCTAGTGTGGTTAATTCATCCATCCTTGTGTATTCAGCACACTGATCTGCGGCTACGTCGTACGCCAACATTCGGAGAGCACCAATCATCTTCTGTTGCGGAAGAAGTCTTTGAAATCTAATGGCATCTGCTCTTTAATGCCAAAATGGGTCATTGTTGCAGAGATCCGTGCAGATCCGGTTGAATAAGTTCGAACTCATTCGGTACCTCCGACAAAATGCTTGCTCGTTGAAGACTGGGCGTTCGATGACGTAATCTTCCATAAGATTTTATCCCCTTTGCACCCTCAACCTTTCTTCGTTTGGATGGAGGCGAGGTGGTTCATTATCGAACATTGTAGCTACCACGACCGCGTCAGTGACGAAGGCGTTAGCTATTTTTGCATTTTTTCGGTGTTGTTGTCGTCTCCTCGTGAAAAAAAATGTTTAAACTAAAAGGATCCATCTTACTGATGCTAGAATGTGAAGAAATGTTTGAAGAAATTGCACGTAAGTTGTAGATGGTGTGATAATATATGAAGCACGTTGATCCTTTTATAGCCGATTTTAGGTTATCTGATGTCTGATAATGACGACACGAGTCATCTCCTGGTTGGTCGGAAATCTCACCAAAAATTTTCAACAATTATTCACACGACAATGACACGTGAAAGTGACACGAGGCGTCAAGTGATTGATCGGAAATCTTACCAAAATTTTTGTACAATTATTGATAAGATAACTATCTGTTGGTGTGACATGTGTCAACTTGTCATTGGTCAGAAATTTTACCCGAAATCTTATTCAATTATTCATAAGAAAATGACACTTGTCGTCTATGTATTGGTTGAAAATCAATCAAAAAAAATTTTAATTAAAAAATTAATTTATGAACAATAAGAGGTGCTATTTTTTTGCACCGTTGCACGAAAAACAGGAACTGCACATTCTATTTGATGAATAGTGTCTGTTCCACCTCAAATATGTCTGCTCCTCCTCAAATAGGAGGAGCAAAACCCTCCCATGGGTGCATATGCTCTAAGCAGTGATTTTGTGGGTTTTTTTGTCTGTGACTTTGTTTTGTTTGTGTGTGAATTTAGAATCATCTGGATGTTTGTCTGTCTTTTGACTTCCAATTGTCGTTCATGACTTCGTAATCATTTGATGACATTAGCTTAGATTTTAGGTGGAGAGGTTTTGGGTGATGGTGGTGAATCGGAGCACCGAGATGGCCGGGAACCGACCATCTTGAGAGAGAGAGAGAGGAGAGAGAAAGAAATCTGATGTGTTTAGCCTACCATGAGCTCTTTTTTCTTCAAGATCAATGACATAATACCCTTACTAAGACAGAACAAGGACGGAAAATAAAACGAGACACCATACTTATAGCGTTTTAAGAATTTGGGCATCATTTTGATAGTTTTTAGAGTTCGGATATATTTTTGATCTGATCCCAAGAGTTGAGGCATCAATCGGTGAATTTTTTCCTGAATTAGGTTATGTTAACACACTTTTTGAAGGCATTTTAAAGATATCTAGCCATCTTGGCACGTTTTATTTCGAGTAATATTATGTATTTTTTTTATAGGTCGATCATAAGTTGGGGGGTATTGGAGTTTGAACTTAAATGATGAGCGGGAAGGCACACTGCCTTGGCCATTAGACCAATCAAAAACGCTCGAGTAACATTATGTATTGTGACCATCTAATTCTAGGTAGTATGTAATGAAATATAATGAACGTATACTTAACTACTGTCAATGGTCTAGTGATATTTCAAGTAACATATCTTCATTGAGATCAAATCACAAAGTTGTCAGAGGGATCATGTATATTGTGTTGCAAATCCAACGATACACAATTGAAACATTTCATATGGCCTAAGAAAGATTAATTTTGACAAAATCTTTTGGTCATTCTTCAAAGTAAAGATCATATATATTCATATAGAATAGCAACGAGTTTCGCTAATTTATCCCAAAAATCTCAAGAAATTGTCCATTTGTGTTCTTGTTGAGTGCATAAAAGTTTCTTCATCCAACAGATCGAGAGGCATGGGAAGCTGCTGGACGTGCTTCATGATGGTCCATGAACTAGGGCACAACCGCACAACACTCTCTAGGGTCGACCTAGTTGATATATATGCATCAGTAAAGTACCATACTTCTGCCCGCCCAGAAAATTAAAGTTATGAACTGATGAGCTATAATGCAGTTCGCGGTAGTAAATTCGGGACGTCTGTGAAAATGAATTTCCTTATTTGCTTACTGATTCAGTATTCTGGACAGTGTTTGCTTTAATCCGAGAATGGAATTCTCGCGACGTGAAAAGATGTTCTCTTTGGGTACGGGTGGTGCTTAAAGAGCATCACGAGCCTTTCCCTGTTACCTATGTGAAACTCAGTTTTCCTTATGTGCTCTGCAGTCTTGCAGAGATCGAAATTATTGCTAGCTCTTAATTCCAACGAGCTAGGTCTCTCCTTGTGCCTTCGATCGATTCCTTTGTAGCTAGGAAAGGGTGCACTATCGATCTGCTCTCATAACTCCACAATCAATACCAAAGGAAAAAGATTGGAGGTGTAACTCTAAGGTTTATTGTTCTTAATGGTGAAGGACTGAAGGAGACGATAATTTTCATTTGTCTCTATATATGTCATTTTACTGAGATATTTATGTATCTTGAAAGGCAGCCATGTTGAAAAGAAAAAGAGGAGCAATTTCTTTCCCTTTTGACACATACATAGAGAGACGGACTTAAGAATAAAAATTGGAGTATGTTAAATTTACTTATAAAAATTAAGGTATGTTAAACTTATCTATACCTTTATTTTTTACATATATACATGTAATTTTATTTGAACTTAAAATTTTGGGTGGACTACAAACATACCTCGGTTGAGCCCACCTCTAGATCCGTCCCTGCATATATATGGTCGTTAAAGTTAAGATTGTTGAAATATAAGACTTTACTAATCATTCATTGTTTGTGTTGTGTATGACAATATAAAATGTAAGTAATAAGACTTTACGTACAAAACTGTCAAATGATGTAATAAACAAGACACAATTTAAAGGAATAATAGACATGGTAATAATACATTGTTAATTTTTAAAATGTTTATGCGTCATGACTTTCCACCCCAATATTTTTTTTCTTGCACAGAGGTCCAATAACAAGCTAGCATTGCAGTATTTCTTCTGGTCACGCCTCCAATTCAACAACAATAGACGCTAATCTAATATTTCTGTGATGAGACACAATATATCTACTTAACGACTTTAATGTCGGCAATGCCAAACACCTCAGCAAAGGAAAATCCCTAACTAGACTAATGGATAGAATCCACATTCCACAACCCCATGTTCAATAGCTAAGACTGGTTAGGAACTGAATCGAAATGTGAAATACCCAACTCTTGTCTTTATTTTTTCGAATACAATAGCCAACATTCGTTCCCCCGAATTCAATATTTCTGTTTAATCTTATCCATTGCAGCCTTCAATTATCTTATTCAAACAAACACCATATGAGGCACGAAGCATGGCCGAAGCCCAACGCAGAACCCTCTCGCACTCTCTCTCTACTAAAAGGGCATGATTCTGTACAACACAACCTCCATGATCTCTCATGTACCCTCACCTTGTTTCTCCCTACTCAGCTGAGGAGAAAGTCCATAAAGCCCCTTCAATTTTAGCATCCGCCATAGCAGCTGTCTCTGGAGCAAGATCCGTTTAACGACTTAACGGGAAGATCCAGTGGGCCAGCCCGTATTCTATCAATGGCTCCTTTTTAGTATATGTGTAGATGAATACTTGTGCACAGTAAATACTAAAATAAAGTGTCCAATAAAAAGTCTCTTCTGTAGCTATAATGCTACATAGAGATACAGAGATAGAAATTGGGGAAGAAAAACAAAACAGAAAAAAAGGGAAAAACACACGACACACTGTTCGGTTGCTGTGAATGGTTTTGTCCATTAGCGAAGCCTCTGCTGTTTATATTCATAGCTCATATTGAACAAGCAGCTCAGACTTGTCGAGATTTCGGAGACGGAGAGACAAAGAAGAAAACTTTGGGTGAGTTTTTCTGGTGTTTAAGTTTGAAACTTTCAACGCATTTGAGCAATTTAGGAATAGCGGGTATCTCTATGTTGATGAACGAATGTAGCTTTGTGTATGATAGACATGTATCATGTTGTGTTTGTGTTGTTTGGGTTTGGTCAAACTCAATGCTTGTTTCTGGAGTTTGGTTTTCTTGTCATTTGTATTTGATGCTATGTGGTCAAAGCTTGTTTCTTCATTTGTACAGTTACTCAATTTTGAGTTTCTGGGTTTTTTATATCTCAGGTGAAATATTTAAAAGAAATGAATTATGTATGATTTAGTGTGTTTGTTTTTGACTATTTGGGTATCAAACTGTGGAGAAATGCTGCCATCTCTGTTTGGTTCCTGAAAAAGCAAGGTTTTGGTGTATTTAGCAGAGAGTTAACAGTTGCTTATGTAGAATATAATCAATATATGTTGTTAAGGAATCAGAGAACCACTTCTCAATCATAAATTTTATGTTTTGCAAAGATAACATCTTTTCAGTCTTCCATAATTCTGTGTTTCTTTTTATTTTGTTAAGCGGCCTGGTTAGTGTGCTAAATGCTATTTTTCTTCACAGGGTTTGGCGTTGACTACTTGGTTACTGCCGGCTTTTCATCCACCGGATAATCTCTACAAAACTAAGAGAGTAAGTTGTTTGCATGTTGCTGCTACATTGTATTATTTCCTATAAAGTAGTGATCTTTATAATATTTGCTGTGCAAATCACTTAATGTTTTGAACTTCTTTTATTTCAGCTTCACAGGACCAACACCGATTCATTCTGGCATGGGTTTGGAGGAAAGAGTTGCCACACATAACAGCGAGAATGGCAAATCTAACCAGGAGCCATTGACTATTTGCAAGCATGCATTTTCTGACCTATCACACATGTCTCCATTGGTGTTCATATACCTCTTAAAAGAGTGCTACTTCAATGGTATTTTTCTTTTAAACACTTGCATCTTATGTGCTATTTCCAGAGCTCAAGAGTGAAGACAATAACACACATGAACTACCTTTATTCATGGATCACCTCTGTTCTTCTTTAAAAATTTAAGAACTTGCTTTTTTTAAGTAGTTTCCAATTTTCGGTTCTCAAGGGCGCTTTGTTATGCTTCTGATGTTTATGTAGTCGAGCATGTGATGGTCATGTACTCAATCACCTTGTTGTGCCTAGTTTCATTCTTCTGGCAGTGTGTGAATTCGACAGTTCAAAGTTATTCTGATTTTGCACTAATGCCCCCAAGCCAGTCTTGGTATAGAGTCCAGAGCTTCAGGAAATTTAGTATTCGTGAAAATCTAAGTTCACTATTACCATCTTGAATAGTCATACACTTCCATGTTGAGGTTAGGATGTCCTTAGATCTGCATGTGAATTATGCATCAGACCTTTGCTTAATCCTGCCGAAGTCTTATGCTTTTCAGTATAGATACATTCTAATACATGGCACTTGTTTCTTCTCGTACCAAAATATGAATATCGTTCAGAGATTTAGTCTACTCGGCTTTTCAAGCTAATCTTTTGCAGTAGCACTTCTTTTATGTTTGCCTATTTCTCATTGTGTTTATACTATACAGGCACATGCAAGGCAACTAAGAAGTTCCGAGCTCTTCAAGAACAGGTACATCTAGTGCTATGCAATGATCCCCAACCTGGACCAGCTACTTTTGTTGTGCATTGCCTCTATGTCTTGCCTATATTCGACTTGTACTCTGAAGGGTTCAGTCACTTGATTATATCTTCTCTTCGTCGTTTCCTAAAAGAAGAAACATCCTTGGGGGACTCTTTGGAAGCAAAAGACCTTGCTGCTCGGCTATTTCTCGATATTGTTGGGAGCTCTGTCAACCATGATGAGAGAATTGTTGAGAAGATACTTGAAGCTTTTGATGTTCAGTTGGAAAATATTGAAAAAGTAATGCAGCTTAATGCAAAGAGTGATGGCAGTTGTAGCATGGCAAAAAAGTTTGTTGAGGATTATATATTTCGGTTGATAGAATCTCAGACATATATGACTGCAGTCACTCTGTTGGAGCACTTCTGTATCCGCCAGTCTGGTAAATCTTTTCTGCTTTGTATGATAGAAAGTAAACAACTGAAAGCTGCGGAGAAGTGGGCAACATTCATTGGAAAACCAATGTTATGTGTTCTGGTCCAGGAGTCTGTTGATAGAAATATGCTGAAGTATGCTTACGAGATTGTACACAAAAACAATCTCCGCCAGGACTTCCCTGATATTTATCACAAGTATAAAGAGAGGTACCCCTTGGCCTTTATTGCTAAGAACTTATCATTATGCATTTTTTAGTAAAATCTATTTGTTGTGTTTAAATATTATATTGATACGGAATAGTCATCAACTTTCAGCTTACTGAAGAAACTAGCAGAAAAAGGATGCTGGGATGTTGCAGAAGCCAAGACAAAGAGTAATAGACAGCTTCTTGAATATCTGGTGTGTAGCTTTTGTCACAAGTCATAATCACTTTTGTGATGTTAAGAACTACTGTTCTGCATAAAAACTTTGAAAAAAAGGCTGTTTGGTAAGTTTGGTTCTAAGATAGTATGTTCAGCCTTTTCTACATGTGGTAAGTTTCCATGCGGATGTAGGAGCCATTGGTAAACAGATAAGATCTTAGATAAGACAAGGGATATAAGGGGACAATTAGGGATTTAGAAGAGAAAATAGAAGCATCGTCCAATCTGCCTAACAACTATTACAAGGCCTCTATTTATAGAGACTATAAGATAATACTAGAACAAACTAGGGTAGATGATTCCTAATAAGAAGAGGGCTATTATGAATATCTAAAAACAGTATTCCTAATCTTAAAGATTCCTAAGCAAATCATAAAAAGAAATCTGACTTTTTTCTTTTTTCTTATAGGTTTATTTAGCCATGGAGGCTGGTTACACTGAAAAGGTTGATGAACTATGTGATCGATACTCACTTGAAGGTTTTATGAATGCCAGAGGTATAACTTTTTCATTACCGCTCCAGTACAATGAAATGTTTAGGCTAACATAGTAGCGATTTGGCAAGCTGTAACTGGTGTATTGTTCTGTTTGATTTTTTATGTAGTGCCTGAGCCAAGTCTTCTCCATAATCGCTATTTGCATCTGGATGAGTTAGCTGTAGAAGGTGTCACTTGGGTTGATGATGTTGATGCTTTGCGCAAGGCAACTTGTCATCTTGAGGAATGCAAAGTTGTGGGTCTTGATTGTGAATGGAAACCGAATTATGTAAAAGGTTGCAAACCGAACAAGGTAACCATAGTAGATTGGTTGATGGTCATTCTTAGTTCAATTTAGTTTTTTCTTCTCAACCTGTGATAGAGTAGACTGTACCTTTGTTTCTACGTTTCAGGTTTCTATCATGCAAATTGCATCTGATAGGATGGTTTTCATACTCGACTTGATTAAGTTAAATGACGATGTGCCTGGCATTCTGGATGATAGCTTAATTCGTATCTTACAGTCTCCTAGGATCCTGAAACTTGGTATGAGATACTGAATTCTTTACTTGAGATAATCTTTTGTGAAAATGCACATAATCTGCAAATGTGTCTTTTATTCTTTTAGGGTTTTAAGTCTTCTAACCAATGTTCCCTTCCCAGGCTATAATTTTCAATGTGATATGAGGCAGCTTGCTCAATCATATGGGGAATTAGAGTGTTTCAAGCAATATCAGATGCTACTGGACATTCAGAATGTGTTCAAAGAACCTCGGGGTGGTCTATCTGGGCTTGCAAAGGTAATTAAAAGACAATTTCTAGAATATTGGTCATTTAGTACCCAGTGTGACTACTGATGAAGCACGATTTTCTGTAATTTGTGCATCAGAAAATACTTGGAGTTGGTTTGAACAAGACAAGAAGGAACAGCAACTGGGAGCAACGGCCTCTGACACCAAATCAGCTGGAGTATGCAGCTCTTGATGCAGCTGTACTGGTTCATATATTTGGCCATGTTCGCAATTCTCAGCCTGCTGATGGAGAGGGACATGGAAAACTTGAGTGGAAATCCTGCATTGTAAGTGAAAACCTTTTTTCTGATTGGGTGTTTCTGCCTATCTTTGCAAATAGAATCAACGTTTTCTGCCTCTCTTTTTTCATTTACCGTTCCTTGTTTTCTGTTAAACACAGGTTTCCGACATGAAGAACATCAAGAAGTCCAAGAGGGTTAGTCGAAGGGAATGGCCACAAGCCGAGACGGATGAATCATTCACTATGTAGTTAACTGTGCCTCTAGTTTATATGTAACTTCCCATTGCATTAAGCGAATCACCTGTAAATATTTCATTTAGCTGAAAGACGCTATGTTTAACTAGTAGTCGATTAATTTAACGTACTATTCTGCATCTTGTGTGCCAGCTTCAATCTAGTTTCTCTTTAGTTACATTGCAAAGGTCAATAGTGAATTGGTCAAGGACTAAGCCAATTCTGAGTACCAGAAATAATTAATGAATCAGATGTCACATTATTTTACCTCTTTTACTAAGAACTGTAAAAATGTTGAACAAGAATCAACTTGGACCAACCGAAAATCTGTCTGTCTCCAACACAAGACAGAAGACCCTCTTGATATTAATCACTTCTCCACCGCTCTTTCATATGTAATAAAAAGGAGAACAAAAAGAGAGCCCTACTATTGCTCACAATCAATGAGTCTCTGACCGTTCTCTCCTCCTGCATGCCAATTCTCTCCCTCTGTCTCTCTCAAACAGATTGAAGAACAAATCTACAGAGAGGAGGAAGTGAGCCATGGAGGAGGAGATCATCCGCTACCGCTCCTACGCCGGAGCTGGCGGAAACCTACGGATGATAAACGTGAGGAGATTGAGCGAAAACTTCAACACAACGTACGTAGACAGGTACACTAGTTCGTCTCAAAACTTGTCATGGGCACCTCTTCCGGCTCTTCCTCCTCCATTTCTCCTAGAGACCATTAAGCAACGTGACAAACGCCGGTTTGAGAAGGCGGCGCAGAAGAAGAAGGCGGTTGTGCCGGGGTCTAGGTTGAAGAATAGTAAGCCATTCACATTGTGGTGGAACGATCCGGAGTTTCAGAGAAGAAGTAGGGTGGCCAAGTACAAGTTGTATGGTGCAGAAGGGAAGATGAAGATGTCGTTGAAGAAAGGGTACCGGTGGATCAAGAACAAATGCCTTGAGATTGTACGTAACCTTTGAAACTTTACCCTTTGATGATCGTGATTTCCAAAATTACAAATTCGACTTTGTGTTCGAGAAAGACCAATGATTTGTCATGATTTTTTTCTTTTCCGTTTTTTTTTCATGCTGGATTTGGTCCTTGTTATGTTCCACCATGTTTTACAATCAATTTCAGATTTTCAGGGATATCCGTTTGTTCCTATTTTATTGAGTGCTTGTATCCTTGTATGGTAACTAAATAAAATGTACGAAGGATTATGGACATCGTTGTAGGAGAAAATATGTAAATAGAAAAAATTATTTTTTTTTTATTGATAGAATGCCTTGATACAGACTTATACAATTTGTTACAATAAATGTCCCGATATGACAGAGATTTCATGCATCTATTTAATTAATATCTGTATCTAACTAAGACAAGACACACACCGGGAATTATGGAGAATTAATCTCCTTAAACACTCCCCCTTGTGCCGATGGCCATAAGAATGATGCATGACTTGTTGTCTCATTAAAAACCTCATCAAGCAAACAAAAACCTCATGGGTAAAACAAAGCTTGGTCTAAGGGAAAAAGAGTACAACGCACTAACTACTAAAGCTACTACATGTGATGTAGACTCCCCATGATGTCTACAGAAATGTAACTCACCCTGACTGTAAACCCAGTCTAGGAGTTCAGATAATCTACGCATATCAATGCTTCTCACATATTTCACAAAAGTAGATTTAGGAAGTGACTTGGTAAACAAGTCCGCAACATTATCAATGGAACCAATCTAGTTCACTTGGATATTCAACAGCTGTTGTTGTTGCTGATTAAAGAAAAACTTCGGTGATATATGCTTTGTATTGTCATCCTTAACGAAACCCAACTTCATCTATTCAATGCATGCAACATTATCCTCAAAGATGCAAGTATGATCAATAACAGTAGATTTCAATCCACTAGAGCCTAGAATATGACCTATGATTGACCTGAGCCAAACACATTCTCTAACTGCTTCATGCAAAGCAATTATCTCAGAATGATTTGAGGAAGTAGCAACAAGGGTTTACTTTGTTGATCTCTAAGATATCACCGTGTTTCCCATAGTGAAAACCTAACCGGTCTGTGAATGACCTATGTGTGGGTCAGAGAGGTACCCAGCATCAGCAAATCCAACTAGCACATCAACCGGTGTTTTGGAATAAGAGATAGCATGAAAATCACTTACAACAACTCCAACTTTCGATGGGTTGAACAACTCCTTCGATGGATCGAAGGGGTTACTCTAATCCGTCCAGGTTAGCATCATTCGATGCATCGAGGGAATCCTTCGATGAATCGAATGGCCTGTTCGGGTCAGCAGAGTTTAAGGTATCAAGATGCCTAGAACTCAAATGCTGTGATTCAACATTCCCTTCACCGGGAATTTCATGCTTCTCTCTGTACTCTTTGTAAGGGAAGAATAAACCCATGTCAATGGAACCTTTCCAGTACCAGAAGATTTGTTTTACTTCATTCTAATGACGTTGTATAGGTGCAGAGCTAAATCTGGCCAATAAGTTCACTGAGAAGGCAATATCTGGATGTGTGCACTGAGCTAAATACAACAAAACTCCAATAGCACTAAGATATGGAATTTCAGCTCTCAAGATCTCCTCATCGTCATCTAGCGAACGAAATGGATCTTTCTTGGGGTTTAGACTGCGAACAACCATTGATGTGCTAACAGGGTGTGCTTTGTCCATATTGAATCGCCTGAGCATCTTTTGGACATAAGAAAACTGGTGAATAAGAGTTCTACCAACTCGATGTTCTAGCTCTAATGCGAGACAAAATCGAGTCCTACCAAGGTCTTTCATCTCAAATTCAGATTTTAAGTAGCAAACAGTCTCATTGATCTCTTCAAGAGTTTCGATGATATTCATATCATCAACATAGACAGCTACTATAGCAAATTTTGAACTTGTTCTTTTAATGAACACGCAAGGGCATAAATCATCATTCTTATATCCCTTTTCAATCAAGTAGTCACTGAGGCGTGTATACCACATCCTACCGGATTGTTTCAATCCATACAGTGAACGTCTCAACTTTATAACATGAGCACTCCGTGGTCTAGAGTTACTTGATTTTGGTACAACAATGTCATCTGGCACTCTCATGTATATCTCTGAATCAAGGTCACCATAGAGATATACAGTAACCACATCCATAAGTTGCATGTTAAGCTTTTCAGACACTGCCAAGCTTATCAGGTAGTGGAAGATGATGATGTCCATAACAGGAGAATACGTCTCCTCATAATCAATTCCAGGGCACTGAGAGAAACCCTGCACTACAAGCCTAGTTTTATAACGTAAGACCTCATTCTTCTCATTACGCTTCCGAACAAAGACCCATTTATGTCCAACTGGATTTACATTCGATGGGCATAGCACAACCGGACCGAAAACTTATCTTTTATTCAGAGAGTCTAGTTTAGCCTGGATTGCTACCTTCCATTTCGGCCAATCTGCTCTATGTTGACATTCAACAACAGAGCGGGGTTCCACTTCATCGTCGTCAATAATTTCCTGAGCGATGGAATAAGCAAAAATATCATCAACTAACATGGAAGATCTATCCATAAGAACAAGTGCATCATTTGTTCTAAGCGAGATTTCTTTGTTCTCTGACATCACAAGAGGTTCTGAAGCGTCCCCCAGACTTGCCAATTGTGATTCAAGGACATAACTGTAGTTAGAGACAATCTCATGTGAAGAATTCACAATGTTGATTATTAATGGATCTTTTTGTGCCTTGATGGCCTGCCTTTTAACCGGCGGCTCATCAGTGGATTTTCTTGGTCTCCCCCTTTTCTTCGTGGGAGCCGAGGTCGATGCAACACCTTCCACATGAGCAAGAAGAACGTCTCATTTTCTAGTGTTGCTATTAACAAATCCCTTTTTTTGGATTTCTAACCTTGCAGGAACATTTGCAGCATGTATATCCGATCTTGTCACTTTAGCGATATCAACAAATGAGTCAGGGATAGAGTCTACTACTTGCTGAAGATCAAGTATTCTTCGCACTTTTGTCTCACTCTGAGACTTGCGAGGATCATAAAGAGACATAGTGGGATTAAACCACGTCAATTCCTGACGTTCCACTGGAATGGAAATGTTCCTATCTCTCCTAACGGCGGGAAATATGTCTCTTCAAAGTGACAATCTGCAAATCTAGCAGTAAAGAGATCTTCTGTCGAAGGTTCAAGATAGCGGACTATAGTTGGAGATTCATATCCAACATAAATACCTAATCTTCGTTGAGGACCCATTTTAGTGCGTTGTGGAGGCGCAATTGGCACATAAACCGCACAACCAAAAATGCGCAAATGTGAAACATCAGGCTCATATCTAGTTACCAACTGGTACGCACTGAATGGTTGGCGGGCAACGGATCGAAAACAAAGAAGCATTGCTGCGTGTAACACAACATATCCCCATGCAGAGACTGATAAATTTGTATGCATTATCAAAGCTTTAGACACAAGCTTTATCCGCTTGATATGAGCCTCTGCTAAACCATTATGAGAATGAACATGAGGAACGGGATGCTCAACTTTAATCCCAAGAGACATGCAATAATCATCAAAATATTTTGATGTAAACTCTCTTGCATTATCCAATCGAATAGACTTGATTGGATGATCTGGGTGGTGAGCCCGGAGCTTAATGATTTGAGCCAGGAGTTTTGCGAACGCAGCATTCCTTGTGGATAGCAAAGCAACGTGTGACCATCACGTTGATACATCTATCAAAACCATGAAATATTTAAATGGTTCGCATTCGGGTTTAATAGATCCACAAATATCACCTTGGATCGTTTGTAAGAATGGAATATTGTCATTATTATCAACAACAAAGGAAGGACGTGCTTGTAACTTTGCTAAAAAATAAGCTTTGCAAAACGAGCGATGTGCATCAGAGATGCAACATAAGAATCTGGTGGGATAATGCACAACGCCTCAGCAGTATTTTACCGAGATGGTGCTGCACTCGTCTTGAAGACCGAGCCAGTTGAGAGGAGTAGTCTCATCCTCACCATCTAAATCGATGGAAATAGGTAATCCCACATGTTTTCTAGCTCTAAAGAACGGATGACCATTAGTATTTTTTAAGATTTTGATCATCATGTCACGACCTGGATGTCCCAGTCGAAAGTGCCAAAGCTTGTATGATACAGAATCGCACGTAGTAGTGTGAGTCAAGGCATTGGATTTAATGATCCGAACTGTAGTTAGATATAAACCACTACGAATAGCCGGAAACTTCTCTAGAATGCGCTTGCGGCCACATTCAACAGAGGTTATACACAATAGTTCTTGTCCATTCTCACAATAAGTTTTCAAGTGAAATCCGTTGGCACGAATATCCTTAAAACTTAGCAAGGCTCGATTAGCCTTTGGCGTGTATAAGGCATCAGTGGTATATAATTTTGTACCATGGGGCAGCATAAACTCTGCAGAACCACGCCCTTGTATAACGGGCGCTGCATCAATCATGGTTGTCACTGAGGATTTGTATGGGAAAAGATCCATAAATAGTTGCATATTCCGCAGAATGGTATGGGTAGTACCACTATCTGCTAAACACTCAATTTTGCCTTGAGACATCTACAAAATCAATGTAAATAAGTAAGTCTTTGTAACAAAGACCAGGCGTACACTTTAAGTATACACTTAAAGATTTGAATAAGGTTGTGACCCTTGTTGAGTGCTGATATGGCATGACACAAACTGATGCATAACCACATCTGGTGTTGAAATCCAAGTCGGTCGAAATTTTTTCAATATTTTCTAAGAAAACCGATGTATAAACAACATCATAAGCCAATGATACTGATGAAAAATTCATCTAAGTACATCACTCCCAGGTTACATCTTTGATGGGTCGAAGGAAAATTTTCGATGCATCGAAGAACCCAAAATAAAATGTGATTTTCCGATACCATTTTCGATGGGTCGAAGCAAGGCTTTGATGGGTCGAAAAATTAACTTGAGGCAGATCGTCGATGGGTCGAATGACTTTCCAATGGATCAAAAAATTAACCAGAACGATGTCTTCGATGGGTCGAATGAATTCCTTCGATGGATCGAAGAAACCCTAAAACGAGATCGAATTTCCAACATCAATATTCGATGAGTTGAAGGGATTTTCGATGGGTCAAAAAATTGACCTGAGGCATCCCTTTGATGGGTCGAAGAAGTGCTCGATGGATCAAAATGTGCAACCAAATGACCTGAGGATAGGCTTCGATGGATCGAGGTATTTTTCGATGGATCAAAAAATGCCAGAAAACAACCCGAGAGATAGTTTTGATGGGTCAAAGTGCAATACTTCGATGGATCGAAAATGTCACCAAGTTCAAAATAACATCCTCTCCTTTGTGTCACGTTTGGACCGTATCATTGTCTCATATTGCCATATACTTATAAATATCGAACCATACATAAGAATTGCATGGAATAGAACATTATCAAAAAACTTTCATATACCAAAATACAAAAATATTCATTGCTTGCCAACAAAAATTACATCATAGATGTGTTCTTATTCATAAAACAAAGACAAGTGTCTTTAAAATTCTTGACCGAAAGTAAGCCAAAAACAAAACTAAAAACTTGAAAGATTACAGAGACAATGCCTTTTACATAGGCTTAATCAAAATCCGGGGTAGCAAGATCTTTCCCCTAGTCATCTGCAAGAACGAGATTTATGTCAACCTCCATCTCTAAATCTCCAGCATAATTTGACTCTTGAGCCAAATACTGCTTATGTTTTTTGTAGATGTTCTGGATTTCTCTACTAGCCCGGCATTGTTTGTGCATATGCTTAGTAGAACCACATTTGAATTAAATGTATCGTCCAGAATGTTGGGACCGTTAACCATCAGAAACTGAACCAAACTGGTCCTTGTTGGAGTTGGCATTCTGATCTCTATGCCAAGTCAGATTTCGGCTATGGCCTTGGCCACACCCACGGCCTCCTCTACCCCCACGTGGAGCATGTCCTCCACGAACATAAGGTTCTGAATGAGCAACCTTCTTATTTTTGTGGGCCTTTCCTCCAGTATGGTAACTCTCAGGCTTCTTAGTACCAGCCGGTCTTGAGTTATTATTGAGGATGATCTCATGATGCCGTTCTTTTTTCGCAAGGCTATTGATGAGATCACTGAAGGTGGTAATTCTCCCATGTTCGTACTCAATCCGGTACTGATGTGAGAGAATGCTCATGGAAGTTGGAAAGGTTTGTAACGCCCTCTCAATCATGTCATTCTCAGACTTTTCCACCCCACAAAAACTCAACTTTGACTGCAAGTCTATCATGGCTTGATTAAACTATTGGATTTTGGAAAAATCCACAAGTCTAGTGTGCTCCCATCTAGCAGTCAACTCAGGAAGCTGTGCATCATGCACATTGTTGAAGCGTTGCTTCAGAAAGTCCCACAATACCATGGGATCTGTTTTGTTTAGATAATGCTTTTTAAGTTTTGGATGAATATGACACCTCAAAAATAAGAGGGCTTGATCTTTTGATTCATCAGTGTGGGGCAGGTGATTCGTTCCAGGCCCAGAGGGTTTGATGGTATTGGTCAATCTCTTTCTGATGATTGTAGTTTCCACATCAGAGACCCAACGGTGATATTCCTTGCCTTGGAGGTCAAGGATGTCGAATTCTGGCCTAGCTTGCTCATTCGAACTCATCTACAAAAATACACATAGATGTTTTGTCAATAATGATTGAAAATTACGATCACAAAACTTTCAACTTTTATTGAATAAGAACGTGATCCATGATATATGGTCACAAAATCGATCATTAACAGTGGCAAAAACCACACACAGCTACCGTGACTAACTGTCACATGGGATCAATTTCCCTTTTCTTTTCTTTTCTTTTCTAAACCGTGACTCCCCCAGGACGTCACTTATACTATATGGATATAGGTCCATAGGAACTAGGGTAAACATGTAATAGAAAACAACTCATATTACAGTTATCATCAACTTAGATCTAGGGTGTTGCGGTAAGTAAGTTTGCTAGATCTAGAGATTGACATTTTAGAAAAGTTTACCTCGATGAGTGTTATGCTTGGTATGACCGCTACTTTTAATGAGGAAGAAGTTCTTCTGAAACGATTTCTTGGAAGTCGTGCAATCTTGTCTACTTCTTGGAAATTTTCGTGGGATTTGTTGAAGACGAAAGAGAGGAGGCCGATGGTGGTCTTTGGCTGTCGACGGTGATCGGTGGCGGCGGCGGTAGTGGTCGGCGGTGGTCGGTGGCTTTCTCCTAGTTTTGGGTTTTTCTATTAACTTTAAGAGTCGTGCTGATAGCGTATTGTAGGAGAAAATGTGTAAACGGAAAAAACTGTAGCTCTTTCATTGATAGAATGCCTTAAATGCAGGCTGATACAATCTGTTACAATAAGTGTCTCGATATCACAGGGTATCTATGTATCTATCTAATTAATATCTTTATCTAATCAGGACAAGACACACACCAAAAATTATGGAGAATTAATCTACTTAAACATTTATATATTTAATAATTTATTCAAAGTTAACCGATCAAAATGAAAATTTGTTAAAGTATAGCTACAATTTATTTAAAAAAATAAAATTGGAGCATATTATGAAGATTAGCCAAAAAAATTGAGGTCTAAAACAAAAAAATCTTAAGTGATGATGTTATTGCGTATATATGTATCCTATGTTGACACCTATCCAAAGATGGTGCAACAAAGAACCCACAGTCAAAGTCTCTTTTGTTCCAAAGTGTTAGGCGGCTTCTGTTCCAAGTGTTGGTCGGATTCCGTTTCTCTATTCAATCCGACGTCCTCTATAAATATATATATGTGATCTGAAATAGCTAAAGTCCACCATTTGAAGAGAAGATTCAAACTTAGTCGTAACAGCCAGCTTTTTGATTCAACTGTAAGTGTGATTTCTGCTACCCTCCTCCTTTTTCTCTTAGCGTATGAATGTGTTTATCTCGAATTGTGTGTTCTGAAATTTATGTAAAGGATTTGAATTTCCTAACTGGGTCTGTTAGACTTTTGAAATTTAGGGAGGCCCATGTTTGGTTCCTGCGTTGGAATCAATCTGTGGATGAATTTGGATACTCTGTGACTTCTGATAAAGTTTCCTACAATCTGTGGATCATTCTTTTGCCAAGTAGTCATTAATTAACTTCATGTAAAAACTTGTAGAAAAGAGAAAAGGAGTAGAATCATCGAGATTGATTTTTGACAATGTGTTTCTTCATTCATAAAGTGATGATGTTTTGTTGTTACTAGTCCAGAAAGATTTTTGTTTTAAAATGTTGATCTAACCAAAGATAATAGCCTGACCTGATTGTATATGACTATATAAGGTTGATCTAGATTCATTACTTATAATGTAGTTTATGTTTTGGCATGTTGTTTAGTTTATAATTAATGCAATTCAGATGATTTAGGTGGTCCGAAGAGTGTCAGTGTCGACTGATTTAGGCAGGCCATCATACCTTCCGCAAGATATTATCAAAGAGAAACTCTTTCGACTCCCTGCCAAGTCTGTGGGTCGATTCAGGTGTGTATCTAAGTCATGGCACCATCTTACCAATCACCCAGACTTCATCGACTCCCACCTCAAGCAACAGAAACAGAAACTCATTTACCGTTCCTTTACATCTCTTTTCTCCCTGGACTACGAAGGTGAAGGTACAGTACCCTTAAAGCTTGATTTTCCACCCAAACACCATTTCACCGAAGGCTTATTTTTTATGTATGGCTCCTGCAATGGTTTGGTCTGCGTCACACCTCAACCGCTAACCTTTTTGATATACAACCCCTGCACGAGAGAATCCCTTAGAATACCGCTTTTTCCTCTGTCAAGCCTTCCCCATGATAATTGTAAACATTGCTTCAATGCACACAGTTTCGGCTATGCCCCATCTATCAAAGACTACAAGTTTGTCACTAATTATAAACAGATTGTGTTTGTCTTTTCATTGAAAACCAAAACATGGAAAAGGGTTCAAGACTTGCCTTATATGTATTCAAAGAGAAATCCAGGGACGCATCTGAATGGAGCTATACACTGGTTATATGAGGACCTTGGAGGCCGTCCTGTCATTGTTGCTCTTGATTTAGCAGAGGAGAAGTACTCGGAATTATCCCCACCTGAATCTATCAGAGATTTTCGGAAATATAAAATTGGTGTTCTGAGAGGGTGTCTTTGTGTACTAGAGCGGGAAGAAAAGAATGTGCAATGCTCATTTTGGGTTATGGAAGAGTATGGTCTGAAGGACTCTTGGAGTAGGATTTTGATACGTGCTGATCCGCAAACATGTTGGGCTTTAAAGCCACTATGTGACATGAAGAATAGCAAGGTTTTGCTCTCGAGAAATCATTGGGATTTTGTTTTAGGCAACCCGAAGAATGGAAGTTGTGTGGATTTCGTGGTACATGGTGTCATTTCCATGCTTTATGATTCTGATTTGTATGTGGAGAGCCTTGTGTCTCCAAATTTGTCCAAGAAGAAATGCTGGTGTGTGCGGTGATGTTCAATCAAGACTTTACCTCCCTGCATTGGGTTTTCTTGTAACAAACTTGATTAGCAATTATGTTTCCTGCATCTTGAATTTGTTCCTTTG
This sequence comes from Geum urbanum, assembly GCA_946800695.1. Lineage (NCBI taxonomy): Eukaryota > Viridiplantae > Streptophyta > Magnoliopsida > Rosales > Rosaceae > Geum > Geum urbanum. The sequence continues at coordinate 75,195,847 of OX327000.1, read as the reverse complement.
TGTGAAGCATAGACCCTTCACTCCTGAAGATGATTGTTTTAATTTTTATATTGAAGAGTTTCCAAAAGTTTGATTTGGATTCATTTGTAGCACTACATGAGGTACGAGTTGAGAGTTTAACCTCTTAAGCTGCAGAATGAGGCCTTTTGACTTGCAGTATGGGACTGTATAGCCTAGTGTCTTGTCAAGGCTCTAAGAGGAGCTTAAATTTCATTTCATGCATCCATAGGTTTAACAACTAAATCAGCTACTGGAATCATGAATACTTTAGTCTATATATTTGGTACTGTTTCATTTTAATTAAATTACTTCATTTCTCAGGCTGTTTCTATTCTGGGCGGGAGTAGAATTCCAACCATTTACTTTTTTTTGATAAGGTGCATATGTGGCTTGCTAGTTGGAAATGCAAAACCTTGAGTATGGCTGGAAGATTAGCCCTTATTCAATCTGTCACTGCTACCATTCCTATTTTTTCCATGAGCACTGCTAAGCTTCCTATTTCTCTATGTGATGAACTACATTAGCTTAACAGGGATTTTCTATGGGGAGACAGTGAGGCAAAGAAGAAAATACATTTGGTGAATTGGGATGATGTGTGCCAGCCTAAGATTTGTGGTGGCTTGGGAATTAAGAAGACTACTCAGATGAATCAGGCTTTTCTTGCCAAGATGGTTGGAGGCTTGGTAAGAAAGACACTGGTTTATGGGCTAGAGTGTATAAAAAGAAATATTTGCAGAAGCAGCATTTGTGGTCTAGAGACTTTCAGAAAATGTCTGATTGTTCTAATTATGGAGAAGTATCTGCTGGTATCTTTGGAAATGGAGAAATAAGAAGATTTTTGATCCAAATTTTACCATGCATGCAAGTCGGGGACACATTATTAGCACTAGTGTGAAGGAATGGAAGGAGGCTCACAGTAAGAAAGTGCTTAATCTTGGTAATCAATATCAGTCTACTGTTCTTGGTTGGGTTAAACCTTGTGCTGGAATGGTGAAATTGAATGTAGATGGTGCTAGGTTAAACAATGGAGTCATTGGTGCTGGAGGACTCATTAGAGGAGATGTTGGTGAATGGTTAATTGGGTTTCAAGCTAACATTGACCATGGGTCTGTTCTTGATGCTGAATTGTGGGGATTAATCCATAGATTGAGAATGGCAGTGCAACACAAGTTTTTAAGGATTATTGTGGAGTCTGACTCTGCAGTACTTGTGAAGTTTTTACATGATGGAAATTTTGATGATCATCCTCTTGGTTCCAGTTTAAGGCGGTGCAGTCTATTGCTTCAACAGTTTGAGGAGACTCATGGGATCATGTATTCAGGGAAAAGGCTAGTGTGTAGAATGAGTCCCCAGTACATGCTTTGGAAAGATATACATTGAAGACTGTTGTGGGTTTTCTAGAACGAGGAGGACTGTTGTGTTTAGGCTCTTTTCTTTTTCTTTCTAGGCCTGTAAAAGGCTTCTTCAACCAAAAAAGAAGAAGAAGAATTCCAACCATTTAAGACATGAGTACTCTATGGTAATGGAGTTGTTTTGAGTTTTAGTGACACAACTATTTCTCCCTTACGGCCTGTGGATGCGGCGAGGTCTGATGTTGGGACCGGGTCAAACGCATCTCTTGGTGTGAGCTCTCTTAGTGGACAGTCTATTGGGCCAATTTGGTCTGGGGACCTAGGTGAGTTGTCCTCAGCAGGGGCAACATACATATCATAATTATGACCTTGACATTGATTAATTATGTCCAAAGTTTGCTGTGGAACATGTATATTCATCATTCTAATCAATCAATCAATCTCTCTCTCACGTAAGTACAAAAATCTAAATACTCGTTGAGCAAGCGAATAATGTTTTATTTGACGTGTATATCCCTGAGAACGTTCTCTTAATTACTCGTCGATGCCACTCACCCCACCATGCATATACTATACGTGTCAACCAAGCTGTCTTTTCGATCTTCCTCTTCCTCGTCGTCTAGCTATTTAGCTGCTGGCTCTGAGATCACACCGCTTCGACATCATTTAAATCGACAACGATTTTGACGACCACCGACTACATCAGATGAGCTATGATTCCTTGTCTTCTCTGATAATCAGTTTGCATATTGATATTTTAGTTTTTGTGTAAGATCAGAGTTTAGCTATATCTATATATTGTTTTCCGGATTGTGATATTCTGCTTGCATCTAGACTAATTAATCAAACTAAACAAAACAAAAACATATTAGTGACCTTCCTGAACATGGGCATCGTTCCTCTGCTTGTCAAATTGAGATTTTATTTATTTGAGCTTGTTTATGTAAAAATTGGATGTTATATTTTGAAATTTGAATATTTGATCTGGTCTGTCATTTAAATCCGATTCATATGTTCTACCGTTTATGATGAGCCTAAAATTTCCATGCCTGCTGTTTCAGATCCAAGCACCACCGCCATTTATATATGCTCGGCTTCTTTCCAACTCCGTTGCAGCTATCACCAGCGCAGACAAAGAGGCCGTGCACTTAAGAGGTTTGCATTTCTTCTAGTGTAAGCTTGATTCCCTTCTAGCAAATTTGTAAAGGCCTAGTTAAGTGACATGAAACTGAATTGTATGTGATTTTCATTATGTTGCCGAGAAAGGAGAAGACTTGTGACTTTTTTGGAATTCACAGCAATTCTCGTTGAGATAACCTAAGTTTTGCTCTGTGTCCATTTAGTAACCTAAGTTGAGTAATGCATCTAATGATACCATGGATTGGAAGTTCAAAACTCAAGACCTTAATAGATTAAATTTGCTCTTTCTGTTCATACATGTGTGTTGAAAAAGCAAAAAATGTATAAGAGGGGTATGTTTAATGTCTAAGTTGTTGTGTATAAAGATCAATACAATTATTTGTGTAGAAGGGATATCGTGTCTACTAGAGTGTGTGCTCATCTTATCTGATGATGTTGTATTTGAAATTTGCTCTGTGTCTATTTAGAACAGTAAGATAAGATTGGGGAGTCGATATAAGTTTTTTCTGCACTCTTCGTTATATGGTACAAAAGCGATTTTACATGTTTCTTTAAAGCATATAATGCTTTGTATAAAGTACTGAACTTGCATATAAGAAAGAAAAGAAACTGAAACTACTACTTGGTTAAACTGCTTACTAATGTTTTACTGTATTATATTTGTTGTATGTGTATTGAGACATGCAGAGAAACAAAGGATATATGAGCTGGAGGGACTGGAGAAGAAGCTATGACTATGCGTGGGAAGTTAAGGGGAGTCCAGATTTTTGAATATCAAATGGTGGTCAAACAGTATCAGGCAAGTTTCCTTTCTTCTTGGTACTGTTATAATTTAACTAGTGGTAATTGATTTTTTTTGTTTTTCTTTATTTAACATATCAGATTTGGGCATTGTTCTGAGTTTTCTGTTTTCATTTTTAAGTGCCTGGGTGTCAGATATGGTTTCCTTCCTTACTCAAGTCAATGCATTTGGTTGTTGGTTTTTCTTTTAACCTCTCGAACCTAATTATAGTTGGCTCTTTGTCTATCCGGTTTTAGCTGCATATGCCAAAATTTTCTGATAACGTGTTTCGTAGATCTGTTCATCTTTATCTTCTTAAATTGCTTATTTATTATCTATTATATTTTTCTTCATGGGTATGATTCTGATAATGAGTGTAAGATTGTCTACAAATTTTCCCATGGTGTTAAATCCATAGGTGGCCTGTATATACTTATTTATTGCACATTAATTGGAAAACCTTTGAACAGATTTAGGACCCAAATACAAAGGAAGTAGTTTAAAACAAAAATGTTATTGTCCTGCCAAAGTAATTATCATTAAACAGAACATAGCAAAAGTCTTGGTCACTTCCAAAGAACAAAATGAGTAGTCTGTTACTAAGACTACTTATGATACATGCCAGAGCAAGTGTCTTTAGGTAAGTAAGAGTTGTTAACAGAACTATACTTGACTAGCTTGAGTAGCTTCTAATGAGAAATGGCTAACTAAAATAGAAAGTCATGTGAAATTCTAAATCCATTGGCCCAAGCTAACTTCAGTTTTCATAGCCCCTCCAGATCTCCTCAATTTCTTCTTCGACTAGTTTGCTCCCCAAATGAACTTCGTCCAGAGCTAGGTCCATGTTCAGCTTTCCAATCTGACCTCTTGATTGTGTCAGGAAGAGTTGAACGGAGTCCAGCAGACTTGCAGGTGTCCTGCTCCATATAAGATCTGTCAAAAGTGTTTCTGCCTTGAGAATTATTCTTTCAACTTCTCGAAGTGCCTTAAATTCCTTCCATGTGGGTAACAATTGCCTGGTTGACCCACTAGCCTCCTTCACTTGTTCCTCAGCATAGAGGATGACTTTAATGAACCAGGGAACAAGGACACAAAGACTGGCATTCATTCTTTCCCATGTCTTCATGGCGAGTGACTGCCTCCATCTCTTGAACCAGTGTAGCAAACCTTTGCTGTGAGAAATATAATGTAGAAACCTGGTGGTAAAAAGGCTCAGCTCATACCCAATTTCATATGCCGCTGTCTCCACATCCTTAAGCTGATGCCACAGTCTACTACCTTCGTCATACTTCCTTAGCCATCTTACCAGGGAGATCTTTTCCTGCTCTCTTTTCTCTGGATCGAAGGAGTCCCTCCAGATCTCCTCAATGTCTTGTTCAACTGTTCTGCTCCCCAAATCAATTCCGTCTACAATCAGGTCCTTGTTCAGCTTTCCAAGCTGAACTCTCGATTGTGTCAGGAACTGTTGAGCTGAATCCAGAAGACTTGGTGTGGGTACCCTGGCCCATATAGGCTCTGTCAACGTGGTTTCTGCCCTGAGAACCAGGCATTCAATTTTTCCGAGAGCCTTAAACTGTTCCAATGTGAGCAGAGGTTGCTCGTTTACTGGCTCTTTGAGCACGCTGCTTGACCTAGCATTCTTTGGTATTGTCAGTCTCTTTTCTGCATAGAGAACTGCTTCAATGAACCGCGGGACAAGTACAGAAGGACTAGATGACATTCTGTTCCATGCCAAAATGGAGAGTGATAACCTCCATCTCTTGAACCAATCTACCAACTTCTTGTCATGGGAAATGGACCAGAGGAACTTGGCTGTAAATAGACTCAGCTCCTTCCCTAGGTCGTAAATAGCAGTCTCCACTTCTTTTAGGTGATGCCAGTCTCCATTTGCTTCTTCATACCTTCTAAGCCACCTAATCAGGGAGTTCTTGTCCTTATCTTTTCTCTTAGGATCGAATGTGTCCTTCTCTACTGACCTTGCTAGACCAAGCTGTCTACTTGCCTGATCAATTAGATGTTTTGCCCTGTCCTTATTGTTCCTAGAAAAGATTCTCAAATTTGTGATATCATTTTCCAGTCCAGCATCATACTGAGATATTATGTCCTCCCAGTCCTGCCTATCACTATCAGAAAAAGTGTCAAGAGAACCCTCCCACACCTTAGTAATGCTTTCTCGGAAATCTTCCCACTTATGACAGTGTCCAACTATTCTGTTTAGAACCTCAGACCTAATTTCTAGTTCTTTAACAAAAGTACCAATCTGATGAAGACTGATATTGATTGAATCAAAGTTGGGTGTGAGGTTATCTGGGTTTTCTGAGTTCTCAAGGACCCAGGTATTCTCTACTGACATCCAGAGATAAACCAATTGAATTTCGTAGATTAAGTCTGTGGCAATGGAGTCGGATATTACCTGAAATTTATCAGAAGCCTCTATGGGACTCTTGTGATCATAGTAGAGTTGCTTTAATACCTTTTCTGCATTTTCCAGTACGAAAGAACTGAATCCCTCGTTTTCTTTCTTCAGATTTGCAGCGATCTCCAGAATTGAAATAGGACTTGATGAGCAAGAAGACATTGTTCTGAGGAGAACGTGAGACAACTTCAGGCACAAGTTGAGGATGGTCGCCTCCATATCTTCGTAAATGGGCTCGACTGGGTTCGTCCCAACGCATCCCCAATTGGGAATCATGGTGAGAATTGGGGGTGGTGATTTCTGGGATTCAGGGATTTCTGAGGAGAACAGAGAAGAACAGAGGAGCTTTCTTGGAGCTTTTCTTGATTATGGAGGGAATGGACTCTCAAGTCTGTTGTATTTTCTGATTCTGAAGAGGAATAGTGTAGTAGACCGTTTTAAATACCCACGTGTGGGTCACGTGCCCACTTCTGGGTCGGGTGGTGATTGGGCCAATGCCATGCGAAGGCCCAAACCAAAAAAACCTGTATCACCTGTATGGCCCTTTTGATTCTTATGCTGGACATCACTCGATCAATCAATGATATAAAATGAAGGAAATTAGCAAAAATACTATTTATCTTGTATAATTTGAGTCGCAGTAGTATAACCTATATATATATAGTGATTCATCTCTCTGGTTACCTTTAGTAGAATATATAGCTTCCAAAGTAATGTTTTTATCACCTCCATCAAATCCAATTGAAACTGATATATTTTAGGATAGTCAATTTAGCGCATTCACACCCATTTATCTTTTTCGTGCATGAGGTAAAAAGTAGAAATTTATATTATTATTTATTAATTATAAAAATTTAATTTTTATTTTTTAGTAAGATTCATTGGAAAATTAAAGGGAACTAGGAATTTTTTTATACAATTTTTAAAGTATTTATGCAAATATTTGAGTTATTAATAAAATATGGCCGTTTTATTCAAATTTGGGCCGTCGATTGAAATTTCGAATCAAAATGGACGGCCCAGATAGAGAAGACCGTTGGCAGCTTGATGGCTATAGGTATGCCACGTGGCGGGTTGTCATTGACTTCTAATTACAGGTAAAAAAAGTTATTTATTACATGCGCTGAGTTTTAAAAAAAGTCACGTACCCTGGCATCATCCACGTGCGTGAGCTCCGCCATAGAATGCGTTCGCTCCAACGATCGATTTTTGATCGTCTTCGAAGAATTCCTCGAGGTCAACGATCGGTCGACAACCCAGAAAAGCACCGCTGCAATTATTTTTCGCCCCAGACGTATCATGGAGGGAAAGTTCTATTTTCGGCAAAATTCTTGCCGCTGCATATGCTCTTAGGATTGGATCTTAGCTATATATATACTAGATGAAACCCCGCTCCTGCGGCACGGTTATTCGATAAAACGACATGAAATGCTTATCAATTTAGAAACTAAGGTGGAAATCAAATATTTGAGAGAAATGTCAAAATATTAATCAAGTGAAGAATATAGTTCTACTTCAAAGATCATATAATATACCTCTCTCTCATTACACTTAAACGACATATATACATCAAGTAAATCTAAATTTGCCTAATCAAAAGTATTGATCATGTTAAAGTAAATAGGGTCTCTCTCAAAACTAAATATATATGTTGTTTGAGAACAGAATCAACCTAGTTTGCCCAAGGGGCGGGCAACAGATTTGAACGAATTTTGGTCCACCTAGTTAGGAACCCCGTACGTTGTGCGGGAATAAAAAGGGTTGTTTCGAAAGGATATTTACACAATAGCCTTGCATACAACGACGACAAATAGTTGATCTTAAAAAATGTCTTATACATCACCAGTTTATATCAATCACATATTAGTCTTGCAAACCTGATTGATAATAATCAAAATGTGTTATGTTTGCATTTTATACAAATCCAATCAATAACACAATAGTCCTGCAAGATTTCTTGTCTAGAACCCCCAAAGCCACCAAATTTGCCTAAATGTAAGCAAGATGAAGGGCAAACAACAACGGCCTAGCAATAAACACACATTAAAAATTTGTAAATTTCACCAGACATCTCGAAATACCCGAAAATGATGGATAGACAAATTTCAAGTTTGAAGATCGAAATAAGCAATCTTGTTGTAGGAGATGATCGACTCTTATCTTGCTTATATGAACTGTCGGTGAAACTGCAAGCTGCCCCGTATCCTTCCACAAAACCAATCTATCCGTCGATAGAAAGATTAGCGGACGACCATATACATATTAAATCAGAATCACTGCATAACAAACCCAGATCCTATGAAGCTTGCCTGCGGACAATCATATATACTTGCACGGATACATTTCTAATCAAACAAACTGCAAACATTAGTTCAACTTCACTCCCAATAAAATGAAGATTATAATTAAATACCTTGCTACAAAGACCTCATTGCTCCTCATCTTCCACTGCCATACCGCTACAACTCTCTTTGTTTCAAATTGTATTCTCACAGGTCCCATCTAAAATTGCCTCTGCATTAGCCACTTACTCCCTTGGCCTCTGAACTGAAAAAATTCCAACATGGATGCTTTGAACCTCACATATGTTCGATCAATCAAATAACCACTATATGCTCTGAAATCTGAAACAATCTTATAAACAATAATGATATTTTCGAAATCCTAAAATCCCTGCCAAAGATGATAGATAAGTAGAAAACATCACAACACTTAATAAGAACTGAGAATTCAACTTTATTTTCCAACAAATGAAAGCAGCTGTCAATCTTTCAAGGGATGGAAAATTAGGCAGCTAGTTTACTATATATACATGAACCTTCATTTAAATTCATTAGAGTAAGTGAAATAAGAGTATATACACGGTCTTTAAGTAATCTATCATAGGTGATCACATCAGGGAAAACATTAGCATTCGTAAATTTCTAAGCTTCATCCTACAAAACAGAACACTTTTCAGTAACTCCTTAATGCAGCCAAGAATTGAAACTAACTATTAGATTATAGAACACAAGCTCTAAACTAATCATTCGTATACCTTGGGACCTTCATTTTCTAAATGTAATGCAAGACAAACAGTTTTCACAAAGAGAAGATTGATGAAACAAAGATTACTTAAAAGAAAAAGAAAACATGAAAGTTTTTAAAATCTCTTCTGCCAACACTTAATGATTATTGTCTTCAATTATTATCAATTGGTTGAAAATCAATCTTCTTTGCTACCATTTAAAACCCAGTAATCCGAATTTAAAACCCATCCACAAAAATATCAAACTCAAACTTGGCAAACCCAAATCATACACATCAAAAAGAATAAAAAAGTTCAAACCCAATTCAATACCTGAACAAAAGGCTTCAAAAGAGACAATGGGAACTTCTTCCTATAGCTGACGACAATAGTCTACAACTCCCCAGTTCCATTATCGATGCCCTTCTTTAACCTCATGAAATCTGCAATTGAATTGCTCGAAATTAAGCATAAGTTGATTGGATAAGCTAGTTTTGGCAGAGATGAGAGAGAGAGAGAGCGAGATCGGAAATCTGGAGCCAGAGATCGCAAGATATCGAAAAGAAACGAAAGATGTAAGAGATAAAGAGAAGAGAGATCACATATCGAGAGGAAAACTATTCTTATCCAGAATAGTAATGAGCTCGCCCACGTTGCACTTTTGGAATAGTATGAAGGTTTCCCATAATTCTAAATGCTTTGCCCCTCTGAGATGGTATTTGTAGAGTCACAAAGTCTTACCTCATCAATTATTGCATTATAAACAACACCAACTGTGGAAATCTTCCCAATGGTTAGACCAATTGAGACACATACAAATGGGAATTTGCAACCAATGATATGAACCACATAAGTAATGAGAATTGATTTGCAATAAGGGAAGAAACAATCTACCACACAACAGGTGATATTACCCATGTACAAAATTAGTGATGCCGTCCAGAGGATCCACTATCCATGTTGGATCATTAGCAGCTCTGTTACACCATAAGCAGCGGTAATTTCTTCCACAATGAACTAACATTAACACCACTAAAGAAATTTCAGAACATACAATAATCTACAAACATAATCATGCACTGGAATTCTAAACACCAAACCGCGACTCCGTAAATACATACAGTAGAAGATAATTAATAGAAAGCTAACCTCATATGTGGGGTAAAGCTACTTAAGGTGGTTAAATATAAGATATTCACATGCCTTATCAGTCTCCATGCCCAAATCAAAGATGAGAAAATTTCAAACCCAGTAATCAGAATTCAAAAGAAAGTAAACACGTATAGATACATGTTTATGATGCATACTTGATCAAATGGAAAGCCTTGTTGTTCGCAAAATTCAAAGAGGCAAGCACTGCGATCAAATTGGGATATCAATTCCAAACCCTCACCATTTAGTCTAGCTTAAGATCTCCAAATACTTGATCAAATGGAACCTCAACTGAGCACAGATCTCATAAGGACATCCATAAGTGAATAGCAATCCAACAGTATCCATATTTTGTAGGAAAAATAAGTGATATTAAATTAAATTAAATACAACAAATACTAATGAAATAATTAGTAAATTGTAAACATATGAACAAAGAACAAATTATGGGTAAGAAGATGAACTAAGTTGAGTCACGTGTATCACACGCTTTCCTTAAGAACTTTTACGCTGCCCACAGGCTTGTATGGCGTTGTTCTCCTAGGATAAAACAACTTCAAATTTTTGTACCGCAGCACAAGAACTTCTGTTCGAACTGAAGAATACCTTACTCTATCACCGGATTTGCTCTGAGTTGAGAGAGTGAGGGAAGTGATTAGAAGAGGAGATTGCTTTCTGATGGGATGAAGAATGAGGGAGGATGAAGCCTCTATTTATACATGGATGAGATGGAGAAATACAGCGACGAAGGTTGAGGTATCTTTGTCACTTCAGTTAACACATGGAGCGACAAAGATACCTCAATCTTCGTCGCTCTGTTGGATAATAGTAAAAAAAAAATTATTCAAATTTTTACATACCAAGTTACGACAGTACCTAATTATGCACACAATGTTGACAAAATCATTCTCAACACAAAATATGCACAAAACAAACTCAATGAACACACAATCATCCATACACAAAAATACGTAAACTACAAATCTAAACGTACACAATTTTGATGCCTATACAAACCCTAACTATTATTATTCACAAATTGGAGTCTTGGTTGGCACCCAAATTGCAGCTAGACAAAAAAAAAACCTCTGAGAAACTCCAATTATTTAATCTTGATTAGGGCCTTGTCTGAATTGTTGTCACTTTTTAGAGAGATGACTTGTTCTAGACTAGTTCCATAAAACATCACTCTCAACATATGGTCATATGGCAATCCAAAACTTTTCGCTCACTATCAAAGAAATGTGATTATACATATATTGATGGGATTTAATGTTTTTTTTTAAAGTAAGGACTTGCGGCCACCCTTAAGTCTCGATTAATGAAATGGTAGAATACAAAGGGAGGACGTAGTGCCTAAACCCTATCAGAAGAAAAATATCTGACATACTATCAGGGGATTAGACTAAGACATTGTATCCTAAACTGCACAATTTAGCAAAGAATGCATCATTGGCTACCCCATTTGCTTTACCTTTATGGCGACACAGTACAGAAAAGATAACACGACTATGGCGATGCATCAAATCACTTTGAATACATTTCCAACTATGCTGCTGACAAAAAATACTGTCAACACTATATCTCATCCTGCCACTAAAAGGGAGCACCCATGCGACAAACCAATGAACGTCCTGGCCTAGAGCAGACAAGGCACTAAATGTGCACATTCCGAGACAAAGCCTACTTCTTCCTACCTCACACTGGTATAGACTTATTTTTAACAAAATAACTAAAAATAGAACATAAAAACAACTAAAATGTAGAACTTCAAAAGGTATAATACCCGGCCCAACTTCGGAGCCCACTAGAGAGCAAAGTAGCAACCCAGCCCATCTTCCTTCTAGAACCCAGCAGCCGCACACCTTTTACCCCTTGCTAACCTCTTGCGCTGACGCCCATCTTCGGCAGAACTTCACCAGCCGAATCAACACGGATCCTCGCCGTGCTTCAGTCCACCACCACCACCTCTAGGTCGTCAAACTTATTAAGCCCATACTGCACCCAAAGCTGAATCGTCGAATCTGAATGTCGACACACTCCAAGCCTCGAGAAGCACATCACCAGCAAAACTGCTTGACTAGAAAAGATAAGATCCAAACCGAGGAAGCCCAACCTCGCACCTTCACCACAAAACAGTCGGTAAGCCCTTCTCCTGATATACCCAAGTTCTGGGAAACACAAACCTAGTTGCACTCTGACTCTAATCAGACTCCAACCCTCACCATCACTCAACATCGGACCACACAAAGTACCCGTCCGACAGCACCTTGGAGCGCCGCCCACTAGGCCAGAGGCCGCCACAGACGAGGCCCAAGGCCGCCGGACAAGTGAAGAAGACTAAAGATTAGACAACAGTTTTTTGTAGGGCGGCGCTTATGTATCCTCTAGTTTTGTATGGAAGATTTATTCTCCGGGATTCAATGCTCTTGAGATAATGATAATGGAGTAAAAAAAAAACTCGCACTTCCCTCTATAGTGAAATTAGGAACTTTATTAGCGTACTTAATACATTATCTGAAAATTGTTAGATGTTGATCGAGTGATGATAATGTGTCTAAACATACACCGGTGAGCACTAAACAAGTTATGGGCTATGTTCACCGCAAAAAATCGAGACAAGTATCTAAACAAGTTAACTACATATGCCGATGAGCACTAACTTCCAACTAAAGCCTACACGAATAACCAATTGCTCTTCGTGGAAATTTTTAAGACACCATCTAAAACTAACACATGAGATGATCAATAACTCCACAAACATATAAAAATGAACTATATCTCCACAAAATAGTAGATTTGACCCTCCACCAAACCTTTGATCCTATGACCAAGCATCTTCGGAAAATAACGATCCAAGTTACCTAGGTAACTAGGTTGCTTCATCGTTTAGGTTAAGTCATCTCTAGTTTAGGAACAAGAATTTGATACAGCCTCAAAATCAGTGAAAATTCATCTCCAACTAAAGACAGGGCTATACCAAAAATTGATAAAGTATCCCGATCAGACAAAGGGCTGGACTATATTAGGAGTTACCATTTAGCCGATAGGCCCAAAAAGTTTGTGGGCAGTCCGAGACCCATTAAGTCCAAACCTGGGCCGACCCAAATTTAGACTCGAAAAGTTCCAGCTCGATGGGCATAAGACCAGGCTTGGACCGAGTATAGTGATATTTAATAAATTAATATAGTCTTATAATTAACTAAGTATAGTGATATTTAATAAATTAATTATAGTGTTAGTATTACAATAGAAAATTTAGTCTTATAGTATTTATTTATTTTTCCTTACAGTAGTACGTTCTATCCTATTTCCTATTTGCTCCAAAAAAAGTCTATTATTAGAGTAGCAATAAAGTCTCATTGAGAGAGTTATTTTATCGTAGTTTCGCTTGAAGAGTTAAAGAGAAAAAAAATTATATATATTTTTTAATTTTATGTTTTTATGTTATTAAATATAAAATGTCCAATAGACCCAGCCCTATGGGCTTAGCCCGACCTGAAAAGCCTGTCAAGGCCTAACCCGTGGGCTGCCCACGGGTTTGAAATTTTTGGAAAAGGCCAGCACATTGCCGACCCCTAAGCTATATATGACACTTGGCATAGCCCTGAGGTATATTTTTGTGTGGACCATAATTATACTTAAAAACATAAAAATTGATGTTCCTAATGGTTAAATATTTAATTAGTGCTCATCAGTGGCGGATCAAAAAAATTATTTATGTGAGGGCGAAATACAAGAAATTATAAAAATTATCAGTGAAATCTTGATTACATGTATATTATTATGTAAGCTTTCGATTAAACTGAAATTTTATTAGGTATATGTAATTTCTTATTGGACGTAAGTAGTGCCAAGGGGGGCTGGTGCCCCCACTGATCACAAATTTTTATAATTTTTTGTATTTCGCCCCCACATAATTAATTTTTTTGGTGCACCACTAAGAGCACTAATTAAATATTTAGCCATTAGGAATATTAATTTTTAAGTGTCTAAAAAGTTTGAATTAATAAAATAATATAAAAATTATAATTATAGTCTTTACGAGTTAGAGATGACACAAAATATAACGAGTTAGAGACGACACAAAATATAATTCTCATTATTTATTTAAATAACATATTTAAGAGACTAAATTACAACTTTGGCCAAATATACCCTATAAAAATCGGAGATTGCCTTAGAGCATCTCTAACAATGGATGGTTCTATACTCTATTATGAAACTTTGTAAAATCACTATTCATGTAGAACTTTCTCATCTTCAAAAATCAAGGTCTCATACCTCATTTTAAGACTCATCTTCTCATCTCCAATCATATGGTTTTATATTTTATACCTTAAAATTCATAATCTTTATTATATATTTCTTTTTGGATTAAAGTAGCAAATTTTGGTGTTGATAGAATGAATTTTGGTGTTGGTATATATAGACATATTTTTTTATAATTTTTTTTCAGTGTTTTTTTATATTAATTTAAGTAGGAAAACAATATTAAATGCATTGATATAAAAAAATATAGCTGTTGGTGACTAAAAAAACCCATTGGGCTCAAAGAGCCAAACCAGCAGCAGCAAAGGGGCCTGCCATCTAACGCTCCAGTCGACCTGGTCAACTTTGAAAGACACTCGCGCGCGCTTCCTTCTATTTCTCTCTCTTCACGCGTCATACATGTTCTCCCTCCAGCTCACGTACCTTTTCCCATCATTCTCTCTCTTCGGCTTCTCACCCAATTTTCCTTCTCTCTCTTCGTCATCCATGGTCCACCAAAATCACAAGATTCTATACTTCATATCAGATTCTATTTTAGAATCTAAAATAGGATATAAAATTAATGTTTAAGGTATATAACTAGAATCTTATAGAGTTGGAGATAAATTTTTTTTTGAAGGTTCTATTAGGAGATACGACACCTCCAACCATGGAGATGAACTTGAGCAGTGAGTAGTGACTACTTGACTAGTGACCCTTGTGGTCGTTGCCACTCTTACTTTGTTGGACTAGTATTGGTGGGTCTTCCTAGTTAATGAAATCGACGTCTCTCCTCCTCCTATCTCCTCGAAAACTCAAAAATAAAATAAAAAATTATCTCATGGATAAAAAAGCCCGGGGAGATGATATATTGGCCTATAAACCACAAACCGCATGCCACAAACAAAGCTAGCCTCCCAATTTCAGACAACCACAACAAAGTTAACAAACCCTCCTCCGGTCCTCCCACATTTTCTCTCTACAACAATGTCAGACTACATCCCTCAAGAAATCCTCCACAAAATTCTTCTCAAACTACCCATCAAAACTCTAGTTCAATCCACTCTTGTTTGCAAGTCATGGTCTTCACTCATCCAGTCCTCACCTTTCATCACTTCCCACCTCCGCCGCTCACTCCCACCTCTCCCTCCGCCACCCACGAGAGCCTCTCCCACGTAACACGTCAGCACTTCTTATTAGTATAGCAGCATTATTTCGTTAATTAAACACAATTACTCAATTAAGCAGGTGATCAACACCTACCCGACCACTCGAAAGACCACCAGGCAAGCTACAACTTCGCCCACAAGACCGACCCCATCCGAGAGCGCATGCGCCCGACAGGCGCACATTCGAATGTTCGTTCCACATGACAACAAAACAGCTCCATCCCACATCGAAGAGCACAAGTAAGCAACGATCTCACCCATCTATATAGGTAAGGCATTCACTACAGGTAAGACTCTCTCGTTAATTCCAACAGAGAGATAGGCATTTAATTCCATTCAATACTCCAACCTACTTTCTTACACGTTCGCTTGACTGTTATATCCAATACATCTTCTAACTTAGGCATCGGAGCGTTGAAGGCAGGCCCCCCCTGTCTCGACCATCTGACCGCCCGTTTGTCGTTGTATTCTTCTAACAGTGGGAGCCGAACATCCGAATACCCAAACGCCCGAAGAGAGAGGAAACACCCGATCATCGGAACAGCCCGAACGTTCGGACGCGAGAGGATTACTCGTACTTGCTTCTGCTACATTACGTCCCGCGTAATCCGGTAGAAACAGATGGCGCCGTCTGTGGGAAACTTACAAATTGCAAACCTCGCATAAACACCACCAACCAAAAGCCCACATGCATACTCAGGAGTCAAACGTCAGTGATACACCCATCGAGGAAACACCCCCAGGCGCACGGGCGCGGCAAGTGGTGGAGTTGGGGACGAGCAGCAGCGGCGAAGAGCGTGTCGATTGCCTGCTCCAGAAGCTGCGAGAGGCAGCATTCGAAAGGGACCATGAGCGCCAGGTTCGGCAGAGGCTGGAAGAACGATTGGACGCGCTCGTCAGCCAACAGCAGATACAACGCGAACGGATCCAAGAGACCGCCAACAACGAAGAGCAACACTTGTTTGGCAGGACCGACCCCCGAGCGTTCCGCACGCCCGCACTAGCGGGGGAATCGGCACCCCCGACAGACAACGCTCTGATCCTTCGGAGGATGGAGGAATTAGCAGAGGAAGTCTCGCGCCTGCGGAAGGACAAGCTTGCCGGGCAAGGTGGGATGTTCACCCCCCGGGTCAGTCCGTTCTCAGCACACATACTGGAGAGAGGAAGGGACCTCAACGCGAAGACAGCAAAGATCACCCGATTCGACAAAAGTGGGGATCCCCGCACGCACATCGACGAGTTTTGGTGCGCCACAGACGGAACCAGGTATTCGGACTCGACCCTGTGTTTTCTATTCCAGGAGATGCTGACAGAGGAAGCGAGGAATTGGTTCTATGAGATTCCGCCGGGCTCCATCCATTCGTTCCTTGAATTAGCGGAGAGCTTCCAGAGGCGCTACAGGCTCCAGAGGAAGTACAACACCACGGGCATCCTCATCAAGGTCCGCCAGGGGATGGACAAGAGCCTGTCTAGCAATATCAACCGGTGGAGGGCGCTGGCGAGCACATGCAGGGATCTCGACAAGCGGGTGGCCAAGGTAGCCCTGATGGACAACATGCTCGCGACACCGTTCATAGAGAAACTAGTGAGGAAAGAGCATCTCGACTACGACGAGATCATGGACCTGATCGTACAGAAGGGGTTAGTGGAGACGCGAGTGTACGGGTCCGCCTCCGAGTCTAGCACCAACAGGCCGAAGGACGTAAGCGCTCAACCACGACAATCCACGGACGACAGAGGAGAGCCAAGCGGAGGCTATAAGAGAAACCGAGACGCACATGGACAAAATCACCGGAGGCCGTCCCCCCGCAACTATCAGAGCATCCGACACAACCAGGCGAGGGGACCAGCGCCACAAGGAGCCCGCCTCCCGCAAGCACCACGGCACCGACCGGCCGAACATGAGGTCTACGTGATCAATCGACAATCGAACGAACAGCTACTCCGCCAGCACCGACGCCAGATTCAACCGCCGAACAACGTGTCGAAGGAGAGGACCCCGCCCAGTTGGACCCCAAATATCTGGTGCGAGTACCACCACACCGCCACTCACCACACCAACGACTGCGTCATGTTGAAGAAGGTCCTCAGGGACATGCAGGGACATGGACGGATCGCCCGTGGGAGGTAAACATCGAGACCAGGGGGACTATCAGCACGATATCCGGAGGAAAGCGCAAGGAGGGGACTTCGTCGCCCGATCGCCCGAGCAGGGAGGTGCTGACGATCGGAACGGGAAGGACGAGCAAGGCAGGAAGAAGGAAGTCGCCAACCATCAGCTTCACGGCGGAGGACGAAGAAGGAGGCCCGAAGGACAGCACCCTGCCTTTCGTGATCAACGTGATCATAGACCGATTCCTTGTAAAGAGGGTTCTGGTGGACAATGGGGCGTCCGTGAACGTGATCTATCTGGACGCGTACACGGCGTTAGGCAGACCCTCGCACAAGATGACGCAGGACCACAAGTGCGTCGCCAGCTTCACGGGGGAAAAATCATACCCGATCGGAAGCGACAACATTCAGGTCAGGATCGGCGCCCCCGACTCTGCGCACAGCGAGGTCCGGACAGACTTCGTCGTTATGGACACCCCCTCCCCATGCAATGCCATACTTGGGAGGCCAGGGATCAACATGCTGAAACTGATCATCGCGGGGCACATACTGTTGGGACTGTTCCCGACGGAGCACGGGGTCGGGCACGTCCGAGGGTACAACTACGAAGAAGCGACGAAGCCCCGGAATAGGCAAGAAGTCCTAGCCATGGAAGGATCGGCACCAGAGACGGAAGTACCGGACGACCCGCGCGACGGGCTGATGGCAGTATCCCCCGTTCCCGAGCGCGAAGAGCTGAGAACGATCCAACTATCCTCCGAGCAACCGAAGAGGACGATCCTGATCGCACTGCTAAAAGAGAAGCAGGAAGTGTTCGCGTGGTCGTACAAGGACATGCCCGGGATCAGCACGAACATCATATCCCATAAGCTAAGCGTCAACGTCGGCACACGGGCAGTGAAGCAGAAGCGGCGGGCGTACAAGGTGGAACACTACGCGGCAATGCATGAGGAGGTGGACCGACTGCTGGGCATCGGGTTTATCAGCAAGGTGGATTACCCGAAATGGATCTCCAACGCTGTAATGGTGCAGAAGAACAACAAAAAGTGGAGGATGTGCATTGATTACAGCGACCTCAACAAGGCATGCCCGAAAGACAGCTTCCCTTTGCCAAGGATCGACCAGTTGGTAAACGTGACAGCCGGGCACGAACTCCTGTCTATGATGGACGCATACTCGGGATACAATCAGATCTTCATGGACCCCGAGGACCAGGAAGCGACGTGCTTTGTGACGGACAAAGGCTTGTACTGCTACGTCGCCATGCCGTTCGGGCTAAAGAACGCAGGCTCCACGTACCAGAGGCTCATGAACGCGATGTTTCATGTCCTGATCGGCAACATCGTGGATGTGTACGTGGACGACATACTGGTAAAGAGCGTTCGGGCGGTCGACCATGTCCAGAACTTGGGGACTGTGCTCGACGTCCTCATCGGGAACGGCATGAGGTTGAACCCGTCCAAGTGCACGTTTGGAGTCACCAATAGTAAATTCCTCGGATACATCGTCAGCCAGCGGGGAATCGAGGCTTCGCCCGCCAAGGTGAGGGCGATCATCGACATGAAGTAGCCCGTCAAGAAAGCAGACCTACAGAGCCTCACGGACAAGCTCGCATCACTAAACAGGTTCATATCTCGTTATTCGGACAAATGCGCCCCATTCTTCAAAGCTCTCCGAACGACGAACAAGCGGGAAGTCGTATGGACACCTGAATGTGAAGCATCCTTTCTCCAGATCAAGGAGTACTTGGCCTCGATCCCACTCCTATCCAGACCCGTTCGAGGGGAGGTACTATACATTTACCTGGCCGCCTCCCTCACGGCCGTTAGCTCAGCCCTCGTCCGCATGGAAGACTACACGGAACTGCCCGTTTTCTTTTCAAGAAAGGGCATGACGGGCGCTGAAACCCGATACCCTATGATCGAGAAGATGGCGCTCGCACTCATCACCGCCGCCCGACGACTGAGGCCATACTTCCAGGCACACAGCATCCACATCCTCACAAACGCGCCCATGCGCCAGATCCTGCAATCGCCCGACCACAGCGGCCGCTTGGCAAAGTGGGCAATCGAGCTCAGCGAATTCGACCTCCAATACAAACCCCAAACAGCGATAAAAAGGCAAGCAGTGGCAGACTTCATCGCCGAGTACACGGAGGCAGAAACAACACCAATCGGCGCACCCGGCAGCCCGACGGTAGAGACATCCGATAAACCAGAGGTTAAGGAAGAACCATTGTCGGAGTGGAACCTCTACGTCGACGGATCATGCACAAAAAAGACAAACGGCGTCGGGAACATCCTAACCGGGCCAGGAGGGGTAAACGCGGAGTACGCCCTCAAATTCGAATTCGAGACGACCAACAACGAAGCCGAATACGAAGCGCTCATCGTAGGCCTACAGCTGGCCAAAAACTCAGAGGCGCCCGACCGCAATGTATTCAGTGACTCGCAGTTGATAGTCAGCCAGATCGGAGGGGAATTCCAAGCGAAAGGAGAGTCAATGATCGCCTATCTGAAGCACGTGAAGGGGCAAATCAGCAGGTTCAACTACGTCAACATCAACCACATACACCGGGGGCTCAATACGAAGGCAGACATGCTCGTCCGATTGGCCACGGCCCCCGTACACACGGGACCAGGGCAGTGGATTGTCGAAGTGTTGCGGCGACCAAGCATCTCGGAAGCAGAACAGATCCTAGCAATCGAACCACATGAGCGCAGCTACATGGACGTACTCATCGCGTACAAAGCAAGAGGAGAGTTACCAGAAGACAGGTGAGAGGCCAGAACCATCGTCGCGCGGGCGGCAAACTTCAGCATACGGGATGGAGCGCTATATCGACAAGGGAAGACTTGGGCGAGCCTCAAGTGCGTCACCCCGACGAAGGGCAACACAATCCTGCAAGAAATCCACTCGGGCACGTGTAGCCACCATGCGGGCACTAGATCGATCGCACACAAGGCCATTCGGTGTGGATTCTGGTGGCCCACCATCCACGCTGACGCCACAGCACTAACGAGCAAGTGCCACTAGTACCAGCTGCACGCGTATCACCACCACACGCCCGTCGTCCCACTGTCCATCCTTCTGTCGCCCGTACCATTCGCACAGTGGGGACTGGACCTCATCGGGGAACTTCCGAAATCCAAGGGGCAGTACAGGTACCTGATCGTCATCATCGACTACCACACCAAGTTCATTGAAGCCCAGCCAATGGCAAAGATCACGACAGAAAAGGTCGAGCGCTTCCTCTGGCGTTTCCTCTTCTGTCGCTACGGGACCCCGATCAGCATCATCACGAACAACGGGCCACAGTTCAACAATCCTCGACTCACAGCCTTCTGCAGGCGACAAGGAATGGAGCTCATATTCGCGTCACCAGCACACCCCCAGACGAACGGACAGGTCGATGCAGCAAACAAAATCATCAAGGCGGGCATCAAGAAGAAGATCGAAGACATCGATCCCGGAGAAGCAGAATTCGGGCGCTAGCCCGAGATCATCCCAGAGATCCTATGGTCCATCCGAACGACCGCCAACTCAGCCACGGGAGAAATCCCGTTCAGCCTGACATTCGGAACCGAAGATGTGCTACCACTAGAAATCACCCACCAGAGACCGCGGATCGAGAGGTACGATCCGAGCACGAACGACGAAGGACTACGACTTAACAACGATCTACTGGAAGAACGGAGAGACACGACGCATCTCCACAACGTAGCGAACAAACAGAGAATCGCCCGACTGTATAACCAGCGCATTCGAGCTCGACCTATCCAACAGGGGGACTGGGTAATGAAGGCGATCCAACAGAAGGTCAAGGCACTCCGTCCATCATGGGAAGGTCCGTATGTCGTGGACGAGGTGGTAAGCGCCATCACTTTTTACCTTAGGGACATGTAAGGTCAACGACTGCAATACTCGTGGAACATCCAGCACTTGC
Organism: Geum urbanum; assembly: GCA_946800695.1. Taxonomy (NCBI): domain Eukaryota; kingdom Viridiplantae; phylum Streptophyta; class Magnoliopsida; order Rosales; family Rosaceae; genus Geum; species Geum urbanum. The sequence goes on along the minus strand of OX327000.1, from coordinate 75,174,521 downwards.
GGAAGTACTTTCATTAAGTTTTATCTTTTACTGTACTCACTACAACATTTTTACCCATTGCCGGCGACTTTTATGTCGCCGGCAATGTTTTTGCACATTACCGGCGATTTTTGCCGGAAAAATCGCCGGTAATGTCTTTTTTTTTTTTTTTTACATTACCGGCGATTTTTGTCGCCGGTAATGTCCGTCGCCGGCAATGTCTCGACGGTAATGTTAAAAAAAAAAAAAAGACATTACCGGCGACTTAATTTTTGTCGCCGGTAATGTCTTTTTTTTTTTTTTTTTTTTTTACATTACCGGCGACATAAATGTAAGTCGCCGGCAATGTCTTTTCCGGCAAGAAATTACCGGCGACTTACATTTATGTCGCCGGTAATGTTAAAAAAAAAAAAAAAAGACATTACCGGCGATTTTTCCGGCAAAAATCGCCGGTAATGTCCAAAAACATTGCCGGCGACATAAAAGTCGCCGGCAATGGGTAAAAATGTTGTAGTGACTTATGTATTCTTGACCCGCCCACCCGATACTCGGGGGACTGGGGAGAGACTGTTCGCGTTGATGTAACACTTAGTCAAATACCATAACAAAAATAAGAGAGCGTACGCACACGTGAACCATTCAAAAAAAAAGAAAAGAGACAAGAGTAAAGGGCACACACATACGGAAAGAAAAGAAACTTCATTATATTTACTACTCCAAAAAAAGGCACGAACGGCCAGTTACAACAAAAACTATACTATTACAAAAAAAAAGAGGGAAAAAAATCTATGCTACCGCCCCATCCGCATGCTCCACACCCGCCTGCCCCGCCCCCTCAGCCGCTTGCACAGGCTGCTCTGGCTCTACGGACGCCCCACCTTCAAGCGACTGCAGATGCTCGCGGTAGCGGTTCAGATATAGGAACGGAGACACGGCCTCCTGGAACTCGACCACCTGCTCCTCGGCTTCAGCAGCCACCAACTTCAAGAAATCTGAAAACTCCTTGAAGGCGGAAACCGCCTCCGCTTGGGCCTGCTTGACCCGTTCCGCAGACCAGGCCCGGCGCTCAGCCTCCATCAAGCGGGATTCCATCTCCGCCAGCTGGTTGGCTACTTCCGCACGCGCATTCTCCACAGCGGCGAGGGCGCTGTCCCGCTCGGCCTTCAGCACGGCCTCACGTTCCGCAGCCTCCTGGAGTTGTCGGACTTGGCGATCCACCAGCTCGTTGCCTTGGCAAGAACATGCTGCAGCTTCTTGTGCGACCGGGCAGCCTCGCGCGCTTCAGCCTTCAGCATCGCCACCTCGCGCTCGACAGTCTTCCGCACGCGCAGAACGAATAGCTTGTGCTGCAACATCGTACAAGCGTTGAAGGCCTGGTCCAGGTCATCCACGGGACGAGAGAGATCTATATCACTATGAGGCCGGCTCCGCCCACCCGAACTCCGGGAGGCCTCCCGCCTATCCCTCTGCTCGACACGGCGCTGGTCACGCTCCAGTTGCCGCTGCTCCTTCTCATGGGAGAGGCGATCCCGCTCGGCTCGGTCTTGGCCCCTAGCAGCAGAGGAAGGAGTCGGAAGCACAGACCTTTGGTTTCCCGTGGCACCTCCACGCGGGCGGGGGACGACCGCCGGAGACGAACAGATGGCCGGGGCGCAATCAGCGACGTTCAGGATCGGGATCTTCGCCTGGACGCTGTTCCCCACAACGAGACCTCCGTGCCTGTCATCCGCGACCTTGCGCACATTCTCAGCAGTAGACAGCAGGGCAGCCATGCGGCGCTTGAGGGCCCCATCCTTTTCGGTCGCCTTCAACTTGGTCATCTTGGCTGCAAAATACACAAACGGAAGGTTAGCAACAGTCAGTAACACTTGATCATTTTCTTAGCATGCAAGAGTAAAACTACAAAGCCCGAATGGACCGGGTGCTCAGGCGAGACGCGTGCGCTCGATCAGGTCCCAGTGGCATGCCGCCCAGAAGTATCTCGCCTCAGGCGCTGGGTCAAAGATGAACTTCAACCGAGCTATCCTGGCCTCTTCCACGGGCGTCAGCGGGTACTCGTTTGTATCGGGTGAGTGGAAGAACTGGGGGACTCGATCAATGCGATCGGTGTTGGCCGCATACTCCGGGGCGAAGGAGCCGAACTCTCAGTCACCCCCGACCAGGCAACTAATCATACGCCATGAGGTCGACGAGCTTGGCGGGTCAACCAGCCACCACTTCACGCGCAGCTCCACCGTGAAGGTCCCCGAGTCCCTCTGGCGGGTACGGTACTTGAGACGGAAGAAGTGGAGGAACTCCGCCCGCGTCAGCTAATCCATCCCGCTCACCCGGAAGATGTTGAACATGGCCACGAGCGTACGGGTGAGCGTGGGCCCACACTGGCCGAGGGAGTTCTTCAGAAGCGCCAGCATGTATTGAAAGAAGGGATGAAGAGGCAGCTTGATCCCAGCCTTCAAGTGGAACTCACTGAGGCAGACGTGGCCGGGCGAAGGTCGAGTGAACGTGTCGCCCTTCCCAGGGATCCGCAGCCTCACGGAGTTAGGGATGTGGTAGTCGCGCGCCCACCGCGCCATCTCCTTCACTGACGGCGCACGTTCGGGCTCTTGGACAGGAACCCCATCAGGCAGCAGTGTACGCGGCCACCTTCTGCGAACTGGGGCACGAGCGACTCTCGTTGTACTTGCTTATCACCCCACAGCCCAGAAGAGGATGAAGACCCACCTGACGACCCCGACGACTCCCCTAACCCTGCGGCAGCGAGCACTCGTTCTTGATCCATCGGCTGCACGACAGGAGAATCGTTAGGGATGTACCGTAAAGGCGCTACACTCATCACAGATTCGGACGAGGCGTCCGACCCGCTCGTGCATGGACTACAGCTAAACCACCCCGCCCCCGGAACGTACACCCGTTCACGCGACATATCACTCGATACTTCTATCGGTTCCATCTCCTAGACAAGCGCACACACGCAATACCCAAACACTTAGCAAAAAAAACCCAAAAAATCTACCCCAAACAGATCAAACCAAGCACGCCTCAAGAACACGCCTTGTTCTTGAGACGCAAACCCAGAAAAAGAAAAAACCTAGAAGCCGTGAACGGAGAAGACACCGGAAAAAGCAAAACAACAAGAAGCAACAAGAGCAGAATTGGGGAAACTCACCAGAAATTGAAGATTGAGACTTGAAAGATGGACGACGACGACGAACTCCGGCAAGAACACAAGAACAGAGATCAGAAAACAAGAACAGTGCACAGAGTAAATTTTGCAGAGCTTCAGTAAATGTGAAAGCAATGAGGAAGACGACACCACGAAAGCCTATTTATACTGACCCAATGGCACACGCGAGCGAACGCTAGCCGTCCTATTTTTCGCGTGCCCACCGTCAGATGGTGACACGTGTCCACAAGGCGGTTTACTTACCCGCCTAAGTAACCGTGCTCACCCTTCGGCTTCCCGCCTCGTTTTTAAACCCTAGCACGATCTACCACGACTCGCCACGTGTCAGCAATGCAGCCTCTCACGCTCCCACGCGCCTGACGACTAGGCTTCCAGCAGTTACTACGTCATCAGCATTTATTACACACGACACGCCAACATTAATTACGCCGACTAGCATTTATTACACCAACAGTTCCCAAGGAGAAGCCGAAAGGAATGTCACTCCAAACGTCCCATCAGCCACACCACCCTGCCCAAGACACGCCATACACGTCACGACTCCAGCCATTCGGACTGGCGCACACACCACCCGCACGACCAAGCGCCCGAGAAATCTCACAGGCAAGTAAACGTCACCCCACCAGGTTAGTGCAAGACCATTGAGGCGCCCCGAAAGAGGTCAACGTCACGCGTTTCCTTTCGGCGTGTGCGCGCTCAAAGCAAGGCCCTTTTAGGCTACCCGAAAGAGGCTAACGGTCCTCGTTCCCTTTTCGGCGTGTGCGCTATAAGGTACAGTAGACAGCGCGTGATATCGTCTCCCTGGCTCTGTTAACAAAGCCAGAGCACAAGCGGCTGCTTGCGACTCCGCGCCTAGACACCCAGTAAGAGGTGACTCACCGTTTGGACTACGCGGCACGGAAGCGGCTAGCGTCACTCGTTACCTTCCGGGGCGCGCACAATTACAGGACCATTCGAGCGGCTCGAAAGCGACCCACACCTTTCGGAGTACGTGTCGTGTGATGGGCGACTCGGGAGTGGCCCCATTTCTTCCGAGGGCGTAACGTTAACATTAGCCGGGTTAGGCGGCACGATAGTGGCAAGAACCTATCGGGGCACGCGCTAAAACCGATGAGCGGCACGGGCATGCGGTCCGTCCCCTCCGTGCGTGCTGCAACACATATACGTAACGGTATGGGCCCCACCGTTGACGCTACGTTAGGTTGGCGCCGATGAGTCGAGGATCTCCTCTCGGGCACCTAAGCTCGGCCGTTCCGAGGCCTATTCTTGGCGAGCTCCGAACAGCAAGATTCGTTCGGGAGTGGCGCGCAAGCGGCTCGGAACCATCATGCATCAAGAACGACCGTTCCGAGGCCCATCCTTGGCAGACCCCAGACAGCAACATTCGTCGCGGGGCCGGGTAAGCGGCTCGGAACCATCCATGCATCCAAGAAAGGCCGTTCCGAGGCCCATCCTTGGCGGACTCTAGACATCACGATTCGTCGCAGGGCCGGATAAGCGGCTCGGAACCATCCATACATCCGCATACACGCATACATCCACAATCACGCATACATCAACACCCACATCATCATACATATACACATACACATAAACATCCGCATACTCATTCACTTATACATACACCCACATACTCATACATACTTGTACCTGTACTATAAACATCCGCAAGATTTCTTCTACATACTAACACGCATCCGCATACACACATTCGCACTCATTCACCCCATGACTGACATACATCCGCATCCATATTCGCCCGAATAGCTCCACAGGGCGCGCGGCTCCAAACAACAAGATTCGTTTGGGAGGTCGGGCCCAAGGTACACGACCGCACGAACAGGTACACAGTCAGCCACAAGACACACACCCGAACAGGCGCACAGGTACTCACTCCGTCAAGCGAGCCCTTTCTTGACCGGAGAGTTGGGGGACTTGGGGGTTACAGGACCACACATCGCTGCTCAATCGGATAAGTATTTTGTTTAATCGCACGAACCCTTTTTCAACTCCCCAATCAAGAAATATCTCTTTGACTTGGGGACTTGTGGGACTTGTTAGTATAGCAGCATTAGTTCGTTAATTAAACACACTTACCCAATTAAGCAGGTGATCAACACCTATCCGACCACTCTAAAGACCACCAGGTAGGCTACAACTTCGCCCACAAGACCGAGCCCATCCGAGCGCGCACGCACCCGACAGGCGCACATCCGAATGTTCGTTCCACATGACAACAAAACAGCCCCATCCCACATCGAAGAGCACAAGTAAGCAACGATCTCACCCACCTATATAGGTAAGGCATTTACTACATGTAAGACTCTCTCGTTAATTCTAACAGAGAGATAGGCATTTAATTCCATTCAATACTCTAACCTACTTTCTTACACGTTCGCTTGACTGTTATATCCAATACATCTTCTAACTTAGGCATCGGAGCGTTGAAGGCAGGCCCCCCCTGTCTCGACCATCTGACCGCCTGTTTGTCGTTGTATTCTTCTAACAGTGGGAGCCGAACATCCGAATACCCGAACGCCCGAAGTGAGAGGAAGCACCCGATCATCCGAACAGCCCGAACGTTCGGACGCGAGAGGATTACTCGTACTTGCTTCTGCTAGATTACGTCCCGCGTAATCCGGTAGAAACACTTCTCTCTCCGCCTCGACTCTCCCGACTTCGCCGAGCACTCCCAGCACGCTAACCCCATCGTCATCGACACTAAGTTCAACGCCCGAGTCATGAACCTCATCGTTGTCGGAAGTTGCAACGACGTTCTTTTGCTACAAAAAGATGACTACTATGGAAGCAGCTCGCCGAGGTTGGTCTGGAACCCTAGCGTGAAAAAGATGGTGAACTTGCCTAACCCGACTTGTAGCTTCGGCACCCCGACGCTTTTGTGTTCATCACCCATGGCTTCGGCTAAGATGCTACCTCAAACGACTACAAGATTCTCCGAGTTGTGACTCACTTGAACTCGGAGTCGACTCTGAGGTTCGAGGTCTATGTCTTCTCTTTGGCTCAAGGTTCCTGGAAGTGTCTTGTTGGAGCTACCATAGTTGTCAATGAAGAAATGAAGTACAATTGGCGCGGCCTGTGTTGAATATTATGTTTTGGGATTATTCTTATTTGATTAAGATTCAATATAATCTTTGTTAGGAATTATTTTCCTGATCTTTGGATGTAATATTTCTATATAAATCTTGTGCTGGGATAAATAAAAGCACCGCTGCATTCCATACGAATATATTTTTCCAGTTGGTATCAGAGCAAATCTTGAGATCTGCATAGCACATTCATATCGGCACGCACAATACACACCCACACCTCCTAAAATAAGAGGTGTGGGTGTTGCACACCACATCCAGGTTCCACACACACGCACACGCACACGCACAAGCACAACCACACAAGCATAAGCACGCGCACGCGCACAAGCACAAACACAAGCACACTACATTTATTTAGTTGTTGTATTCAAGTTGCGCATAGATATCATGTTCAACTTGAGGGGGGTTGTTGAATATTATGTTTTGGGATTATTCTTATTTGATTAGGATTCAATGTAATCTTTGTTAGGAATTATTTTCCTTATCTTTGGATGTAATATTTCTATATAAACCTTGTGCTGGGATAAATAAAAGCACCGCTACATTCCATACTAATATACTTTTTCAGTAACCTGCTTTCGTCAACGGTCGTCTGCGTATGGTTGACAGTTGCATGTGCTTTGCTTACTGTGATGATTCCGAAGTGGTGAGTAGTTTTCGGGGTAACTTCAACGATGACTACATAACCTCGTTCGATCTGGCAACCGAGGCTTTTGGCAAAGTGAAGTTGCCAGAGGCGGTTATGGGGAGAAAAGATTGCTCTGTTTGGAGATATGGTGAGAAGCTTGCGTTGATCAAGTCCAAGGCTAACATGGGAGACCCAAATGACACAGGATGCGTTGTGTGGGTTATTGAAGAATACCCCGTTGCGGAATCATGGAGTTTCTTGTATAATGTCGACATGACTGAGCCGTATGTGTATGATTTCAAGAGGTGTGGGGAGCTTGTGCTGAAGGAGATTGGTGCCAATGGAGCGATGAGGACTATGTGTTTGGATCCTCGGAGCAACGAGGTTAAGGAGTTTGGAGTTGAGGGGTATAAGTATTACTTTATGGATTCGTTTGTGGAGAGTCTCGTCTTGCTTGACCACCCTGACGCCATATCTGTTAAGAAGGGTAAGCAACAAAACTTGCTTTTGTTTCCTCCAATTCTGCCTAATCTTGATTGTCAACATTTGACTCAATTCATGCATATAATCTGTTTTTGAAGTTTCAAAATTGCTGCATATATATAGTCCATGATTCATTATATTTCTTAAATATACTCACTTCTTCATTCTTAAAGCAGTGTCCATTAGTACTTTAATATATATTACTCATGTGAACTTATGTGAAGAATTCTTATGCAAGTGGTTCTGTTTTGATGCAGAGAAAGAGGGAGGTGATGAGTGCTCGCTGATTGACTGGTTGGTAATCCTATCGTAGGCCTTTGATCGAACTTGGAAGGGAAATCATCTGGAGTTCTGTGTTTATCATCTAACTCAGTTTGGTATTGTGACTTTTGTAACGGAACTAGGGAACTTATGTGATGTGGCATGCAGTTCTTGAATGCCATTTAGTTACCGTTGTTGTTCTTTGCACCCGATTCTAGTTTATACAGGTGAAGTCCGAATTTACGTTGTAAGCTGCACCGCATTAGTGCTTTGCTTAAAAGTTATCTAAACATGCTAAGCTAGGCAGCTAGCTATTGTACTGGAAAGTTGTTTCTGTGGTTTGCTGGTAAATCTTTTGTGTATTGAAGTTTCGTGTATGGCATTCCTTGAATTTAACCTCACTACGTATTGCCTTGTAAACAAGACAACTGTTTTTGGGGATGACTAGGAATTAGGCAGCAAAACAAATTGCTTTAGCTGCTTGTCTGCAAACTCATAAGAATCATTTACATCAACTTTTTTTTATAGAAATGAATCACTACATTAAACGTCAAAAAGGCGGTGGAAGAACAGAAAAAATTCGCCTTCAAGATAGTACAACAAGATAATCCTAATAAGAAAATTACATCTCAAACCTAAACCACAAGAGAATCAGGGAAAAAAGAGCAACCCTAACAAATAAAAGAAAAATATCCAAAATCTAAACTACTATTGTCGTCATCACCGTGTCTCACTGTGCCAAAATGTCGCACAATGATCAACGAAGATGTCTTCAGAGGAGTCAATACTAAGGAATAAAATATGTATCGATGCCAAAACACATCTCAACAGAAAACCAACACCAACAATAACACTCTTTCCAACCCCGAGACCAAGTAGAAGCCATGATTGTTGATCGAGATCAAAATTCTCAATCAAAGAACACAACCAAGAACAAGAATAAAACCAGAACAGATGAAAAATGAGGAGCAAAAAACCTATGCGTGAGCACCCATAATCGTAGCGGTAAGTGACTTGCACTAATAGGTGACATCCATAAGCACACTAAGTCATTCCTCTCATTTCATTGAGGTTGAGGTTTAAAAAACATAAGCTATTGTGGTGTTTACTAATCTTAGAGATGAAAACATATAGGATAATGTGACAACGTGAAAAACTAAACATGGATATAGCCAGTACAACGACCACAAAAGGTACAACCACCATTAAGGTGTACGATCTCGACAAAGCCAGGGCAACCACCACAAAAGATGTCGGCAATTTGACAATGCAAATGATCACCAAATGAATTATTTGACTAAAGCACATAAAGCGATAAAATAGAACGTGTGGGCTTAGGGTTTTAATCCATGCCCAATTACCAGCACAATCACCAAACAGATTGTCACAGGCCCAACCTAAAGGTGATAGAGTGTATGCCGCCAGTACCCTGCCTCCCGATGCCTGCTCGCCACTGCCTCTCGCCAATTGTTGGTCGTTACCGATCTGCCCAGGCCATGAACTCGTCACTTCGAAGCCAATCACAGGCCTTAAGTTGCCTAAGCTTTGTATGGAGATCGCTTGTGCAGTTAGATCCCATAGTTGACAAGCAACAATACGATCGTTGCCTCTATCCTCCGCAAAGGAAGCCAAGCCAAGGTGACAACTAGATCGAAGATCCCCCTACCTCCTCTTAGTCCCGCAGCCCCAAAATCGAGAGTATTCGATCCAACCAAAGACCTGCCAAAATCTCCACTTCCAACCAATGCAATCCATTTGGTTTTCGTGCGCACGATCATCCTCTCCAGGGCAACACTCCCGTCCGGCAACACCCATAAAGCTTCGACAAGGCCATGAGGCGCCGCCAAGGCTTGGGCTGCCGGACAGAACTAAGGGTTTGCTATTTGTGAATTTTTTTCTGTGCGCGTGTAACGCATACAAAGAAATTGAGAAGCAAATTGCTTCAGTTAGTTAAAGATGGAAAAGTAATGGGAGAAAGAAAGCTTCATCCAAACTTGCACATAGTTAGAGCAAGTTCACCGAGGGCTGTTTAGCTCAGTTGACATGTAGATGTAGCCCCAAAAAACAAAAATAAAGAGAATCCAGCTTTCCACTGGTGTTTTTTTGCCTGGACAAGAACTGTCCTGGGTCAATCACGGGGACAATTCTGGCCTCCTCACCTGATCCAGTTGCAGTGGCACTCTTAATCTTGACCTTACATAAGTCCATGCTGCTTCACGAACAATCTGCCATAGTTAGATTTCCGCCTCAACCCGATTCTATACTCTCCAGCTTCTCCCAGAAACCCAACTACGGCTCGACGCCAAGAAGAAAATAGCGGGCCCCTTTTGCTCTTGCTTGCCTGAAATCCAGGGACAACTCAGGTGCTGCTCATTGCAAGCCTCCACAAGCCTCTAAAACTCGCGACTACGCCTCCCTGGTATTCCCCGCACTGCCAAATCTGTAATTCGAATTTGGATGATTGGTTTTATGAGTTGGGTTTTTCATGTGTTAGTTTCATCTAAGCTTATTGGCCTTATTGGAGAGACTAATGTTCAAGTAAGTGATTGAGGCTTTGATTGGTATAAAGTTTGAACCATTTGAGTCCATTTCTGTGTGATTGTGATTATTGTCATATCTACTGTGATTATGCTGGAACCTTTCAAGTGCTAGAAATCCTTTTGAAGCTGCATTTATATCTTTCAAAACTAGAAGAAGTGACCCAGATGATTCTAATCCTTCATGGTGGTTCACATTCTATTTATTTGACAAGTTTTTCCGAGTAGCTGACATTTCTCTCTTCAATTGGATGCAACTTGTTACTAAATTATAGGCAAGTTATGATTTTTTGTCTACATTTCTTTGTCACGCTTAGAACTAATTGGATCTAAAACCAGATTACTCAAGTTTTGTCAATCTGCTTTATCTGTACATTGTTCAAATCCTGAATAAGGGATACTCAAGATATGAGCAAACGTTGATGTTTAGTATCCGCGGTATGGATATCGGGTATTGGGCGGGATTAGGAAGGGATGGGATTCGGGACGGTTAAGGTTGGGCGGTAGCGATACATGATTGATGTCGGGCGATGTCGATGTAGGACTGATGTCGGGCGATGTCGATATATAAGTGATATCGGGCGATGTCGATGTATAATTGATATCGGGCGATGTCGATGTATAATTGATGTCGGGCGATGTCGATCTCGGACCCTGATACTGCTAAGACCCACAGCGGTTAAGGAGAGACGGTGTAACCCGTCTTCAACCCTCCGATGCCTAAGTCAGAAACGATATAAAGATTGGACCGGATAACGGTGTAGTAAGTTAGGAGCGCTTACCATTTAATGTTCAGTTGACCGGCATATATTGGTGGTTGGAGGTTGGCGTGTCCTCTTGTCACGCTTAGAACTAATTGGATCTAAAACCAGATTACTCAAGTTTTGTCAATCTGCTTTATCTGTACATGAAAAAAAACAGAAAATTGAACTCATAGAATTATATCTTCTGTAAGATAGTTTTCTCTGTTGAAGGGTACTTGTTTGAAGGGACGAGGAGGATACTTGAGTGAAAGAAAATAGTGTTCTAATTCTAGCTTGGTTAATTATCACTTTGGCTCGATGCTTTAATTTCTAAGCCCTTCTTTTGTTTATTGAATTCAAGAACGCAGTCATGATATATCAAAAAGTGATGGTTAGTATGGAATCTTTTCCTTAAACTTTTTCTTAAAAGAAACCCTTTCACTGTTCATAAGCCAAATTATAATCATTGAGTAGCAAGTCATTAGTTTTAGATATATATATGTACGTATCAACTTCTTGTCAAATAGTAGAACTTAAGACCAGGCTAACAAGTTCAACTGTATATGCTAAAGATAAATAGCTTAAGGTTCCCATTAAGCTAGGTGCTGCTATTTTATTCCTTTTTATCTTCATTCTTCATACAATGTGTGATTTGCCAACTTTGCTTATGCTGACAGCCGAAATTCAACCGATAGTAACATGTCATTGCTTTCGTCCCTTACCTGACAACATTGATGATGCTTTCTATAAGCTCAAGAACACTTTCGATCATATTCAAGCATATATTTTTAGTGTTGTTAAAGGAAGCGTGCTCAAGTTGGAGTTGGATGCTTTGAATGAGCAGAAGAATGTAGATGTAATAGAGAAAGATGTCCAAGAGAAACTCGAGAAGGCAATGTGTGATTCTTTGATGTTTCACTTTTTTGGTTTTCTTTTCAAATGGTTGATAGAGACTTTAGAAGCTTTCAATTCTATTTGGTAATTTGGTGTTAGAACAAAATACTTCGTTATGTAGTAAATTTGATGCTGGATAAATTGCATTAGTACTTATTTGGTTTAGCCTTCTACTCATTTTGCTCTAGCTAATCCTAAATACCAGGACAACTCACATAAATTTTAGTTTCTTCATAACTTCGTAAATTCGATCCTTTTCTTTTTATTCATTTTTTTTTCAATAGAAAAGACTATTTTTCGAATAGTATGAATCAACATAAAAAAAGAAGAAGTTAAGACCCGACTGAATTCAATAAATTGAGTTTGATCTAGTGTTTTATAATAAAAATATGAGTTACACGTATCATTTAAATTTATTATAAATAATTAATAAATATTAAATAAAAAATAATGTTCAGACCCTGACCTAACGGATGGAAGCAACTATCATAAAATGAATGACACGTTACTAATCTACTACCATATTACCTTAACGATCCTAACTTTGTGACCCAACGAGTGAACTTGCTTTTAAAGTTAAATAGTCTCAAATCAAAAGAATTCAAAAGAGATGCTCTGGGCCCAACTCCCCAACAATGAACCAAAATGGGCAGACACCCTCTGTCTACTACTAACAGCCATTGTAACAGAGTACTATGCTTTGTAAGTTGCAACAGAGCAGTATGCACATGCCATAACTTGGACCTAAAGCAACAAAGTAAACAGAACAAAAGAAGTGTCATTGTAAAAGAGTGTACTATGCTGTGTAACACAGAGCAGAACGCATATGCCATTCATAACTTGGGCTTGGACCTATCAACTCTGGGCTGGCTGGCCTAACTAGTAAATTGTGTGTACCATTTATGATCCTTCTTCTTTGCCTGTGTTTAGGCCCAATAGCCCAAGGCTTATCTTTTTAGGCCTTGATTTTTAGGGTGTAAGAGCAAATTTGCGCGGGAAATATCAGTCTCAATCGGCGACGGTTTAATCGGAGAGGACGACGAAATGGGTGGCCACGATCTGGAAATGGAGAAAGCTCGACTGCTGAATCTGGCTCTCAGTTTCGGGGTTCGATGAAGAATCCGCCAACGACTGCTTGGAACGTCTCCTTAATCTCAACGGTAACTCAACTAGTCTCAAAACCCATTTCAGATTTTCACTTTTAAGCTTACCCATTGAGATATCTGCATAGTTTGGGTGATTGATTTGGTGGGTTTTGTTTTAAACTAAATTTTAGTATCTGGGTTTAATCGATTTCAAAGCTTCTATGGATTCCAATGTGGAAATGGAACAGTGCAGTGATGGGGTTTATTAAATTTTTTGTCTTTTGTGCATTTCTTGATTTCGATGTTTTGTTAAGTTGTCTACTTTGGTGGAAATGTGTGTAGCATTTATGCAAATGTGTTCAAGCAACAAATTTTATTTTCTCATGGTTTTTGTAGTTGCTGGTTTGATCATCTGCATATTTGGTCTTGTGTTTAGGTGAAGATGGCCAAGATTTTGTCATGGTGGAGCACTGTGGCGATGAGTTTCTTGCACGGCTAGCTGAATCGATTCAGGATACTGAAGAATGGGATGATTTACAAGCAATTGAAACCGAAGCGTGTCTAGCTTTGAATGACATGTTTGGTGATGGTAATGAGGCAGGTAAAGATGATAATGCTAGTGCAGAAACCAATGTTCCGGGAGATTCAGTTGAATGCGAAAAGTATCCAAATTTGATGGTGCTGGATTCTAGTGACAGTGAAGACTTTGAGTTGAGAACTCCGTTGAGGAGAAAAGTTAGATCGATGCCCTCTCAACGTGCTACTTGGAGCAGTTCTGCGTTACCAAAGGATTTGGAAAAAACTTCTTCAACGTCAAGGGTAAGAACTACTTCTTCTTTTTTCCCCACATTGTCCATATTAGTCTCATTGCATCAACCATTTTCCTTGGAGCCTCATAACATATTTTTTCTTTAAGCTGAAGTAGTTTGTTTGCGTTGTAGGATTGTGAAAACAACATTACTTGAAATTCATTTCCATCAATTTCATCTAAAAAGCAGTGCACCCGAGAATTAGAAGATGAATCAAGTGCTCTTAGTTATGAAGAATTACAGTCTTTGGATGATGCTGAACTGGCCAATGTTGTAATATTTGGTAATAAGGCCTTTCGACCATTGCAGCATCAGGCTTGTAAAGCAGCTATGGCTAAGAAAGATTGCTTTATCCTAATGCCTACTGGAGGCGGTAAAAGCTTATGTTACCAGGTTATTTCAGTTCTCTTTTTCTATATGATCTGGCTATACCTGCAACAATTTGCTTGTTTATCAGTTTGTACGTCGTAATTTGGAAAGTTGTTACAAAGTCTGTTGAAAATGTATTTCCAGTATCCTAAAACGTTGGATTTGATAACAAGCTCCAGAATGAACAATAGTCATTTCAGTAGTTCAGTACTAAGAAGATTTTATCCAACTCGCTGATGTATCTTCCTTTTGCCTTTTGCACAGCTTCCTGCAACCCTGAAACCAGGTGTTACAATAGTTGTTTCTCCACACCTTTCTCTTATTCAGGATCAGATAGTAACTCTGAACCTCAAGTACGGTGTACCAGCAACGTTTTTGAATTCTCAGCAAACTGCTTCTCAAGGCAGCTGTCCTCCAAGAGCTAAGGCAAGATTCTTTTATTTCTTAATTTATATTGTACTTGATTTCTTAAGATGTTCTTTTGTTGTTGCGTCCACTTTCTAGAAAAGAAGAAGTTAATTTGACCATATGTACTACACCATTACATTTGGGTGGTGTGACAAATATTTCCCCCTTAGAGTCTTAAAATATGTTTCATTTCTTGTTTCTAGGAAAGATAAGCCTTCATGCAAGCTTCTATATGTGACGCCCGAGAGAATTGCTGGAAGCTCATGTTTCCTTGAGGTTCTTCAATGCTTGCATGCGAAGGTGAGTTCTTTCAGGTCACTGATACCATGTTGACATGTTTACAGGCAGTAGCTTTCAAAAACTTACAAGTTTTCAAATCCAGGGGATGCTAGCAGGATTTGTTGTAGTCGAAGCGCATTGTGTAAGGTATTTTATTTGTTTTAGTGAGAGTGGTGATTGTTTGGCTTATTGCAACAAACATTTATCTTGGGGATTGTCCATCCTTTGTAGATAAAGCTGATTCTTACACTGTTTTTTATCATTACACAGATTGTATGTGGATATACTATTGTTCCCAATAAATTTTAAACAGATGATATGTATACACTTCCACTTTGAAAAGGAGGTTAAATAGCTATGTATGTCAGGTTTTTGGGTTAGCTCATGATACGAAAGTTCTTTATAGTGCTCCTGAACAAAAGATGTCTCTCGAGCTTTTCTGATCTTATGAAACTATTTATTACTCAAAGCATTCCAGTAATATTTTCTTGCATTCTCTAATCATGCTTCCTAGCCAATGGGGACATGATTTTCGTCCAGATTACAGGGGATTAGGATGTCTAAAGCAGAAATTCCGAGATGTTCCAATCATGGCATTGACTGCCACGGAAACCCATCCAGTTCGTGACGTAAGATTGCCATTATGGATTTGTGAATTTGTTTCTGTGTCATGGATGAATTATAAATGTATCCATGGATGCTTTGCAGGACATATTAAAGAACTTGAAAATCCCCCATGCCCTTGTCCTTGAAAGAAGCTTTGACAGGCCCAATTTGAAATATGAAGTCATTGTTAAGTCCAAGGAGGCATTAAAGCAGCTTGGCCAATTATTGACGAGCCGTTTCCTGGACCAGTCTGGAATTATATACTGCCTCTCCAAAAGTGAATATGTTGATGTTTCAAAATTTCTGAACGAAAAATTTAAGATGAGAACAGCACATTACCATGCCGGGTTGGCAGCTCGCCAACGAGTTGCTGTTCAAAAGAAATGGTACACAGGAGAGGTCCAAATTGTTTGTGCAACAATTGCTTTTGGCATGGGAATAGACAAGCCAGATGTTGTAAGTCCACATAAACTTTTTATTTTCCATCTGTGTTGCTTTCTCGTCTATTTTAAAAATGCTGCTTGAGGGATGATAGTGCTAGTTCTATAGAGAGACAGGATCATCAAAACTCAAAGAATCACATTTACAATACTTATGCTTCTTGCTTTACTCTGCACAATTATCCTGTCACCTGAAAATTGTATATATGTTTAACTGATATTATACTTGAACCATGCTTTTAGCATAGATATACGTGACTTGTGTAGTGATCCTTTCATTCCATTTCTCTAGCGTTTTATTATACACAACAGTTTATCCAAATCAATCGAAAGCTATTATCAAGAATCTGGAAGGGCTGGCAGAGATGATCTTCCTTCAGCGTGCATTTTCCTTTACCAGAAGAAGGATTTTAGTCGGGTTGTATGCATGTTACGAAATGGACAAGGATTTAAAAGTCAAAGCTTCAAGACAGCTATGGTTCAAGCTCAGAAAATGCAAGAGTATTGTGAACTGAAGGTGCGTGGTAACTTTAATCTTTATTCTTACATCTACCACAAGTCCACAACTGGTTTAGCCTGTTTTTTTTATGTCACGTGTATTAATGGCAATGCTATTGTCTTCTTTGCTTTGATATTTTGTAGGGTCAATGTCGGAGACAAATGTTGCTCAAACACTTCGGAGAGTCGTTTGATGAAAGCGCCCTGCAAGAACGGATCTAATCCTGGTGATAACTGTATCAAGAGTTCTGGTAAAACGAAAAAGTAAGATAACTGTCTCAAGACTTCCTAGGTAAATATGGATTATTTTCTGATTTCAACTTGATTGTCATCAGATAATTCGCGTAACAAACATGTTCGATCTGTCAAATCTGTAGCATTATATCATACAATTTCTATGTGCTTGTCATGTACTGATGTAGCTTCTGCCGTGTCTGTGTCAGTACCAACTTATCTGGTTCATAAGCATTCACCTTTTGTGCTATGTATAACTGATGAGTGATACAATGAATTTTATGTCGACTAGACTCTAGATTGCATGTTCAAATTCCTCTCTCCCCACATCACTTTGTCCAATAGAAGACTCAGTACCTGGATTGAAATCCCAATTACTAATATCATTGCCAGTCAAAGGAGAATATATATATATATAATCAATATGATTAAGTCTAAGATCTAAGATCCACAAACAATAAAGATCTGGGTGATTTTGACAAATTGCACATGCAGAGGGGTCGTGGCAGGAGTCAGAGGAGGGCATGGAGACGGTGGTTCTTGAGTATTTTAATAGAATGCTCACTAGTGTCCCTAGTGATTACTCGAGGTGTCGGGCAGCAATCGAGTTGATTCAGCCTAGGGTCTCCGAGGAGATGAATGTAGCTTTATGTCAGCCTTACTCTTCGATAGAAATTAGGGATGCTTTATTCGGTATGTATCCAACGAAAGCTCCGGGTCCTGATGGAATGCCCTCATTGTTCTTTCAGAAGTATTGGGACACAGTTGGGGAAGAGGTGGTATCCGCTGCTCAGTCTTTTCTCCATACCAGCATATTACTTGGGGCTATGAACTTCACCCACATCTGTCTCATACCGAAGGTACGTAATCCAACAACAGTCGCAGAGCTTTGGCCAATAGCTTTGTGCAATGTTATCTACAAGATATGCTTTAAAGCGATTGCAAATAGGCTGAAGAAGATTCTGGATGGTTTGATCTCGCCTTTTCAGAGTGCTTTTGTTCCAGGGCGTCTTATCACTGACAATACCTTGATTGCGAATGAGGTGTCACACTTCATTCACAATTGTCAATCGAGCTCGGAAGGGGTGTTCTCACTAAAATTGGATATGAGTAAACCTTACGACAGAATGGAGTGAGACTTCTTGCAGGAGGTGTTATTAAAAATGGGGTTTGCAGAGAGCTGGATCCATCTGATCATGAAGTGTGTGTCAACGGTGAAATATTCATTCTTGCTGAATGGGAAACCGAGAGGATATCTGACTCCCACACGTGGACTTCGACAAGGTGGTCCTTTGTCACCTTACCTTTTCCTCTTATGTACTGAAGTTTTTACAGCTTTGTTGGAAAAGAAGGCTAGGCAGAACTATCTTCAAGGTATACAAGTGTGCCCAGGGGCACCCACCATTCATCACTTGTTGTTTGTCAATGATAGCTTATTGTTTGGGAAGGCAACGATGGAAGAGTGTGCGCACATAAAGGATGTACTAGAGGATTATAAGGCAGCCTCGGGGCAAACTAATTAATTTATCGAAGAGCAGTATTGTTTTTAGTAAAAAGGTTCCTGCAAATACCAAGAGCAGGTTAGCGGAGTTCCTTGGAGTTCAAGTGGAGGAGAAGCATGAACAATACTTGGGGCTTCCTATTTATTTACGGAGGAACAAAGTCGAGACCTTCTCTTTTATCAAGGAAAAGCTTAGCAAGAAGTTGGAAGGTTGGCAAGGAAAGATGTTGAGTGGAGCAGGTAAGGATGTTCTGATTCGTGTGGTTGCTCAATCACTACCTACATATACTATGAGCTGTTTTCTGTTACCACAAACTTTGTGTACCTCTCTACAACAGATGTGTGCCAAGTTTTGGTGGGGGATCCTTCCGAACAATAGGAAGATCCACTGGTTGTCATGGTCAGAGCGTTGTCTACCTAAGGAGGAAGGTGGGATGGGTTTTAGGGACTTACATGCCTATAATTTGGCCTTGCTAGCAAACAAGGATGGAGGATCCTTCACAACCCTCAATCGTTAGTTGCCAGGATGTATAAAGCCAAGTATTTCCCACATATAGACTTCATGTCGGCTACCCCAACCGGTTCTCTCTCAGCAGTTGGCGTGGCATATCCGAAGCAAGGTCAGTGATGAGGAGAGGAATGAGGCTGCATGTAGGTAATGGTCTTTCTATTCGGCCTATGTTGGATCCTTGGATACCTCGTCCCTTTTCGTTCAAGCCTCGAATTTGTAAGAGGTTGGTTCCTGAAACAGTGAGTGAGTTCATAATGCCTACGGGAATATGGGATGAACCATTGTTGTAGGCTTGTTTTAAGGAGGAGGATGTGACTCTAATCCGAGGTATTCCTATTAGCTCAAGGAATGTGGAGGATAGGTGGATGTGGCACTTTGATAAGAATGGACGTTTCTCAACAAAATTTGCTTACTATGTGGCTAGAGAATTATTGAGCAGCTTAGCTAGCAGTAGCTCGACTCCCGTGGAGAGTTCAAATGTTTGGAGCAAGATTTGGATGGCTTCGGTTCCTCGGAAGATCAAAGTTCACTTATGGAGGGTCTGCAGGGGTATCTTGCCAATTGTATCAAGTCTGATTTCAAAGAGAGTGCCTCTCATAAATGGGTGCTGCTTCTGTAATGATGGGGAGGAAATGATTCGGCATATAAGTATTGATTGTCCCTTTACTTGTGATGTTTTTGACTTCTTTCCAGAGTTGTCTAAGAAACTACCTCCTAGTGACCTAATGGAATTTCGAGAATGGATATCCTGTTGCCGTGAGACCTTGTCAAAGGAGGATTTCAGGGCTTTTATTGACTATCATGTGGAGTGTCTGGAAAGAAAGGAATCAGTGTGTCTGGTCTGCCAAAGCTCATACCTTTACTCAAGTCGGTTTTCAAGCAAAACTCTTCTTTTCAACAAACTGGTCTATTCACTTTGCAATGGAACCGAAAAGCACCTAGACTGACTACTGTTTGGAATAAACCATTAGTAGGGGGCTTAAAGCAAATGTGGACGGAGCTTACAATGGAGATAATGGTACAGGAGGTATAGGAGTTGTGATTCGTGATCACAAGGGACGAGTAGTGGCTGGAATAGCTAAGTTTGTTGATCATGTATTCAATCCAAGTATGGTTGAAACATTAGCTCTCTGAGAGGCTGCCAGCTTAGTTTACCAAAGAGGTATGTCTCCTGTAATGTTTGAACCGGATAACGGGGCATTAGTGCAAGTTATAGAAGCTAGTGAGGAGGACTTCACTGAGCTGAGACGAGTAGTTGAGGATGTTGGTGATACTCTCAGGATGATGTTGACGTCCTCTTTGGTGCATATCTAGAAGGAAGGTAACACATCAACTCATAATATTGTTAAACTTAGTTTAGCGTCATATCTGAATGTTATTTGGTCGGAGTCTGTCCCGATAGAGCTACAAGCCTTCATGGCTAACATTTGTAACTGAGTTCTTCCCTTTGGAATAAATTTGCACGTCTTTGATTCGAAAAAAAAAACAATATTGTTTTGCTAGTCTTGATAATAAAATCTAACAAAAACCTTGGATAGTAGAAGAGACCATGACATGCTAACAACCCTTATACTTCTTGATGTGGGACTCATTTGCTCTGAAACCCAACCACTGTAAGTCACTTCTTTTGGTTTTTCTTCCTGTGGATATGAATGGGCTTCAAACATAGGCCATGCAAGTATATATACAAACTGATCACGATTTCTTGATCAATGTTGTATACATAGTGAGTGACGCCAAGAAACTTGGACAGGACATAGCAAAATTATTGCATTTTTATTATCTTTTTTATATTTTCATTTTATTGTGAGAACATAGATATTGGACCTCTAGCTTGGAATATGAACAAGCAGCAAAGAAAAACCAACATAGATCACCCTACCCACCACCATCCAAAGTTCCAAACAATGAAGTTTCATGGAGGAGAGCTACAAACAAAAACCAATTCTGTGGCTTTCTTGGACCACTTTCAATTATCCATTAATCTCTTTAGCTACTCTCAACACTATCATGTTCGCAGATCAATAATAATGTTCAATGTATTCTTGCATTGGCTGCATAGATTGCAGCTTTACTCATACCTCAAATGATATCATAAGGAATCATAGATGAGATTCATGGAGAGAATCAATTGACATCGTGAAGTTAAAGTCCTTCATCAATATAGGTTTTAACTTTACCATTTTATCGAAACGGTACTACACATCCACCTACATCCACACGATCGATATTAACACAACTTCTTTGTCTTCATCTTTTTTTTTTTAAGTACTTCTTGTCTTTTATAATTTACATTGTTACTAGACATATTTTTTTTCTTCGATTTCCAAGTTTGTCTTTGACTTCAACAGACAATTTCTCTCAAGAAAACCACTAAGCACAAAAAATTACAGATTCAGCTCATACCCAAGAAAAAGTTTACCTCAAATCCATGACAAAGTAAAATTAGGAAACAAAATAGTTGGAAAAAACATCAATTTTGAACTCCTAAACTCCAATCAAGGCAACTTCCCAAAATGGAGACCAATTCCGTCCAAAAGAAGATCAACACGTGGCACGCCACCATTAGTAGTGGTACACTAAAATATAGTTAAAAAAATCTAAAAAGAAAAAAAAAATCAAAATCTTTGATACTTTGACAAGTTTTCATGATTTCATCAGCCACGCAGAGTTAGAGAGCAGCTCTCTCAATCTCTCGTCATCAATTTTTAGAGAGCTCTCTCTTGCTCTCTCTCAAATTTGGATTCTTTACTCAACTCAGACGTTTCTTGCTTCTAAATTTAAAACCTTTACTCTCGTTCTTTACTATCTTTGGGGTACTCACTCTGTCTCTTGCTATCAGTTTTTCTTAGGTACTCCCAGTTTAACTCTTCCACACATTTTTCTTTTGTTAACCTTTTTTCTACTACAAACACAAATCACTTTGATTCTTTATTCACTCAGATCCTTGATTTCTTCCTCCACTTCCCATTGTGCTTGTTATTCAATACCAAAAAAGCTGAGCCCAAAAAAGAGAGCAACTTGGGGGTTTTGGAATGCGGGTTTTATGTTTTGGGTGAAGAGAGTGTGGTTTTGGATTGATTTGAAGGGTACCCATTTGAGTAAAGGGGCTTAAACCCTGGTTTCTGATTCTGGGTAGTTTGAGATTTGAGTTTCTGTGAGGTAAAGGACTAAAATGAGGGAACTTTGAAGTGTAGACAATGGTCTTCAATTGGTGAATGATTTTAGGTAAGAACTTTATTGATGGTTTGTGTTTGTTACTGGATCAGTGGTTGTATCTGATTTGGTTTGTTGTTGATTTGAAAGCACATGGTAGTATCTAAGCAAAATGCTGATTAGTCATTGTCTTATAATTAGTAAAAATAGAGCTTTAGGAGTTAACTGTTTATATTAGGTTGTGAATGAGCAAGCAGGTAGTGTTGGGTCTAGTTTTGTTAATCAGATTTGACATCTTATGATAACCATAGTT
Source organism: Geum urbanum (assembly GCA_946800695.1). Lineage (NCBI taxonomy): Eukaryota > Viridiplantae > Streptophyta > Magnoliopsida > Rosales > Rosaceae > Geum > Geum urbanum. The sequence continues at coordinate 75,152,493 of OX327000.1, read as the reverse complement.
ATTTTTGTGTAATTTCTGTGGCTTTGGACATTTGTTGGAGGATTGGAATGTGTATGTATATTTAGGATTGATGCATTGAACAAACTGGTGTAAACTGGTAAAATTGGTTCTGTTTAAGTAACATTTTCAGCGGAAATCACCAACTTCTTTAGGTTTTGTAGATGAGAAAATGGAGGTTGGGAAGAAACGTTCAAAAGGAGGGTTTTTCAACTTGTTTGATTGGAATGGCAAATCTCGGAAGAAGCTCTTCTCCGGCAATTCTGAACCATCCGGTAGGTATCTTTTTCTCATGTATTCTTGGGCATGCGTTTTGCATGTCTTCTTTATATATTGGTGCTTGTTCATGGTCCTTACTTTCATGTCATTTTGACTGTAAAGGGTCGCAACATGGAAAAGAAAATGTGGAAAATTTCTCGCAGACCCGGCTCAATAGCGTAGGAATTCATTGTCCACCCTCTCATTTTTTTCATCCTTCTGTTGTTTTTGTTATGGTTTTAGATTAGTAAGAATTTTCTTCTTTATACCATGGATTATATTTTCAGGTAGGGGTGGATGGGAATGGAGCAGGTTCAAGTAATAAAGGAAGTGGCGATTGGAACTATGCTTCCTCGGTGACTAGTGATGAAGGAAGTGGGAGTAGAGCCCCTGGGGTAGTTGCTAGATTGATGGGTCTGGATTCATTGCCAACTGCAACGGTTAATGATTCATCTTCTACCTTATCATTCGACCCCCACTCACTTAGAGTATCTCATCATGACAGGAGCAATCCTAATTTGTGGGGTGACTTCTATGCCATGGATTACATGAATGTGCCTAGCAAGCAGGAAAGAGTTCCTTGGAATCCTGTAGAGTCTAGGGTACAGAGGGGGCAAAACCGGCCAATCGACAGATTTCAAACTGAAGTCTTGCCTCCAAAATCAGCCAAGTCAATTCCAGTTACTCACCATAAGCTTCTGTCACCTATTAAGACTCCTGGCTTCATCCCACCAAAGAATGCAGCTTACATTATGGAGGCAGCTGCAAAAATGATTGAGGCTACTCCTCAAGCATCTTCCAAGAGCAAAATGTCACCAACAGGGACTTCTTCAATTCCAATGAGAATTAGGGATTTGAAAGAGAAGATGGAAGCTGCACCTAAAGTATCAAGACCTGAACGGCCCAAGGAAGCTAATGATACTAAATATATTAGAGGACGGCCTGGTGGTAGGAGCCATAATGGGTCAGATAATGTGTCAGTACCCAAGGCTTCTGTGAACTCAGAAAAACTAAGTTATAATGATACGAGAAACAAGGGAAAAGCAGTATCACTTGCAGTACAAACAAAGACACATGTTCAGAGAAAGGAAGGGTCACCCTCTTTTAGTAGTAATAAGAGTTTTTTAAACCAGAAAAAACAGAATGAGGGGTCACCTTCTTCTTCAAGTAGTAGGAGTTTCTTAAACCAGAAGGAACTGAATGAGGGGTCACCTTCTTTCAGCAGCAATAGGAGTTTTCTAAACCAGAAGGAACAGAATGAGGTCAAACAAAATGAGTTCTCCAAGAGCCGGCAAAGCACACAAAGACCTGTGAATAAGAGAACTCCGGCTGTCAGCAATGGAAGTGTGCTCAAGCAGAACAACCAGAAGCAGAATGGTGCATCTAATAAAGATAAAACGACTTCAAAGAATGTGGTTCCTAATCAACTTACCAGAAGACAGCAGTCAATCAATGGCTCTAATCGGCCAAATAAGACTGTAAATAAGGTTCTTGTAGACTCTGATACTGGATCCAGAAAGACGGGTTCAATGGCAACGGGTTCAAAGACGGATGTCTCTGGGAAGACGAGGTCTGGTAGTCAGGATTTTCAGCTAAAAGAAACTGCTGCTAATACTGAATTGATTGGAAGAGATGGCAGGTCTATAAAATGTAATGTTGCAATTGAAGGGTACACGAATGTGTGCACGGACAACAGAAAACAAGACATGGAGGTTGTTTCATTTACATTCACATCTCCCCTGAAAAAATCCATACCTGAATTGGAGTCAACTGTTCAAGGTGTGAGCATAAATAACAGATTTTCTATTGATTTGTTTGGTAAAAGTGATCAGAAGAGTTACGCCGAGGATCTTATTTTTTCTTCACCGGGGCTGAACGTAATTGGTGGTGATGCTTTGAGTGTTCTTTTGGAGCAAAAGCTACAAGAATTGACATGTAAAGTTAAGTCATCTCAGCGTAACCTGTTCAGTGAAGGGACTTCTGCAAGTTCTTCGGCTAGCTTACACGGTTTGATTTCTAGTGAGGCAAGCACCACGTTAAGAGGCAAAAATTCTGAATATGGAGAGTTTGGAGATAAATTTGATGGCATAGATGACTTTGATTGTTTGTCAGCTGATGTGAACCAGAAGTGGCAGGTTTGTATTTTTATTTGGCTTGCAGATTTTGCTGATACCACTCCTTATTTTCTAGTTATGTTCTTGCATAGGGTTATTTCATCTTTGGTGGATTCAATTAATAATGTGAAGCTTAAATGATTTTTTTTCCTGAACTAAAAACTAAATGAAATGCATGCATTAGTTGGGACAATGACCAGATGAATGTTGGTGCTAAAATTATTTCTGACAACCTATACAAACTGGTTAGCATGTGGAAGGACAATTGTATTCTGGGTAGGTCTAGCACATGTTGCGATCACTCGAACAAGTTATGGACCATTTGGACTGGATTATTTTGTGGAGGCCAGATTGTAGACTGATAGGTGTAATGTGATTCATTTATCTCCAAATTAGAATCGTCTGTCAGTATGTACATTCTTAAAACATACCTGACCGTTTGAGGTTCACTATTAAAGCTCAGATCCACATACACAGGGCAAGGATGTCAGGGTGAAGGAAAAAAGTTAGGGAATCAATAGATTATTGCCGAGTGATAAACCATTTCAAATTGGTTTCAGTAATCTTTCATTTTGAACGTGCCTTTCATTAAAAGAGCTGAGATATCTGTTTTCTGAGTGTTGCATTATGAAAGATTTATAATTCGCTTGAACTATTTCAGGGAACAGAAGGGATGGAAGAGTGTAGCAGTAGCAGTAGCAGTAGCAGTAGCAGCAAATACAGTGTAACTGGCAAGGAGTTTGATGGTCATCTGAACCCCATTTCACTTTTTGACCGCTCATTTGAAAGTAGAAGCTGCCCAGACAACTATGGTATATTCATCCTTTGTTTTCCATTTTCCACACTATATGTCTTAAATTACCAAGTATCATATTAAAGAATAGAAGTATAGAATTCTTGCCATTCAGGTTTGAGCCTTCAAGAACTACAAACCTAGTGGACCAGACAAAATAATGCAAGGTCCATAGAATTTATATTTGGGGTCAAATAATAATGGGTTGGGGAATATAAGCCCACTCACTAATGGGCAGGGTGGGATTCAATCCCGAATTTCAGTGCAACCACCATGTATATCACATTGTTTGGAATATACTAGTTTAGAATATTTAGATTAGAGCTTAGTAAAAGCTCTTGTAGCATCCACATGCATTATGACTCTTTGAAAACATGATTGCTCTTACATGAAATATGTCTGAACGTATGTGTTCTGCTCTTCATTCACAGGAAGTGAGAGTGAAAGATGTTCGTTGGCTCAAACTCAAGATCACATTGATTCCATCGATTCATTCTCCTCTTTAAAAAGCTCACCGTTATATGTAGCTTCAGAATTACTTGACTCAGCCTCCACCAGGGAATTGAGTGGAAAGAATATGACTAGAATTTCTAGTTTCCATTATCTCAGTCAATCAAACGATTGGGAACTGGAATATGTGAGATACATACTTAGCAATGTGGACCTAGTGATGGAAGATTTTGTGTTGGGTGATGCTGAAAATGTTATCACCCCAAATCTCTTTTATCATTTGGACTATGAAGAAGAGTATCCAAAGCTCCAGCAGAAGTTTCTATTCAACAGTGTAAACGAAAGCCTGCAGAACCTATGCAAGCAAATTGCTGCTGGAAGCCGGAAAGCATGGGACCGATGGGCAACACTGTCGCAGAGGAAGGAATCATTAGCTGAGGAACTGTATAAAGAGTTTTTGGTTTGGAAAAGTATGGCGGACTTGACGGCTGATGATCTTGTATATAAGGACATGAGCACTCAGCGGGGGAGATGGCTCGACTTTGACATTGAAGCATGTGAGGAGGGTGTAGTGGTTGAGAAGGGGATACTAAGCTCTTTAATAGATGAGTTAATATCTGATTTTCTACATTAATGCATTTATTGCAGGTTGAATAATTTCTCTAGTAGATAATGTGTGATCATCTTTTCTGACCCGATTACACAGTCGGTCACTAATACATGCTGAGAATCTTGAACAGAGATTATTACCTACTGCCAGAATTTTTACAGTACTCCAAAATTTACTCACTGCAATGTACTTATGTACAGAGTTCATTATAGGATGTAACTTTTTGGTGTGGAACTTATTAGTTATTACACAAGATTCAAGCTTTAACCTCTCAGGTACCTCCTGAAGATTATGGTTGTTAGTCACAGTAAATTAGAGTGAGCTCTGTTGTCAGGACCTTTTTACCTCATCAATGAACCATGTGATTCTTCCAAGTACTTTCAAGTTCTGCGCTATGGGTACCAATCTGACTGACCTCTGTCCAGTGAAGTGGTCCAGTACCTTGCTCAAAGTTGGAGTTCACCTCTAGAGTGAATTACCAAGGGTGAAATGGGATCGAGGCATTAGGATGAAAAGTTAAAGAACCATCCAAAACCAAAGGGCAACAAACCAAGAGCAGGGAACATTTAGGGAAAGATGAACAAACTTGAACCCAGGAACTAGTTCCCTTCGTTCTTCCAACTAAAAAAACGGAAGCAACTGAACCAGAATGGTTTTTATGGCAACTTTATTGGGTCACAGAAGCAGAGCTATGGTAACTAGAAGGATCCTAAACCCAATTGAAAACGAAATGTCATAGCCTTCAAGTGCATTTCCTCCTCAAGGGAGACAAGGCTATCTGTTACAAAGTTCATGGCCGCAACATTGTCCTAAAAAGATCACACTTCAGAGAAGGCAGTAACTTTTCATTTATACCATAAGATCGACGTTAAATACTTACAATTATTACCAACACAGCACTAAATTTATATGTGGTTGATCAGTTGATGTAGCAAGTTCAACAAATGTGGGTGGTTGCTAACTCTCGTTATAAACCACAAAATAGCCAGACACCACATTCAATTAACACTGCAATACTGCACTCAGTACACCTATATAGCCCAAAATGATACATCTTTTCATTCTTTGAAAGAATTTCTTTCATCAATATAGTTGTAATGAAATGGACAAATATTGTCCACCAAATAAACTCCATCAATCATAATCAAAACATTATATTTAGGGCATTAAAATTGACAAAGACCCTAAAATGTTCCATTTTGATTCTTAGTTGGCCAATAAATATATATTACTGATCCATAGTTTTGATCTCAAAACACTCAAACCAAAACAAATAGAGGATCTTGATCTTGACCCATCATGCAGAATCTACCATCTTGATAATCATGTTTCATCAAAAGCTTAAAGAATTGTTTAGATTCATATAAGAGCTTCATATCTCACAGCTGCCTCATTTAACTGAACTAGTACCTTTGCAAAAGTTAAAGCTACAACCACCATGGATTGCTAGATTTGCTGCTATGAAAACTCATGGAAGCCAAAAGTTGATTGTATGTGAAACACTAATATTATAAGGCAGAGCTCCTGACACTTGAGTTGAGATGTCCATATTAATGGTTCATTGACTAGGGGAGATTGTGGATGTGAAAGAAAACATATTTGTGATTTGTGCACAGTAACCCTCAGCTGAGATTCACATTTTTGTTTTCATTGGTTCAGAAAACACATCATGTGCAAATGTGGCTAAACCCACAAACCAACATGGTGGTTGCTCCAAGTTTTTTTCTGTCAAATTTAGGTTGGTTTCTCTTCCTTTGTAGTTTGTAGTTTGTAGTGTAATCCTTGATCCTTCCATATTCTTTCAGGCTGGTGGTGGTTAAGTGGTCTTCTAGCTATAACTCCACCAGTAACATACTGGATTTGTGATCTAGTCTTGTCACCAAAGAGAGATTCATATCCCACTTGGTATGGTAATTCCCACAAGAGTAAAACTTGGTTCACAATAACTTGTGGATTTTACTAGTTATTACTTCGAAACATTTAATTTGTGTCTAGAGAGCGTTACAAGAAATAAATTCACTTAATTTGACGAATCCATTTAAGATAAGATAAGGTCAAGTACATAATATATTGTAGACTAAACATCTCAAATATGTCGACTAAATTCTCTCAATACCAAAAGCACAAAGGTTAGTGGTGAGATTTACATGAAGTTGAAATGTTATATCCCTCAGCATCATAGAGAGGCAGCCTTCCATTTTGTCGAATATGAAGGCATATTACTTAGTTGGGTATGCTATCTCTGTACTGTGACAGCATGTTAAGTGACTATGGATTCCAGTAAGATATGCTATCCTTGTTCTATGACAATAATTCTGTCATAAATATTTCAAAGAATCATGTGCTACAATCTAGAACAAAACATATAGAGATCATATATCATTTCATTCGAAATTTGGTAGAAGAGAATCAGCTTGAATTGACGTTTATCCCTACTGAAAAATAATTAGCTGATTTGTTTACAAAGCCTTTAGACAACCTACGTTTTGAAAGTCTTAGAAAGACTATTGGTGTGTGCGCCATTACATGATCTCTCTCTCTCTCTCTCTCTCTCTCTCTCTCTCTCTCTCTCTCTCTCTCTCTCTCTCTCTCTCTCTCTCTCTCTCTCTCTCTCTCTCTCTCTCTCTCTCTCTCTCTCTCTCTCTCTCTCTAAGTTACTTCTCTTTTCTGTGTATATATTTCTTTTTCAAAAAATTATATATATAAAAGGAAAACAGAAAAGCAACAAAAGTTGGAACTGTGTTGTCTGGGATATGAGTTTACTTATGTATTCTCAAATTGTTTTTGTTGGAAAAATGGTGATTCTCCACCATTTTAATATAACAATTTAAACAAATTAATTGAGTGTGTTGCACTTAATTTTGATGTGAGGGAAACATGGATTTGTGTTCTCCTACAAGAGTACCTAAAGATTATGTATTCATGTGTTTAAATTGGTTAAGGGGTGAATGAGAAATTGTCACCCAAAGTTGGCCACTTGAAACAAAAGGAAGGAATGTGATCCCACATGGGAAAAATTAGGAATGTGAAAGTCTTTATTTATGATTACACCTTAGTATACCTTGAGTAAGTGAGTAGAGAGACTTTCTCTCACGCGTGCAGGGGGGTGCAAATCTTGGTTGAAATGAGTATGCGATATGGACTTGTGTGCGCCCACGTCCTGCGGACACGAATGTCGTTCCGATTTGGGCCAGGCTGCACGAATGTCGTTCTTCATCCCATCAGAAAGCAATCTTCTCTTCTGATCACTTCTCTCCCTCTCTTAACAGTGAGCAAATCTGGTGATAGAGTAAGGTATTTTGAAGTTCTTGTGTTTACATTTTACTAATTATTTAATTAGTATTTGATATATTTAATTTAATATCACTTATTTTTCTTACAATTTTTGAACTTGACCTAAGTTTTGTGTCTATATCTGCTCAGGGGGTCAATGATAACTACGTTGCTACATGGACCTATGAGGACCATTTCTCAGATGAGCTCTTGGCTAAATTAAAGTGGCAAAATGCCTTGAACTAAAATGGTTAATGCCCAAAGGGCCAATTGTGACAAAGTCACTTAAAATGGTTACTCTCTGGCGATACAAGAGTGGTTAATGCCCCTCACGTGGTTACTATCTCCCATCTCATTTGATGCTCCATATTTGTCCCATGGGTCAAGCTTTTGCACACACACACACATCTTGATGTTCCGAGGACTGATTATTAGGACCATGATGATGTTGTTTTCTTTACGGTCATACTCTCATGTGTCAAATTTGAGCCACCAAGTTGTCTGAAAAGTTGGTGTCATGCTTTGTGAGTCTATGCCTAAACTTTTCCGCTATGAGGATGTGATTGCTCCTCTCTATCCCATGATTTATTTTGTCAATTCTAATATCTTTTCTAGCATTTCTCTCTTTATCTTTAATCCATGCACTCTGTGAGTGGGAGATTTCAATGTTTTGGTATATGCATCGGTACCAAGTTTATTTTGTTTTTGGTTGTCAAAAGTTTTTGTAAACTTTTTCATGCTTCTTGTGGAAAAAGTTGTTTCTTGAATTGGTACATATCCCGAGTTCTTTTGGCCGGACTTGTGCCCTCTTATTGGGTAGGTTACTGTTTGGATTCACATGTGGACTTTAGGGCCATTCGTTTAATCTGAGGTATCCTTGACATGTGCCATGTTACTTTTTGCTAATTGGTCCCTAAGTTAAGTTGCTTTTTGCAATTGTTTCATTTTGAGTTTTTGAATTGTTTATGTTTTAGTGGGAACATTTTTCTAGGCTCTCTATCTTCCGCTTCCTATATACTCTGCCATGATCACTTCTTTTCTCCACTTCACACTTCTCTTTTTAATTCATAACCACCCCTTTCAAATGAAACATGCTTCCTCTTCTTCTACACCAGTGCCTAACACAGAAATCATCATCGTTCCATTCATGGATCTTCTTGCTCGACCCATTGCTACTACACTAGCACCACCCTCGTCACCTTCCTCCACTGCCATGGAAACCTCACCATCTCCTTCACCTCTTGTGACTTCTCTGAAGTCAAAACCACCATCACCATCACCTCTCGAGACTTCACCGAAGTTCAAGCCATCTTCGCTGCCTCTGGCCCCAATGGCTACCTACAAGCGCAAGGGCGCCTCTGTTCTCAAGCCAAAACCTCTCAAGAAGTAAAAGGTTGCTTTAATTCCTTCAGAGGTGTCACCTGTTCCCTCCTCTCAACCGGAATTGGGTCCTCTCCCCTCCACCAATCCTCTCTCTCAGGGACGTGATACCACTGTGTGATCCCCATTTGTGTCTCTTGGGAAACGCAGAACCTCCGCGACACGAACTATTGGTTCCTCTTCCGGAACCGGCTCTACCTCTGATTCTGATCCTCCCTATCACCTTGACTCGGATCGTGAGCTCACTCCTCCTCTCCGAAGCGGGTCACCCGTACTTCCTCCGTGGACACCGTCAAAACCAAAACCACCTCTACCTCTCGACCTCCGCCTACCTTTCTTCGCAAGGCCTCATCGGCCAAAGGCAAAGCCCTATCTACTCTCTCCAGGACTAAGCTTCCTCCCAAGAAATGGCTCGGTGAGGATCTTCTTCTCCCTCCCCATGAACATTTTTGTTCTAATGATGCTTTCAATGTGTTTGGGTATGTGACCATCAATCGCCTCATTGTGGGAGAACAACTGATTCACTTTCCCTTGCTTCATCCCCAATTTCTTGCTTTGGTCTCCGATTTGGGATGGGTCACCGCTCTCAGCTACCTGCCTCGCTACAACCACACGTTGGTCCAGGAGTTCTACGCCAACTTCCCTTTAGACACCCCTAACAAGGTCAAGCTGCACTCCTAGGACCCTATAACTGTGATAGTACGAAATGTCTTTGTTAACATCTCTCCTTCTAGGATTCGTTCCGTCCTTCATCTCCCAACATCTCAAGATTCTGGTCTCAATTTGGTTCAGGACTTCCTTTCTTCTAGTCTATCGATGACCTTGCTACTAGGCTCTACACCTCTGCTCCCAAGGAACTTGTTGTTACTTCTCACCTCTCAAGCAAGTGCATTACTGAGTGGTTTAAAGCTCTAGGATTTTTGGTTTGTTCCCTTCTTGTTCCTACTACTCAAACCAGAAAGATCCCGAAGAAACAAGTCGCTCCGATCGCTTATCTAAGCAAGCTCCCACCTATGCTTCTATTTCCTGCCAAATACTGCATGTATTAAGCAATCTGAACCGCTGGCGTTAAGCACCGTGAGTTTGTCACCAAGTTTCTGGCCTTTCCCTTTCCGGTAACTCTTCTTTGTTCTGCTGCTAGTGTCCCTCTTTGGAAGGGTAATGTGATGGGTCTTGAACTCGCTCCGGTGGATGCTGTTACCATCACCAAGTCTGCTCACCAGTCTCATGAACACGTTGAGCCTATGGAACACACCTTCCTCAAGATCGATCTTCACTCCATGATCTTTGTTGCTGTCTCTGAGCTCAAGGGCTACATGGATGCTCAAGTTGATGTTGTCAAGTCAAGGCTCCTCTCAATGCTTTCCAGCCAGCGTCGCTCCACTATCACCGCTCGGGATGGGACTGTGACTTCTCCTCTTGGGTCACACTCTTCTCCGGGCAACAAAGGTGCCTCTTTTGAGGGGGAGTCTGGCAAGACGATAGGAGTCGATGACGAGGATGAGGATGACGACAGTAGGATCGCCTTCTTGTGTTCTCTTTGTTTCTGTTGTGGTTTATTATCCTGGACATATTTTTGCTATTTTTTCCCTGTATCATCCCTAGAAAAAAAAAGGGAGAGAATTAGAACCATTAAGACCATTTCTTATTTGTGGTTGTCTTTTGTAACCTGACTGTGTTTACATGTTATGGTTGTTAGGATAGTAAACCTTGGTTCTATCCCTAGTAATGAATCTTCTTGTTGTTCTCACTTGATCTTGTTAAGATATGTGCAGGTTATATCTGTATGGCTATATTTATGATCAGTACTTGGTAAGTGGTACAAAGTGTATTTTGTTAGGAATGTCAAAAGGGGAGATTGAAGGCATATTACTTAGTTGACATCTCCTAACAGTAACAAAACCCATATTTAAGGATGATCAACTAAGAAGATTGAAGACTTGGACCTACCAATCTCATGGTAATCATGTAAGTTCATACATGTGCATATCATCATTTTTCACTGAGGATGGCATCCTTGCCACCTATCCCAAAACAGTCTGGTTTTCCCTAAGATACTTGTATCTGTTTGTATCCCGTTTTCAAATCTCCCTATTAGTCGAAAAATGCTTATTTTAGGACAGCTATGTTATTGACTTGTTCCTCTAGATAATTAGATAGCTTGTCTCGCAAACCGTAACCTTGTCTTCTAGTACTACATGGTAACTATCAAGCTAGCTTGTCTCGTGATACTCACTCATGTGTTGTTGGTTACTTTTGCCTTTGAAAAGAGTATCTTATTGTTCCTTCTGTCATGCTCCCTTTAGAGTAAGTTGAAGAAACTTTTTCTGTCTCATTTTGAAACTTAGACTTGGTTAAGGAAAGTTTCGGTTTGTCCTTTCCTATTGGCGCATGTGTTGCACTTGTCACATCACACAAATTGCCAATTGACAAACATCCAAAATCTGGCTTATATCATTATCCGTGTGGCTTATCACTTTGCTCATCTCTCAGCCAATATATATAGACAGAAGTTTAGCTGTTGTGTTTGGTTGAGTTTGAGAGTTTTTGTGTATCTTTCTAAAATGTGTTAGACTCTTCTGGGTTTTTCTAAGCTTTCCCTTCTACTGCATGTAAGTCTTAGAGTACTGCACAAATAAGTTTTTCATTCAAACTCATATGCATTGTTGCACTCCATTGAGATTGGTATGGTAGTGCTCAATCCGAGAAGCTGGTCATGAAGAATTAGCTTACAAATAGTTAAGTTCTTAGATAAGGCTTTTGAAAACCTTTCAGCTGTAAACACTTAGACACAAAAGAGAGTGTAGCTCTGTAGAACTAGTAGAGAGACTGGTTATGCTAGCATACGGGTTATGTATCCCCAAAGTACAAGAGTCTTGTAAAGAAGTGTTGTTCATAGTAGAAATGTTTGTCCCTCAAGAGTTAGGGGCACGCAGTTTTTCTCCCTAGTTGCAGGGTTTCTGCGTTAAAGAAAAATATCCTAGTGTTATTCTTTACTTATTGCTTTTACATTTCAAGTACTCGAATACCTGTTAATCGGGATAGTTTACTACTCTGCTATCCTCGAGCATAGTTTTAAGCAAAAAATTTGAAAAGGGCATATTCACCCCCCTCTAGGACCTTTACAATATATCTATGCATCTTCCTCCCCTTCCATACCAAATAGATATGGCTAGTGCTGACTAGGGGTGGACTTTGAGGCACCGAAAAAATCTAAACCGGTCAAAACCGTACCTACTGACATCGATTAACCGAAATCGAATATAACGGAGACACTCGATTTTGGATTTTGCACAAACCCACTAGTGCGGTTTTGGTTTTGGTTTTCGGTTCTGTGCTTCCTAAAAACTGATTAAACCGAACTAAACCGACATATATTCATTTACATATTAATACTTAATTTTACATTACATATCATGTTCTTATTGATTATTAGTTACAAATAGTATGTTTGCACAAACGTGATCATATTTTTAAGTGTTTAAATCTAGCTTAATTCTCTCTCATGTACTCATGTAGTCTTCCATTTATATATATATATATATATATATATCAATATTAGAGGTTTCAAATGAATGATGTATAAACTTTATTTTTTTTCTTTAATTTCCCAACAATTACTTGCTTAAACTCATTCGAATAACTTATTTAAAGTATTAATAGTTCACAACTTTGATATTTTTATGCTATTTGGTTAAATGTGAAATATTTAAAGTATAGTCGATTTTATAACCAAAATCAAACTGAAACTGAACTGATGTTAGGTTAACTGACAAGAACGGTTATTATATATTTTTATCAATTTTGATTCTATTAAATAAAAAACTACATATTTGATTTCGATTATCAATTTATGTCTAAAAACCGAACCATTGAGACTGAACCCACCCCTAGCTCTGATCATCCTGATATTTGGTATGGCTAGTGCTGATCGTCCTGATATTCTCTCCCCATCTCTCTCTCTCTCTCTCGTAGGATCACCAAATATACTATTGCTAATTGGAGGGCATGAGATGCAGAACCCTAGCTAGCCTTGAAATAGCCGCCCAACTGTTAGGATCCTATGAAGAGCTGTATGCCTTGTATTTAGATCAAAGGCTACGTTGTGTCAAAAACCTTGCCATGTTTTCTTCTGTAAAATATTGCACCACAAAACATAATGTTGACAATTCACTATATATGTCTAAAGGAGACGAAGAACAATAAACAACTCATGCAGCTTGGTGGGGTGGTATTAATCTCCCGGGACAATCCGACGGCGGCCATGGCAGAGAAGCTTAAATATGTTTGTGCCGGTGAAGAAGACTACAGAGAGTACAGAGGAAGGAGAGGAACACAAGCAAAGGTGGTGTAAATGTGCCTCCGGCGATATATTATTTTGTGTTGTGAAAGTGAGCTAATTGTGGTGTAGCTACTATAGCTCTACTTTCTCTGTTACCCAAGTCGATCCCCTTTCTTCTCTCTATGGAGGTTTTTCTGCTTTCGATTCTTTCTATATCAATTCATATATCCATCCCCCTAGCTAGTACATTCCTCGTCTCTTAAACAACGTGGAAGTGTACATATCTCATGAGGGTTATTTCTCAGACCAAAAAAAAAAACATGAGGGTTATTTCATCCAACGTTTGCATTATGGTCGGTCGGTGTGGAAGACGTTAATTTAGACCTACGTTGTCGATCGATCCGGCATCAAATGCATCAACTCTATTCTGATATCTAAATCACACACACTAACTATGATTATAGTCGAGCGTCGAATTTCATTTTCCTATGTCCATATATATTGGTAACGTATAATATTGAAGCAACGAGACAGCTAATTAATTACAATCAAACTCAATTCCAAATAGACAAAGTTCATCTCTTGGTATATTAATCTCAATAGTGAAGTTTGTTTCTACAAAAAGTAATTTTTAGCTCACTCAACTCTTCACCACTAAATCTGTCACTTAAGCAACTAAGCATCTCCACCAACAATTAAATAAAACTTAGTATAAATGTATTCCCTTCAACTTGAGCTTGCTAGGTTTGCAACATGCATGAAAGGTTTTTTTTATAAAAAAAAATTATGAAGCAGCATGAAAGGGATTACACTCGTTGACTTTACTGTATCTGCTAGATATCATTGATTAACTATTTAAATAACATAGATAGATGGATTAATTTATTTACTATAGGAAAAAAAATCAAATTATAATGCAAACACTCTGTATAAGACCTATAATATGTACAGTATCTGGGTAGAAGTATTTAAACGGAATAGTATTCGTAGCAGATGGTATTCTGACGTAGACATGTAATCAGTGTATACATTACCAGTATGAGTTTCTGGAATTGGTTACAAAATAATTCTATAAAAAAATTGGAGCCAAAGGATATGATTCATATGGAGGACCATAGAATCTAAATAAGGACATATTTCGACCCCATAAGAAAATGACGCATTCTAGTTCTTAGGCCTTAGCTAAGCCAAAGTCTCCATGAGAATATTATTTAAGCCCCTTTTGATCATAAACGTATGCTTTGTTATATCTATACTCTCGTTTCATGGAATGTTTGGAAATAAATCAATCCATCAATGTGTATCAACCGAATTTCACTTTCGGAGAGTATCAAAGTTAGATGATCGAACTCATAGTTGTTGACTGAAAAAATGACAAGAGGGAGAACTAACAATCGTGAAGAATTATACGTCTCAAATGGTGTAGACGTGTAGTAATCACTTATTATTACTTTCTAATAAGAGATCGACTAGTTTAGAAAATTTAAATTATATTACGATATAAACAACTTAATGTTAATTAAAAATAGTGAGATACTTGGGTCAGTTGTTATTGTGTTATTGTCGCACTTACACAAATAAACACAACGCAGTTATTGATTCGATTTGTCGTTATTTTAATGAGAACTTTGTACACATGAAATTATACAGAGAAAATGAGTGGCATGACAACGATGTTTGCTCCCCTAAGAGACATATTTTAAGGGATAGAAAGGGATTAACATATTTAATGGTTGTGATTAAAAGTAATTAACACAGCCCACCATAATTTTTATATCTTTAAATCACAATTGTTAGATTTGCTCATTTATTTTTATCACTTAGAATGTATCATTTAGGAGATCAAACTTGGCGTGATATCATTTTTCTATTAATCTAAATTGTAATAATTAGGTAAATTAAGATGGTTTAGTGGTCCATAGAAAGAGTTTCCAAAGTGTTCCAAGCTAAGCTTTCACTCACTGTCCGACTTAAAATGATGCATTTAATACCAAATTTTTTATTTCCAATCTAAGCAACGATGTGGTTGTTAAGTTGATCAAACCCAAAACAAACTAGATTGGAATTCTAGTACGGACGTTAACAAAAGACCCTCATGGCATTATCGAAATTAAAACCCAACTCCATGGGCCAATAGTAACCCCCACCCCCACTCTTTGTAGTTTCTACTATATTTTCCACTCTCTGCATTGTGCTTCTCCAGACAATTATGGAGCTCAAATCTTCTTCCTCCAACAATGTCCAAACCTCATCTACTTTTCATGAGCTTAGCTCAAACTCAAACTCAAACCCAAACCCTAGCCACGGTGAGTCTCAGTTGTTCTACGACGACAGCGACAGCGACAGCAACTGCTCCACTCCTTACGTCAGCGCCCCCTCCAGCCCCGTCCGCGGCAGCGGCTTCTTCTACAGCGCACCCGCCAGCCCAATGCACTTCGTGCTGACGTCATCCAACTCTGCCAACTCGTCATCCTCGTTTGACAACAACATTAACTCCGAGTTCGAGTTCTCTGCGCGGTTCGGGTCGGGCGGATCCACCTCGACCGGGCCCATGAGCTCCGCCGACGAGCTTTTCTTGAACGGGAAGATCCGGCCCATGAAGCTCTCGACCCACCTCGAAAATTCTCAAATGGATCTCCAAGCCTCCACTGAACTGAGGAGCGGCAGAGATCTTCTCTACAACAAGTGTATGCGGCGCAGAACTAAATCTTTGTCACCACTCCGTAACCTTCGCTTCGATTGCTGCGAGATTTACGACGACGAGAAGAAAGAGAACAACAACAACAATGTTGAGGAGGAGGGAGTCATCGGGAGCTTGGAGACTACTCCTTCGGTCTCGGCTTCGTCTTCCAGGTCATCCTCGGCCGGAAGAAACTCCAAAAGATGGGTTTTCTTGAAGGACTTTCTTCACCGGAGCAAGAGTGAAGGAAGGAGCAACACCAAGTTCTGGACCACTATCTCATTCTCAGCCAGCTGCAAAGAGAAGAAGCCCATCAAACAATCCGGGTCTGTTCCCAAGGAGGCTCTGAATAATTTGGGCCCGGAGAAGCCCAAGTCGGCGGCAGCGGGTGCAGGGAAGAAGGCGGCGGCGGGGAAGCCGACGAATGGAGTTGGGAAGAGAAGGATGGCGCCGTCGCTTCATGAGCTACATTACACAGCTAATAGGGCTCAGGCGGAGGAAATGAGGAAGAAGACTTACTTGCCTTATAGGCAAGGTTTGCTTGGATGCTTGGGTTTTAGCTCAAAAGGGTATGGAGCTGCCATGAGTACTGGGTTTGCTAGAGCACTTAACCCAGTCTGTTCCAGGTAAAAAAAGAAAGAAAGTAAAAGCAACCGGTTAAAATGTTAAGAAACTCTGTGTTGTGGGCAGTAAGTGTATAGATTTTAACCTTTTGGTCTAGGATTATTTATGTGACGGTTTAAAAGACTCATCCCTATTGTTGTTGTCTGAAAGAGAAGATCTTGCAGTAGAAGTCCTATCTATCTATATAATTATGATGATGAACATTTGTGGGGTAAAAATTCTTTTTGTTCCCAGTTAGCAACAGTGTAAGAAAGTATGATGCTTTTGCGTAAGCAATGTAAATTATTCTCCAGAAAACTGCCACTGCTTATGATGATGATGGTAGCAATCAAATTCTACTCATGTATCACTTTCTTCGTCTCCTGGCTACTTTTTACTGAATCAGAATCTCAATGTTGTAGCAGAGTGATGATAGATATCTACCCACATGATCTACTTGATCCTTGCTTACACATCCATGTATCTCACATTAGTACAAAAGTTGTTGTCATACGAGCACTACTAGTTTAGATAGTACTTTCAAGGAATTTAGGATAATGACAAGTGAGTATTTTGATCGAACTCGATCAATTTACCGCTGGCCAACCAAGATGTAATCAACTTAGAGAGACCAATGCGGATGAGAGCCAATGGTTTTACCGACTTAACCACATTTGGTGGTTCTTGTTTATGGGTATTTAGTTGCATGATAAAGGAAAGGGGATGAAAGGGATTGAAGACAAGGCCATGAGATGGTGTTTTGGGATATTTGCATGAGATGGGAGCTGGGATCTTGAGGTGACTCCAACTTGCTTTATTTATGAAGTTGCTTGTTTTGGAACTCTAAAAAGCAAACTTGTCTAGTACTAGCTAGTAGTATCATTTCTGCTTTTCATTTTGAGTATATTTACAACTATGAACCAGGTAGATCTGAGGCGAGAATTGGGACTATACTAAAGTGAAATCTAATAATCGTAGTGTTAATCTAACAAGAGGGACATGGTGCTTCCTTCAAATAGACATAAAGGAAGGAGTTTGAGATTATGAGACATTCTAACAAAACATTCATGTATCTTTTGTAGTCCAAAATAATTAGAATCCATCATACTATCTCTTTTTGGATTTTCCTACGTGAATTGGAATATACATATATATAATGCATGACATAAAAAGCATTAGTGTTGTTTTCTTAAATCCCAATCTCTTTATAATCACCATTGGTGATCAAGTGATGGATTTTTTAAAGATTCTAGGTGTGGAACCTCATCTATTGTCGGTTTCAAATTTCGTTGACGTAATTAGTTTCTTAACAATGGTGTGTTTTCGATTAATAAAAAGCTAATTCTTTTTTAGTCATACAAAAATGTCACTACATTAGATCACAACCCGGAACTTATCATTCCAATTGTAAATTGATTTTGCATTGGATACTCGAAGCTTGATTTTGAACTGGATGTTCAAATTCTCCGGAATTAATAAGCCGAATACAAACTGATGGAAAATCTCTGAAGCCAATAACTATGTGTGGATGCCCCAAGTCCATTACTATGCTGGTCACACCTAATTTCTCTAGCTGGAGTAAACAACAAAAGCAAAATCTCATCACGGTCCCCAGTTTCAAAATGTCATCCTTGTCCACTTTTTTTTTTTTAAATCATTCATCCTTACAAATCGATTATGATAGCTTAAAAAGTCCAGACTTGTACAAGAACCGTCTGTTTCAAACACAAATTCTAGTTCCACACACTCTACATAAACTTGGGCAGCTTCTTTACCCAGACGGTCCCATATATACTCCACACTTCACATTCGTCATAACTAATATCCCATCGGATATTCTTGCTTCCATGTAGGAATTCCTTTGTACGTTGTCACAATTCTCAAAGCTACATTTCGAATGGAAGCTTCTCTCATTGAAAAAGAAGTCAATTAATAGCCAACTATGGTTTGCTTCTCTGGTTAAACTCGCCGGACATTTTTTTATGACGAGCAGAAAGCAGATTCCAATGAGACGGTAGAAGCTTAGCTTTGGGCCAAACCGGGTCCAGGATTATAATATAGTTCAAAAAATATTATTTTTTTATTAAAAATTTGGTGACACTCAAGAAAATGCTGCTCGACCACGTTGTTCTGACTGAGACGCCGTCTCGAGGGGTCACTGTGGAGAAGCCATTGCAGAAATCCTTTTCTACCACGAGTCGAAGAACCATTGAAATGTAAATAGTATTTTGGAACTTTAGGAGTTGGGGGTACCAAATCTGTAGCTACATGTGTTCAGTATCGTCTGATCAGATGATCAAAGACCTAACGCTCCACAACAGTCTGATTTTCTGATTGAACAAGACATACCATTCTAGAAGGGCAAAGTTACATTGCACTACTGAATTATAAGCACCATTTTTCTCAGAAGCAAAAATACTAGATTATTGTCAGAATATTCGATCTCTTCTAGATCTCTTCTACAAATAACATAGCTTCGAAGCGCAAAAATGTTTAGTAAAAAGACGTGACTGGATACACTATCTTTTCAAAGATGATCGGGAGTTGGGAGATGAGTACCCTAATACTAAGGTTACAGAGCCTTCCTGGGAGGAAAGGAAGTGCGTCTTCATGAAGATGATGCAAAAGTGTATAGAACGTTCTTCTTGAGAGTGAACTCATCAGCCTTTGTAGGGTTGACAGACTGCAAATACAAATGAAAAACGATATTAGTAAGGCAAATTTGGCCCAGTGACCCTTGCAGGTCATCAAACTTGGGTAACAAGCATGACATTGGTCACAAGTAAGGATCAAACCTTTTCGAGAATGCGTTCAAGCCTCTGGATCTCTTTCTTTGCGTAATCACTACCTTTCTCTAGGGAGTTCTTGGCAACTTTCAGGTAGATCTTACCGTATCTAAAATTTTAAAAAGAAAGATAAGTCATCATGTAATCAGAGATCAAAAGTCAGACTTCGAATCTGATAGACTTGGTATGATACTAAGATAGCCAGTAAGAGAGATACACTTGCCATACACTAGTCATATTTTCATTTGAAGAAGCCAGTAACATGGGGGATTAATTGCACTGACCTGGCAGCAGAACCCTCAAGCTTTCCAACTTCCTCTTCAATCTTTGAAAAGATTGCCTTCTTCTCATCATTGCTAGCTTTCACAAACTCGTTCACCAACTCGTGCAAGCTTTCAACAATACCAGCCTACATAAAAGAAGATATTTGATAAGCTTAGGATTCATTTCTGATGGGAAACTTCACTAATTCAAAATGATACTAACCTTGGAAGTAAGCTGCCCCTTGGCATCTCTGCTGGTGCCACATTTCTCATTGATGAAGCTTACAAAATCTTCCAAGTCTCTGCCTCCACCATACTCTTCACCATCCTTGTTGTTCTTTGGGAAAAATTTCAAAGTGGGATATCCACTCACTCCGTACCTGCATATTTTGAATCAGCTCAGGTAGTTATCCTCTATAAATATTACTTCTCGTCTTTATAAAATCCCTGAATCATGTTTTGTCAATTTCAAGCCACCAAACTAAAAACTCACTTCTCAGCGAAATCCTTGTATTTGTCAGCATCAAGATTAGCAATCACTACATCTCCATCCAGCTTAAATGCTGATGCAACCTTCTCATAGGTCTGGCCGAACAAATATATAATCATGTCAGCTTTTGTTTACGCATTGATAAATGTCAGCAACCAACAAATAGGCAAAAACTATAAGTAGCAAAAGTACACTTACCGGAGCAAGAGATTTGCAATGTCCACACCTGTCACATAAAGATAAGAGGACAAGAGGTGAAATTCAGTTTAAGTGTTGCAAACTACCAATTATAATTCACTATGATACCAAGGATGGTATGAAAGGAAATCCAAGGATGTGATCTTACCAGGGTGCATAGAACTCCACCAGTACATCTTTTGTTTTGTCCAGGACAATATCATCAAAGTTATCCTGTGTAAGTACGACAACACTGGATGGGATTGCAGCTATCTTCACATTGGTCCCTGTTTCCAAAGCAAAGCTTAATGTCAATCATAAGCTAGGGAATATGGATCATAGCAGAGGCTTCTTTGTACAAATATAATTGAAAAGCCTAGACAAAACAACATCCACAAGCAAATATCGACAGATTGATTTCACATGAATTTACAAGATGAAACTAATACCTTCTTCCTTGTTCACATATTCAACAAGAGCATCTGAAGTACGGGCACCTTCATACCTAAAACATGTATAACTCAATCAGAAAGTGACTACAGCAACATTATCAACAAACAAAAAAGTGGTAGAAAAAAACATCATATTAAATCTAAAATCAGTCTGAAATTCTGAACAACCAGATGCAAATATATATCTAATAGAACATTTCATGATCATATGATGAATCAAAATACGAAATCTCACTCACGTTTTGGGTTCTAAGGACCCTTTCGGGAACCACTGAATTGTGGGGTAACCTTGAACTTTAAATTTGCTACAAACACTCTTGTGCTCATCGCAGTCCACCTAGTGACAACAATTCGGCACACTATAAGAACATGTCAAATCAATGTGTAAAGGCATCATCTTTAACATTTTGAACCCCCAAGGCAGCTCAAAATCCAATCAATGCAAAAATGCATCGGCCAGGACAGTAGTTAAACTCCGAAATACAAGAATCGGAATAAGTTACCTTTCCAATCAAAACAGATTTTGCTTTCTTAAAACTTGCACCGAGCTTCTCATACTCTGGAGCAAGCTTTTTACAGTGTCCACACCTATAATCAAAACAAATTAACAATGTCAATACATCTATTACGTTAATCAATCAAAATTCCAGCCACATAATCACCATCCGTTCATATAAAAACAATCCACATATCTCAACTAGCAATATTTCACAATCCATATACTTTAGCTTTCACATCAATAGATCTAGAATTCTCGATAGCCTAATCAAAGATCTAAAGTCAAGCGAGCTCAGATTAACCCTAGATAATACTATTCACCTACACCTACACCTAATCTCAAACTAGAAATATTCTCAGTAAATTTGAGATTCCTAGATACAGTCAAACTAATTTTCTACTGATTTACGTTCATCTAAGCCAGAGATGTAGAATCTGATCGTGAATAGTATCTTTGCGAAGCTAAATTTTTACAGCGAGAGCAAATCGGTGAATATAATATATGTGAGATTTGATTATTACCAGGGAGCGTAGAACTCAACGAGAGCAGCCCGTTCTTGACCGACCTCCTTCTCGAAGTTGTCCTCGGTGAGCACAACGACGTCGTCTGCGAAAACCGACGATGCGAAGAACAGAGATAGGGCTACGAAAGCGAACAACATCTTTGAGCTCATCATTTTGATTGTTCTTCGCAGTGTTCCTTCTTTGTTTCTCAGGAGTCCTTGCTGCTCCTGCTGCTATGCTTTTATATTCCCCCCTCTGCATTCCAATCTTAATTTTGCTTTTATAAAAAATTAAAAAGTCAATTCGATTTTCCCTTTTTCTAACGTAAAGTGAAATCTACTCCACCTAATCCTCGTAGGTATATGGTTTTGTTTTTCTAAGATAGTAATATTTGTCATTTTCTTTGTAAAAATACGAATTACATTGATCGATTTTATGATTTGAGTATAAAATAATTTTTAAAATAAATAATAAATATTAATTATATTATCGTGAGTTATAATTTAATGATAAAGACTTATATTGTGATACATGTTCGAATTTCATTAAAAGTTAAATTGCCGTGTCTAATCTCATAATAAATCTTAATTAATTAAGCAAAAAATGTTTATGGTTAAATTTTCAAAAACCCGTCAATGTCCCTGGATAATTAATCTATCTTTAATTATTAATTGATCTGTTTAATGACAAAAAAGTAAACTACAACTGCACTATGTATAAATCACATGCATAAAAACTACTCTACATAAAAATCTCAAACGCGTATGCGCGTGCATACTGCTAGTGTGTATTACGTAAAAAGTGGTGGTTTTTGTAGTCTCAACGTTGTATATCATCTCTTATGTTTCGGACTTCCACCCTACATTTCAAGAAATTAACTAATATGTATATATGATAACTACTAAAATGGACTTTCAGTATATATACTATATATATATATGAATGATTTTTTTTTGAATAAATATATGAATGATTTTACTAGTATTTAAACTTTATGAATTGTAACTACTACCTTAATAATGATGTTGATAGCGTGGACCTCAAAACAAGAATGGAAATTATATATAATCAGACCAATCAAGAGAAACGCTTTGTCATAGAAACCAACCAGGCGAGGCCACGTAATAAGATAATAGAAAACGCGCGTCTTATTAAAAAAACAAATGAGGGTAAAGTAAATGCTAATAGAGTGGGGGTGTTGCGAGAATCGAACTCGCGACCTCTCGCACCCGAAGCGAGAATCATACCACTAGACCAAACACCCATCTTTGCTCTCTGTCTTAAATACTATAAAATTAATTTTTTATTCATATAATAGATCCACAATTAGGACTTACTGTTCTCGTCCCTCCTATTCTTCGTTCATAAAAATCCCAATTCGAATCTCTAGTAATTTTGCCCTAGCTCTCCTCTAATCAATCTCTATTCTGCGAAATTTCAACTTTGAATTCAGTTCTTGAGGGACGAAACTGCAATTAAATCTCAGAAACTGAGTTGCGCAGCCATGTCTGGCGCTGGTGTAAGTTCAACATCCTCTTTTGTTGTTTGTTGTTGTTGTTGTTTTTTTTTTTTTTTTCACTTGAGAATTCATGAATCGGCGTAGTTAGGTTAAAGTACTGATCTTTAACTTCTTTTTTCTCTATTTGTTGATTATAGCCTGCTGCTGGAGTAGACAATACTCACAGAAGGAAATTCGACCTTGAAGAGTATGCAGAGAAAGCCCGCGAGCGTGAAAGAAAGGTTTGTGCTTTGCGAAATCCTTTACTCTACATTTTGTTTTCAACATTGCTCTATGGAGTTCATTGGCATTTTGGTATTTTAGTTTTGTTAATTGAGGTGTTCTGCATCGTGTTTCAGGAGGAGGAGCTAGCTCGGAAATCCAAATGTGAGTCTGCTTTACTTTTGTGATGTTTTCGGTTTAGTACATTTGCTATTGTAGAAGCTGAAAATTGGTTTTGTCTATTGGTTTTCTTGTTGCAGCAAAAGGTCCTCCGGTGCAGAGGAAGCCACTTAAGCACAGGGATTATGAAGTAGACCTCGAATCTCGCTTGGGGAAGACACAGGTAGCTATATTTTGGTCAAACTATTCAGACATGTAAAAAATTACTCTATTTGTGCCTTATTAGTTTTTTACTGCCTTTTGAAATGATACTGATGGAGCTTGTTATCGGGAAATGCCTGAACAATGTGTAGGTTTCTGTACAGTACAGAAGGCCTTGTGGAGATTTGTTTAAAATTTACCTCAAAAAGCTTACATATTGCATTTGTAATTGGATATTATGTTCCAGCTTTTATACTTATCAACTTATTACTAATGAAGTGTTTGTTGTTAAATTCCAGTGTGTAACTTCTATTTCTCTTCTGAATTGTGTTTTGCAGGTTGTTACTCCAATAGCACCTTTAAGCCAGCAGGTATAATCTCCCCTTGTTTGCATACTTATTTGCAATTTATCATCATCAGCATTTGCGATTTGCACTCTCAGTGTTTTTCTAGGATATCGTGTTCATGAATATACTTGGGGTTCAGGTACTCAACCTGAATATAGGAATAAGTGTTTTTGAGTTGGTGCTGTTGCATCCATTGTTAGGTGTAGGGACGTGGTATTCTCTAAACTTTGAGCATCAAAGATCGACATTGTATAGTAAAAAATGGACTAAACTTATATATAAATTTCCTGGCTTGTTCATTTGATGTAATGACCAACTGTTTGTAGAGTGACAACTTAAAAATGACTGCATATAATTTTGAGGATAGTTCTTCGCTACCCAGAGCTGGGTAGCAGCTGCTGCCTTTTTCATATAATCGCCAGTAATATTTGAACACGTGTTAAGTTTTGAAACCCAATCTCTCTCTTTCTTCTCTGTTCTTCTTCAACCCATCTCACTCTATCTTCCTTTGTTCTTCTTCTTCAACCCAGTCTCTCTTTCTCTCTATCAAGAACCCACCCAGAAAATTGCAAGAATCAATCTCTCTACAAGACTTCAACCTGTCTCTAAATCTCTCTCTCTCTCTCTATCCCTTGATTGTCTTCTAATTAAAACACAGTTTCTCTCCCGTGAGAATAAGCTTAGCCGATCGAAAGAACAAAGTTATACAATATGAAAAAAGGACAGGTGTTAGAGTTTTGGAGAGCCACTAATAACTTGGGTAGGAGCTGCTGCCCATGGTGGGGCAGCCAAGTATTATCCTAATTTCGACACATTGAAACTTATCACAGTTGTGAAACCAATCTTTTATATTAGTTGAATTGGCCAGCCATCATACTGCAGTCAAATTGAGTTGGTTTGCTTACCAGAGACTTTGTAATTCTTCTTTTTTGTCTTAATCTATGCGGAGCTAAATGGTTGTTTAGTACTCTTTCCTGTCATTTATTACTGATCAAATTCTTTGCAGGCAGGATACTTCTGCTCGGTTTGTGACTGCGTTGTGAAAGATTCTGCAAACTACTTGGATCACATCAATGGCAAGAAACGTAAGTGATATGAAGTTCATCTTTAATCATCTTTTTATTAATATTTTTTTATACTTTAGTTGGTTAGTCTTTAATGATTCCGCTCTTTGCTGTAGATCAAAGAGCTTTAGGTATGTCTATGCGGGTAGAGCGTGCATCTCTTGAACAGGTACATTGAGAATTCTCTATATATTGATACTCCAAGTTTAACTATAATGCATGTATATTGATTCTAAAGAAAATGAAAGTAATACACAGATAACCTGTGAGTGTCGAAATGTAGAATGTACCTGCCATTTTCTGGAGTGATGACCTCAGAGCTTTAGAAATGATGTTAATCTGTCAATTATGTCAAATGAAAAGCTGTGAATGACTTGTGTTAAGCTGTGAGTGATGTGTGTTTAGCTGTAAATTCATTTAATGGTATGCAGGTCCAGAGTCGATTTGAAAAGCTCAAGAAGCGGAAAACAGATGTGCCCTTCACAGAGCAAGGTAAGACATCACTGAGAAGCAGACCAATTCTTTAAAAAATTCTCCCAATTATTTCATGTATGAGATTCCATTGAGTGTTAAATGATCATACTTTCTCTTTTTCCTTTGCAGATCTTGATGAGAGGATCTTGAAGCAGCAGCAAGAAGAGGAGGAAAGGAAGCGCCTACGTCGAGAAAAGAAGAAAGAAAAGAAGGTTGGTACAATTCTTGTTTTATTATCTTTGTTTGGCTTGATTTAATCATGAATAATGTCTGTCCACACAATCTAGTTTGCAGCCTCTCTTTTATTCTCAAGTCTATTATTGATTATCTTGAATGTCTGCTTTCAGAAAGAGAAGGTAGGAGACGAGGAAGTTGAAATTGACCCTGATGTTGCAGCAATGATGGGATTTGGTGGATTCGGTTCATCCAAGAAGTGAGATCTCCTTGTTCCAATTAAATCTTCATGCCTCTCCCAAAATCTGAGCGAACACTTCTCTAACCAGTTCTCTTTTATTGATCAACTATTCATTTTGGGTTTTGGACTTGTACAAAGTGTAATCTTGAAAATGTGGCTCACTTTACTGAGTGGTTTTGTGGATAAAGAAGGGAATTTAGCATACTATGAATGGTATGGAAATTGAGTTACTGACAGTGGATTATAGCTAAAAACTTCTAATGTCATGAATCTGAATGTAATACCACTCTCATGAGCAACATATGCAAAGATTCATTCGTGTGCACACACTCATAGCCTCATCATCTATGGTCATAACTCCAGAATATGTCTACTGCAGTAAGATCAAGCGTTCAGATTGCTTTGATAATATTATAAATCAAGAATATAAAACCGAATAAATTCGTAAACAAAATCAAATTAGTAGTATTATCTCATCAGGACCAAAAATATCTGTGATTTGATATTGTAAACTAAATCCTACAAAAATATGCTAGTTTTTCAATATCTGAACCCAAAATTTACCATGTATTTCCAGAAAACCTAAGCACTCCTCTCCAACATGGCCAAAAACTCGTCATGAGATATCTGCCTCTCAATCTTCCATTTTTCTCGCAACTGCTCTATGAACTCCTGACAATCAGCATCAACAGGCTCCCCATTTTCGTCACATTCTCGCAAACCATTTCGACGACCCTTACGACGTTCTTCATCTTCAATACGATGACCACGAGCTCTTTCTCTTGTACTACTCAAAGCCAAACTAGTAGAGACAGCAGCAGCTGCTTTGTGATCCACGCTTTGTAAACTTCGGCAGCCGTGGGGACCCTGCTTCTTCTTGTAGTCATCATAGTGGACATGGAATTGATAATAGTTGTTGTAGTAGTCATCACTGTTCTTGAAGGATCTGAATATACGTCTCAAGTGTTTCCAACCCTTCTTAGGAGATGTCGGAAGCTTATCATCCGATCTGGGGATGAAGCAAGACATGGTTGTACTAGTGCGATGAAGATTATGATAGACGAGGAAGATGGATGAGGTGCTTGGATTATTATATATATTGTACAGTCCTGTATGTTATATTTGGCACCGTTAAACCTAAGCCGAAACCATAATTTAATGCAGAATCCTTCCTCATTTTCTTCTTATCAATCACATACCCTAAACTTAAGCTTATAAACGAGAATGAAGGAAATATCCCTAATGATGATATATAATTTCAATGCAAAAGGTGGTTGAAAATGGAAAGAATCGAAATGGAAATCACAAAAACTTCTCCTCCATTTAACAAATATATGTGTCTTCCGATCTATTTTCATTTATTCATTTCTCAGCGTGCATGATCTTGGCGATATACGTATGCTTCCTACCTTAAATTCTATCATTTTTGTGATATTGTGCAAAAATCTCTCTGGTAATACGACTCATAGTTAAGACAGCTAATTTTGAGTAAAAACAATACTGAAAATTTACGAAAAGGGATTATTAATTTTGCTTGGGATCGAAGTTTGAGCTGATGCCGGTCTTTGTTTCTGGTTTATTAGTTATTTGTATTTGATTGTAAACGGCAATTGCTAATATTGGTTTGTCTGATCGACTTGTTAAAGCTACTATAGTACTACGTAGAGGTAACTACTGAAGTATCCCACTGGAGCAAATTGACATGCGAAACTCGATCTGATCGATTTTAAAGCTTAATTTAGTGTTTCGATATTACATATATAATAAAGTGTCCGTCGTATGGTGTGTTTCCAACTTCAAATATAATAATTCTGTAGTCCATGATGCATATAGTCACCATAAGATGAAGAAGAGACAGCAGGCAGTAGTACATATGAATGTGAAGAAAAAGCCGATTAAACTCGGCAGCTTCCCTGCAACACTGCTGAATTCACCTTTGATATACTCACCGAAAGGTCCAAAACCATTGAAATTCCCTACACAATCGGCACAGATAATATTTCAATCAGATTTCGAACTTCATTTCTAAACCTTCTTTTCAAACATATATAACATTTGGTTCTAGCACCTAGTAGTACAGTTCGCTTACTCAACATATATGTATAAGTGCAGTAGCTCTGTTGCTAGATTTTTGACATGTTGTGTACTTATGTTGGCATATTGTTGATTTGGAACACATGTTGTATGTGTACATTTAGTTACCTCTTTGGCTGGAATAACTGCAGCCGGCATGGAGGGAACCTCTAATATCAGGTAGTGTAGCCTTATTATTGAAAATGAAGGATGATAACATGTTATCAACGCACTTGAGCACTTGCTGTGTCTCAGCCAAACAGGGTCCATGGCAGAACAGATCAAGTGCATCCGGAGGCACGTTGATGTTTCCGCTTTCATTCAATCTATAAGCTTCATCACAGCCAGAATAGATCTGCAAATAACATCACACATTTTTCAAATCTCACATTGAAATACAAAGAAAATTTAATTTTTGAAGTGTTTACATGCATTTAGACTCACAAACTTATTGCTGAAGCATGTTAAGGCATTAAAGAATCGTTGCCCCGGGTCCTCTGCAACACAGCCTGCAATATATCAAAGCAATCAGAGAAATGATTACAATTAGCTAGTTTGGAATGCAGAAGAGGGTGACATGAAACATGTAGTCTACCGGAGAAGCAGCAAGATACGGCAATGAGAATAATAGTGAAAACAAGGGAGTTGTGCTTTGGAGGGTTCTTAAAGAAAGTCATTAAAACGGTGAAGCTATGTGAAACTGGTCTTTTGGAAGTAGTATTGCACTAGAAGTGGATAGTTCTCGTCTCTTTAATAAGGCTGGATACTTCGGCAACTTTACTTGCTTGGTAAACCGAAAAGAAGAGAGAGATCAGTTGGTGGTTTGATGTTATAGCAGAAAATGGTTGGAGACAATGGACTTATAAGGAGTGAAGTTGGTAATGTAAGCCACCAACTCTCTGCTTATTCTTTGAACATTACGATATTTGGGTGTTAAACTTGAAATCTCGAACTAAATGTGTCATCTCTTATGGAAAAGGGAGTGGTACTTCGCTTGATCTTTTATGGCAACACCATGATGATTGCATATATGCTGACCTCGGATATTTAGTAGAAAAAGTTGACAAGACCACTTCTTACCTGCTCTTAGAGAAATCCTCAATCGATGAGTCAATGATTGTAAAAGAGGTGTACTAGTACATACCATATTCTAGCACACACCATAAGTCCATAACATTCTTTCTTCGGATTCTCTCATGTACTCATTGAAGCCAATTTTGCAGCTAAAGCACTTGAAGATCTGGGTCATATATAAGTTTCTAGATCTCTTCACTTGACCTCTTGAGTATTATTTACCGTAGAGATTGTCCCTTTTAGTATAAAAAAAACCACAAACATTCCTTCAAAAATTTGTTCATGTCATTGTCTCTATCTCATGAGTCATAACATAAGCAGATCGACAAGCCATATATAGGATTTACACTTTGCTGTAGTTGCTAAACAGCACAGTGCGGAGAAAGTTGCCAAGAATACTTTTGAAGAATATGTTTCTTGTGATCAGAGCACAAACAGTCGCTTTTGCTCATCATACAATGTTTGTCAAATCATGATAGCAAAGAAAGAGAAGGTAATGTATCACCAACAATTACAGCTTCTGTTCAATTGGAAATAACATTGACGAGTGAGAAGACTGGTCTTCAATTGCTAGTGCTCCCTACTTGATGTACTGAGAAACCCATTTGAATCCATCTCCATAGCCCATTTTGCGAACAATACTGCACATGAATACTTCAAGGGGGTGGACATTCGAGTCTGTCAAGTTTACTTTACCCTTGCCTGTGGTGAAGTTGTTCAGACCAAGGTGATATCGCAACTCTTCTTCTGAGGCTGCATACGGTATGTCAATCTTGTTTCCCAGAATAAGGAATGGAACTGTGGCCAAAGCCTCATCAGAGAGTAGAGCATCCAATTCCTTTTTTGATTCCGCAAACCTTTCCTTGTCATAAGAATCCACTAGGTAAACAACTGCATCCACCTTTTGAAAACACAGCCAAAATGCATTTCTCATGAGTGGAACTTAAAAGTACAAATAATATCAAGTAACAAAAGCAGCAAACTTGGAATTTACCACCTCACCGACTCAAAATAGCTGCCATTCTTTCAAAGACAAGTTAATCCAATGAGATATTCCAAGATATAGTCAGACACAAACTAGTACACCGCACTTCAATCTCCCTTATTAAGTACCAGTTACATCATGCATATATACATCTCTCAATTTTCACAAGGACTCACAAGAATCAAGGTGGTTGCATGACTTATGAAATAAAACAAGTTATCCCACAGTCAACTATTGATCAATCTGGATGCATGTGTGGTGAGATACTATTAGCATACCTTTAAGAACAAAAGCTGCTCGGCGAACTACCATTATTTCTATCTGCCTCCCATGAATCAGATAAACACACAAAGTTTTATCTGGGATTATGGAGACACAAACATCCCAAGACTTACAATGCAGATGTAAAACCGAAATACCATAATTCATTGTTTCCAATTTGAAAATCTGATCCTCATTTAGCATTAGCTAGTTGAGAAATACAAAAAAAATACCTCCCATTGAGCACCAATAATAAACTACATGACCAACTTTTTTCAGAGCTCAAACAGTTCAAATATCAATGAATACCTTGGCATAGTAATCTTTCCAAACTCTACGAGCAATCTGATGCCCCCCCAAATCAAAAGCCTTGAACTTGATTTTCCCAATGCTCAACTCCTCGGATGTCGGATACTGAGTCGGTTGGTGCTGAACCAATCTCTGCAACATTTCATCACAACCAAAAACCCAACAATTCATCAGAAACTCACACTCAATTTTAGTCAAAAAGAAAACTTTGCCAATAATTCAAATCAAGTTCAAGTCTTTTTATTCAATTTCATGCCTACAGTTCAACCCAGTACAAAATTATACAACAACTCTCAAGAATATTCATGTTCCAGAGTAATCAAACAGACCCCTTATAATATCACAACAAAAGTGTCAATCGTTCAAGCAAAATTGACATAAACACAATCCAAAAAGATCATCCAAAACATCATATAAATCAAAAACGATGAAATTGAAAAGAGCAAAACCTCGTCTTTGAGCATATGCAGCAACGTGGTTTTGCCAGCATTGTCGAGACCGAGAAACAAGATCTTGGCCTCCTTCTGCCACAAGCCTAAAGACGCAAGAACCCCATAGAACCAATCTAACAAGAACATGGTTGGTGTCTCACGCACAGATCGAAGAGCTCAAAATCAGAGAGATGTAGAGAAGAATTAGAAGAAGAATTGGTGATAGTGTAGGTTTGTATATTTATGTGCAGTTAGTGACTGAGATTTTGTTTCAGGGACCAATCCAACGGTTCGGGGATGTGGTTGTGACGACATCGGGGGATTTTAGGCCTTCCGATTATATGCAATGGAGTTTGGTACCGATGCATGAGAAAATAGCCATATTTTGTTACAATCCATAATTTCATCATTGAAGTTTCAAAAATATTAAAAAGATCATTGAACTTTAACTTAGTTTATCAATTTGATCATTATACCTATTATAGATGTCAATTTTTCTTTATTCTCATTAGTTTTTATACTTCTTCCTCTTATGTTATGTACATTTTTCTCATAATTCTATCTATATAAGGAAAGCATTTGACAAATTTTAATATTTAAAATAGACAGAGTGAGCAAATTGATAGACAAATTTAAAGTTCAGTGACCTTTTTGATATTTTCTAAATCTCAGTGATCAAATTGTTGATTGTGACAAAATTCAATCATCATTTTAACTATTTTCCCACAATGCAATTGCTCTTTAAATTTTTCAATTTTATGGGATCCAATCCTGTCAATTATAGTTTTATAAGTGTGACGTCTCAGGCATAAAAACCTTGTGAAAATACCAAACTACATTACACAAGGTTTTATTAAGGCGGTTGAGCATTTATGAATAGTCTAGTGGCTAAGACAGTGTGTCTCCTTACTCACCACCTAAATTTAAATCTTAATAGTTCATAGCTTTCTATTGACTTGTCAGAAAAAAAAATTAAGGCAGTTAATATCTCGAGAAATATGTCCAAATGCCAATTAACGTTACGAAATTCAAATTCAAGAATCAATTTTTCTCTTTCTCCTAGGACCACTATTCAAGTTAAGGTTCTATACCTCATATTATGTTCTATTTTTAGAACTTTAAATATGATATGAAACTGAATTTTAAGGTATAAGATTGAAATTTTGATGAGTTAGAGATAGAGTTTTTGATGAGAATTTTATTATGAGGTATAACTGGAGATGGCCAAAGCAGTCCATTCCAGCAACAAACAACCACCGAGTATAGACAGAGATTTAATAAGGGATAATACCAAGGTGTTATCCAAACCTTAAAACCAGATAACCATCACAGAAGACAAAACAAGAAAGTTAAGCCCAGTGTCTTTTTCAAAAATCGAAACCACTAACTAGGGAAAAGCCCAAACCCAGAAACCGCCAACAGAATATAACTCCCCAGTTTCCCACAATCCCCATGGTTATAAATATTAAATACACAGTTCTCCAACTCCCCTCCCCTCACCAACTCATACAACTCCAACTTTCAGTTCACATTCCGATCATCAAAATTGTTATTGTTTCCAAACCGTCCGATCTTCGATCGACATGACTAACGTGGCAGAGAAAGAGCGGCGGATTCTGGTGGCCGTCGACGAAAGCGAGGAGAGCATGTACGCTCTCTCCTGGTGCCTCAAGAACGTCGTCTCGAAAAAAGACTCCAAAGATATCATCATCTTGCTCTACGCCAATCCCCCCAGAGCTGTGTACACTCCACTAGACGGAACAGGTAGGAGAGATGATGTGGGTAGGTCTCAATTTTGTTGATCGAGATCACACCATACTATTTCGTGCATGGTGTGACTTATTTGGTTTTCACTTTTCAGGGTATTTGTTCTCGTCGGATATATTGGCGTCAATGGATAAGTACAGCAGCGAGGTGGCGCGCTGCGTTGTGGAGAAGGCTAAGAAAATGTGCAAAGATCTTCTTGAGCACGAGGTGAGTACGTGTCTCATTACTTTGTTTGTGTACGTGTGTGACTTTGTGAAATGTTATTTGGCTTATTCTGATTTGGTTGCGGACAGGTAAAGGTTGAGACGAGAGTAGAGAATGGTGATCCGAGGGACGTCATTTGCGAGATGGCGGAGCAGCTCGGCGCTGATGTATTGGTCATGGGTAGCCATGGCTATGGTATCATCAAAAGGTATTTATCTTCTACACTTTCCGGAGTATTTGTTCTCTACCGTTAGATCTATTTGTATCATTTTGAGTAAAATCATGTCTGAATCTTAAGGACTAGCTTATGTCAGGTAGCAGAGACTATTTAAGAAATTAAATGAAGAATTTTTGTGTTTGATTAACGACGATTTCATATGTAGCATATTGATAGAGATTTCCCATTTGCAGGACTTTCCTTGGAAGTGTGAGCAACCATTGTGCACAGAATGTGAAGTGCCCAGTTTTGATTGTGAAGAAGCCCACGACAAATGGGGGAAAGAAATGATCTAAACTGTGATTCTTGTATCTTTGCAAGTTAATTATTCTTCTTGGCCTGTGATAGATTTATTTTACAGTTTGTGCTTCAAATTGGTAACTTTCTTCTTTTGGTCTGTCATATTTCGTCCCGTAAATATATCATGGATCAATGGAACTAGCTCAAATTAGTGAGAGACTTCATCCCTGTCAAATTAGTTGGGTTACTTGGGTACATATCTAATGATAGTTAAAGCACTTAAGCATGACTGACCAAAAACCAATAGGCCATCAAAAGACATGGTTATATCACTTATATCAGTATATGTATCATTTTCAAGGGTCATGCATCTAATATATTGTGACAGCATTATTATAAGTCACAGAAGTTATGAATCATTTCCTATCAAAGCTAATTAGTTAGGTCGGAGGTTGCTCTCAGAAACCTTCACCCAAGACTTTTGAGTTCTATCTGCGAAGTTAACTCTGTACAATCCCATGCGACTTAAGGTGAAGCTTAGGCTAGTAATGCTCTCATCCATAGCAACAACTTTCTCTTGAGCTCTTTTTTTCTCTTCCACTGTCAAGTGCCCGTATAGGAGGCTCAAATGTGGCATACAAGCTGCACCACAAATCCCAAATTACAATTAATTTGATATACATAAATTATAGAAACAGCTAGCACATTTGTCCAATGTTTGACAGAAAATAATAGGGGAAGTTTCAAAGACAACTTACGAAATGGAAGTCCCATAGATCCAGCAATGTGAAGAGTTTCACAACTTACCTCCTCTGTTATTTCAAAGACGAGCGAGACACACTGGAAATAGAATCTACTAGTTTCCAGGTTCTCTACTTTGCCAACGAACTGCTTGTTGGTGTTGCATGCTTCTCTGCATGCGTTGATTGCTTCATCTTCGGTCATTAGGCAAGACCCGACCATGGTGATGTGGGGCTCCACCTCCAGCCCACCAAATTCCTCCCGGAGGCCCTCCATCACCTTCTTGATCCTCGGTAGCACATCCTCCGGTATAAGGCCCCATACTGCGTACCGGTGTACTTCTAACGCGTCCCTCTGCGCCTCGAGAGCTTCTTGTTCTGCGCTGATCGGCATCAAATTTGTAAGTGTATTGAACGTAGAAGAAGAAGATTGGAGATAGATGAAGAAGTAAATAAAAGGATTTTGGTACGTTTGGAGAGGGAGTTTATGGTTAGAAGAACAGAGGTTCAAGAAAGGCTCATGAGTGCTTGATGGCAGCCCATTTTTTCAGGAAGTCCTATTCTTTTGCATGCCCTTTTTTGACGTAGCGTTCTTTCCTTTTTTTCCTTTTCATTCTCGAGTTATTAGGAATTTAGGACATGATCGAGTTTTAATTTCTGAGTTTGTAAGACTTCTGATGCTCCAATTATGCTTGATGTGCATGATGATAATTCATTTTTGGGTGAAAAAAATTGAAAAGATGAATCATGCATATTGTCTTTGGCATATGGCCACTTTGTGCATTTGTACCCGGATAGAAATGCAAGAGAATTGGACTCATTAGAAACTAGACTTTCCATGAGCTTCTAACAAGTGGCCAGTTTGTTAACTACTTTTTAACTGTATTGGCCATTGTTAAGTGTCTAGCATCTCTCAATTTTTTTCGTTTCATTCATTGATCCCTTCCACCACTGAGTGCTTGCATCATTGTCACTATGGAAAACCAATCTGAACCAAGCACTGCCACGAGTAATGGCACAGACGATCTGAAGCTGTATCGGTGGGCAGCGTGGGCAATCCCACCCGATAACATTTGCAAGGGGTCAAGATAGTTCAGGAGGCCCTCCGGAAAGCCCGAGATCATTCCCCATATAACTGTTGCGGGGTCTATTCTCTTCTCGCGAAGGGATGCCATCACCAAGTTTATTGGTGCGTCTACCAAAATGAAGCCCTATCTTTGTGAAGTAACCGAACTCGAGACGAGCAACTTCTATTTCCAATGTGTTTCCCTAATCTTTAAAACAAGCGATCCGGTTTGTCATTCTTCATTTTAAAATTAGTAGTGTATTTATTTTCAATTAATCGAAAACAAGTGTGTCATGAATCAACCACATAACTGTAAATTGAAGTATTTGATGATGATAACAGGCTAATCTTGGTTCTCGATTAACCCACGAGACTGGATGCTTCGCAGTGGTAAGATCTTTGCCGCAATATTTCTCGTAGAACACTAGAAAACTGTCTGATAGGGTTGACACTTCGACGTTAATTAATTTTGTGTTTCGATTCGCAGCTTATATGCCACATTCGAGCTTGTTCTATGGTTTTCTTACTGATGAGGCGAAGGCAAGAGCAGTAGAAACAAAGAAGAGTGTGGGTGCGGAGCTTTGTACCGCTAAGTTCACCATAAATCGAATGCTGGAGTTTTACAGATAGAACTTGATTGCCATCAAGGTTGTTAGTTGAGGTGGAAACTTGAAACTTGAAAGACTAAGATGTGTAACACATTCCAACAACTTGAAACACTAACAACTTGAAACACTGTAAGATATTTTTGAAAGCTTTGATTATGAAAACGGCATCACAGTATGATTGTTCTCATGGTTCAAACAGCTAAATGAAGATTTTTAAGACATCAGAGCTCATAAGCAGTTTGGCGTAGCAGCATTCACCAGTATCTTCCTCTAATAGTTCTCTCTTCCTACAGCTAACAAATAAGAAGCAAAAAGAAAAGGAAAAAATATGAGGTGCATTTTGGCCAAAGCTTCTCTCCAAAACTCAGCCTTGCTCTCTCCCTACAGTTCATCCTGGAAAAGCAAAGCATACAACACTTTGATCAGTAAAGGGACTAGTTATACAGTTGAGTTGGTTAACGGGAAAGTGTAAGAAGAAAGAGAGAAAGCTTACATGTTTCGCAGCCTCTTCAACACTGTCCTGAGCAGTTTCAAGTTTGGATTCAGAATCAGAGTCCTCATCTGCTTCAGTGTCATCTTCGTCATCCTCAACCTGCAAACATACAAGGACAATCAGGAAGACAAAATTAGACAATAAATCCAAGACTCTTGAGGTGACAATTCACAGTTGGGACTACAGAACTAATTCCAAAGAATTTCAAGGTAAAACAGTTCAGTGGTTTACATCAGAATCAGCTGGTTCATCCTTTGATTCCTCAGCCTGTTGAAGCTTCTCAGCCTCTTCAAAAGCTGCTTTCTCAGCCTGCAGAAAATATTGAAACTCGATCAGACAGCAAATAGGAAATTTTAAAATGGGGCTGGGGTATACAAGATGAAACATACATCTTTGTGTTTTCCCCATGTGTTTTCAGCTAGCTGTTTTGCATGTTCTGGCTCATCAGTGATCACAATGTTGTCAAAGAGAGTTCCAGATTTCACCTGGCACAAAATACATTAAAGATTATGATATCGGAAATTGGGAATCATGGCAACACAAATAGCAAACCAGAAAGTCAGAAATGAATTTACCTGCCACAATTCAATTCCGACGTACTTCAAGTTGGGGAAAACATATAGATCGGGGTCATCACTGAATTTTGGGTTGTCAATCATTGGTGCCTTCCACTTTCCCTTGTAGTTGGGGTTCTTAATTTTCTGCATGGACAGAGACCGAGTTCATGAACAGCTAAAAGCTACACTACAAGCTTCACCAAAAATATATAAAAGGTTATACTACAAGGTTACTATTCAAAAGCAGAATGACACAAACCTTTGGAGTCCATTCGCCCTTGTATTCAGGGTTGGGGATGGTTGGGGCAGTCCACTCACCATCTTCCTCATCATCCCAATCTTCAGGCTGAAACACCAAACCACGTCAGTGAGCAGAAGCAATAGTCTGTAATACATGTGCAATATTACAAAACCAGAAATGGAGTCATTACCTTCTTGGCGTCAGGATCTGCGATCTCCTTGGGAAGGTCATCATATCCCTACAACAGACAATAAGGGTCAGTATGGCTGTTACATTCACCAGATACAAGCCACAAAGCTAAATGATTAATTGATATGTTGTAATCAATTACCTCTGGCTTCTTATCTTCAGGGTCGGCAATAAATTCCTTGTCATCCCAATCTTCAGGCTGTCAATAACAGATAGTCAATACTTGTTCAAGATATCAGTAATGAGTAATTTATTGAAATCATATAACATGTTTACCTTCTTGGCTTCGGGATCCTTGATTTTCTTTGGAGGAAGAAGATCCCAATCACTGTAGAGGCTACCAGTCTGTTTCTCTACGTTGTCAATAAGGATGCTGTAGGTAGCATCTGGGCGGATGATAAAGGTATAAACATGAGTGAGCTGATCAGTCTCACAAGGAACATCCTTCTTAATCAAGTTATTTGTTCCATTGTAGGTCAGAATTGCATGTACTTTCTTGGTGCTGTATCCACAGATATCTGGCCCAAACATAATGCTGAAAACAAAACAAAAAGTCACATATCAAAGTCCATAACTTATATGACTCAAAAAATTGAAGTTAAGGAAACAATATGATAAAGGAAAGATCACATACCTGTATGGTGTATCACCACCAAACTTCTTCTGATCCACATCACCGCTAAGCAATTTGATGTAGCCACCACCACAGTCAAGCTTCTGTTCGTGCTTCACAGAAAACTGGAATACTAGTGTCTTATCTTTGTTGCTGAATTCAGGGAACTCAGCTGATATGGCGAAGAACCTGTAGTCCTCGCTTGTTTGGATACCTGTAACAAGAATTGAACTTGGTGGTTAAAAACAATACAAAAGTTTTGAGCACAAACAAAGCCACACGAAGAGACAGTATTGGTTTAAAATCATACCTTTGTCATCAGCATCACCATTCCATTTACCAGAGGTGTAATTCCATTCCCCAGCTAGGTTCTCATCTTTCTTCCAATCAGATTTAACCCAACGGTTCTCCCATCCATCTAGTAAAAACAAAAGAAAATCACAATAAGCATACCAGAGCAACAAAAACAATTACTGCAAAACAACCAAGGCACTAAAGAAAATTGACAGTTCACATGTACATATACCACAGAATTAAACTTCTTTAACTGTTTTTACTGCAAAACATATGCAGATTTCAGACTGCTTATATAAAAAAGCAGAAGGACTTTGACACTTTTATCTGGAAATGACACAAGTTCGGCTACAGAAACAAGCATCGGTTTAATCCATAGCCGGAGAAAATTCTTATTCGCCGACAAACCTTACATTCATTCATTGTGAT
Organism: Geum urbanum; assembly: GCA_946800695.1. Classification (NCBI taxonomy): domain Eukaryota; kingdom Viridiplantae; phylum Streptophyta; class Magnoliopsida; order Rosales; family Rosaceae; genus Geum; species Geum urbanum. Next base: position 75,113,751 of record OX327000.1, on the reverse strand, counting down.
AAGAACTTCAAGACATTTTCGACAGGATTTAGCTTCATTCTATTCTAAACCAGCCTACTAATTGGAAACTGACTATCACTTAGACTTTGAGTACAGCGAGACATCACTGAATTGTAGCTGAACCAGAAACCTTACAATTACTATTCTCCTTACTTCAATCAGAATGGATTAAACAAATTCACTTGGTCCAACACAAACATTTATCACTCGTATCGAGTCACTGGCCGTATTAATACAGATACAAGCACACATTGCTAATTTCCATAAGGAACGAAACAAAAACCACAAATCGATCTCAGAATTGAACAATACGTAAAACCGCTCACAGATCCGTTACACATCAGTAAATTCAATTCACACTTACGCCTCCGAACTAACATTAACGAAGATATAACAATCGGATCGAATCGCAGTGCTATAGTCAACACCGATCCTCAACAAATGACTCACGATTTAGCCCAATCGTATCACACAAAACCTCATAAACCCTAACTCGGTGACAATGCAACCAAAAACAGTCAAAAATAGATTTACAGATTACACATACAGATTTACAGAGTGAGATAAGACGGAGAGAGGTTTGTGTATCACCTTCGAATTTCTCTTCGAAGAAGACGGTGGCGGAGGCCACGGCGAGGAGAGAGAGAGCGATCAAGGCTAGCAGGCTAGAGTTTCGAGCCCTAGACGCCATCGTTTTCACCACGCAGAGAGAGAGAGAGTGCTGCAGCTACAGAGTGTGAGAGTAAGATAAACTCGGAAGCTGTTATTATATAAGCCTCGACCCGTTTGGATTTTACTCGCGGTTAAAAAGTGATTTTCAACTCAGGTTCGACTCGCAGTTCGCTGACGTGGACGAGTTGCAACTAGCCACATCGGCTAAGCCGGTCATTGGTGTGACATGGCGGTGCGTGATTGGATGTTTTCTGAAATGCACAGTGCTGCAATTGGGCGCGACACGTAGGTACGAGGGCATGTGCGATTACGGTATTGCCCATCCTAGCTACCAAACCTCATTGGGTATATCTGGCGGTTACAAAGTTACAACCAAAACTTCTAAATGTTAGACCCGTTTAATTAACTTGGTAATTTATTTACGTTTAATTAACTTGGTAATTTAATCGCATTTATAAGGGGGACGACAAACAAAAAAACTAAACATATACAAATATTATTATTTTACTAGTGAGTTCGGTAACAAGTAACTAATGATATAGTGGACTATGAGACGATAAGAAATACCTATCTCACGATCAACTTAAAATTAAAAACAATAAAATGCTAAAATAAAAAATAAAACGAAAAAAGAAAATACATAATTAAACTTTTAGGATGCATCATTTTATATACTTAAATGAGAGGTTAGGTCAGATTAAGGTAGGATTATTTTAGGAGTTTATGAGGACTAAATAAAATATTCCATGACCATGTTGGCTATGGCTTTTGACATCTGTCTTAAGCCATACACCAGAATTAAAGTTCCTTTTTTGCAAAAGTTATTTGCTAGGTAATGTTACATATAATGTTCGTGTAGATTGTGAAGTTTAGATCAAACCGTACATAAATAGGGACATATCAAAGAAAGGGGTCACTAGATCTGTCTCTGATTTGAGTGATCGAGCCTAAACATCCTGACCTGAAGAGTAAGGACATATATGAAAAAGCTCTTGAACTTGTCCATAAGGTTAATATATTTGCAGGCCTAATTCTTTGAAACTTTCATTGTGGGCCGGCACTCATTTTGTTCCGGTCTGCAACTTCGGATGCTTAGATTTGAAGTCACTCCAAACCCCATTATAGTATTTCCCGCAGATTCAGAAAACACCATGGTCAAAATCACAGTTATCAGAGCAGCAGAAATGAGAAAAACTCAAGAGGATCGAAAATAACAGTGCATCATTTTGGTTGTAGTAAAATTGGAAAATTAGCAAAAGACATATATGTTTCCGATTTTGACTTTACATCGAGAAGCTAAGAAATTATAGTAAAGCTCCATCTGGCATTACTGCTCAACCAGTAAGTATGTATATTTACCAAAGTTAAAACCTGATTTGTGTTACAGCTCCAAGTAAATCACAGCCATTTGAAGATTAGGCCTCCATGAGCTGCAAAGAATGGAGCAAACACCAAGGACTCCACTGCCATGAGCTTGATGAGAATGTTGAGTGAAGGACCAGAAGTGTCCTTGAGTGGATCACCTATTGTGTCGCCTATTACAGCCGCCTTGTGAGCATCCGAACCCTTTGGACCGAGTGATTTGGCGTGCTCGGAATTACCAGCCTGCAGCCACATTTCCATAGAAACAGATCAGAATGACTCTCATACACACCAGAGCAAATGTATATGAATCATAACTTGCAATAACAAAGGCTTTACCTCTATGTATTTCTTTGCATTGTCCCATGCCCCTCCAGTGTTTGAAGCTGAAATGGCAACCTATGTAGGAAAACAAAGCAAGTGTAAGAAAATGTACTTGGAAGACTAATAGAAAAACAAAAATTTACCAGCTAAAGATTACCTACCTGCACACCAGAAACAAGTGAACCAGCAAGAATGCCGGCTAGAGTCTCAACTCCGAACAAGGTTCCAGCAATGAGTGGTGTAAGCATGACCAAAGCGCCTGGTGGGATCATCTCCCTGAGGGAAGCATCTGTGGATATCTTGACACAAGTTGCATAGTCTGGCTTTGCTGTTCCTTCCATGAGCCCTGGAATAGTATTGAACTGTCTGCGGACCTCTTCGACCATTTTGAGTGCTGCACTCCCCACACTCTTCATTGTCATGGCTGAAAACCAGTATGGAAGCATAGCTCCCACAAGCAAGCCAATGAAGACTTTCGGCGTCAACACATCAACCGTCTCTATCCCTGCTCTACTGACATAGGCTCCAAACAAAGCAAGTGAAACAAGAGCAGCTGATCCAATAGCAAAACCCTGTGAAACAAAAGTGACAATGTCAAAAATAATAACAAGAAGGGAAGTACGTATGATCATAGTCAATACTTGGTCTTCTGACTGTTTCACCTTTCCAATAGCAGCAGTGGTGTTTCCAGCAGCATCCAAAGCGTCTGTTCTTTCACGAATCTCGTGGCTCATCCCAGCCATTTCTGCAATCCCACCAGCGTTGTCACTTATAGGTCCATAAGCATCGATGGCGAGACCAGTGGCAATAGTACTTAGCATTCCCAAAGCAGCCACAGCAATTCCATACATGGCAGCCAAGCTAAAGCTGACATATATAGCAAATGCAATAGCAAATACAGGGATGATGACCGACTTGTAACCCAAAGCCAAACCGAAAATCACATTGGTTGCAGCACCGGTCCTGCAAGAATCTGCAACATCCTGCACTGGACTGAAAATCAAACATAATAATAGTGATTTAGTCAGCATTGCTATTTTGAAAACTATGAGCAAATGCATTATGATCATAACTTATAAAGAGCTTACCTGTAGGCATTGCTAGTGTAGTACTCAGTAGTATACCCAATAACAAGACCTGCCCACAAGCCAATTGATACACAAACGAAAAGGTACCTGCAGATCACAGTTCATTCAAAGAACAGATGTTTAATTTTTGCAGAAACAAAATGCAAAGAACAAAAACTTGTGAGGCTGGAAAGAGGCATACCAGTTCTTGACAGTCTTATTGGTCCCAAAACTGAACATATTGAACTCTGATGGCAAAGCTACAAAAGTGACCACAGCAATGCCAGCAGTCATTAGAACAGTCGAGATCAGAAGCTGTCGTTTCAAGGACGGTTCAATCTCACTCGCTTTCTTAATTTCAAAGAGATCAGTAGCAAAGAGCGTTGTTATCAAGCAAACAACAATCCCCATTGAGCTTATAATCAAGGGATATGACATGGCTGTATAGTCATGACTGATGCCAAAGGAGGATATAGATGCAACAAACAATGCTGCACAAGTTGCCTCAGCATATGATCCAAATAGGTCTGATCCCATCCCTGCAATGTCTCCTACATTGTCACCCACATTGTCTGCAATGACCTGAATAAGAACAACAATAAGTAAATTACTGCATTCATCTACTAGAAATAAATAGTTGAATACAGTTAAAGGTAGAGTATATGAATTACAGCTGGGTTTCTTGGATCATCTTCGGGGATGTTTCGTTCAACTTTACCAACAAGATCAGCACCAACATCAGCTGCTTTTGTGTATATACCTCCTCCAACTCTTCCAAACAGAGCCATTGAAGAACCTCCAAGTCCATAACCAGTAATCGACTCATACAGTCCCTCCCAGTCATCTCCATAATATAGCTTAAACAAATTAATAGTGATATACAACACCAACAGGCCATTGGCAGCGAGAAGGAATCCCATCACAGCACCAGAACGAAAAGCGGTGATAAAAGCCTTGCCTACACCTTTCCTTGCTTCTAAAGTTGTTCTAGCATTGGCATAGGTTGCAATTTTCATCCCAAGAAAACCAGAGATGACTGAGGTAAGTGCACCAAGCAAGAAGGCAATAGTACTAAAGAAGGCATTGGCTAGAGCCGGTTTACACATATTCCCTGTGTTGTAAGTGCAGGGCTCACTTTCAGTGCTGAAGCTCTTAACTGAACCAAGGAAGAGGAAGATGACAACAGCAAATACACCCGAGAAGATACTGAGGTATCTATACTCGGTATATAAGAAAGAGGTTGCCCCTGGTAACATAAAAAGTTTCAGAGTTACATCATCAGATCGGATATCATATACTGCAATAACTTGCACCATAGTTTATTACTGGATTTTCCCTTGATTGATACATAAGGAGGATTCATCCGTATCAAATTTGTAATAGCCGACTCACATATGCTACAGAAAACAACTCTCACATGACTGTACTAAAGCTTTATAATTCCTTAGAATCATTATATTGTATAAATTGAAGATTTAGAAAAGCAGGAAGGAGAAAACAAAATAACAGATATTTTCCAACTGTTTTGAAAGTTTCTGAGTCTATCTCTAAGATCAATCGTCAAAAGAAGGAAAAAATAGTTGTAACCTTGAAGGGAAAGAAAAAATGAAAAAAAGAATATGATCTTGCACATAAGTGCAGCAAGAACTTGGCACTTATTTTTTTCAGGGTGTAGTACACCATGAAACAAGCATGATAGCTCAAACAACAGCTTCATAGTAGTCGCAGTGTTTTAGTCTGTGGTCATCTCTTAAGCATAGCCATGACAATCCAAATTTTGAAAAACAACTTAAAAGGAAGTACAAGAGGCAGAGAGAGAACAACTCACCTTCAGAAATGGCATTTTGAATTTCAGCACACTTGATGGTAACCTCAAGGTTATCAATACCCTCTTCTTCTCCTCCAAAGATCAGCTTGTCCTTGTATTCATTTCCATCATCAGAGCTATAAGAGACCTTCACCTTTGAAACCAGAAACCACTGAAGCAAAGCAAAAGCAAGTCCAATCAAGGCAGCCGCAGGTATCAGAACCTGAGTTAGTCCCTCACTCAGCAAAGCCATTTCCAACTATATCAAACAACACAAAAGGCAATCTCTTCAAGTCTATATAAGTTTCTTTGAGAGCATTAATATGTATGGCAAAGAACTAATGAGGGGTTTCTCAGAAATGTATTATCCAAATTAAAAGAGATTATTTGCATTGCATGGCCATCAGAATCTTTACAACTTTGCTTGTTTGAAAGGCAGGTAGGACTTGGGGAAGATTTATCTTAAGCTTAGACTCAGTATAAACTGGTTGTTTTGAATAATTGGTAGAGGTTTTTGTCACACGCTTACATAGCTATCTATACCATTCTCTCATTGATGGATAAACTTTGGCCTAATCAGCAACAGCTCCAAGGATAAAGATAAGGGGTTGAAATTGGCACCCCCTTTTTTACATTTCACACCCCCCCTTTTATGCTTTTTGTGTGCATTTTCATTATAATTTTGCATGGAAAATGAAGAAGGGGGATGTGAAATGTAAAAAAGGGGGTGCCAATTTCACATCCTAGACCACAAAGATGACAATTCTAAATGCGAAATGGGTTGTAATTTGTTGAGCTTTTTATCATTTCCACGCAACTGTTTCTAATGGACAATGTGATGCTAGCTTGAAGACCAAATGAATTCAAGTTGCAGCAAAGAAACATTTTTGTACAGAAAAATTTTAAGAATATTGGAATAAGTCGACAATTGCAAATTTTCCTTTTCGTGTCCTTGAAGCTAGGTTGGTCCGTACAGTGGTAAATGTCAAATTTATGAGGTGTCCTTGCCATTAGTATCTAAAACATTTCTTAACAATGTAAAAGTGCAAGCTGATTAATTGTGGTTAGGGAGAAGTTTAAGATCTAATCTGGTCTGGTTTCCAAGAATAGTAGGCATGTAATAAACAGAGAACTGAAAATTTTGGTTGGATGGAAGAAGGGAATCCTAAGCTAGGTGATGTGGAGTAGTCTTGGTCACTTCAGCATTGTGATGAAGGCCATCATTAGAGATGGAAGATCTCTTCTATATCTTAACCTATAAACCTTACAAAGCTTCGACTGTTCCACATTTTACTTAGTATTGTATTGTCTTTTTCTATGAAAGTACCACGTTTACCGCACTTAATTGATCTCTCTTAATGCATCTAATCCCAACTAAACCCATAAACCTTGAAAGTCTTTATCTTTCCCAATTTAATAAGTTATCAAGATCAACGTGAACTTGTCACGCATTCTTTCACTTTCACACGCTATGAAATGCACTGCATTGGAGCTCACCTACTAAACCAACTATATTCTACCTTGTTCAGCACTCTACGGCTCTCTATTTGTAGATAAGGATTATGAAATATACAAACTAAGAGTCATTGGTTGAAGTTCCAAAATGCATGATAAGAAAAAGATTGTATACTTCCCGGTAACTGTTGCTGTATACAAATATCTATGGGAACAGAAGGTTGACATAATCAATACAAGCATAGTAATAGCTCATTATAGTTGTATGCACATATCAGATTTTCATAGCAGCTTGTTACTTACAAGAGTAGTCCAGAAACTTGAATTCCAAATCTCAGTATGGTCAACAAAGCCGAAAATAATGAGCTGACGGTGGTGAGGATGTTGTGGCAACTGGAGGCACATGTCTGCTTGATTTCGGCATTAAACCTTTTCTCCAGGACACAGTTGGTCATTAAGTTGATGAGGGACGGATTCGAAAAGGCAAAGCATTGCTCAGGTTCCCTTCAGTTTGAATTAACTGTATTCAATGGATAGCGATGCACATATGCAATGAAGCCTGACCGTATATTCAACAATGAAATCACTAACTTATCCTTTGCTGCAAAGCCTGACTGGCCCAAGATGGTACTGGTGCCCTGAACATTATTGGAAGACCACTAATAGGGTGCTCAAGAGACAAGCTTTCTGCATGAAGCTCATGACCATCATAAGTTATCCCTTTCCACTCGTAGACACCCTCATACTTGACATCCCCTAGTATCGAAATACCAAGATACTGACACTGCAAGTGGATTTGATGCGTTCTACCACTTCGAGGAAGTGCTCTCACCAAAATTTCATCCTTCTTTGCGTCTCCATCTATCACAGCTTTTTCTTCAACTACAACAATATTACCTTCATGGCTTCATCTATTCTAAATTCAGATGGCTCTTTGTGACTGCCTTGTCCATTTACAGATTACTTCAAACGATGTTTCCATGTCTCTGACCATCGATCCACCTGGAAGTGACCGACCTACATCTGAAGCAGCATACACCCACCACGCCCCAAATTTTGACCGGCCATGACCTGACTTCACAGTAATTCTTTCCCATTTTGGAACCAAACCAATGCAGAGTACAAGGTATGTCTTGGAAACTTTGTGATCAGTTTGCCTTCACGAGCTTTGCAGCTACCTTATGCGACTTGGTTATTATCATCACTCCGCTAGTGTCACGATCAAGCCTGTTTGCAAGATGCAGCTCTGGCACAGTACCTTCACTGAGTTCACTCCCTGCTAGTAATTTGAGTTGGGTTCAATATGCAGCAAATAGTACAGTAAAAACTAAAAACTCAATCTCCTTATACTATCTATTACAGCTTGACAGTTTAACTAGCCAGAATTTCACCATCTAGATAGCTTTTCCTGAATCTAATCACTATGGCCAAATGTATGGAACTTGCAAATTTTCAAGGTTTAAATCGAACCACAATTCTGATATGCAGACTGATTCCAATATGTAATTCTCCGACTTAACTTGGACTCAAAGTTGTAAACTTTCAGTAACTAATCACTACCCAATAGCCAAAACAGTAAAACAAGCTGATCCAAAACATAAACAGTTCAAAAGATTTGAGCCTAACCTGACTCGGCCGAGTTGCAGAGAAGCTTGGGAACAGATGCCAGCACATTCTAGCAGTAAATCCCCTGAGGCTTGTTGACAAAAATGAGCCACTCATCCTCGTAAACGACGTCGTTTCTTGACAGTGAGAAGAGGCTGGATTTCGAAGAAGCGGACATGGCTCTCGCTAGCTCTATGTTCTTTGAGATGACCGGGAGAGGCGGGGAAAAGGGTACTGGGTAGTTTTGCATCGTTTGGAGGGCAGTTTGGGAAGTTAGGTTTGTGGAATCTGATTGGTTCGACATTGAAATTGAACTCTGCTTCAGAAAACTGAGGGTTTTGGGAGTGAAGAAGAAGACATTGGCGGGCTGAAGAGAAAGAGGGAACGACATTTTAAAACGGTATCGTTGTTGAAATTATTGTGTCTGTGAGAAAGAGGAAAAAAAAAATGTTTCAGAGACAAATAAAAAGTTTACGTTTTTTTTTAAATTTTATCTTAATACTTAGTATATAACGAAAAATAATAAAATAAATATTTATAATATAATAAAATTTAACAACCTGTTAATGTCGATTTTCAGTTTGTACTTACGAAAATCAACTTAACACTCTATTAAAAGTTTTACAAAAAAATCAAAATTAATAAAAATTATTTTTGTATAATAATAATCTCTAAATTTTATTAATTTAAAATTAAGAATAATTAACAGAAGGATTGCTAGAATAACATGAAAAAAAGATGATATAAAAATCTGTATAAAATGAGAGGGGCGGAGTACTCCTACTTATAGGAATAATTAAGTCTTTTCATTTTGAAACATAGTTTTTAAATTGAACTGATCAGTATGTTGGTTGATTACCAACACATACGTTGGTTTCTTCCACTTCACTTCCTGACAGCCTCATCTATATATTTTGAAAATTTATCCAGACAGTCGTTTGACTTGAGATACTCTTAGTTTCATCAATACGTCGTCGTTTTTATCATCTTTTCTTCGTATAAACCCTGGAGTAGACAAAGCTGCTAAACCCTTTTGAGATCAAAGATGTCATCTTTCCTCAGAAGAAGAGCAAGTATTAATTTCTGGGTGGTTCTCTCTACAAACTCTAAATCTGAAACAGTTGATTCCATTTCTACTCTTCTCTACTTTATCTGAACCCCCAAAACCTCAAAATGTCACGAGCTCAATTGGAAGTCTCAGGATTTTGGATTCTGGGCCTTGTTCATTACCACCCAAAACCTCAAAAACGCTATCTGGGTGTCTCTACAACCTCAAGAACTCAATGGCTTCGGTGAAAAGTTCTGGGCTTTTTTCAACTTTGGGGATTACAAATAGGCTCTATGGGACTCGGGCTGCTCAGGAGCCTTCAACCTCTGATGGGCTCACAGTTGATCGAATCCTGAATAGTGATTGGTCAATTCAGACTGAGGAAGATAGTGATTGGAAGAGTCACGCTGCTGTAATTGCTCAGTCCATTCATCTTATCAAGAAACGTTTGCAGGTACCATATTAAAACCCTCATTATTTAACTTTGCACATTCCTTAGCTTAATGATTTTGATAATGGAATATAGAGGCTGTGTGGTTTTTGATACTATGTGCTTATTTTGAGCTTAAATTTAAAGTGGAGAGCTTTTTGTTGTTGTTGATGGTGATAGTGGAAGAAGTTGATGGTGAGGTTAGATATGTTATCAATGGAGCTGAACAAGCCAGACCTTTGGGATGATCCTGTACGTGCTGGCAGGATAAGCCGCGAGCACGGTTCACTGATGGGTAAAATGAAAGAAGTGAAGGCATTTGAGCAGGAATTGCTTGAGCATGTGGATATGATAAAGCTTGCTCGGGGAGAGAACGATGCAGAGTTGAATCCTTACCATAGAAGTTAAATGTGTTTCGTTTGAGTAATATACTTTGATGTTCATAGTTATTTTTGAATGACATGCATTGTGATTTTTGGTTGTTATGTGTGAATCCTTTGCAGGAATCCATGAAGGCTTGGCTGGGGAGTAGGATCCTTGCTCATGTTACATTGAGGTCACTGATGTATGTGGCATTCCTTTTTGTATTAATTTCCAATATTCAATTGAAACCTTGATCTTTTGTCCTGCAATGTAGGTTCAATCAGGAGCCGGGGGTACAGAGAGCAATGACTGGGCGGCAATGGTTATGCAGATGTATAAACTATGGGCACAACGACGTGGATATAAAATGACTGTGGTGGATGAAATGCCTGGTGAGATTGCGGGAATCAAGGTTCACCTTCTTGCCATCCTCTACCAATCCTTCAATCTAATGAATTCGTTCAGAAAAAGAAAAAGAAAAATTGAAAACCGGCCTGCAATTTGGTTTAAGTTTCTATCTTAAAACAATCTGTTTCTTGCAGCGGGCAACAATCAAAGTAGATGGTGAATATGCTTTCAGATATGCCAAAGCAGAAGTAGGAGTGCACAGATTGGTACGTATCTCGCCTTTCGATGCTAATAAGCGAAGACATACTTCATTTGCTGCTGTTGCTGTGACTCCAATCCTGGGAGATGTATCTGTGCATGTTCAAATCAGTGATTCTGATCTGCGTATTGAGCGTTTTCGTTCTGGGGGATCTGGAGGCCAGCACGCTAATACCACTGATAGTGCCGTGAGGATTGTTCACATTCCTACTGGAATTACTGCCACTTGTCAAAATGAAAGGTTGGAAATGCAGACATATTCAAAACTTGGAACGTTTAGCCCTGCTCTCTCATGTTTGTTCTTCATATTCAAAACTTGGAACTGCCAGCGTTAGCCTTCACTATACTCTGTTTTTTCTTGTGTGCACAGATCACAACATCAGAACAAGCCTTCAGCAATGGCTGTTATCCAAGCTCGAGTAGACCAGCTTGAGTTGGCTCGACAGACTCAAAAGAATGCCCAGTATTCACAATCTCTGACTGATATAACCTGGGGCAGCCAGATACGTAGTTATGTGCTCCAAGTATGCCTATTATCTAACCACTAACAACCTCGGTTTTTTTTTTTCCTTGTCTTTCACTGACAATTTCAATAAAATGTGTTTGCTAAATTGCTACTTTTGATGCAGCCATACCGCATGGTGAAAGATCTCCGAACAAATTATGAAGTCTCAGATCCTGATTCTGTCCTAGGGGGAGATCTAGACGGTTATTTATCAGCTTCATTGGATAAAGATGACGAAGACCATTGAATTACATTCCGTTCTGAGATTCCAAGAACCCTACATATCTTTAGCACATCCGAATACTTGCTGCATCATAATCAACATATTGACAGATTTTAGCCATTTGACAGTAAATCAATCCGCGTAGCAATGAACCTTCCAAGCCTATATAAAGGTAATGGAATACGGGTAAATTATTAATTAGGTTACTTACGTAAGATTACTTACGTATAATGTCATCTGGTATTTTTAACTCAAATAAAGTCACCTGATTTAAAAAAAAAAATCTTATTGTTAAATTTATTTACGTCTAATATCATTGTATAAAAGCTAGTCTCTCTCTCACTCTCTGCTTCAGACCATAATTCCCCCAAAATTCCCAAATCAGAATCAAGCCCTATCAGAACTCCATCATCCTCTTCACACTACTCCGCCGCTCCTATGTCGTCGTCTTTCTCTATCTCTCTCTGTCTCTCTCTGAATTGTGAAGCCATGGCCACTCTGCAATACCTTGAATCGTCTCACAGATCTTTACCATAAGAAGCTATGGCATCAGCTCACTCTCAAGCTCGAACAGTTCATTGCCTCTCTCTCTCTCTCTCTCTCTCTCTCTCTCTCTCTCTCTCTCTCTCTCTCTCTCTCTCTCTCTCTCTCTCTCTCTCTCTCTCTCTCTCTCTCTGTTGGAGTATAATCTATGGTAGTGTTTGTTTTGGTTTGGCTGTTACGCAAAAGTTGTGTTTGAGTTGTTACGTACGTAGTAGTGTATACAATAATCTGTGGTAGTGTTTACGTTAGTTTGTAATAGCGTGTACAGATTAGTGTGCTTTGATTTTTATGCAGTAGTGTCTACAATAATATGTGGTAGTGTTTATGTTACTCTGTGGTGTGCTCTGTAGTAGTTTGTAGTGTTGTCTGTGAGTAGTATACATTGTGCTGTATAGTAGTTTGTAGTATTGTCTGTGAGTAGTTTGTAGTGTGTTTTGTAGTAGTTTATAATGTTCTCTGTAATGTTTTATGTGAGTAGATACAAACCTTAGCCTCCGTAAAAAATGCCTCCCCAAGCAACAAAGTGCAGCTCATGCAGGTGAAGGATTTTGTGTGCTCTGTACTAGTTTGTACTGTTGTCTGTGAGGAGTATGTAGACCTGTTGTGAGTAGTTTGTAGTGTTGTCCTGATTAGATGTAGTGTGCTCTGTACTAGTTTGTACTGTTGTCTGTGAGGAGTATGTAGACCTGTTGTGAGTAGTATATAGAATTTATGTAAGTAGTATGTAGTGTTTTGATGGTCTATCTTATGGTCAATCTGGTATGTTGTGTATTAGTGCATTTACTAATTTACTTTCAGAATCCACAACAGCCTGGTATGCAAAAAGGGTAGAATTTTGTAAAATACTACAACAATTTGTTGCATGTACTACTGTAATTTTCAGAAAGTACTACTCTAGTTATTTGATAGTACTACTCTACTGGGACTTGATGCATGCTAACTAAAACTTTGTTGTGTATACTATTGTAGTTTTCAGAAAGTACTACTCTAGTTGATTTTTTTTTTTGAATTTGATGATATGCATGACAGCAACGAAGACACATATGAGATCATATCAAAGTTCAAAAATGATAGCATGGCACAAGCAGCGACATGACAACTGAGGTCGCAAAGTAAGAAGGATAGAAACGAAAGTCACCTCCTTCAATGATAAAAGCTGTCAAGAACAAGAAGAGGAAGATTACGACAAAGGACTCGTATTATGATTACAGAGTTACAAAAAGAAACACAAGAAACAAAGCAAAGTCCAAGTAGTTTTTTTTGTTCTTTTTGTTGTGTTAGGCTTCATGTAGTACATTCTTTTCTGTTATGGTCCGACATTACTGAATAGTAGTACTTGCCTTGTGTTTAAGTAGTACCCAGGATATTTGTTAGTAGTACTTACTAGAGACTGCAATAATGTTAGTAATGCACTACATTTTTGTGAAGTAGTATTTTCGGTTGTGAAACAGTAGTACTTACCATGTGTTGAAGTAGTACACTTAATGTTTTGGAGTAGTGCTTATAACGGACAACAGTCGTGTTAGTACACTAAATTTTCGTGTAGTACTTTCTATTCTGAAAGAGTAGTGCTTACTAGAGTAATTAGTAGTATGTTTAATAGGAGTAGTGCTACTTTTGTTGTATGGTGAGTGTACTACTATTGTTGTTGGATAGTACTAATGTAGTTGGTTCCACACACAAAGTGTTATCGCATACAAAGAACAATTGACCAACACAAAATCATAAAAACCGAAGAACAACAAACTCGAATTAGTATGTTAAAACAAAAAATCGCACAAGGAAAAATTACGTTAAAGTAGTATGTATTCTGTTCAGGCCGAGTGTACTACTGTAGACTGATGAATACACTACATGTGAGTAACATAAACACTAGTTAGCTGTTGATGACTTTGGTACATGTCAATCTGTTGTGTCTTCCTTTTTCGCCACAACGACCACATCTGATTGGCCTTGGCGCCTTCCCACCTTCAATGGAAGACTTCATGCGAGTATCCTTTGGACGACCGGATGGGATTCTTGTCAACGAAGGCTTCACAATGGGCTATTCATTAAGAGCATAATGGTAAAACTTCTCAATGTTTGGTATTGGCTGAATATCATGGCTACCAATATGCAAATCAAACAAAAAATGCTTACAAAACAAAAGTAGTATCCTTAATAGTCATCAGTAGTCTATTCACTCAACACTAATAGTATTATCACATAACAGAAGCAGTACTATCAAGTCCAAACACTCACAAAACACACAGAACAGCTAACTAGTATATTCAATGGGATGCAGTAGTGTACTCACTAAACACTAATTGTACTATCAAGTCAAAACACACACAGAGCATACAGAACAGAAGTAGTATCTTTAATAGTCATCAATAGTGTATTCACTCAACACTAATAGTACTATCACAGAACAGAAGTACACTACCACATTTTGACCCATTGCCGGCGATTTTTAAATCGCCGACAATGTTTTTTAACATTACCGGCGATTTTTCCGGTTTTTTTTTTTTTAACATTACCGGCGACTTAAATGTAAGTCGCCGGCAATGTCCCGTTGGTAATGCAAAAAAAAAAAGACATTGCCGGCGACATAATAAGGCGACATACATTATGTCGCCGGCAATGTCTTTTTTTTTTTTTAACATTACCGGCGACGGAAATTTATGTCGCCGGTAATGTCTTTTTTTTTTTTTTGCATTACCAACGGGACATTGCCGGCGACTTAAATCTAAGTCGCCGGTAATGTTAAAAAAAAAAAAGACATTACCGGCGATTTTTGTAATGTTAAAAAACATTGCCGGCGATTTAAAAATCGCCGGCAATGAGTCAAAATGTGGTAGTGGTAGTACTATCAAGTCCAAACACACAGAATAGCTGACTAGTGTGTTCAATGGAATGCAGTAGTGTACTCACTCAAAAAAGGTAGTACTATCAAGTCATAACACACACAGAACACACAGAACAGATAACTAGTGTGCTCAATGGGATGCAGTAGTGTGCTCACTCAACAGAGGTAGTATTATCAAGTCAGAACACACACAGAACATATAACTAGTGTGCTCAATAGGATGCAGTAGTGTGCTCACTCAACAGAGGTAGTACTATCAAGTCAAAACACACACAGAACACACCGGACATATAACTTGTGTGTTCAATGAGATGCAGTAGTGTACTCACTCAACAGAGGTAATACTAACAGTATGTAACTTTCTCATAATTTATACGAAATATCAAAACACACAAATTAGCCATATCAATCACACAAAAAAATAATATCACTACAATTCGCCATACATAATCCAAAGTAGAAGAATCAAAATCGAAAAATCGAAAACCGAAATCGGTTTATCACCGGAATCGAATCAAACAACACACCAATCAAAAGCATCAATCAAACAAAACAACACACAAAATATCTATAGGTGAGCAGAATGGAAACCTTACCCAAGCTTTTATCACTGAAATCCTTCGATTCGCCGGAACTTCTTCTCCCAAAATTTCTTCAGAATCTCTCTCTCTCTCTCTCTCTCTCTCTCTCTCTCTCTCTCTCTCTCTCTCTCTCTCTCTCTCTCTCTCTCTCTCTCTCTCTCTCTCTCTCTCTCTCTCTCTCTCTAACACATACACACACAGAGCTGATTCGATCTAGAACACAGAAGCTCTCCCTCCTTGCGTTTCGGTTTCGGCCGTTTCTCCTCCTGTTGATTTGAATTCAATTTGAATTCAGTAGATAGCTATATATATCAGGGGCAAAAATGAAAACTAATTTTTTTAAAAGATTGTATAATGACTTTATGTGTGCAAAACTTATACAATGACTTTATGTGTGACCTAAGGCCTCTAAATGATCTTAGGTGTAATTTCCTAATAGAATATTTGTACATTCAATGAAAGAATAGAATGTCAAGTCCTTAACAATATTCCTTGACATCTAATTTTTTGGTAACAATATCATGTTGCAAGGAATTAATTCAATATGATCAGCTGATTTCATCAGTACGTAAACTCTTGTGTATGTATAGTTGTATACACATCTACATAAATGCAAGATTGCAAGAGATGCCGCTGTTTCGAATTTAGATAATTATTGGGTTCATCCGAATAGAAATACTTGTTACTTTGTTTTGGTTTGCTCAAGGTGATGATTAAAGTGATCTCAACATTCAAGGAGCTCCTTGTTCTCCAAAAAAAGAAATGCAAGTAGAGCTCCTTGATTTCTGTCTCCGGGTTGGCGACGTGAACAGGTAAAATGTGGACAGATCACAGTTGACAAGAATGTTTACTATGGAGGAGACTTTGAAGCGTGGCTGGGTTACCAGGCCAACCTGGGTGCTGCGCAACTAACCAAAACACATGCCTGTATGCATGGCTGGGAGGTTTCTGGACCTGATAAACGCCTTACAATTATCATAAGGGGTGCTTGGAGCAACTCGATCGAGCAAGTCTGCACAGCTCATTGGAAATGTGTTGGCCTTCTAGGCTTGTACACTTAGTTACAAGCTTTTCGCTTTAAGCCTAGCTACCAAGATCAGATGGATCGAGTTTGATGAAAGACATACGACTTTTAATTTGCACATAATTAATGAGTACGATGATGGTGGATTAGTAATTGAAAAGTAGTCTTTAGCTAACTTAACTGAAAAGATGACAGAGTTGCTTAAACATTCTACACGTACTGGTCCAATTATTCTAGCTAGCTTACTGTTACACATATTAACTCCCTCTGCACCTCTCTTACCCCCAAAGGAGAGCTGTTCCGCTGTAATGGGAGGCGGAGGTAGAGGCGGTGAAATTGTAATGCTCGCGCTCGGCATGACAACGCTGGCGAAGCTTAATTGGAACATACCAAAAACAGAGCTGAGGATGTTCATTGAAAATGGCATCGATGTCCCAGCCGCGGCGCGCTGAAATTTCCACAAGAGGCTTGTAACACGCCTCCCTCCAGGCTCCCATGTCAAGACCTCTCAGCTTGCACTCTCTCCTCAGCGCATCCGACTGCTTGTTGTCCAGGCAGTGCAAGGCATAGCAGTGAAGGTAGTGTCGGATTTTGGCCCTCCTAATGTCATCCGCTCCTATTTCATAGGCGAACTCAAATACCTTGTTTGAAACCTGTACATAATAAGTAGCTTAATTGGAACTGAGAAGCTACGTACTGTTAACACAGTAGAAAAGTTTCAACGGATACTACAAGTGTGGTAAATTTAGATTCTCTTGATCACTGTAGTGAGTCGTACGTACGTACCTTGGTTGGACAAGGTTCACCGCGATTGTTGGCTTTGTTCAGGACCTGGATCAATAAATCACGGCTTTTCTCGTACAGATAGAACAGGTAATCCAGTCCGTTCTTTTTGCCACGTGCCACTTCTCCAGGCTCCGTCACGATGAACGGGTGCTCCCTCGGTCGTTTCACTCTCTCACGACCACCGCCGCCACGCAGAGTGGCTGATCCTCTCCTCACCCTCTTCCACCTCTCCAAAGCAGCCAGCCTCGTCCTCCCGGCGTCTCCTCTGCTCACAACCATCTCCTTCTCTTGTTGCAACGGCTCCCACGACGTCAGCCCTATCACACCATAGCAATGATCCCATGCATGTTAGTGATGTTACATACACGGACGTGTACAAAGCCACAAAGGATGGTAAAAGGTCTAACTACACATGCAAAATCTTTTCACTTTGTTAAAAATGAACATTTCGCAGTTATGTGAGCAAAAGTTGCAAAGAAATCGACCTAACAATAATGGTCGTCACAGAGTGTAGATCTCTGACACCTGATCCGATTAATAGGCGGTTAACAACTAAGATATATGTCACTAAACCAAAAAGAGGTGAAGGTCGAATTTTAATACTGCAATTGTTAAAGACGATAGATCTAACAAACTAACCTTGTTGGAAGAGAGCATCCATGGTATTTGTTGTTCCCCGCAGTTCCTCGTCCACAATAAGGCGTCTCCTCTGGGCTCTGATGGCGGCCTTGATGCCGTACCTCTCTCCCACGAGCAGGTCCAACCGATAATTCTGAGCCCCCCAGTTCATCATGTCGTCAAGCTCCTTATCCTTCATGTGCATAGTGAAGCCGAGCTCCCCTAACTTCGCCGCCGTGAATGCTCTCACTCCATAAGCTCGGAACATGTCGTCCAGCCTCACAGGAGCTTCCCTAGACTCCGACCGCACCACCGTATAACCAGCTGCCGGCTGAAGGTGGACCGGGTTCGGCGGAACCCCCATGCCTCGTAGGTTCCACATGAACGAACCAGCAGAGAAGGCATGTGTAGCTCGATTTGTTCCGGTCATATAAAGGCAACTATTTCACTCAGGCTTCCGAAACTGCCCCGGTGGTGTCTGTTCCCGAGGAGGAAACTAAAGAAGTTATTACAGTAGCTAGGTTGACACAATGATAGTCGATTAGTCGTAATTCTTCTTTTTTTACGAACCAAGCCCTAGTTATTACATTACACAACACAGCTACACTAGCTAAGTGGGCAAACTAGATCGTCTGGCCACCCACTGGTAACTTTCTAGTCAGTTATGTTGGCTTTTCTACGTTAAATTTAAACTTGAAAACGTGCACATAATCAGCACATCTGAAATCGGTAATAACGTGCTTGCTATATCCTCCTTGAAGTCCTCGTAGTTCTAAACACGGAAGCACCCTTGGGTTACATGCACGTAACATTCTCAGAAGCCTCAGATAGTGAATTTAATTGGTCTATCCAAATAGTTTCACTGTAGTACTTACGTGATCGGTAACAGAGGCCGCTCTTCAAGGGCTAAAAACACAAAGTCCCAACTCTTAAGACGATGGACTATTCAAGAATCGTGGAATGGACCTTAAATTCAAAACTAATTAACCAATTTTCTTCTCTGTTTTGGAGGACAAAGGACACTGAAAAAGTGAAAACTGAGAGAAAGAGAGAGAGAAAGAGAGAACCCGAATCTGGCAGATCGTGATTCTGAAACAGTGAATCCCTTGAATCACTCCAAGTAAAGACAAGTTCAACGCAAGAGGAGGGGCAGTTTCGTGGAGAAATTACTATTCTTGGTACTTAGGAAGCAATGACACACTGAAAGACTAAGTTATGATGATGATCGATGAAGTGATGATCCATGAAGCTAGCTCATCGAACTTCAACCTTATCTTCTTTTATAATCTACTCTACATACTGTATGTATCATTATTTTGAAATCCATGAAGTCATCAACAGTACAAAAATTCACACTGAAGTATCCGCTGAATCTTTTAACACTGGGAGCTCCATATCATCCTTTTACCCTAGCTAGCTTTTCCTCTGCATCTCTCTCTCTCTCTCTCTCTCCTCGACACTCCAGTCAAACGAAATCTAACTCATGACGTGTTCTCAGGGTCATCATCCAGGCCGGTCTTAAATGAGTCGAATCTAGTACGTGAATCAGTTGACCTAAGTTTTGTTAATGGGCCGCCTTAATTTTTGGTCCAGTTAAATAAAAGGGCATCTTAAGCCCACGTGAACATTTTCTACTAATATTAATATTAAGCCCATTATTCAAGCCCACCCTTCAGATACACAGAGAGGTTAACGAACATTGTAGCCATAGACATAAACACACCGTTTTACCCCAAGGTCTGCAATTAGGGCTCTCAGATTGACACGGGGCAAATCGGAAATCGGAGGAGTCGGGTCGTCGCAGATTCGAGGTTGGTAATTTCGTATATTATTTGCGAAACAAATTCCAATTAAACAATGGGCTCTACTTCGGTGATTACCCCTGAAGATGTACTGGAGTCGTTAATGAACGACGGCACAATCGACTCTCTTAGATTAAAGATCATCAATCAGCTCAAAGCCAATGTAAATTCTCCAGCTTTCACTTTCTTTTTTCCCTTATTAATTTCTTTCTATAATTTGTAGAATTTAAATTTGAGCTGGAATTGTGAATTTGATGGCAGGAAGAGCTGAAGAGGACGACTATTAAAATGGCGGAGCAAAGCAGAGTGCTGAACACACCGGGGGCGGAGAAGCAGACGAAGAGAGAGCTTTTCGACGCTCTGAGGCAGGAGCTTGAGAGCCAAGTATTGGAGAAAGCTTCTAAGTCTGTGTGGGAGTTGATTTTGGATAATAATGGAATGGGGAAGGAGATCAATCAAACGGTTGAGAGAGTGTTTTGCAAGTTAAGCGGCCGCGAACCACCTCTGTTTCCTCCGCAGCCTGATCCCAATGCCAAAAAATCCAATGCCAATGCCGGTGAGAATGCCAAGGCGAAAGCGAATGCGAGTTCTAAGGGGAAGGGGAAGGTGGTTACGAAAGGAAAGGCGAAGGTGAAGGGAAAGGTGAAGGAGAAGGTAAGGGAGGCGGCACGGGATGTAAGTGAGAAGCGTGACGAGGAGAAATCGAATTCGAAGAAGAGGAGTTACAGTGAAGTAAATGTTCAAACAGAAGGAGAAGGAGAAGGAGAAGGAGAAGGAGAAGGAGAAGGAAGAGGTGGCGAGCTTCGTGTTGTAGCTATGGTGGAAGACACAGAGGTGAGCAAAGTTGTGGGGTTGGAGGAACAACAAGTTGAAGTTAAGCCTGAAGAGACTTTTGTTGTGGCTATGGTGGAAGACCCACAAGTTTGAGAAGCCACTTTTGAGTTACTGGTGGAATCATGGTAGTGAGCAGCTTTGTTTAGATTCTTATATATCCACCATTTATATGATAATTGTATTCTCAAAACTTTTTTTTGTTTAGGAGGAATGACCAACCCAAGTTGGGTGTGTTCTTGAGCTGTGTGGTCTGTTCACTTTTGAGTAAATGAGTGTGCGCTTCTACATTGGCATTTCTCTAGTTAACTTGCATTGTTGTTTGGGTCTTGAAGTTGTAGTATAAACTACAAAGACATTTGTTAGGTGTACCCTCATTTGTCTATAAAAAATTTTAGGATTAGAAACTGAAACCCCAATGTTCTGTGCTTCATTGATAAGTTGGTACTCCTAACATGTTCATCCTCTTCATGTGTCTTCTATTATGATCGCACATTAACCCTTGAAGTTGATCTTGAATAATTTCAAGAACATCATGCATTGGACTCTGCTTCCATTATAGGGCAAAAGGAAGAAATCGAATTTGAAACCGTAATGGGAAAAGACTAACTGAAACTAAAGAGAAATGGAACTGCCTAATAATTTTACAGAAAAGAATTCAACAGAAAACTAATAGTGGGGCTGAAGCTGAGAAATATGGTACACTCATCCCTTGTAAATCTTCGCTTGCTTTTCATGCAGATGATGAGGCAATCATCTCCAGCGGTTCATTGAGTTGTGGAAAGTGGCAAAGTCACTTGTTGATGAATTGTGATTGAAAGACGAATGCATAGAGTTGTCATCAGCCGGATGCATCCCTAAAGGCCTCAAAGAAACTTGAGGTGATGCTCCCCAGCCGTCTGGGAGTTGTGCTGACGTCCAGCTCAGTGGAAGACTGTGTCCACTGTTGAGCCTTTCAACCGAAACCAAGTTTTCGTAAGTAGTCACTTCCTGTCCATAGTTTGTTTGCCTGGTATCAGTTGCTGCTCCAAAAATCGTATTCTCTGGCAAATCAATTTGCATGTTCCTCGAAAGTTGTCTTTCGACATGATACAGCATTTCTAAGTCTTGATTATAAGCCATTGATCCATCAAAGTTTTGGCAGGAAATGGCTGGATTGACATGAGTTTCTGCATCAGAAACCATGGCTGGAATTTGATTTCGGGCTAAAAGATATGCAATGACTTGCGGATCCCATAACTGCAGACACGGATTTTCAACTCCTTGGTTGCAGATTACCTCATCTAAAGGCGAAGAAAAATCCATAACTATATCATCACAAGATATTTAGGAAGACAACATTAGTGTGTATCCAATGTAACTTGTGTCCAAACCCTAAGAAGAGCCAGTGATGGAGGCGAAATGTAAGTACCTGATATTGGTGAAGTAGGATCATTGAAACAAAGAGACGGTTTGGTTTGTTCATATGTTTGAACTTGCTGAGCAGGATCATACTGAGTCGGGAATTGTATCAGTAGATTGGAGGGGATTTCAATCCCATTGCCACCGAAATCAAAAGATATATCTGAAAGTCCATTGTATGATTGGAAGTAAGGTGATCTTTGGCTCGGAAAAGGTCTTTGGCTCAACTCTGAAAACCGGCTTTCACATTGAATTAGCTTCTCATAGTGTTTGTCAAGCATACCTGAGGGAAACTGGAGATAATGCCTCCTGAACATGAAACAGTCATGAACAAGATCAATCAGCTACTTACTTGAACTCTGAAGAATGCAGAAATGTAAAGAAGGGAATAGACTATATCAATATGTGAATCAGTTTTTCGCTATCTATGAACGAAAAAAATTGTATACTATTATGATGAAATTAGTAGCAACAGAAATGAATGGCTCTTTTGCCTACTAAAAAGTGCTCTTCAATCTTCAGTTATATCTATGAAGAACAAAGTAGTACACAAACCTGCAAAGGAGAGCTTGACCATTGGTGAAATCTGATGCCGGATTCCACATGGTATGTTTTCTCGGCTGTGGATTAGACTCTCGGTGAAATGTAGGCCGCTGGCTTAACTGAAAAACAGGTCATCGTATGAGCAAAAATACTACTACCATCACAATACGTAGCTTACTAAACGTCTTAGAGTTGTAAACTTCATTTTGGGAGAATCAAAACCTCAATTTCTAGAATGCCAGGTTTGTTTTCTTCAATGACAGCTCTTATAGCCGAAATATCAGACCACTGCACTTCAATCTTGCTCTTCAAACCATTGTCCAAGATTTCCCACACTAGCTTTCGCTTTGCATAGTAACACTTCGCAACCAGATCACCTTCATGTTGAGTTACCCTCTGCACATATTACCAACTATAGTTGAATGAAAAGCGTTCATTCCCACATACTACATAAGTAGTACTCAGGATTGAAGCATTACTAACCTGCCAAGAACCAATTTTGAGTAAAGATGCACAGAAGTTAGAAGCTTTCAATTTTTCTTTCTCGGACATAGCTTCAGCATTAAGTTCAGCTGCACGCCTGGTCTTTCGTTTACGGGGTAATTTTTCTTTCAAGTTTAAGAAGGAAGGTATCTTCCCGAGTGACAAACCAAGTGGTGGTAAGCTTAGAAGGGTTTTAGCCAGTTTGTCCTGCAAACAAGATAACAAAGCCAGAACAGAACAATTATGTTAGGTCTAATACTACCTAAACTACGCTTAATAACACCGCCAGAGCATTTGAAATGATGATACTAAGGCTCTGAAAGCCTATAAAAGACATTTTCTTTCATTTTCACACTCTCTTCATTATATGAATGATTTGAAACGATGAAACAGTTAGAACCAAAAACAAAGTCTCAAAAGAAAATCAGGCCAAGAAATCAACATAAAATCCAACAAAAACCAAGTTTAACGATTTATGTTATACCCTGATAAACCCTAAACACTAAAACCATAAAATTCAATCAAAGATTAAGACCTATCCAAAACATACACGCACAAAATCTTAAGATATTATGGTTTTAAAGAAAGAAAAAGGAAACCTTTTCGTTGGAGTCCTTGGGAGTTTCCTTGAGCCTCTTATTTGCAGCTTTTGTAGTTTCATCATTGGACTCTGACATTGAGTTCTGAAACTGAAACTGCTCAGAACAAGCAGAGGAAGAAGAAGAAGACTCACTAACCCTATCACCCTCCTCAGACGAACTTCCACTAATTTCCCTATTGCCTTTCATCGAGATTCCATCTGAACCAACCTCATGAACCATTTTTTTTTTCTGTTGATCCAACTTGCTTGATCTCTAGATTATTTCTCTTGTCCTGCATAACCGGACGCGAGCACCTGATACAGAATTGGCCCCGAAAACCACTCAGGAGTGAGCAGTCCCAGCAATCAGTGATCTAAAAATGATGCTTATATGAGTCGGTACGAATTGGAGAGAATAACGGCGAGAAAACAGAGCGCAAGTGACGGGTGTGAATGGCAAAGCTAAGCTGCTGAACCAGAGCCGACTCTCTACTCTGCTTAATATAAAGGTCGAGGACTTGAGGCTTAAGGAGGACTCTTTTCGACGCAGGACTGCCGAGATCATCTTTTCCACGTGGACACTCTACCTTGCTTCCCAAAAGAAGACCTACAAAAAGGAGGGAAATTTTTTCTCATTTTCGATTTTCTGTTTAATTTCTATTTTTTTCATTATTATTTTATGGAGTTGGATTAAATTACAGGAAGCTCAGCTAGATTCTCGTGGTTGTTGGACTTGGAAGATTTAATTACTTGCTGGGAACTATAGATACTGTTAGTTAGAATCATCAATTTCATTTTTGGTATTGTGCAGTTCACAATTATATAATTTATGAGGCTAATATTGACACAAATATTAAAGGTCGGAATTTGTTTGCATATGCATATATATATAGTTGCGCTAATATCGACACAAATTTTAAAGGCCGGAATTTGTTTGTATTTGTATATATAGTCACATGTTACGTTTCAAATATTAGATCAGATGAGCTAAGATTTAAGAAGAAAGCGGCATCATTCAAAATATGTTGAGCATCTGTTTGAATAAATACATACGGTAGAAAAACGGTGACAAGTGGCTTTGTAAACTTAGTTTGATCCACTTTCTTTGAACAATCTCTTGTTCCTCCTGAATGTGAAGTCAAGAACCTCTGACTCAGGTAGGAATTCTCCAAATGCAAATTATTTTACTTATGGTTAAGGTGGCTACCCAATTAGACTCTACAAATCTCCGCCTACGCCGAAGATGTCCACCTAGATCCCTAGGCACTTCGTCTCTTCCTCACCACGACTGGAGTCTAGCAATTAGTGGATCATTCCACTTTTAATGAAAAATATTAATTTATACGGTAAAATTTTGATAAATTAATCTACAAATTTATTAATTTAACAATGTTATTAATTAATTGAGTATTAAATTAAAAACGAAAAAAATTATTTTAATAAAATTATTAATTAATCAAATATTTTGTACTTCATTAATTAATTCATGGCATAATATCTTAATGGTCGAATTAATTAATAGTCTGCGGAATAGAGTACTATTGTTTTTAGAAGGAAATTGGCATGTGATTAGTGCAGGCAACTACAGAGATTTGACGTGCGTCGGTCATATAATATATTATATATATAAAGTCTGCTTGATCCTTATGCTCCAATATGTAAGCACAAGAGATGTAAGAAGATTTCGTCTTAGTGGGTGATTAGCATAGGAGCATTATGTCACGTTTCGTTTTTGGGAGTGTTTATCGTAGGCGTTGCTCGTTGTTTGTGCTAAAGGCATATGTGGAATTGCTCCAAAGTCAGAGGGTGTGGGAGTATATGTGCTGCCCTTCGGAGTTCAGGCAGGCCGACTCGGTTGAGTTCGAGGAGGTTGTCGCTAGTCGAGGACTTGATGCTGAATAAGGGATTACGCCATCCCTACACAAATTGGTCGGGTCTGGAGCCGATCCCCTGATGAGCCCAAGGCAGGGCGAAACTAGTTGCTATTGTCTCGTTGGATAAGACTGACTCCTTGGGGGGGAGGGGGGAGCGCCGGATGGACCTTATGTGATGGCCATTCAGTTAGATATGTGACAAGTGATATCAGAGCCGTCTCAGCATACGTGTCCGTTGGTCGCCAAGCGCTCCATGGGAGTAGGCAGGGTGCCTCTTTGGGAGAAAATCAGATCATCCGTTATTTGCCAAGCGCTCACACACAAGTTGTATCCCTGTGTGTCCTGGGGTCCTCGTGGGATGGGGTTGAGTAGGCAGGGAACCTCTATATGGGAGAATCAGATTGGATATGGTGCGGAGCTATGTTGGGCGATTTTGAGGAGTCTCCCTTCGTCTCTCGAGTGTTTGGGCACGGTGTCGCGTACGAGGACGTACACCTTGATTGGGTGGGGGAGAGTGTCAAGTCACGCTTTCGGGAGTGTCTATCGTGGGCGTCATTAGTTCTTTGTGCTAAATGCATATGTGGGATTGCTCCAAGACCAAAGGGTGTGAGAGTATATGTGTTGCCCTTCGGAATTCAGGCACACGGACTTGGTTGAGTTCAAGAAACTTGTCGCTGGTCAATGATTTGACTCTGAAGAAGGGATTAGGCAATCCTTACACAAACTGGACGGGTCTGGAGCCGATCCCTTGATGAACCTAAGGCATGACGAAACTAGTTATTATTGTCTCATTGGATAAGACTGACTCCTTAGTGAGGAGCGCCGCATGGACCTCGTGTAGTGGTATGTGACAATTAGCTCTAATTCCACATCGTTAACAAATGTAGAGAAAAAAAACAATGAAAGGACAATATCTACTTAATTAATGACAACAAAATTGCAAGTTGACTATCTAAAAAGGTAAATAATAATTAATTAAGTGACTAGTGATGTAGGCTCTGAAAGTTCTCGATTGAAATGCAAAAACTGGATCGCTTTCTCTCCACTTAAAATATGGTTAACTCATGTTTACATCAAAACTTTGGTCATCATTACAAATCAACAGCTAAGAACGTTCACCAATTTTTAATTATTAAAGGGGATGGCTGCTCGCAATTCACTTGCATCGATCATCAGCTGAATGATTAGAATGTATGTTAGAATCGTAGATTTTTGTTGTTCTCGTTTATTTCTTATGTAAGAGTTTGTCCTTAGAGTTCCGTTTGTATATTTTATGACGTGTTAATAAAGTACGTAATACGCGAATGTGAAATATTACGAGAAGTCCGATTATCAGTGACCCGCAAATCATTTATTTGATCGAAATTGTTTAATCGGATCATATGGTAAGGAAAGAAGGTGATTGCATGATGTGGATTCGATAGTGACAAATCTGATAGGGATTAGCTTGTTAAAACGTAAACGTGCAAATTTGGAACCTGGTTGGCTGCCGCCACTCCCATTATCGACTCTCTACAGTGTTGTGATAGTTACCAGTTAGGCGCCTACTATTTACGTATAAAAGAGAACGCTAGCTAGCTATAGGAAAAAGATGAAGTCACTTGCTCGAACTCGATGTGGTGATCGATATTAAATACACCCCCACTTTTGACTGATAGCGCACATGATCTTAGTCTCCACATTTATAATAAGCTAGAGTGCAAACGCAAGTTATGATTGCGATTTTATTCATACAGATCCAACTGGTCTAGTTCTGTGAGACTTGGAAATACCAGAACATTCCTCTTCTGTTTTCTTCGGTGGAAATATGACCCATCATATATGCATGGACCCTATCTCTGATCTTCTACCTTGATTTCTCCGTGCTAACTACTTCAACATCTTGAAGGTTCATGTATGAAATCGTTAGGCTCGATCGTGCATAAGTAGAGGTTGGCTGTGAAAATTATAATGTGTTCTTATATATATATATATATATATATATATTTACTACGTATTTGTTTTTGTTTGTATTAAAGTTTATTATAATGTGTTTGATATTCTATTATAACTGAAATTATTGAGAAATATAAAACAAAATCATCAATATTTAGATAAAGTACAATACAGATTATACCATTGAGGTATAAAAAATCAACAAATTGATCGAGTGACTATTATACATGTCAATTGGGAAAGATTGATTGTTTGATATGGCTTTTGGATTTTTTTTTGTAATGGATAGCTAGATTAATTGATCGCTGGGAATAGGCTAGGGTTTAGAAAGAGGAACAAGAATATAGACGTTAGTAAGAAGAAGAAAAAGAGATGTGAATTCTAATAGGAGAAGGAAAAAAAATTGCACAAAAAGAAAAATTAAAGGAAAAACGGAATGCAGACAAAAGAAGTAAACACAATAAGGAAAGAGGTGAGGATCAAATTTGGTCGGAGAGCTTCACTAACTGAATTAAGTGTTCAAGATGGTCATACATAAATTTTATTTTTTTATTACATATTTCTATGATATAATAATTATTTTTTTAAGCCCCCTCTAACATCGGAGGTCCGGTGTGGCCGCATCTCTCGCCCCTCCCCAAATCGCTCCTGGAAATCGTGATATCTTAATGGGGTTCTTCAGAGTTTTTACTTTTCTCGATCGCAGGCTTCAGCTAGCAGCTGCTAGCTTTTTAATTTCCATCCCAAGGGAGTCAATGAGATTTCCATTAACCTAGAGCTTAGCTTTTGGTTATAATTGGCAATCATTTGTGATGGTTTAGCTAGTCTTACTCGTGATCAAAAGTTCTTATCGAAATCACTTTCTTTGATTATGTGATCATCATGCACCAATTTAAGGAAGATTGAGATTGTATTTTTGTGTTTATTGGTCATAGAGTTCACTTATTTTAAGTAATCTCACTTTTAGTGAACGTGGAAAAACCTCATGTAGTAGGATTCTTCGTGCCAATTCATTATTCAATGCTCATAGCTAGTTGGTTCATCTTATCATTTTATAACTATGGGTATGTTTGTTTATGTAATCACAAAAAACCCCGATCTAGCATGTTTGAAGAATCGATACTCAATGCCTTAAATGCTGGGGCAACGTTCAAGATATTTAGGGCGTTGATGCTTTTAGTATACGTAGTACACATAATAGTTGAAATCATTTGTATTGTGGTGATCAATTATACTTGTGGCGGTTGTGAAAAATAACAATACAAATCGAAAATACAATTTATCTTCCCAAATACTAAAATAGAGATTCAAGAACACAATCAAGCACGACTGTCCATAACTGATTGTAGGTGGATTGTATACAATCTTTGCAATATATTCGAAGATTGTGGACTTGAGGTATAAAAATATCTCTCAAAGCAGAATTTGCCAATTTGGACTCATGCAACTAGTTGCCTTTGAAATGTAGTTGTCGACATAGAAGTTGTTTAGGATTATCATCATTGATTTCCTGCACATTGGAAATCAAAGTCTGCATATGGCAAAAGGTGGCAAAGCCAAAATCTTGATTCTCTGGGTGTTGAGTAGTGTTCGGAAAGAGGGAAGAAAAAAAACAGAGAAGAAAAAGAAAAAGACCGCCGCCAGCTCCATTACAAAGAAAAATATAGAGCATTTCTTTTTGGCAAAGGACTCGAGGAACAGGGTGTAGTCTTAATCACAGCTTCAGAGGTCACTCACACCAGAAAAGGAAAAGGCTTTTCTTCCCTTCTCACCAAAGAAACAAACAGTTGACACTCATCATTGAGGTTACCGACCCACTTTCAGACTGCCCAATGAGGCAAACCCTCCAACTAGGAAAAGGGTCTCAATCTAAGAAAGGACCCCATTTCTTTCTCAAATCCAAGTGTTAATGAGTCGATGACAATAAGATTGAACATCCTTATATGTGCAGAAATAGGCCTTGTCAAACAGCACTCATGATTATAACATACCTCATTCCTTCTATCTTGGCTCGAAGAAACAAATGAAAAGTGTTTCTGGGAAAGGAAATATGTAAATCCAATAAAATGCGCACACGGAGAACCACCAACATGAAATGGTTTGGATCATCCATATCCAGTTGCAAAAGACTGAATCTTTATTTAGATTTATTATTGGAAAAGAAACTTGACTCCTCAATTTGATTTGTCTCATAAATCTTTGAGCCTCAGAGAGACAATAATCTGGTGAAGAACACTGCCGTGTTTACAAAAATGGGGCAAATGTGTGCTCCAAATTTACAGGTATATCAAAAATGGAAAAACTAAACTGAATAAATTTACAAGAAAAATAGAAAATGTACCTTTCTGAAAATCTCAGCTCTATTCTTGTCTTTCACAGTTAGGATCCCCATATAGCTCAGAGTTTCCAAGGACCTTTCTTAGGAATAGGAATGTCACTAACATGGGGCTACAGCAATAATTCGTATGACAAATGAATGAAGTTTCATCTTGAGAACTAGTGGAGTAGCGGGGAAGAATTGGCTTGGCTTATTTGTCTTAATCTTGGCCACTACTGAATGCTAAGCCAAATATCTGATTGTACTCATTTACAAAGTGAACATCAAGACCTTCTTTCACATTAGGTGCAAGCTCATCAAAATCCTTCCTGTTTGCTTCAGGGAATATGATGGTCTTCACTCCACTCCTCCTTGCTGCTATTGTCTTCTCCTTAACCTAGAAAAGTAAATTTTCATCAGTTTGATATGCACCTCAGTGTACTCAAATGCACTATATTAAATAAATACACTTAAAATCAGACATTCATAATAGAACTGTACAGTATAACCACAATACATGAGTAACACAGGTGGAACAGAACAAAAATGCATCTCAAATTATTTGATAGATATGGTCAGGTTGTTTGGCTGGTAATTGTTATATCTTGGCCAAATAATAATACTTGTTAAATCTAAACACAAAAATGCAAAAGATATACTGAATTGACATACTCCGCCGATAGGAAGGATCCTGCCAGTTAGTGTTACTTCCCCTGTCATTGCTAAATCCTTCTTCACAGGCTTCTTCATGGCAACCGACAGCATAGATGTGATCATGGTGCAACCAGCACTAGGCCCATCCTTTGGTGTGGCCCCTGCAGGAACATGGAGATGAAGCTTGGAATTGGCAAAGAAAGTGTTCTCTGGTTCTTTCTCGAGCAATATCGCTCTAGCAACAGTGTGAGCAATTTGGGTACTTTCTTTCATTACATCTCCAAGTTGACCAGTAGCATGAAGGGATCCTTTTCCCTCTCCTTCCTCAACTTGAGTCGTCTCTATATACAGGGTGGAACCACCCATGGAAGTCCAAGCAAGACCCATAACAACTCCAAGTGGAGTCTGTTCATAGATGCGGTCACCTTGGAAAACAGGTTTGCCAACAAAGTCGCTCAAATTCAAGGCATCAACCATTACTTTCTCAACTGGTATTTTCGGTTTACTCTCAATTTTTTTTGTTTCTTCGGTATCCTGCAATTACAACTACAAACATCAAATTCTTCAGCCAACCACAATTTTAGCAGGCAGAGGCATATGGCTTGGAAACAATGAATCAAAAATGATGAGGAAAGTAAAAACCTAAAGGACAATACTTCACGAGTAATACATTACCCAGTAAGATCACAGTGGGTAACACACCTTTGGTTTATCAGTATCTGCAAGCTGAACTTCAGAAGCTGCCGGTTCATCTGGGAGATCAGAGGTTTCAGTAACATCTTCATGACCTTTACCCCCAGCAGAATCATCTGCAGTCAGTGTATTGGCATCAACCACATGACCTGGCTTATCATTATTTTCTACTTTGGCTTCATCAGTATCTGCAACAACTGAAGGTTCATCTGGGATATCGGTCTCAGTGACAGAAGATTGCTCTTTGTCACCATCTACAGGTTCATCTGACTGTCTTTGCCTAACGAGTTGCAAAGCTATCTGCCAGGCCATAAAAAAGGATAGTCAATTACTACTAATAACTTCACAAATACGTTGGGTAGTAGCTCCCTGAACCTAACAAAAGCAATGGAAAACCTAATGAATGGTATTGAGTTATTGATAAATGTATTCATGCCTCACCATTCTATTAAACTTCAAAATTGCTCTACAGACAAATATCAAGACAAACCTTGCGGTAAATCTTTTCGATGTGCTTTTGGAGGTTCCGAACACCTGCTTCTCGGCAATAACTTTCTATGAGAGCAAGAAGAGCTGCATCGGTCACTTCCACCTGACACATATTACTTCAGTATGCAAATATAATAGATAGAGAGAGAACTTAACCTACAGATATGGATATTCGTACCTGTTCAGGTTCAATGCCACATGCTTCACGCGTCGTCTTCTCCAAATAATCTCTGGCAATGTGCATTTTCTCATCAGTAATATATCCAGCTATAGAAATGACCTCCATTCTATCCAAGAGAGGATTTGGTATATTTTCCACAACATTTGCCGTACAAACAAACAGAACCTGAAATGAAAAGTATAATGAGAAAGTAAAAAAATCATCCATGCTGCTTCTGTCATAGGCGCATATCTTAGACAAATACTTTCAGATGCATCATTTAAAAATGAGAATGCATGAAGACAGGAAACGGGTAAATTGCAACACAAGTACGAAAAAAAGAAGCGCTTGTCTGAAATTACATTCAGCTCCTCCATCTTCTTTTAGAGTATTTATAGTACCAAGTCAAAGAGATCATATGAAGCATACATACCTCCAATACCTTAAAATTCAATAAAACTAACCTTTGTAAGGTCAATCGGAACATCAAGATAATGATCCAAAAAATTAGCATTTTGCTCTGGATCTAGAAGCTCCAACAGCGCACTAGCTGGATCACCGGCATGTCCACTTCCCAACTGCCATAAATAGCAATTTAGTATGTAAGCATCACAAAAATACTCACTCTACACTACGTGAGAGAATATTATGCCACTCGGTTACATAAGCAATATATGAAGCAAGAGAATCAGCCAAACCTTGTCAATCTCGTCAATAAGAACTAGAGGGTTGGCTGTTCCAACATTTTTAAGGCATTGTACCATCTTTCCGGGCATAGCACCAATATAGGTTCGACGATGCCCCTGGATGCAATTTAGAAGAATGTTTAGAAGTAGATGCATGACATATTCCTGTTCAACTGTAAAAAAAAAAAAAAGTACCTTGATCTCCGCAACATCAGATAACCCTCCTACAGAAAATCTAAAGAAGTTACGGTCTAATGCACGTGCAATTGAACGGCCAATGCTGGTCTTGCCTACCCCAGGAGGACCAGAGAGACAAATGATTTTTCCTGCAAATGTATACCGGAGCATCAATAGTCCACACTATGATAATTCACACAAGCTTGGCCATATCTGATAAATCATAGAAATGAAGACGAAAACGAAGGCTGTGTCTGAAAAACAGATAACCATGCATCCAGGGAAGGAGACAAGGCCCATAACATTGCAGAATTAAAATACGCGGACCTTGTGATATTCCTCTGAGTTTACCAACAGCAATAAACTCCAATATCCTTTCTTTTACATCATTTAATCCGTAATGATCTTCATCAAGAATTTTTTCAGCCCGAAGAACGTCAAAGTTCTCATTACTGCAGTTAGAATTGAGATAGGAGGTCTTAATAGATTGGAACTTACTAAAGGTGAAGAATTGATAAGGAGATGCACATTTGTAATAGTTAAAGAAATAAAAATGTTTCTATTATAGTAGTTTTAATCTGCTCATGTTATTGAGCATTACATCCCATTACAGATTATAGAAATAAATACTCAGTATGCCAACAAACATGTTGCTAGTAATTAAAATTTGAATGAAAAAAAATACCATAACAAAAGATCTTTGCATAACATCAATTTCAGCCTCTCCCTGTTTACCTACCCACCGGCATATATAAAAGACCAAGACCAAGACCAAGAGCAAAAAGTGTGAATGATATACTAAAGCTTTGGTGAATTTACAAGTGGGTGGTTGTTAACATTGTTCTTCATCCTAAGCTGTCGTTTAGTGATGTACTCCCAAAGAGTGATTACAATGTTTGGGCATCATATGAGGTGAACATATAATGGAACCTCGAAGATCCTCTCCAACATGGTTACGTAGATTTTGTTTTGTTTTGCATAATATAAATAAAAAGCAAGTTGAACTACCGTGAGCAAGGCAACAAACCTGTAATTTCCCCAGGGAATTGAAGTCAACCAATCCAGGTAATTACGTGTCACATTAAACTCACTCGAGCTGGCCTCCAACAGCTGTAGTTTTGCAAGCTCTTCTTCTATAACTTGCAAAACATGAGGTGGACATTTATCCTTGTTTGGTTTGAGCCTCTCCCTAAACTTTTCTGCGCAATAGGATACAAAGGTGATTCACTAGTTAGCATTATTTATAGGAATATTTATAACTAGGATCAACAAACATTGTTTTCCACAAACGTGCTCAAGCCGTACTCAAATTAGAATCTGATGACGAAAAAGCACAAAGAACATACAGCCATGTCCACAGAATTGAAAGGAATTAGGACTTTGTATTATGTGCATTATGAGACACATAGTGGATAAAATAATACATATACAGTATATACGTTATATATAGTGAGTTTGGAAAAAATGAAACATCAGTATATGCCTGTGTGTATGGATATAAATTGCATAACAAACAATTATTACGGAGTAACTGACCAGAAAGTGCAGTTTTGTCATCTGTCTCTAATCCCAGTTCCTGCAGCATATCAAGCCAATAGAATTTCAGTACAGCCCAAAGAAAGAGCACCAACCACATGAGTTACTCATGGTGGAGGAGTTGCAGTACTGACAGTGAAAGAGCATAGCAACAATGTTTGCATTCATGGTAAAAAAAAATACCTTCTTTATGGCTTTCAGCTGCTCATTTAACAAGTAGCGGCGTTGCTCACGGCTTATCTTCTCTTCAATTGCTTTTGCGATAGTTTCCTAAGTGAGACCAAAAAAAGAAAGAACAAATGAATATAAAACTACAATAGAGAATAGGTGACAAGTACACATGTATAGCATTATTAGTATGATATACCTGAAGCTTGCTGATTTCCATCTCTTTCTTCACTAATTCTAGTGTAAGATTTAAACGTTTGTACACCTGAGAGCAGAAGTCATAGTGTTCAGAATCACAATGGATATATGAGAGCTTTAATAAAGGCTGGTCAGGAGATGGCATTACAGTATTTAGGATCAGCATCTTTTGCAATACTTGATAGAAATGATTAAAAAAAAAATGAGCTCCTTAGTACCAGAAACCTCAAACAAGACTGACTAATACTTACATCTAGCTCTTCAAGCACTTGCTGGCACTGTAGTTTGTTTGCACCAGATATTGCAGCCCCAAAATCTGCCAACCTTGGAAAATTAAAATCACCTATATGCTGCACAAATTAGAAAAACATAAAAAAATAAAAATAAAAATCAGAAAGCCACACCAACAACTTAGGAAACCGAAAAATGCAGAAAAGTCACTAAGACACGGTAAATGGACGAATCACATGCCAATTACTTCATTAACATTATCTATATCTGAAGTGAACACCATGATAGAGGAACAAGAAGATTTGTAGAAATTACAAGCAAATAAAGTGATAACAGACGAAATAAGGACATAGGAACAAAGACCTCAACATAGAGAGAACTAACCTGAGTGTATGTTTGAACATGATCTCTCCAAAGAGAACTAGTCTTCAGAACATCTCTTAAGGTTGATATAACCTCAAACGATGTGGCCTTTATGACATCATCATCCTTGTTATAAGGTTTATTCTGCAAGGAATAGCAAATTAGATTAAATTTGTCATACATGTGGAACTTCTGAAAATTACAATTGATGGATAGATAGGTATGGATGCCATACCTTGAGATGGTCAACTTTTACTGTGAGTGGATCCTCGTCAACCTGTAGAGAAGCAGTAACTTTCCTCAGTTTAACAATCTTTATCTCAACATTATTACTAAATTTTATTATCCATATGTGAGCATTACTACATGCACATACAGCATGTTGTGACCATTTCATTTGCATATTTGTAATAATTCATGAGTCAGATACAAGGGGACAGGCATGGCTTATCAAGACATTCAGCAAAATAATGATGCTTACCATCTCTGTAATTCGAAGTCGCCTATGGCCAATAAGGACTACTTGATCTCCTTGGATGCTAGAAATCTGATATATCGAGACAAGTAAAAAGAGGTATCAATGCAGTCAAGAGGTTGATCCACATAATCAATGACACTATAACTCTGGGGCAATGTTGATACCTGGGCAAGCGTACCAACTTCATGCAACCGATTAAACAAGTCTTTTCCTTTCAATTCGTGTATGCTTTTCCCTGTATCAGAAACCAAACTCGGATCAGTCCCTGGTTCATCCTTCATCAGGAAAGCTCCAGCATACGGAGCTTGCCGCTTTCGGCTTTCCTGTAAAGCCGCTAGCAACTTCGGATCCTATGCAAAGAAAAGCCACAACATCATCAGTTAGCTTAACTTCAATCCCATTCACCAACGCTAGTAGAATCATCATAATCGACATCCATACTCAATAAAATTCCATGTACCTTCACATAAATCGGCATGTAAAACCCTGGAAACAGTGGTCTATGAGGCAATGGCAAAGCTAAAACCTTCACATCACAAAACACAGAAACATGAATTCACCACTCAAAAAAACCAAGTTTCATACAAAGACCAAAGCTTTTCACCAACCGTTAGATAATCTTCTGGTCTAGGATTGGTAGACACAATAGCTGAAGAAGCCTTGGCCTCAACCTCGCTGCCTTCGCCCCCACTCGCCGCCTTGGCTTCAGCTTCTTCAACCACCTGATCGGAGCCGCCGTCGTTTGCGTCGGAGCAAAAAAACGCCCGGCGAGCCAAGCTAGGTCGATTCCGGCTAGTCACCGAGCTCAGAACTCGAAGCAACGGCGACTTCATTTCGGGCCGGAGGCCCAATTTGGGGCCCAAGTACGATGAGGCAGAAGAAGACAGAAGCTTCAACATAGTATTAGTACTATTCCCAAACCAAATGAGAACTCTAAATAAAAATCGGAACTTTGAATTCTGGGGATTTGGGTTTATAGGAGAACCGCCATTGCGGTTAGTTGGGTTTCACAACTCACAACTTTGCCGAGTTCTTTAATTTTTTGGTGACTAAAGCCAAACCCCTTCATAAACCCTTGGCCTTTTCTATTTACGAAACTGCCCCTAGTGGTACATAAACTCTAGAAGAAGAAGGTTCGGTTTGGTGAAGCAAAATGCATCTCAAACTCAAACCCACAAGCCTTGTTCAGATTCTATACTTCAACAAACAGATTGTGAAGCATCTCTGCTCTTCAATTTGCATACCCAAATCACCGAAACTCAATCTGCCACTGGTTTCAGAGCTGCTAGCAAAGCAGGAGTGGTCAGAGCTCAGAACCCATCTCAAAGACTCGAACTTTACATCAGTTCTTCCTCAACTTTTGGATTCTGGAGCAGACCCAGTACTGATTCTCAGGTACTTACATTGTTCAAGTAATGATTTCAATTATACCCAGAATCTAGAACTCATTTTTAGACTCTTGGGCTCGCTAGCATTAGCCAAAAGGTACTCAAAGATCAGAGCTTTCTTACATGGGCTCGTTAAGAACAATGAGAACCTTTCAAACAATGCAATTTTTTGTTTGCTTTCATTGGATAGGAGCATGTTTGCTGCAAATTCCGTTATTGTTAATATGTTGGTTTTGGCATATGCCAAAAATTCCAAGACCAGTTTGGGTGTTGAAGCGTTTCAGAAAGCTGGTGATTTTGGGTTTAGGCTATCAGTGTTATGTTGCAATCCTTTGTTGAAGGCTTTAGTGAATGATTGTGAATTTGGAGATGTTGAGTTTGTTTACAGAGAGATGATTAGGAGGAGAATTAAGCCCAATTTGTACACTTTTAATATGGTGAATAGAGGATTGTGTCAAGCTGTGAAAATGGAGCAGGCTAAGAATGTTATCAACATTGATATGAAGGCTTGGGGCGTATTGCCAAATGTGGTAAGTTATAACACTTTGATGGATGGGTATTGTAAATTGGGTGGGTTGGGGAAAATGTACAAAGCTGATGCTGTGTTGAAAGAGATGATGGCGAATAGTATTCGGCCTAATAAATGTACTTACAATATATTGATTAGTGGCTTTTGTAAAGATGAGAATATACCGGCTGCAGTCAAAGTTTTCGAGACAATAAAGAAGACGGATTTGAAACCGGATGTGTTTACTTGTACTTCACTGATTAATGGGATCTGCCGCATTGGGGAGATTGACAAGGCTCATGAGTTGCTGGGTGAAATGAGTGTCTTGGGTTTGAAGCCAAATGATGTGACCTACAGTGCACTTATTAATGGATATTGTAAGAGGAAGAGGCTGAAGGAGGCTAGAGAGTTGTTCGATGACAGTAGTATACAAGGCGTGGCCCCAACTGCTATAACATGTAATACATTAATTGATGCTTACTCTAAGGCTGGGATGATGGAAGAAGCAAACGAGTTGTATAATTTGATGTTGGAGAAAGGAGTTTCCCCTTACGCTTCGACCTTCAACTGCCGCATTGCTGGTTTGTGAAACATGGAGATGGCGATGAAGCTTTTACATGAGCTGGAGACTCAGGGCTTGAGAGCTGATTGCATTACATACAACTTATTAGTAGGTGCATTTTGCAGAGAAGGGGAGTCAAGCAAGGCAGGAACACTGTTAGACGAAATGTTGAAGAAGGGTTTGAGTCCAAATCACTTGACATACAATTTTTTGATGGATGGCTACTGCAGGGAAGGAAATCTCAGCGCAGCTTTGAGTCTGCGGTCACAGATGGAGAAAGGAGGAAGACAACCAAATACTGCAATGTATAATGTATTGATCTGGGGATATTCTAAGAAGGACAAGCTTGAAGATGCAAATGTGCTTCTCAATGAAATGTTGAAGAAAGGGTTGACACCAAACCAAACTACTTATGAAATAGTGAAAGAGGAAATGATGAGGAAAGGTTTTGTTCCTGTATAATATATCTAGCTCTTAGCCTTGAAATGAGAAACTGAATTGGTTTCGTTCTCACCGCTGTACATATTGTACAATGTTTCATTCTATTGAGGCCTATCTGCTTATAATCATAGTACTGTACAGTAATATGGGAATAAGAAGAGGATCGAGGATCAACATACCGTACATAAGCATCTCTAAACTACTCCGATCATACCCTGCCTCCAAGCTTTTTCCAGCTCCGAGAATTCTCATGGAAAAAATAAGAGAGGCCTTGTTTACTATTTCACTGATATAATTTGTTTGCCATTTGTACTTATTATTTCGCAGTTGATCACAAGATAATTACTTGAACCAGATATCAACTATTGTGTTTATTTCTCTGTTTAAAACTTCTATTTTTAAAAGCAAAACGCGGCGTTTCGTTTAATGATGACTAAAAGCAGAGAGGTTTGGATCCCCATACGTCTCTGATTTTAATTATCATCAACTGCGAAAGTTCATAAATGTGCCGTCTTGACTTCAACACTCGGCCGAGACTGTTGATTCTTCCCCTCTTCTTCAATCTTCTCGATTCCAATTTCAGAGCCATCAAATACCCAAAAGCCCTTGAGCCCTTGAATTTGAGGCTTCCTGTACATTGCGAACTGCTTGAAAACCAATGGATATCAATAGGAAGAGAATTCAATTAGCGGCCTTCATAGCTGGGATCGTCGTCCTCAGTATCACAGGTACACCACGCTTCGACTTTACACTATTTGTCTGCAACTATTGATTGAATCCATTTGCGATAGAGAATAGAAGGAATCAAAATATTACAGTTGAATGTGTAAAAGATCTGTTCTTTTCATTTTCTGGGTCTGAAATTTCATACCTTTACTGTTTCGTTTGAGCTAGTTACAAAAAGTCTCATTTCAATCGTAAAATGAATCTAGTAAGATGAATTGTCATTGTGGTGTTGGTATTCATTTTTAATAAACTTAATGGAGCTATGTATATAAGATGTTAATGTAACAGTGATCTTGTTTTGAGTGATATAATGTATACTCGTGTAAGGTTTTTGAGGCATTTTGTTGTCTATATACATGCGTATATATTGCGATGCCCAATTTTGAGCTAATTGGAGTCTTATGATCTCTTCATGAATCACAGCGAGGAGTCTATAATGCGTATAATTGGAGTTTTATCTATTCATTATTAGTCTGTTTCTTATTAGGCCAGTCTAGCTTAGATATTTGTTCCATAAGCTTTAGTATTCTAGTCTTATATTCTCTTCATGTTTAATGAATACTCGAGAGATAGCAGATCAAGGGAGAGACTGTGTGGACTTTAGATGTATGAGTTAATTAGATTTGTTAGGCTAAATGTGTATACTTTGTGTTTGATAGCTGAGAAATGTCGGCAGCTGGTTGGGGAAGAGCATTCATCTCAGAGCGGGAAGTTTACGTTTTTGAATTGCTTTGATATGGGTTCTGGAACACTGGCATGTGGGGTGAAAGAGGGAGTGAAGCTCTATGCTAACAACATCAGATCTGCTCATGTTGAGGCAGAAAGGCATAAGGCAATCGAAAGTGCTTTGGCTGATGCATTGTCACAGGGGTTAGCTTCTAACGAAGCGGCCAAACTTGCACAGAAAGCAGGAGCAAAGGCAGCCAAAGTTGCAAAACGGCAGGCCAAGCGGATAATTGGTCCTATAATCTCATCTGGATGGGACTTTTCTGAGGCTATATACTATGGTGGTGCAGTGACAGAAGGGACAGTCAGGGGTACTGGCACCTTGTTTGGCACCTACGCCGGAGGCTTCGTGGGAGATCAAAAGCTTGGGAGATTTGGTTATCTTGTGGGAAGTCAATTGGGCAGTTGGGTAGGAGGTAGGATTGGATTGATGGTCTATGATGTGGTTAGTGGAGTAAATTACTTGATTAAATTTGGTTTCCCTGAAAGTAGTGAAGTTGGTGAAACACCTGTTTATGAAAGTTCATACACAAGCTCTGAAGATTCTAATGCATTTGAATCTGCCAGTGAAGAGCTCTGAGAGACATAAGTATTATGAATTATTAGGTGAAGGAATTAGTTTTATTCTTATGATTATTTTACACACAGGTGACAGGTTTGTTCTGTAGAGTACTATATAGCTGTAATATCAGTCCGTGACTCATTCATATTGGTGTATATTTCTCTGGATGATATATCAATTCACCAATCTTGCGCTGACCTTCTCTGTAAAATGTCATTTATATATGCACTCTAGCTCTAGTTTTCATGTGTTCAATCTCTTATTTGTTATGGTTATCCGATATGAGTGAGAGGCAGAACATTTGCTTTAGGGAAACTGAACATTGGTTAATTCAAACCTTATGAATGGTTGATGTTTTGGTTGATGCCTGAAGACGTGTTTCTCTAAATCATATACACTTACTGTGAAACTTTGATGTTTTGAAAATATAGTTCTATCAAAGTTTGGTTCTAAACCTTACACATCACTGTGAAACTTTGACGTTCTGAAAGTGAGTTCTTTCATGTTTGGTTATGGTCTAGGTCTGGAAATCGGATCAGGCTGCTGTGCATCCAGGCTAAATTAAAAAGGTGGCCACATGTCGAGATATCAGTGGTCCAAATTTTCACCATTTAATTATGTTGACTGAGCTTACAATGAAGTTACTGTGGTGCATTACACCACTCACTTGTCTCCGACATCGCCAGCCCGAAGCCGCCTATGTGTTTGACGAGCTTCGACTCGTCGACGATGACCACAAATTTCCGGCACGCGTTTTCCACGATTTTCTCACGGAGGAGGGACCCACCTCGTCCTTTGACGAGATTGAATTGGCGAGATCGATGACGAGATGGGAGTCGAGGTCGGCGAGTGGGATTCTGATGCTGTGGAGCTTGCCCTGTCGGAGGAGATCGCCGATTCGGTCGACGGCGTGCGTGGAGGAGGAGCCGGTGTCGAGGCCGAGAACCATGTTGGATTCGACGTACTCGACGACCTTATAGGCAGCGATCTTCTTCAACTCATCCAGAGTCAGAATCACCAAGGATGGAATTGAGGTCGGAGAGAGAGGAGCAGCAGGAGAGGGCACCAAAATCGCACCTTCCATTTGTGAGACAGAGAGAGAGAATAATTTTCAGGATGGTGCCGGCGATAGTTCGACGGCGTTGGGCTGCAGGGTAAGGCTGTTTCTTTGGCCAGAGAAGAAGGCTCACATATCCTAAGCTTATCATAAGCTCAGCCAGCTTGGGTAAAATTTGACTAAAACAACCAACCAAATGTTGACATGTGGCACAAGGCTAAAAAATCTATAAGGTGCATTCCTCGACTCTTTCGGTCCTCTGGACAAAAGGCTTTGAAAATTTGATCTATATATTCTATTTTAGGGGTGGGCACGAATTCCGTAATCTCTGAAATCAACCCAATTTTGCTCGGGCTGGGACCAGACGAAAATTTAAATTTTTACTATTCTGTCTCGTCCCGATCCGTTCCCTTTTTAGGGACGGGATCGAGTCTTAATTTTGAAATCTCGATAAACCCGTCCCGTTCTGTAGAATATATTTTGTCTATTAAATCACTTGTTTTATTAAGAGTTAACATATCAAATTATCGAACAATTAACAATATTCAACCTAAAAAATAAAATTACCCTAATATGAACTAAATATATCATTCAAACATGAAATAAGTGGTTGTAGTTTTAATGCTTTTATTTAAACATCAAGTAAAACGGTAATACGTTGTGTAATTGTACATTTCTAGCTTCTATCAAATTATGTTTATCTTATATTGAACCTAAAATTTGGTTCATCCCATCTCATTCGAATTTTTGTTAGTAAATACTATATTAAATATTCATTTTAAATTAAACCCAAAATTTGACCCGTCATGTTCGAGATAGGGATAAGAACGGTCAAATATTGATCTAATCCGTCTCGTGCCACATCCCTAATATATTCCATCCACACCTAAACCAATCTTAGATTGTGTTTATATATTTTTGGAAGCTACAAATTTTTTGTTTGGACCTAAAATAAACATGAGCTAGTTCTTGCATATGTGCGAAAGAGGGCTTCCCGCAATGGAAAGGAATCCTAATGAATCTTGATAATCCTTGATTAAATAGAGGAAAATGTAAGCCGTAAGATTTTGGTGGTTAGTGTCATTCAATGATACAGATTTCTAAAATCTTAATATGAATACAACACGTGATTGCATGATGCCTATAAATAGACGAAATTTAGATGTTCTCGACAAACACAACTCTCTACTTTGAGTAAAACCCCACTTCTGGCTATACAAGGATTCTCACCAGACATGGCGTGAGGCATTCGAAGATTCAAGGACGTTACCACCTGTGTTCTCAATACTCACCAAGGAGATTGCTCTACTTTGCATCAGACGGAAGTGTGAAACATTGATTTTCATGGTTTAGCGGCGAGATCACGAAGCAAGTCCTAGATCACTAGGAAAAAAGAACTCATCGAGCGGCGTTGCAACCAACGTTCAACGTTCTGCCCTACGGTAGTAGCATGCTTGACACACACACACACACGAAAAGAGACAGTTTGAGACTTCTCCCGCTTCCTGGAAATTCTGCAGCCAAACATTTTGGCACGCCCAGTGTGACCTACTTTCATGTCTCGTCGCAATAACAAAGGACCTTTACCAGAAGCAGTTACCCTAACTGTCACAAGCAACCGGAACCAGTTTTCCTAGAGCATAACTCTGTAGTGTGTAGTGGATTATCAGTGGAGGTGGTGGAGGAAAAGTTTGGAAACAGACTTCAATCAACAATGGTGTTTACTTGCTAAACTCCCGAGGAGGTGGCCGACACTAATACAAAAACAACATCATATGATGTCCCTCAGATAACACAATTGAAATGTCCATCGTCTGATTTATTTTATAAGAGAGAGAGAGAGAGACGACATTTTAAAAATGTGCATAATGTCATGCAACTTGAAATTATGGTAATTTTTAGTTATCAATGGTGAACACCCAAAATTTATAGTTTTCAAGTGCAAGTACCTCAGATTTTGGTGGTTTTGAAATATTGCTCAACTTAAACGACGGACACCCGTCGTCTGAATATTTAACACAAATGTTATGAATCATTGAGTTGCAATTTTTAAGGATGACCATTTCGAAGTTTGGTTGTCTTACAATATTGTTAAAGCTAGACGACAGTCGTCCGTCATCTGAGTATTCAGTGCAATGAGTCCTTCAATCATATGTCGGTCGACTGTTGTCTAAATATCAGGCAAAACTTTGTAATTTTTTTCCGCCAAATCAAGAAAATGAGAATTTATAGGCCATTCTCTGAGGAGCTCACTAGATTGAGTTCTTTGATGAGACGACGGGTGACAATCGTTTGAGTTACGACACAATCCAAGCGGCAAATTTATCACCTAAACTGTCTCTATGAGCATGCAAAATTTGCAGATTTTAATAGTAGGCATTTTAAATATTAATGGTTTTGAAATATGCACTAAATCAGATGACAGTCGTATGTCGTCTAATTAAGTTTTGACATTTTCTTTGCTACTTGAAACGCCAAATTTCGTGATTTGCCTAAATATAATCATTTTCGTAAATTTGACCGTTGGATGGGATGATCGGAATAATGTTAAGATTTTGTTTTAAAACTAGAATTTTTCGATTTGAATTCGTCATGGATCCATGCGTGTCACTGTTGTGACGCTAAAGCTCTTTGGAGTAAAATTTGATTTGCAACTCCGTAAAAAACTAATTTAAGACCAAATTCCACATACGCATTTTTGTGAAGTCCATATCTATCTTACCATATAAATAAATATAACAAACAAAAATCAATTTAGGTACTCCTCCCATAGGAAAATGGGCAAAATCTTTGTAATAGGTTATTTTAGTCTTTTGGTAGTATTTGATCTCATTGACCAATTCTAAACAAACTCCAACAAGAGTAATTTTTTTGGAAAAATCCTTTTATTACGAGGTTCACGCATGTGTAGGGACACATATCTTACTAGACCATTTCAGTTTCTTGTATTTTTTTAATTCCATATAAAACTACTAGGATTACTTACAATGTTTGTTGGTTATATGAAAACCAAATATTTATCAAACTAAATCACTAACAAGTAATCATTTTATAAATGTGACTATGGGATTAGATGATCTGACTAAGCTAAGCATGTTGCGAAAAAATTAGAATTTTCCGATTTGAATTCGACTTCAATCTGTGTGTCCTACCGTTGTAACCGTATTGCCCTTAAGCATAAAACGCAATTTGACATTTCGTCAAAAATAATTTGAAATCAAGTACCTCAAAGTCATTTTCATGGGATTCACATTTATCTTCTCTGTAAAAAATAATAATTTCTAAACTCTAAACCCTAAAAGAATAGTTTAAAAAAATAATGAGTTAACTTGTCAAAAAGAAGGAAAAATAAAACTTTGAGAACCATAACCAAAACCTAGCTTCGTAGAAAGGAGCCGCACAGGCTGTGGAAGCTCCCAGAGGCGGAGGACGCGGCGATGGTCTTCAAGCTATCACACATCGGCGAGACCTCCTCCGAAGGCACCATAGGATAGAGACGTTATCGGCGACATCATCGACATGCAGAGGTAATCTATTTACA
Organism: Geum urbanum; assembly: GCA_946800695.1. Classification (NCBI taxonomy): domain Eukaryota; kingdom Viridiplantae; phylum Streptophyta; class Magnoliopsida; order Rosales; family Rosaceae; genus Geum; species Geum urbanum. The sequence continues at coordinate 75,068,774 of OX327000.1, read as the reverse complement.
TTAAGTCATTTCGATTTGTTGAAGAGTCCAGCATTTTGATTGAAAAATATTAAGATAAAGTTCACCTGTTTTTTATTTAGATTTCTGGAAATTAAAATCTTGTTGTCCTATTTATGTATTCGCCGGAGCCAAGCAATCTTGTTGGACGCCTTGGTATATATCTACAATCTTGAGCCTTGGTATATATCTCTCAAGTAAGAAGAACTTTTTATCCGAAAATCCATAGCGTTATATACATATACCAAAATGTTGCAGAGGGAATCCGAGCAAGGGAAGTTAAATGCTGTAACATTGGCCATGCTTCATGGTAGTGGCAGAGTTACTGAAGGGGAGACTTTGAATGAGATGAAGAACACTATAACCAGAAAGAGGAGAGAACTGCAAAGACTAGTTTTGCAGGAGAACGATAGCTTAGTTCCAAGAGTTTGCAAGCACTAGTTTTGGTCCACGAACCAAATGATGCAGTTATTTTATGCAAAATGATTACTTGTTTTTGTCGCCGCCTCCATGAGCCTCGGTCTTCACCCTTGTGTTGCTCAACCTCGTGCGTCGCCTAAGCCTTCTACAACTCAAACTCGTCAAGTCGATTTGGTATGTTTTTTGACTCTCTCGCTCTCCTTATGTTTTGGAATGCTGACTGATTTCACGAAATCTCAAACCAAAATTGCTTCGGTAGTTTTTGATTTTAGGGCTTTATTACTTTGTTGGGTTGTTCTTCACTGAGATGTTGATATCGTTCTCCTGCCTATTTGGATTTAGATATGGTGCTCATAAGTAGTTATATGAATGCTCTGAATGATTAGATTATTGTTGTTGGTTCATTACACTACAAGAAAAATGCACCTAGACCACGGACGATTTCCGTCGTCTAGGTGCAATTTTCCGTCGTCTAAGTACTTAGACGACGGAATATCCGTCGTCCAAGTTCCGTGCTCCAAGTGCTGTCGTCCAAGCACTTGGACGACGGAGATGGATAATTCCGTCATCTAAGTGAGACTTAGACCGCGGACATTCTCCGGGGTCTAAGTGATTTTTTAAATTTTTTATCACAAAAAAAATTTTATTTTTAAAAAAAAAAATTAAAAATTAAAAAATTCACTTAGACGACGGAGATGACAATCTCCGTCGCCTAAGTGAACACATTTTTTCAAAAAAAAAATAATTTTATATTTTTTTAAAAAAATTAAAATTTAAAAATACACTTGGACGACGGAGATGACAATCTCCGTCGTCTAAGTGGTGATTTTGCAAAAAAAAAAAATTAAATGAAAAATTCATGAAATGCTAATTAATAATTTAATAATTAGCATTTAATGAATTTTTTATTTAATTTTTTGTAAATCAATATTCATAATATTGCAAAATTTATTGAATATTAATTATTAATAATATATAATACGTACAAAATTCATAATGAATAAATAATTTAAATTATTATGGATATAAATACAATGAATACAAAATTCATAATATAATAAAGTACATTAATATAGCCTAAATAAACAAAATTAAGCTAAAACTAAACTAATTATAGGCGGCGGTGGTGGTGGCGGCGCCGGTGGTGTTGGCCGGAATGTGGAGGCCGGTGGTGGAGGTGACAATGTAGGCGGTAGCTAGTGGTGTGTGGTGGTGGTGGAGGCGACGTTGTAGGTGGTGGTGGTGTGTGGTGGTGGCAGCGACGGTGGTGATGGCGGTGATGGCGGCAACGGTGGTGATGTCGGCGGTGGCGGAAACGGTGGTGGTGGTGATGATGATAGTGGATGGTGATGGTGATGATATATGGTGGGTGGTTTGATTGGGGGGGGAGAGATGGAGAGGGAGAGGGAGAGGGAGAGGGAGAGTGGATTGAGGGAGAGGAAAAAATGAAGAGAGATTGAGAAAATGATGAATTTATAGAGTTTTAAAACACTTAGACGACGGAAAATCAGTATTTCCGTCGTCTAAGTGCTTTAAATTTTCAAACAATACCGCCAATTTTTCACTTAGACGACGGAAAATCAGTATTTCCGTCGTCCAAGTGATTTAAATTTTTGCCAAAATTTTAGCGGGAAAAGAATACCGCCAATTATTTTGACTTAGACGACGGAGATGACAAATTTCCGTCGTCTAAGTGGATTTAAATTTTTGCCAAATTTTTAGTGGGAAAAACACCGCCAGAAATTAAAAATTTAAAATTTCACTTAGACGACGGAGATGAGTATTTCCATCGTCTAAGTGAATTTTTTTAATTAAAATAATTTTTTTATTTTTTAAAAAAAAATTTAAAAATTTAAAAATTCACTTAGACCACGGAGATGACCATCTCCGTGGTCTAAATGAATTTTTAAATTTTTTTTAAATTTTTTTGATTTAAAAAAAAAAATTAAAAATTAAAAAAATTCACTTAGCCCACGGAGATGACAATTTAAAAAAATTCACTTAAAAATTTAAAAAATTCAATTTCGTTAATATCGATGTGCAATGAGCCTATACGTACTGACACTTAAGTTATACATATTAGTAGATACTTAACAAGTTTGAATACGTAAATTAATTCATCGTCTTAAATCCCACTTTTTATATATACGATTCTTTAATCGATATTTTACGACAATTCCATTCAAATTACAGGTCCAAAAATTTTTAATTTTTTAAAAAAAAATCAAAAGATTTTTTTTAAAAAAATTAAAAATTTAAAAAATTCACTTAGACGACGGAGATGGTCATCTCCGTGGTCTAGGTGAAAATTCTGTAAAATTATTTTTTAAAAATAATTTGTAATGAATTTTTGGACCTGTAATTTGAATGAAATTGTCGTAAAATATCGATTAAAGAATCGTATATATAAAAAGTGGGATTTAAGACGATGAATTAATTTACGTATTCAAACTTGTTAAGTATCTACTAATATGTATAACTTAAGTGTCGGTACGTATAGGCTCATTGCACATCGATATTAACGAAATTGAATTTGGAAAAAACGACCGTTGGATATACTCACCATAACACAATATATAAGTAGAATAATTTCCACTAAATACTGAGTTCGTTCAGGGTTTCATCGGCACAGTTAACCGCAAATCCAAAATTTTTACAAACCGGAAACCTGGATACACGAAAATCTGTAAGTCCTATTTTAAAACCGTCGACGCTCACACTCCAAGCATTGTTTACTCTATGGTCTCGACGAAAAGAATATGCATTGGGACATGGTCTAGATGGTCGTTGTCTTAGGTGAAATTACGAAATTTTCACTTAGACGACGAAAATGCACATTTTCCGTCGTCTAAGTTCTTACTTGGACGACGGAAATGCACATTTCCGTCGTCTAACTGAAAACATGGTTTAGGGGAAAGGGCCTTAGGGTTTAGGGTTAAAGTACTTAGACGACGGAAATGTGCATTTTCGTCGTCTAAGTGAAAACTTAGACCGCGGAAACTTTCTCCGCGGTCTAAGTGAAATTTTTAAATTTTTGAAATTTCACTTAGACGACGGAGAAGTGATTTTCCGTCGTCTAAGTGACACTTAGACCGCGGAAATTTTCTCCGCGGTCTAAGTTTCACTTAGACGACGGAAAATCACTTCTCCGTCGTCTAAGTGTTCACTTAGACCGCGGAGAAGTTTCCGTGGTCTAAGTGTTGTGGTCTAAGTGCATTTTTCTTGTAGTGTTACTTGCTTTGTTTAAGAATTGAGATAGTCATGTACTATTGATCAGTGTTGGTGCCTATATGGATTAAAGCATTGTAAATAGGTTGCAGTATGTATGATTTATAACATGTATGGTTAAATTGTTTATCAGGTTATAGATACAACATTGAGCATATGTTGCTGGTTGACATCATACGAAATGCATCTGTCCGCAAGGCAGTGAATGAGATTAATGCAGGTAAATTTAAGAAGATAGAAAATGGAGATGGAGATGGAGAGTCTAGTATTGGAATGGTTTTTTTCTTTCTCTCTTTTTACTTTTTGCACTCATGTGTATACTGTTGTAAATCTAACATGGATACTTGTAAATCTATTGATTTAGTAAAATTGATATCTTTTATTGATATTGCTTCATTGTGGATAATTATATTGATTATAAAGCATCAATTGGATTCATGACTTTTGAAATATTTTCTTTGAAGCTTGCTCACCACATAAAAGTTGTAAAAAATGTTCATTCAATCATACTTAGATGACAGTCAAAGTTTATGAGTATGTCGAAACTAGCATACTCAGTTGACAAACATTACTATATCCGTCGACTCAAGATTATAGAGATGATAGCCGATTGTCGTCTGATTACATACCATCAGATACAAGCATGCACATGCATGGATGTCAACTATAGGTAAAATGAATGCCATCCGCCGTCTTAAACCTGCGACCTTCATCCCTATGATCGATATATTACAGTCATTTTAGTCTTTTTAGTGTCGTATGAAGCCATTTCATCAGATGAAGGCTGGATAGACAACAGACAAAACACATTTCAGACGGCGCACAATGAGCGTCGTGTGAAGCATTTTGTGTAGTAGTGAGACATGAATTTTGATGTCTAATGGCCATATCCTACTAGGTGTGATCAACATAAGGCAGAGAAACTCAACAATTTAACCAAGCAGCTGGAGGCCAAACGTCACTGCTTTCAGCGGTTGAAGAGAAGTCTGAGGAAAGACTTTGCTAAGGGATGAAAGGAATAAGACGAGTGCCGTGCACATCTTGATAGCCTTGCTATAGGCTAAGAGAAAGCCAGAACCATCATGAATTACTTGGAATTAGATCTTGGCGTTATTAGCAAGAAGTTTGACGGCGAGCTCTTTGCTCTGTTTAAAGCGGTGTTGGACCTCACCAGGGAACGTCACCACAACGAGCAGTTCCCAGAAACTTGGAAGGAAGAGTTCCAGATGCTCATCAAACAACATATTCCTCAGTCTTCTCAAGAAGCCTAGGTCTAAGAGACACTGTACCCTTCGCCCACGTAGAAGAAGTGGCATTGGCCAAAGGGGTATAAGCCGATCAGCTTCCACACCTTCAGTGATAACGGAGGAGAAAGTGTTTCCACCCACATGGCCCGCTTTAGGTTACAATGTGGACCCTGGGAGATGACCCGGAGTTGAAAATCAAAGTATTTGGTTCATTCCTTTTTGTCTCGGCCCTCATATGGTATACTGGTTTGACTCTAGGATCGATGCGAGATTGGCCAACGATGGAAAAATTATTTTCTAATCACTTTGGAGTTGCGATCCCAGAAGTGAGTATTGCAACTTTATGCCAAATGTGTCAGACGTTTTCAAAGACTCCAGTGACTTTCTTGCATCGGTTCAAATTTGAATTTAACATGTGCAAAATGCAACTTGATAAGAATACAGTTATTGATATGGTCATAAATGGCCTGGAGGACCGAATGTATACCATGTTCTTGGGAACTAAGCACGGTTCTTTGAACGAGCTCATTGATGTAGTGACCAAGGCTTATACCACCAGGCAAGAGAGAGACAACAAACGCAATGCTTCGAAGGGAACGTACACGCCAAAAGTGCCATAAACTCCAAAAAGGGGTAGGCAGGTTACAGCGGCCTGCACTGAAGAACCTAGTGAAGAGGATTACAATTCTGACAATGAGCGGGTTCATGCAGTTGAGCTGACGAGCAAGAATACCTTGAAGCTGCAACAGAACAAGGGTAAATTAAGTTTTATCTATGATGCTAGAGTTTGAAACTTATATCTATGATGATAATCTCGCTCATGAAATATTGGACTAGCTAATTAGTCAGAGGGAGGTGAAGATTGATTTCGGACCTATCTCGAACCCAAAGAAGTTCAAGGGTAATTTTTTTTGCAAGTATCACAGTATATGGAACCATACCACCAAGGACTGCATTAAGCTAAAGGATGTCATCTAGACATGGATTAACGAAGGCAAGATGGCCTTGGAGACTCCTAAGACAGTGTCTTTGGCGGACACTCATCATTTCCCTAACATATAGGTTAGTATGGTGGAGTTGGTCAGGACATCACCTCAGCAACAATAGGGGAAAATGGCCTGAACGAGAAATAGGGTTGCAAAATCACTCCAGCGCCAGAGGCATTACACCTTTTAAGAGGACATAGTGCATAAGATCCTCAATGAGCTTATAGCGGGAGGTTTTGTAACTTATAGACTTATGCGGAGGCTCAAGGATTTGGCCAACATGTGGCCCGATGAACATTTCTACAGGTACCATAACAAGTTTTGCCATGATACCTTAGCTTGGAGAGGGAAGATAGATTCCAGGACTAGATTGAAGAGGGAAAGATCAAGTTCGGTCCTTCAGAGATTCCAGCGAGTCGTTCCCCTTCAGTCGCAAACCCAGCAGTGAAGATATCCAAGCAACAAATCGCGTATGACGTGACAAAGATGTCTCAGATCTTGGATAACTTGGTCACAACGAGAATAGCAAAGGTGCCTTTTAGTCCTTCCCCTGATCCTAAGCAGCTGAGAGGGAAGCCTTACTGTTGTTTCCACCATGTGTAGACACATCCCACTAAGCAGTGCACCAGCCTGTAGTATTGCATCTAGCAGTGGATTGACGAAGAAAAGATTACGGTGCGGCAGCTCAACGATGACGCCGCAGAATAACCCGCTTAAGAGGAAACAGACCCTGGATATCCATAAGTTTAGGGGCAATGCAACGAGTGACCAGCAAGAGCTTACCTCAAAAGGGAAGGAAAAGGTCAATGCACCAGAAACTTCACTAATGGCACTATATTCTCGCTGCAAGGTTCAATGTTGGTCTAAAGGTTTCCTACGAGGAGTTGGTATAGGCCATCAAGGTCTGCCCTCAATTGGTGTCACCACCAGAGAATTACCAGTTAACTAGCCCAAGGGTACCAAATCCTCAAGATTCACAAGTTTACAAAAGAATGAGGGATGCTGAAAAGTTCATGAAACCATCTACCAGTTTTGTCGGGGCGTTATAGTAGATTTCTAGGCCATACATTCCACCAGCGTCCAAATCAGTGATTAAAGAAGACGTTTGGTATGTCAGGGAGAAGGAAAAAGATGTAAAGATTACTCCAAGCGGGAAGAGAAAGCTTCAACAGCAATATGAGGCTTCCAAGAGAGCCTTAGAAGCATTGGATATGGGCACTACTAGAAAAATGCTCTTAGACATCAGTCCATAAAAAAAAATTGAACCGATGTCTTAGTGGGTGATGTTAAAGATCGAAATCACTAAGACATCACTTTGAAAGTGATGTCTAAATATGAGGTAGAGATCAGTTATACGTACAAAACTGATGTAATGGTCTATATTTAATATATGTAGCTATTGTTAAACCTTCATAGTTTTAAGTTTCATGTATATTACAATACCAGTATGTAACACAATTAAGACATTTAACATCGACCCTAATTCTAAAATCGATGTTTGATTAAAACTTACACATCGATTTTTAAATAAAAGACATCAGTTTTGTTTACAAAGTCGATGTCTATACTGATCTTAGACATCAAAAAAAAATTACGGTCCGATGTGCAGTATCTTTATTGAAATTGATCTTAGTCTGATGCATTTTCTTTTATTTACATTGATTTTTATTACAAAACTATTCTATGATCTTGTTCTTAACAATAATTCTCACATAAGAGATAAACAAAGCCACAATCATGCAATGAAATCGACTTTTATTTCAATCTAAAATAAGGCACGAAATGTATTGCTACAATCAAAACCATGAAATCAACATTACATATCATTATCTAGCTAAACTAAGACTAGCTAAACTAAGACGCAACCCAACCTCAGAAGCTGAAATGTACCCATCTTGATTCTCTGTCAAATACCATGGCCTCATAGAAGAATTGACCATCTGCAAGAATTGATGAAAAGAAAATAGATGTTGTCAAAGTTGATGTCTTTTGGAGAATAGAAAATCACAAATATCATGTATATGAGCTCATATTGTTATAAAGTGCAAGGAGAAACTACACAGCCAAATCTAATTCAACTTCCATAGAAACCGCATTAAAAGCTTCACATCATAAGATCCGACAACATCAATCAAACAACACAAACCAATATGCTCAAACAGAATAACAGATTGCAAGTTAAATAATTTGGACCCCAAAACGTAAATGAAATGAGTATCCAATCTATACAGGGAATAAAAGATAAGAGAAATTAGATATTCGATACCAAAAGAGCAAAGCTAAAAACCTACCAGTTATCCAATTGCTTCAAAGCTAGAACAAAGAAGTCTAGCCAATAAGTTGCTCTTCAATTCCTCAAGGATCATGCTAACTGCACTAACAACTTCTTCCTCATCTTTCAAAGGTAAATGACTCTTATCTAGACCCAATGAGAAAAACAACAAGATCGACTTGCAAGAAATGACGAGAGAGGGAAGTCAAAAGATCAGAATAAAAGGGATTATGGAATTTAGCAAAAGTTGCAAGCATGTAGCAGAATGACCTATCAAATTCATTAAACACATGAAAACACGGAAAAAGAAGGAGATGGTTACCCTCATCATAGTTAAAAGTTGAAGGAAAATCAATTATTGAGGCATGTACATGTAGATTAAATTGTAAAAGATATTTTGGCACAACTACAATGAGTATGTGTCTTGTGAAGCATAGATGTATCTAGAAGTAAAACACAAACCACTGTCAATCACAAACTATAGGAAACGTAACTTATGCATATGGTTAAAGTGGATTAAAGTTAGAGAAATGTTCACCTCTCCTATCTAGGTCAATATCTCAGAATTTGGGATAGGCAAGACATGGATCATGCTGAGAATGTTCAGGTACAAGGTTTTAACACATTATATGTGCAAAAACAAATACATTCAAACATATAGCAATGGGTTAGAGGCTTTTAATCATTCAAACATGGGTTTCAGGACTTTCAGCATGTTACATGTACAAAAACAAATATATTTAAACATAAAACATTGGGTAATAGTGGAGGCAATTTTTGTTACCTGTAACACATTCACTATCCAGTAGGCTGGAGTACAAGTAGATGTGTAATGTTGTAGTGAACAGACAATGATTAGTTACCGATTAGCTATGGAAGTCATATAACCAAGGGAGCTTGGAATTATATATAACTAAGTCAGAAGAAGTTAAACCTTGGCAAGTTGCAGTGAAAGAAATGAAGCCCGGACAAGACACAGAAATCCAACCGCCTTCTAGTAAACATTCTCCAAAAGAGAGATCTGAAATGGCATGTTCATCTAATTTAGCTTAAAAAGTAAACCAGAAAGATGGTACAAACGTCTGAGATAGAACTTACATCTAGCTCTTTTTTATCATCATTAGATGGGCCATTTGGAAGAGGTTTGTATTCTACATCCCCACCAGTACCTCATTAAGATAGAAAAATATTATGGACAACCATAAAAAAAATATAAATATATTATTATTTTTCTAAAACATTGGATCAACTCACCATTTGATTCGAACCGCTTAGCATCTTCCTAGCTACAATTCAAGAAGAGAATGTATGTTAGCAAATATATGCATTGTAGGAGCACTAGACTACATGAAGTTGAAAATATAATTATTTCAGTGGATTCTCACTATAATGTTGTCGAGGCAGAGTTCCGGATCATCACATCAAAATAACGTATATTGTCCTCTGATGGTGAAACACTGATTCCTAGAGCTGTAACACACAAAAATGTATAAACAAAACAAGTGAACCTTCATATCCTCACAAGACTAAAAACCCATAAAGCTTAATCCTTTATATCACATGTAAGAAAAAACTCAACCAAACAAACTCCTAAAGATTATGAAGCCCTCAAATTTCAACTACAAATCAAACTAATAACAATCATAATTCACAAAACTAGCTCCCAAAATTTGACTGACCAAAAAAGTGAAGAGCTTATCGGGTTCACTGAGGAGACGTCGAGTTTCCTGCAACAATGGAACACAAAAATGAGAACCTTGAAAGATCGAAACTTTTCAAGCAATATACTCTAGTCCAAACTAAAGTACCTTTGGTGCAGCTATTGGATATTCTTCGGGCATACATAGTTCCAGCTTGAAGACCCCTCCTGAATAGAAAATTCAAACTAATGAGTACATATCTTTCAAACAACTACATAAGATGGAGTAATAAAAAATTTATACAGTTCTAAAACTTTCATTATTATGAAAGACATTATATAATGTAAAACCAATCTTCATATATCAATCGAACATAGAATATCAATTGAACATAGAATATCATTTTTTATGATCTAAAAGGCAAACGATGTCACAGTTGATAGATCACTACTTCATAAACAAACTGAAAATTCTTAAAGTATGAACAAAATACTAAGTTCTCCAAGCGAGACATAACAACAATAATGGCCAGAATTCAGTGCCCGTTCAACACATGCAATAACCCCAAAACCCCAATCTGGATTTGGAATGAATGTATTACCTTTGAGATATGGACAAATCAAAGTATGATTCGACCGATTTGAGATGTGGGTTCGGCCGAGTTGAGAGTGACGGTGCAAGCTACTAAATAGACGGAAGGTGGCGAGAACCGTCATAGTCGGAGAGTGGCGTTGTCGTTGGTGTAGTTGTCGGAGGTGGAGAACAGAGGTGGTGGTCGGCAAGATCAGGGGTTTTTGATAGGCGTTGAGGCTTTTTGAGAGGAACAAGTTTTTTTTAGCCCAAGTATTTTTGAGCTTTGAGAAACTAAGTGTTGAAAAAACACCCTAGGTGTTTTGGTGGGAATGAAAAAATCATTTCTCTCCTTCCCACATTTTAACACTTTTTTTTTTTTGCGTTTTTTTTAAATTAGGAATTAGATACTGGACATCTGTCAAATATAACAAGTAATGTAAAATATAAAAAGCGACATCGGTAAAAGAAAAGCGATATCTCAAAACTCTTTTACATCGGGCGAATTTCCAACCGATGTTAATGGTTAAATGTCTAAGAGTATTTTTCTAGTAGTGGGAGTTGGTCTAACCAAAGAAGTTGACTCAGACCCTAGAACAATTGCAGAGGCGGATGAATAGACTGTTGGATTGAGGGTTGGCCAAGCCAATCATTGCATTTGATAGGGGGTTGGCCAATCCAATCATCGCTTTTGGCAAGTGGTTAGACAAACCAAAGGTTAGAGCAGCTAGACCTAGTATATTCTCGAGAATCACATAACCAGAACCTACACTTAAGGTTCAACAATCTTCGAAGAAATTAGATAGTAGCAAGGGGGTGAGGGACGACTAGTGAAACACTAAACCACTTGGTGCTTAAATGCCTCCACCGAGCGTCCAAGTTTGACTGAGCCTGTATGACTTCCAGTGGTCTAAAGGTCTCCAATGGCAACCAAATTCATTGGTAGTGGAGGAAAAAAAGAAAGTTGTTGCAGCCTCTAAGATGGCTACGGCTACCACGACAGTTTCGACCAAGCGAGCAGCAGATTTGTTGGTTGGTCAAGTCGAGACTTTCTTATCCCCAGCAAGCATTGGACCTATATCTGAGGTTCAATTCGATAAGGTGTTGATATCAGCGGTGGATATGTTGGTCCTTAATGATCAAGTGATGATGGACAGCTTACCATCTGTTGGGGAACCCCACCAAGACAATAACGAGGTCGATGATGATGAGCTCGTGGGGTTATGGGGACGATGATGACATTGCCGAGACATGTAATAACGTTGTCATTGTCAACATGGTGTATGTCCTTTTAGCTAGGTTTTCTGCTCTTGAACCACCGATTACTGCACCACAAGCTTCAAAGGCAATGGTGTTTGCTCATCCTGGCCAAGTTAATGGCCTCGTGGTGTCTATAACAGAGAAGGTAACAGAGCCCTAGCCAACGATGGATTTGTCATTAAGGAAGGCCTTTATGCTTTTTAGAAAGGAAGGGTGCAACTCAACAAGATGCTCGTGGATTCAGGGGAAGCGATGAATATCATTACCGTCCAAGCCATAGCACTACTTGGCATCCCAAAGTCAGCTATACAGGATACATGTCTGAAACTTTGTAGGGTCAATCTCTAATACGTTGGGCATTGTTTTTCTTCATATGCACGTTAGTCCCGCTGCTGGTACTTATACTTTCTTTGTGGCCGACTGTATTGCTCCATACTGTGCACCAACAGTTGGTACTCTGGAATATGGAGAGCGAGGAAGCTGAGATCATTGATGTTGATCCTCGCCCATATTTCGTCTCCGCTAACGCACTATAGACCAGTTACTACAATGGGAAATTTTGCTTATTGAAAGTATATGACATCGACAACAAGGGTCGCCTCGTGAGGGTGACGACTTCTGAATTGGCTCAATAGGGCATTGTGCAAGATAATGAGGACACTTAATGTCCTTACACCATTGAGCTACCCACCACCCCTCATAAATGGTGGAGCCTCTATCAGACATAGAGGTAGAGACTTGGTTTCCTCTCCACGAGCGATTGCACAACTATTTGTTGGAGAAGCAGGCCCATGGGTATGTTTCAACAGTTATAGCATTAGAATATATTAATGATGGCATACTGTATGAGACTGACAAGGAAGAGGCGATCCAACTAGCTCCAGCAGCTTTGGATGATACTCCGCCTAAAGTGAAACACCCCATTGAGAAAATCAACCTGGGAACAACATAAAGGCCAATGCATGTGGCCAATAGTACCTTTTTAAAGCGTATGGAGAGAAAGAGACTCATCAAGTTGCTCCAAAAGTTTAAAGACTGGTTCGCTGAAAAATATGAAGATATGTTGTGTTTGTTGCCAGATTTAGTATGTCACAGGTTGCCAATCTTGGCAGACAAGAAGCTAGTAAAGCAAGAGATGCGCATGATAAACACACAACAACAATTCTAGTAAAAGAAGAGGTCGAGAAGATGCTCAAATCAAGCATATCAGATTGGCCAAATACAACAAGTGGTTGTCAAATACCGTCCCAGTCAAGAAGAAAAATGGAAAGATGAGGGTCCGTGTCGACTATAGAGAACTTAAAAATACAACGACAAATGATGCATATACAATGAAAATGGATAACTTGCTTGTGGATTCAACTGCTCATCGTGAAATGATGTCCTTCATGGATGGAACGACAGGTTATCATCAAATTTATGTAGCAGAAGAAGATGGACACAAGACTTCTTTTCAGTGTCCAGATTTCGCTGGAGTATTTGAATATGTTGATATGGCTTTCGGTCTAAAGAATGTCAAGGCAACCTATTAGCGAACGATGCATTTCATCTTCCATGACCTCCTGGGAAAAAGCATGGAAGTGTACATCGATGACTTGGTGGTCAAATCAAAACACAGGGTAGATCACGTGAATGACCTAAGACAGGTGTTCGAGCGGATGCGGAAGCACCAGTGTAATATCCCATCCCATGGATTTTTTTTATGATTTATTTAAGGTTAATCAAGAAAGGTAGTTATTTTTGTCACCGTAGATAAATATTGAGAGCTTTTTAGTTAACTTTTTTATCTGATTGTCAAAGTTGGTTGATTTCAAGTGGAAGTCGTAGAAATTATTGAGACGAGTTTGTTGCCGCAAAGAATGCCAAAAATGGAGTTATGACAAGGAAGTTCTGATCTGCGGAAGTTTATGAGAAATGTAATAGTTGTAAATGGACCAGTATAAATAGGAATTTCTATTTTGGGAATTTATATTGAGGAAAGTCATAGAGTTTATCAAGATTATTTCATGGCCACGTCAAGTGTTAAAATCGGAGTTATAATGAGGAATTTGTGGTCAACAAAAGCTTTGTATAATTTTACGAAAATTGGTTAGTCGCAACTCGCACGTATATATTAGACTTTCCAAAAATGGTAAGTCAGACTTTTATTTTTGGTCAAACTTTTTCTCTCTCCTCTAGCCCTCTCTCTCCCGCGTGGTCTCTCTCTCTCCTCCACGGCTCGCTGGCGACGAACCATTGGCTGACCACCAAACCCGGCAGTTTTGGTATCAAAATGTTCGTCTCTCCTCCCCTTTCTTTTTCCCTATAGTCTCCACCACCAATTCAACCGCAGATAACCAGAATTTCAAGAAGAAAAACTGAGAAAATTTAGGTTTCGGGTTGATGATTTTCAGGCCAAATCGACCGGCGAAACCTGTTAGGCTTTGAAGCTCTTCTCACCATGAAGCTATGGACACCAAGAATACATTCTAATTCGACCGGAGCAAGGAGAATCAAAGGATTGAAGTTTTTGGAGGATTTTGGTTTTTAAGGTAAATTTGATTAGTTAGAGGTTGAATTGGACTTTAGTGTAGTTAAGAAAAGTATTGCTTGCAAGATTTTTGAGTGTTTCTAGGTTCGGGTCGCCGGAAAAAGTCATCAACGCCACCAGTTCACGGCGGCACTCCGGCGAAGGGTATTTTGATGTAAATTTTATGTCATTTTACTCGTAATTACATACCGAATGTAATGAAGAGCTTATTGAATTGATTTGGACGTGGATGATTAAGACGTGTGATTAATCAGATATTAATTAAATGATTTTATAATTATATCGAATGATTGAGTCGTTAGTCGATTCGACTTCGAGTCACGTAATATTTGATGAATGTGTAGCGAATTTAAAAGGATTCAGGAATTAGAATTTAGATTTAGATTTAGATTAAAGCACGTCATTAATTCGGAAACCACGTTATTAAAAAATTTGAGGTTCTCGGCGATAATTCTCGTTGGTTTACAAGCTTAGCAATTCTTTATAGTTTTTGACGATTAGTTATTAAATAATAATCGTTGTTTCAGGATGACGTGTTAGTAGCCAGTAACATACAGATAGAAATGCCAACAGACAGACTTTGACTTAGTGGAAATCACAGCATAGTACAGTGAATGGACCTTTAATTTTCACAATCGATAGCGCGACTTTAGTTTTCAGTATTCCATTATTTCAGCTTATTTACGATATGTTTCAGAGCATATTTATTTTGGAGGTTTTTCTTTGTGATGACATTAGTTAGTTGCATCAATACACTGACTGTTCAACTGATCACCGGATAGTCCGATTAGGGGAGGTTATGACAAATACCTTGTCTGAACCCTCACTTATATTTTCATACAGTTCGTTGACTCAGGTTAGGTGGCCTGAGCGATCACCTTCATTTGTATTTCAGTTATACGATTTTGAACTCGCAGTATTTCATAGAAATCAGTAGAAAGGCATATAGTTATAGCTTTACAGATCTATATAGTTTATGATTTTTGTCCACTCACTCTAACATTTTATATTTTTATGTCTTTCTCTGGGCCCTTTGTTTTAAATTGCCTAGTTTTCAGGTTTGCCAGTTGAAGTCGTGACTATCCAGAGTACGAGGTATGACAGTCCACAGCTTCTGTTTTCTCAACTTAGGTTCTTAGTTGAAGTTTTTGGTTGCTCGTGCTAAGGTAGCTGGTACCGATTAGTCGGTTCTAGATACTCTAATACGGGTCCCACAAGACTTACCCTGAATTACTGCGGTAATCTGGGACTGGTCTTGTCAACCAGTTAAGGATGAACCCGGCTAAATGTGTTTTCAGAGTACAAGTATGATGCTTTTTGAGATTCTTGGTCTGCCAGTAAGGGATAGAGGTGACTGACGATAAGAAAGATGTCGTAATCAAAGCTAGTCTTCTAAAGAACAAGGAGTTGCAACGTTTTTTGGGGAAGATCAATTTCTTACGTCGGTTTATCGCAAACTCCGCCGGTAAGACTCAACCATTCTCGCCACTCCTCAAGCTTCAAAACCAGAAGAACTTTGTGTGGGAGCCTATTCATCAGGGGACCTTCAACGTTATCAAACAATATCTTGCTTATCCACTGGTGCTGGTTCCTCTGAGGTCAGAAGTACCTCTCAAACTATATATCTTGGCTATAAAAGGGTCTATAGGTAGATTGCTGGCACAAGATGATTACAATAAGCACTGAGCGAGCTATCTTTTATCTCATCCGTACTTTGACAGATTGTGAGATGAGGTATTCCCCTATGGAAAAGTTATGTTTTGCTATATACTTCTCAGGATGTAAGCTGTGACATTACATGTTGTCTTTCACCACTTACGTCATTGCTCAAATAGATTTGGTGGAGTACATACTTTCTCGGTCTATCCTTAGAGGCCATATTGACAAGTGAATTCTGGCACTGTTAGAGTTTTCACTGTATATATTCCATAGAAGGCTATAAAAGGTCAGGCAGTGGCTAATTTTCTCGCTCATCTTCCTATGATAGAGGCACATGAAGTTAAGGAGTTGGAAATGGCTCGCATCACTCTCCAACCATGGATATTGTACTTCAACGGATCTAGCACCAATGCTCTCGCTGAGGCAGGTATCACTTTAGTTAATCTCGACAGTGTGACCTTCGCCTATTCTTTTCGACTGGATTTCCATTGTACTACTAATCAAGCTGAATACGAATCATTAATAATAGGGTTAGAGCAACTGCTAGATTTAGTAGTCATTGACGTACACATTCAAGGAGACTCCTTACTTATCATTCGACAGTTGAAAAATAAGTACAATATAGAGTTTATAATATCTTAAAGCCATATACCAAACAGACGGGAAAGTTGTTGGAGTTATTTACATAAGTCACCTTGGAACACATTCCTCTAGACCAGAATCAGCCAGCGAATGAGTTAGCTCAGTTAGCTACCAGTATTGGCCTCCGTGACGGAGTTTGAGAACGCATCTTGAAGATCGAACGACGAACTTGATCTACGCATTTTAGGCATATTAATTAATTTGTTTTTCTCTGCATTTTTACTTTGTTAAATGCTTAGTATTATTAGTTTTATTAATTTTGATTAATTTTATTGTTTTTAGGTTTTTACCAAAAGAGACGGAGTAAAGGAGTCTACAAGCACGTAAATCACGAGAAAAAAATGGAAAAGAAGATGGAGAAAAATTCGGCGAAGAAATTCAGCAAACGAAGATGTGAAGAAAAAGAAGTCATATGTTGACTAGGAAAGTATTTCTTATGTTGACTACAAAAAAGAAGCTTCCAGAAGAACCTTGGAAGAAGAACAAATGCAAGATAGGTCAAATTAATTAAAAGACCATTTGAATGACCTAAAAATGAAGACCAAGTCATCCAATTTCGTGGAGAACAAGTTTTGGCAAGAAAATGATTCCCAAGTCAAAAAGGAGAAAAGGAAATCATGCAAAATAAGGAAAGAAGAATCTGTCTGTACAAGTTAGCTAACTTTAAACGATGACTGGGAATATCTCACGAAAAGTTAGATGACGATCAACCTATGGTTGGAAATATCTTTGAGTGTTCTTTCCAATGAGCCAAGAATCATAATTTTTGGTGTTTTACAACTCCGGAAAAGTGTGATTCTTTGCAGACTGTCAGATTTATCCGGGTAGAGTAGGAAAACCTAGATCTATAAGGAGAACCACTTGTAAATACTTATATAAGCATAAGGCTCGACCCTCATTAGCATCATCATCTAGTCTATGTCCTTTTGCTACCAAAATAGCCATAGAAGCTCCACATCAAAAAAAATTCAAGTGCAAGGCCAAATTACACCACCACTACCTCTCAAATTTCTATCTCATTCCTTCTAAATATGCTTAGTCCCTTTAGAAGATGTATAGCTTCCACCTAAGACTCCATTCACGTGAGATTTTGCAGGACTTACTGGGAATCAAAAAGTGTAAACATGGAACCTTTACTTCGTAACTCTCCTTATATTTGTTTTGCTTTGTTTGTGAAGAATACATGTTTATTTTGGTTTATGCTATTTTTGAGTTCAATATATCTTCCATGTGTTTATGAGTTTTTAGTCTTGATTGCATGTTGTGTGTCGTGCTTAATACTTTGGTTTAGTTCTTAAGATGAAACGCTTAGTCAATCGCTTTTTACTTTAAATCAATGAAGTCGAGATTATGGTGTTTAAACGCTTAGTTACACTTTAATTCAAAGTCATGGCATGTAAACGCGGAATTAAAATTTGTAGATTTCATAGGTGATTGAATGAAATTATATGTATAATTGCAAGGTGTGTAGGATAAGTCGATCACATATAGATAATTATTTAGGACTTTATTTTTTTGTCTAAAATGTGGTTAGGATTTTAGGGGTCTTTTATGTGTTTGTTTGTCTATAAGTCAATGTATGTTAGGGTCCTAGAATTTCTTGTTATGTTTGTGACATTTTTAGGTAGTAATCTAGGAAATTAAAATTAATTTTTATACCCCCTTCTTTAACACAATTATTGCATGCACTCTTCAATTTCCGGTTAGAACGACCCCTACTTACTTAAAATAATACATCTATAGGGTTTTTAAATTACATGCGTTATTGTTAAGTGTTAATTTAATATTTAGTTCCAGTTAGCTACCAGTATTAGCCTCTGTGACGGAGTTTGGGAACGCGTCTTGAATGTCGAACGACGGACTCTACCCTCATTCATGGTAAGTAATGAGGAAAACGATGATTGGTATGTGGCGGCATTTGACCACATTGACATGGATTGAAGACAAACTCTCATAGCTTACTTAGAGGATCCTAACGCAATGACAGATAAGCGGACACGTTTCCTCACCCTCAATTATGTTCTTTGGAACGTTGAACTACTCTGGCGAGGAAAGGATGGTGTCGATTTCAGGTGTGTCTATGACAAGGAGGCCAAGCAGTTAATGCGAGAAGTACACTTGGGGGCATATGGAGCATATTAGGCAGGTTCTAAAAATGAGATGGATACTCCGTCGACATGGCTACTATTGACCAAATATCCTAAAGGATGTATTTCTTTCACCAAAGGGTATGAAGATTGCCAAGCTCACAGACCAATTAATCATATCCCTAACATCCCCACGCAGCCCATCATTAAGCCCTGGCTAGCTCGATGTTAGGCACTAAACTTGATTGGAATGATTCACCCTCATTCCTCGAAGGGTCATAAGTTTATCATTGTGGCTACAACCTTCTTTACCAAGTGGGTGGAGGCTAAGCCATTGAAATTGGCTTCAACGACAATGATAAAGTAGTTCCTATTCGAGGATATTACTTGCAAGTTTGGTATTCCAGAATATTTTTTGTCAGACAGGGGGGCAACATTCATGTCTGAGGAGGTAGAGCAATTGATGACGAACTTGAACATTATTTTCCTTCATTCCTCCCTATTATGCCCAGTCTAATGGACAACCGGAAGCCAACAATAGACTAATCCTTCACATTTCGAAGCGAATGCTCGTTGATAATGCTAGGTTGTGGCATGAGGAGCTTTTCAATACATTTTAAGCGTACCGCACGTTAAGCGCATCCCTACTACCACTACACCTTAAGCTCTCATGTTTGGTCACGATGTTATCTAGCCTTTAGAGATAAACGTTCAGTCCCTAAGGGTGATGGATCAACACAACTTGATTGGTGATGACTACGTTCAAGTTATGTGGTAAGAATATGAAGATGTGGATGAACAAAGGATAGTAGCTCTCGAAAACTTGATCACTGAAAATAAGCGCGTCCCTCGCTCCTACGAAAAGTGCACTAGGGGCAAAAGTTATGCAAGGGGAGAGCTGGTCTGGAAAACAGTTCTGCCCATTGGCAAGAAGATAGGTGATCGAGGGAATTAGTCAGCCAAGTGGGAAGGACCATATGTTATCGATTGTATACTTAGCAAAGGTTCCGGCTTCGAGATAAGGATGACACCATTTACAAGAATCCCATCAATGGCTGATTTCTCAAAAAATATATCAAGCCCGTTTGGGAATATAAAGACCCACCGAGAACAGAATAACCTAGATTTCCTAAGCTCGTTGACCAACCTTCAAGAGGCTCGGTTCCTGCTTGCCTATCAAAACTAGGGGGCATCTATATATACATACTTATTTAACGGCCAATACTTGTGTAATAACCCAATTTTTTTTATATAATTACTACTATTTATGTATAATTTGAGTTCAATTTAGTAGTTACGATAAATAATTCATAGAATTTGTCGAAACGAGTTCGTAGACGCGAGAATCGTCAAAATCGGAGTTATGAGGAGAAAGTTACGACTATTGAAATTTTGTCGTAAGTTAATTACCGTAAATGGAAATGTATAAAAGGGGGTTTCCCTTTCTGGAAGTGCATAACAGTCTAGGTGGGTTGACTTTGGGTCAAATCTCCCTCCCGTGAGAGAGAGATAGTTTCGTTCGGTACGATGGTGCAACATTGTCCAGCCACCTCCGACCATAAAATTTGTCAGGTTTTACGTCGGTCGGCCTCCTCTACCCTTTTCCGGTCTCGATTGACGTCTTGGTGGCTGGAGAAAAGAGAATCGATGGGTAAGGTTGTTAGGTTTCGGGTTAGAATCGCCGTCATAGCCGGCGAGTTTTCCGGCGTTGAATCTTATGTCAATTGATTGGGTTTTGTATGAGTATTGTGTTTATGTATTTGGAATTGGAATTGGCTTTCGTGCAGGTTTAGCTCGGGAAATCGAAGGATTTTCGACGAGCCCAATTTCGGTCTCCGCCATGAGTGGCAGTTTTTTGTAGTAATTAGGCGGCAAGGTTAGAGGGGTTTTGTTCCCCTCTTCCTCCCAAGTCAATTGACTGTAGCCTCGAGCCCAGCCGTGGCTCGAGGATGGAGATACAGAGCTACAATTGATTTCTAGCAAGGTTAGGGTTTCAATTGTTTCGGGGTGTTTTTGGGCCGGATTCCGGCTGAAATTGATTATGGTGTAGTTAATTAGACAGCTGGTTGAGATTGATGAGAGCTTTCTAACGGTGTATTATTCTCCACCGCCAGCGGTTATTGCATGTGGGGACACGTGGGATCCACATGCTGCGGTTTATGGCAGCGCGTCTGGCCGAAAAATGTTACCGAAATTTGTCAAATTTTATATTATAAAATTAGTATCGACGCTCTTGAGGTCAATAATGAATTTAGGCTTTGTTATCCCAGTGGGCGGGTAATGGTGACTAGGGTCGCTGCCAGTGACGGTGCGGGCGATAAAGAAATAATTGTTCCTTATGTCGTTAACTTCGTATTACCATATTGGGTTTGTCGATAAGGTTTTTGGACTTGTTATGATTGATTTTAACTTTAGTCGAGCATTTACTAGAATTATCCAAATAATTTATCATTTTGACGATTTTCGACAAGGATCAGGTTCTCACAAATGGTATCAGAGCGCGGAACAACTCTCGGACTTTGCTTTCGTTGTGTTATGTGTTCAACAATTAGTCGTGCAATATGAGTCTAGGAATTCGTGAAATTGTATTCTTGTGATCATCCCAAAGGCAGTGAATGGTGGTTGTGGACGAGAAGTGGTTACGCATTCCCATTGCTGGACCGGAGGTACACGGTTAATTATTTCTTGTAGTAGATACACAATTTAGTTTATTGATATATTTTATTGACATTCATTTATCGATATTAATTTATCGATATATTTTATTTTTTATTTGTTTACCGATATTAATTTATCGATACATTTTATTTTTTATTTTTTTATCGATATATATTTTAATATTATATTGATTATATACATTGTGCTAAAACAAACGACGTTCGAAATACGAAAATTGAAAAAATTACAAAGCGGTAACGAAATGAAAAAATGGGTTGTCAAACGAATGGAATTGAGATGATACTACTACAATAAATGAAAACTATACGAGTTTAAACTTGAGATCGAAACGAAAACGAGAAGTGTTATATCTTATCAACATGGGATTATTTGTACAGTTTGTACAAATATAAGAAATGACTATTTGTATATCGATGCAAGTATACGATTGATGATCAGTTTGACTTGAGTAGAATCCAACGAGATTCATTGGAAACTAAAAAATTGAAACTGTTACGATTACTATTATGATTATGGACGAGAACTACTATACGAGGAATTGAAAGTTGACTGTATTATATATTCGATTATATATATGAGATACATGGATAGGCCGCCACAGATTGGTGGAGCCGCCATGCTGCGGCTTGATTGAAATCCCAATTGGGGTCCGTTTACAGGCAATAGTTAAATAGAGATTTTTCTTCCTTAGGGTGAAGAGACCCAAAACTAATCAGGTGGTATTCTCGATGTTCTAATTCGAGAGATACCGTATATACAGGGTGTTCTCGATGTTCTGAATTCGAGAGTATATTATATTTGATTACCATTAATAGATGGGGTGTTTTCGATGTCCTTAACACGAGAGTATATAATATATGACAACTTGATTCGAAACGTAAAACGATAACTTGAAAAGTAAAATGATTCATTGATCTACATTATGTAATCTGTACCGTCATAGAATAGCTGATTATGTGATATGATTGAGCTCGATAGACGAGCATCTTGATTTGTGATTTGAGAATTTGAGCTCACGAGATGAGCATCACAAAATACGATATAACTTGAACTCGCAATGTGAGCAATGAAATGAAATATTTTTCCGCGTCATGGACATGACGATATAATATTCCCTCAAGAGATGAACATATAAACCTAAGATGATTTGAACCTGAAATACGAGATTGAGAACATGATATTTACTCGTGCGACGAATATGACTATATAATCTTAACTCATTTAATGAGTGAGAATATGATACGATTTGAACTCGAGAAATGTATACGAGTGTGATTATAATATTTGGTGTTTACGCGATAATACGATGATTGAAAATTTGAGACACGGATTTAGCGATTTTTGTCGCAACGCCATATATTGATTATTAGAGATCATGAATCGTCCCAATGGTGGATTCTTCGATTTACAGGTACTGTTTACTATTGTTTACGGATTATTTCGTTTGATTTATTTTTCAGCATTCGAGATTTCTTTTGATAAGAGTTTATTTAATTTGTTTATACTTGAGCATTTTGTATATAGTTTTTGAGATATTGATATCTGTTAGTGTAGAAATCCAGACGAGCATCGGTGACTCGCGGTATAGGTTGAGATTTGTGATTATAGAAGTGTATTTGGACATTTGCATGCTTTTGAATTTCTCAATTATAAGGGAAATTTTGCCCAATTTTCCACATAAATATTATGCGAACTTAGTTTTATAATTTTGATGACGAAATTATTTTAACGGGGTTAGATTGTAAGACCCTGACCTTTTTATATAATTACTAATATTTTACCGTTAGTAAATACTGAGATGTCTCGGGCTGAATTTCTATACAATTGTTTAAGTTGGTTGACTTCGGGTAGAATTCGTAGAATTTGTCGAAATGAGTCCGTAGACGCGAGAATAATTGAAATCAGAGTTACGAGGAGAAAGTTAAGACTATTAGAAGTTTGTCGTAAATTAATTATCGTAAATGGAAATGTATAAAATGGGGTTTCTCTTTTTGGAAGGGCAGAACAGTCTGCGTGGGTTGACTTTGGGTGAACTCTCCCTCCTGTGTGAGAGAGAGAGAGAGAGAGAGAGAGAGAGACGGTTTCGTTCGGTGCGGTGGTTCTCCGGCAGTGCAATGCTGTCCGGCCACCTCCAACCATGAAATTGGTCGGGTTCGATGCGGGTCGGCTTCCTCTACCATTTCCCAACTTCGATTGACAACTTAGTGGCCAGAGAAAAGAGAATCGATATATAAGATTTTTAGGTTTCGAGTTAAAACCGTCACCGAAGAGTTTTTTGGCATTGAATCTTATGTCAACTGATTAGATTTTGTAAGAGGATTGTGTTTGTGTATTTGGAATTGGTTTTTGTGCAGGTTTAGCTTGGGAAATAGAAGGATTTTCGGCGAGCCCAATTTCGGTCTCTATCGTGAGTGGCAGTTTCTAGTAGTAATTAGGCAGCAATGTTAGAGGGGTTTTTTTCCCTTCTCTCTCCCAAGTCGATTGAGGGTAGCATCGAGCCCATCTGTGGCTCGAGGACTGAGATACGGCGTCGGAATTGATTTTCGGTGAGGTTAAGGTTCCAATGATTTCGGGGTATTTTTGGGCTGGATTTCGGCCGAATTTTCTTATGGTGTATTAGACAATTGGTTGAGCTTGATGAGAGCTTTCCAACAGTGTACTGATCTCCGCCGTTGATGGTGGCTCGTGGGCTCCACGCGACACCATCTGTGGGGGCGCGTTTGAGTGAAAAATGTTATCGAAACTTGTCAAATTTTATATCATTAGAATCGTATGATGCTGCGAGTGTATACGTGAGGTTAATAATGAGTTTAGGCTTCGTCATCCTAGTGGGTGGGCGGTGGTGACTAGTGTCGCTGCCATTGGCGGTGTGGGCGACAAAGAACGAGATGTTGCTTATATCGTTAAGTTCGTATTACCATATTGAGTTTGTCGATAAGGTTTTCGACTTGTTTCGATTAAGTTTAATTTTAGTCGAGCATTTACTAGAATTATTCAAATAAATTATCATTTTGACGATTTTTGACAAGGGTTGCGTCGTCACAACTTGTGGCCAAAATATTTTTAATGTTAATTTTTGTAATGTTAGGCCATCCAGTGGTTTAGATGGTAGCAGAAATCACTACTTGGACTGTTACTCTTGTTGAGGCCAATACCTATGGCCAAGATTCTTGTAGACTTATGGTAATTCAAATTTCGAAATTTTTCAACTGATCACTTGAGCCAGTTTAGTGGTTCACACTTTTGTTATTTCCATATGAGTTGTGCCTCGCTGAAGCTAGACAGAGCAGACAAACAAAGATTGACAAAAAAATCAAAGTTTATTTTTAAAAGAGGCTTTGCGGCCTCAAGCTCTGATACCATGGATAAATGCATGTTCTTAGCTTACCAATTACACTAGATACCTCTGAATTAGCAATGGCACTCCAACTGGCATTGGGACAATAGGAGGTGTTACGAAAAGGGCACTATACCCTATTGGATCGCTTGAAGAAGGGGAAACCTTAATCTTACCCCGGGCAGAGACTGCAACTAGATACCATGCATAGAGTGAAAATACAATATATCCAAATACAGTGGCCTAAAGAAAAAGTAAAATAAGCAAGAAACAGTCGATCAATGATTTGTCAGCGTCCTCAGGTACATCATTGACGTTGATGAGGCTAGATCGATCTTGGATGGTGTTTGGTTTCGGACGTGGTGGGTCACACAAGCTCACATCTCAACTCATCCCACATATTTTCTACTACTTCACAGCCCCCCTAGAAGGAAAGATTTGTGCAATGGACTACTCTACATTTTGCTCAATGGGGTCCAGAGCAGCAGTGAGTGAAGATGGAGTCGGAACTGATCCCCCAACGTCTGAACCTGGCTTGCCCCAAGAGCCTTAGGATAGTGACACTGTTGAAGAACCTGGGCATAAGTATTCTCACTTAACCCAGGTTCGGGCGTAGTTATTGTCACTTAGTGGGGATCAACGAAATTGAACGAGATCAGGAAGAAAGGCTTTCAGGCAGAAGAACCAGAGGAAGAAAAACTGGTTGAACATTTTTCTACAGCTTGAAGTGTTTTTGGACGATCACTGCTAAGTAAATATGGTATTTATAAAGGCCAAACCCTGGTGGCTTTTCATTAAAATGGAGCATGTTTGCATCAATTCAACACACCCATTAAAGAGATACAACCGCGACCGCACCGGTACATGATCCTCATTTCAAACCAGAATCCTTCTTTTTTGAGAGAACCAGTTAAGGACCACTTATTCTCGGGATAGTTGGAACAAGCATGTTTATTTGAAAAGAAATGGGTTGCCATTGCGTGGAACATGCGTAAATAACTTAAACATGCCATTAGTAGGTTGATTAACGTTAATAAATTAAACATTTCTGTTTTAATACAAAATTTGCCCATACCAGGGGTCCAAACGGAAAGTTACACCTATGCTAGAAAGTCAAGCAATTCTCTTGATTTCAATTTTAGCATGCTCATATTTGGCCCAGGCTTTGGTGAGATCGGTATTAAATTCTTCAGAGAGAGATTCAACCTCGTTGAGATCATCAACACATATGGCGGTCAACTGCAGCAGCTCAACGACCTCATCCTTGACTGGTTTGAAGTCCTCCCGCACCTTGGCTACTTCTGCTTGTAGCTTAGCAATCTTTGCCTCCTTCTTGGTGAAAGCATCGTTCTTAGCTGAGACTTGTGTGAAGTATGCCGTGAGCTTGTCGTAGTTGTCATTCCTGGATTGAGTTTTGGTCAACTACTCGCACCTGACGGTGTTTCTTCCCCGATTCAGCCAATCTTTCTACTCCTTGAGCTTAGCTAGTTTGTTGAGTTCCAAATCTAAAGAGTTTAAGGTGGAAGAAAGGGAAGGAACAATTGTCCTCTGCAAAAGCCTGATGTTGTGCAGAGCCTTCTTAATGACATCGGGTGCCTTCAAATTTGTGTCTTTGAGGTATCAGAAAGTAGCTTTGGCGACAGGGACGTCAGGTGGCTCTTGCCTAGTGAAGGCAATCTTCTCATACTGAATAGAAATGTCTAACAGCTACTTTTATTTGGGTGACTCCGCGGGAACGACATCCCTGTAATTAGCCGAAAAGGAGGCGGAAGAACCCAGAAAGCCCAAGGAATACGCCTGTGAGGCACCTCGGTCAAAAGCATTTATGGCTTCTTGCAAGGCGATCATGGTGGGAGTCAAATTTTGGCCCATGGGAAAATATGTGTCTTGTAGCAATGGATCAATTTAAGGAAACATCTGATGTTAAGTGCTTGATAATCAGATGTGAGAAGCCGAGAAGAAGCTTACCAAGTTCAGCTCAGAGGTTGCGGTAATTGGTTCTTCAGATGTTCTCGCAGCAGGGTCATCTCCAAGAGTGCTCGCTGGAGCAGGGTTCGCTGGGACAGTGTAGTCTGGAGAAACCGCTTCAAGGGTGGAGGGGTTCGAAACCTGTTAGGAACGGAAAGTCATCAATGATGGACATATGGCAGACTATGATTCTGCATATCAGGTTTTAGAGTTGCATACCGCCGAGTCAAGGTTAGACTCATCTCCCGCTTGAAATTTCCCGTTGAGTTTGGCGTTTCCATGACTTTTTCGACAGTATGGACCTCTCTCTCAGAAGGAGAATCAGCTGGAGGGTCCACCTTAGGAAGACACTCTTCGAAAACAATGCCATGCGTCAACACAAGCTTAGCAAGAGATGCAGCGAGGCAATAAGTAGCTCTTAGAATGTGAAGGAAGTTTACCTCAGTTGCCATTGCAGCAGGAGTCTCACAAGTGACCTCTACACGATGCGGTGAGGCCATTTGAGATGAGGGGGTATGGCCGTATCGATACCAGTGTCCTTAACCACTTTCTCGCTAATCAAGGATGATTGGGGAGTGATGAATGTGGCTTCCCCGAAAGGAGTTGGCTACTTCCATTGATCACTACAGTGCGGTGCTCGTTCTTCTTCTTCTTTAGTTGGTTGTTGAAAGGAAGGACCAGCATCCGAGAGACAGTGAAAACTGGCAATGGTCTCATCATCATCCTCAATGATGGCTCGTCATTTTTTCGATCGACGTTATAAAGGAGAAGGAGTTGAGTAACTGGACATTTAATGTGCTAGTTTAGCTGGTACAAGAATGAAAAGTGGCTTACTAAGTTAGTTGTCTCTTCTCCTTCGCTTCCACCTTCTCCCCAGTCTTCAATAGTACCAAGCGGATTTTCTACTCTCTGTTTGGGAGGACGGGGAAAGGGTCTCTCTCTTGCGAGAGACTAGCATTTGTACTCGATGTAGCAGCTTTCTTCTTAGGTGCTTGCTGATATAAGAGGAATTCAAAACTTGGACTTCCTCGATATTACAAGGAATGGAAACGAGGTCAAAGTAGCACCTTTTGTTTATGCTGGGCCGTGGGTTTCAGCCGTAAGGCAGCAATTGGGTTATTGTTATCTCCCTTGAGAGCCTCCTTATCAGCTTCATAAGCAAAGAAGGGCGAGAAAACTTTAAAATTTCTTCCAAACACTGAAGTGGAGGTCTAGCTAGGATTCATCATTTGGCTCTTCGGCCTCAAGCCTCATTCTAGCTCGCCCAGCATTTAGGGCCAAAGCCCAGCCCAGCCTTAACTTAAGGTGGGTTTGCCCAATCTCTTTTGAAATAGAGTAGGGTCTAGGCTATACATTTGAAGCCTACCACAGCCTCGGCCTCATAAGCCTTATCCAGCCCGACCTCTTTTTAAATAAAGAAATTAATTAATATATAAATATATTTATTCCACTTTAAAGGCCTAGATGACAAGCCTAGTTTAGCGCATTTTGGTTTTTTTATTATTAGAAAAAGTAATATAATTTATGATTATTATCATGTTTTTTCTTATTACTTTGATTTCTCCTCTTATTTTCCTCAATATTCTCTACACACAAAAGTGTATATTCAATACAAATATCATACATCAATAATAACAATATATTAAACTTTTTATATATTAATTTTTCTCAATTTAAGGCTCATCTTGCCCAGGCTCATAGGGGTCGGCCCTGCCCGACCTTTTTAACCTCATTGGCCTAGCCTTAGTGGGCGGGCTAGGGCTTTTAAATTGTGGCCTTGGTCTGGCCTGGCCCGACCTCTATATGTTTGACCGTTGACCAAGCCCAGCCATAAGCTTTAAATATAGGGTCGAGGCCGGCCTAGTCCAGTCCATGATGAGCCCTAGGTCTGGCCTTTCAGAGTTTCAAATTTTCGGGCTCTCCAGAGGTTGTAAGACTTGGTTACATCAAAGGAAGGCAGTAGCGTGCACTCCGCAGAGGTCGCGACGGTGCATTTAATAGTGGGGAAACATAATAGTTCTTGTACTCCTTCATTTTTGCTAGGAATGGCACTCTATCTCTAGGAAGTGTACTTGTTCTTCGACCCCAAGCAGGGGAAGAGGGACGCCTTGCGACAAACTAAATTTTCGAGCGAAGTGATTAGGAGCATAGAGCTCATACCCTTAGGCATTCTCCGAGACTTTCAGGTCGGTCCAGCTAATGCTTTGGATAAACGATGACTTGGCTTCAAGAGTTTGTAGAGGGGATATGCAGAATCCACTGGTTAGCTCTTGCGGAAATCACCTTCCGAGGATGATGCGGGTCACTTCTTCAAGGAATTGATCCAGTGAATAGAAGAATTTAAAGCAGGTGAGACAGGTGAGGGGATCATTGTTGACATGTCTGGTCATAGTTTGTCCCAGGAGCCATTTTTCCTCGAACGACCTTGCTTATGGGTGGTGGAAGATCATAAAATAGGTTTGGAGCCAGAAGTCCAGTATCTATAATAGACCAGTGACCAAGTACTTCAACGGCTCCAGGGAAATCCATGCCATGCTCTAGTTAATTTAGTATAAGTAAGCAAAGACAGGCTGAGCGATACCAATCTTGAGTCCGTTGTACAAAGTTTCTGCCATTTTGGACCAGTTTGTTATGATCATCTCTGAGGAAGTGTAGAAAAAAAACTTGCAGAGCTAGTACTCGATAAAGGTAATACCACCTTTGTGGCCACCTACATTCTTGTAATGATTGCACCAAGCAGTGTAGGAACAGTTATGAGCTTTGAGATTGGGAGAGACGTGGTCTAAATCGCCATGGAAGTATAGTTCATTGGTGACGGGAAACCCAATGATTGCAACCAAGTCCAGCAGGTTAATGGTCATTTCCCCACATAGAAACTTGAACGTGATACAACTTGGGTCCTAGAAACACATGGCAGCGATAAGCGGTTCTTAGCACTCGCCTGTAGGGAGAGAGAAGCAGAGTTTCAAGAGAGGAACAATTCCAGCTTTTCCAAATATTACGACGTCTGTCTTGCCATCGGCTTTGTACCATTTAAGGTCTTCTTTATGGATGGTGGGGCATTTACCCAGTTTGCAGTCAATATCCTTATGATCCCAAAAGCAGTGGTGAAGCTCCTTCTTGGTGGAAGACGAGCGGTTGACGGCATACAAAGGCCCGGAGGGTTTGGAGTAGATTTGAGTGAAGCGGTGATTTGATTGTGGGTTCGAGGCGAGTTGTGTCGTTATCTTTAAGGTGGAGTATGGTTGAAGTACCTGGACTTTTTTACTGGATCACGGTGTGTGCTCGTATCGCGAAATTCTGAGAATTGTCTTCGTTAAGGATTGGGTCAACCTTGAGTTTGTGAGGGGGCATTTCTTATCTCTGATTTCTGGGTTCTGGAATGAAAGTATGAAGCTTCGTAGAGAAGTTTTGGGTTGTAGCAGGAAGATGAGAAGGAGAAGATAGAAGGAGTGTTCGGGTTTATGTGCACTACTGACAAGTCGTGCGGTCTTAAGTAAGCATCATGTAATGAGGCGCGACTTTTTAAGAAATATGGAGTGAAAGAGCGAAGCGTGTCGAAAGTTATTGTTTGGTCCTACAAGTCGCAATTTCAAACCTCTTCGATTGCATCTGAGCCTTATCTCAAGGTTTAAGGGGCAATGTTTGGCCCCAAAATAAACATTCTTTATTTTGTGGTTTAGTTATAGTCAATGAGTGAAAGGACCCAACTCCAATTTAGTTTCCTAAACCGGAATCAAACTCCTTCTGAAAACACGAACAAACAAAAACCACAAAAATTTCGGCCGAGTAACGCGACTAATGCGGAATTGCCATTAACCTGCACCCGAAAAATACACTTCATCATATGCCAAAAAAATCAAACCGTGGGCACCAATCCCATCCGGATTTCTCGGTATCATAACAGTAATGTAAAGTAATCAATAAAACTATACTTTACAGAAATCCGGGGAAAAATCGTATAAAAGTATAACATAAGGATGCTCAGAGCGACTTCTAGTATATATATACAAATAGTAGGCCAAACAAAGAACCTACCATAAAAAAAATATCGCTCGAATACTATGCCTCCAACCGCGACGTGCGACACCAGAATCCGAACTGCAAACTGGGCACGGAAACCGAAAAGCCCAGAGGAAAGGCAAATAAAAACGTTAGAGTGAGTGGACGAAAATAAATATATGCCTTTCACCAATTTCATATACAATAAACAATGTAAAGTATGGCGAGTTCGGAAAATATATATGGAGGTGTCAGACGAATCTCTCAAACCCGACGGTTAGGCGAATCTCTCAAGCCCGACGATGATAAGCTAGGGGAATCTCTCAACCCCAACGGCATAACAGGGGAATCTCTCAACCCTGCCCAGAGGAATCTCTCAACTCTGGTCAGACTACCGGTGATCAGCCGAGTAGCCGAAGCATCGATGCAAATAATGACATCACCATAAAAATATAAAATAATACCTCCAAAAGTAATAAATAATCTCAACATCGTATATAAATAAATACGGAAAAAATCACGAAAAATCACGAACTCGCAACGACAGTGAAAATAGAAAAGTCCACTCACAGATGAGCGTAACGCGATACGCGTTAATCCCGTGATCCGGCGGAAAATCCTTTGCCAAAAGAATGATCACGATCTCCTGGATAATCATAAAATCCACTATTCAAAATCATAACTTGAAACCTCAAATCACATCACGAGAAACAACCGTTCCCGGAAACATATAATTAAATATCGACGAAATCGTCAAAATCCGATAATCACACCATAAAACCTCGCTATAATTTCAGATGCTCAATTCGAAAAATAAACCTCACCACTGTGATCGGTGCGCGATTCCGAGCGGAACGACATACAACTCGTCGAAAAACACGTCGAACGAAAAGTCGCCGCTGGCCGCCAAAAAATCACACCGGCCCAGAAAAATGTGACCTACACATGGATTTGAAGATCTCGACATTTCCAACAACTTTCCAGTTCAAAGTTAAGGCCAATTTTGACCGGAAAAAGTCTAAAACTCACCTCAAAGTCCCAAACCCTTACCGGAATTTCAACATCACGGATCTCTCTCCTCCGGCCACGGCAACCTCCCAAACCACTTTTAATAGCTTCCTCTCCTCAAGGCTAACAAAACCCCTCAAAGAGCCACCACCAACTCGGCCGGAAAGCCGCCACCCGAAGCCCTCAAAATCTCGCCGGAATCCACCATTTTCGCCGCCACATTTCTTCCTCCTCCGGCCACCTCACGGGTCGATCCACCTCTCAAATCGAAGAGGGCCACGAGCCCAACAAGTTCCATGAAGGGACCCCGGCCAACCGTGGCCAGAATCGGCCTCCACGGCGGCGCAAAGTCCATGGCCCAACGAAGCAAAACGGGTCGCCTCCTTGACCCGTGGTCAACGCGGGTCAAGGCCCAGTTTCCAAATTTGGCAAGTTTCCAAAAACGGCAAGTATTCTTCCGTATTTATACCGTACGCGTATCGAATCCCAAACGGATAAATACGACAATATCCGACGGCCGAAAATATTCACAACTTATTCCTCGTAATTCGGAATAATCCTCCGGAAGTTCCGACGAGCTCGAAATTAAATTCTCTACAACTTTCGTGAAGGATCCCAAATCAAATTCTTGCCCAATAATTTAGTCGTTAACGAATCCGCCATATTAATCAATTACGTCAAAATCGCGACTAATCGCGAAACTCGCAAATCAAGTCGATAACCATTCCAATTTCGGTTCGGGTCGATCGACGGCCCAAAACGGATCACAATCACGATTCGGATAAACTCGAATACGAACGGATAACTTGACGATAATCCGAAATTTCAAATATTCATATTATATTCCTCGGTCGTCGAAATAATAATCCGGAACTGCCCACGAACTCGAAATCACGCGTACAACAACTCTCGAGAAGAGACTCAACTCAAATTCTCGGCCAATAATTAAGTCGTGATCAAAACCGGCAATTCAATCAATTTACGGAAAACTGCGATTACGCGCAAACTAATGGATTAAGTCGATTACACTACTGATTCTGTTCCGGGTCGTCACAATGAGCCGGTTCATGCGGCCCGTGCGAGAGAGGGCTTCCCGCAATGTAAAGGAATCCTTAATGAATCTTAATAATCCTGGATTGAATAGGAGAATGTAAGCCATAAGATTTGGTGGTTAGTGTCATTCAATGATACAAATTTCTAGAATCTTAATTTGAATACAACACGTGATTGCATGATGCCTATAAATAGAGAAAATCTCTATGCAATCGGAACCTCTAGAATCATACATACAACTTGTTTTCGGCAAACACAACTCTCTAATTTGAGAAAAATCCTACTTCCGACGATCCAAGGATTCTCACCAGACAATGCGTGAGGCATTCAAAGATTCAAGGACAATACCACTTGTGTTCTCAACACTCACCAAGGATATTGCTCTGTTTTGTACTAGACATGATGTGTGAAGTATTGATTTTCATGGTTTAGCAGCGAGATCATTAAGCAAGTCCTACATCATTAGGAAAACAGAACTCATCGAGCGGGATTAGTACTCTACCCGTTCTAGTAGCTTCTTAGAATATCAACAACGGCGCAACCAACATTCAACGTTCTGCCCTATGGTAATGGCATGTCTAGCACACACACGCAAAAAAAAAACAGTTTGAGACTTCTACGGCTTCCTAGGAATTCTGCAGCCAAACACTTCTCTCTTATGTGAGCCAATCAACTGGTTTAGCTCGAGTCCTGGAGTGTTGCCACAGCCTATCTGTACTATCTGGTGTGCCGGATCCTTCTTACTACTCTGTCTTATTAGGCTGGCACTGTCCTGCTTTTATTCACGGCTCCTTCATTTGTTCATTACACAATCTATAACATGGGAATTCGAGTGTCATTGCGATCCATACTAATCAGCCTGATGTAATCCAACATGTGCACTTGTGCATTGCTGAAAACAAACAAGAGAGAGTTCTTCATTTGAGTAAGACTAAGACTGAAAGAGGCTGGCACTCTCATTTAGTATTACACGGCTTCTTTTACTTCTTATCATTCTACATCAATTTGCCTATATCAACATGCAAAAATATGTAGCATGGAAGACGAGTCAGATCACTCACCCTCAGAAATCAGAATCGACCCGGAATATGGCCAGCACTCACTGTAACATCAACACTGGGGGACTCAACATCTGGGTCCCTAAGAAATCTGGTTACTGTATATGAGATATGAAAGCTATTTGAGGGCCCAAGATCAAGCATGAGCCGAGGGTTGCTTGGACTTGGAAACAGTGTGGGTCAAAATCTGAGAGGCCCATCACACTCAGGGCCACTGTATGGCACAAGGAGAAGTGTGGTCGACACACAGCCATAGCTTTTTGGTTGAGCGAGACACGCATCGGTCGCATCCTATTGCTTCAATATCCACCGTGAATTTGACTTCATTGTTAGCCGGCCAACATGCTAGTGTCCTAGCTTTTATTTTGATGCTTTGAAATTTTATATTCAAAATGTTTAGAAAGCACTACACTCGATTAGTGCATGGTGGCTCGGATAGACCTTTAAACACTTAAAACAATATAAGTAATTTGTGGTGTGACAAAATAATCAGGCGTAGTGAATTTTATTGTTGAAGGAGACTCGCTTCTCATTTCTAACAATTCAAATAAGAAATGTCACGCTCTCTAGAGGCCTCATACAATCCGATATTAAGGTGTTAGGTCTACGTTTCCCCTAATTTTGTTTTTATCGTGTGTTTTAGAAGTCAATTATGCATTTATGCTCGAGAAAGTCGAGGTGTTGTTCAACAAGGACCTTAAGTGCTTAATCAACCTAAACTAATTTGATCTTATGTTTTACAAAAATAAGTTTCTTAATTCTTAGTGAGCTCCCATAATCATTCAATCTCAATGGAGCTTTCGAATGAAAAGGTATCTCAATGAATCCAACGTCGAGTAGTCGCACTACAGGCCAATTGGCCTATAATAATCTAGTAGATATATAGACAAATTAAGGGGCATTAGAAAAACACTTTCCAAAAGACCAACCCCCTATCAAATGTCTACATCTATGGCTTACCACCTCCTCAAGTGGGTTTTTCTTTTTATATGGAGAGAAATCGTAACATTGGAAAAAGGGATCGGAGAAGCTAATACTTGTACTAATTGTTCTTAAAAAATTCATTTATTAAGAAAAACAAAACAATGCCAAATTTAGATAATAAAATCCTTATTTCTTTTCTTTTTGGGGTCTGAAAGACAAAGCATCGTGGAGAAACATTACCAATATCCATATCAAATGACTAGATCTATAGATCGAAAATTAAATTTGGGAAAAGCGAATTACATACTAGCTAGAATGAGAAAAACACGTACAGTACAAATGCCAAAATTGGAAGATGATCGATTTGTTTGTGTGCAACATAATAAGAAAATCTTAGAATGATGAATTTGAATCGATCGGAAAGGAGCTTTGGATGAGATTGGGATTATATTGGCCATCCAGTTTGTGTAAGGCCAAGTAATATCTACCTCTAGCCCGAGAGCAAATCAAAACACAAGAAGCTACTTTTAGTGCTAAATTTTTCACCTCGATCAAATGCAAATGTCAACATATTTTGAAAGAGCCCACCTCGATGAACATAGTTAATTTATGCTGAAACTTGAAACAGCTAGCAATCCTAGCATTGATTCTGTCAAGATGACGTTCAGGTAGAAAAAAGAGTAATCTAGAAAGACCTATCTTTATTGCTGATTGAACTGCTATACTGCAGAATGTAGATATATATATATATATATATATATATATATATATATATGCGCGCGCGCGCACGCGCAGATTAGCTAGCTAGATCTCATATTAATTTTCGTATGAAATGCTTCATTTTAGCTTCTTTTTTCTCTCGTTAGGATTTTTCATGCCAAAAGTTTTTAAACCTAAAATTGAATTAAAAATAATGATCGAACTTTGGAATTTATGGATTAGGGTTTATGAATATATGATTTAGTTTTCAGTCTCTAGCTAGTTAGCTCAAAATTTGAAAGTTTAAATTCTAAACCCTAAAATGCTATGAATGAAATCTAAAACTCCTAAAAGACAAAAAAAAATTAGTCTCGTCTAATTAGGCCGGTTGATTAATTAATTAAGCATATAGAATGCCACATGCATGAAAGTAAAGATGGCGAGCATTGGCTTTCATTATGACAACACGTCTGGTATTTTAGCGACGACATGTTGATATGTGAATTAGAGAAACATTATGGAAGGGATCGATGAACAAGCTATTTAATTTCAGATAGTTCGAGCTCTGCCGTGCTAAGTCTCAAATGCAATATTAAGATTTATTAAGACACCCTCACAAGTCACACCCCGTCCTGGACTTTTTAATTTAAGGTAAATATCCAAGACATTCGGGTTGATCAAGCTAACTGTACGTAATTAAGATGAATAATATTACTACAAAATCAATGGATAGGTCTGGATCGCTCATCAATGATTTAAGTTTATTACCAGAAATTATAAAATATATAAAGCAATCAGGTGCTCTTGTTCTGGCATAGGGAAAATAACATTTCTGGGGACCGAAATGACCAAATCATTGTTTGCGATAAGACAAGTGGGTTCAATATATTGTTTGCAAGTCTTCAATATAACTTACCAAGCAAATGTGGAAGCTTGTGTGAAATGAATGATGCTGATGGTAACTTGAGAGACCAGTATACTCGATGAAATTAACTTAATAATCTCAAATTAATATATTATTTTTTGCATTTTGTGGTGTGTGAAAGCACAATGAATAGAATCTTTTATCCAACCTTCCATCATCTTCGATTCGACGACATGCGTTATCGATTAACCTCAGCTGAAGTTGACTTAGAAAAAATTCAAGAGGAGCTCCTTATCACTTGAAAGACTTATAAAGAAGGAAGTAGTCGTGGTAATGATATTATCAAGTGCAGCATTAGATGCAAAGAAGGCACCGTTTTCACTTCCATGCATCTGAAAATAGTAGCTGCATCAATTATTCAATTAATGACTGCTTGCCTGCGAAGCTCTGAGAACCATGCATATATAATTATATATATATAGCAGAAGGATATGAGAGGCTTGCTGCATATGCATTGGCGGTATATATAACTGTATGAAATCATATTAGGTATATCCCTCTCCGTACTGGGTACATCTCCTTTATCCCAATCCCAAGAACAAATGTTTCAGTGTATGTATCGTAGTTGCGAAGAAGTTGACATATATATGAACTAGCTAGGTTAAGTTGAAGCAATGGTTTACCTATATATCTCACCCTACTATAATATCTAATTAACCAACTTATTAAGTAATTTTAAGCAATAGTCAACTTAGAATTGCTTTATCCATATTCTACGTGTTCAAATCATACATATCATACATAGCATTTGTATCAGATTTTGTCCAATTTAATTTTTCCTTTAATAAATGTCAACTAAAGGGAACAGTATCCTAATTGTTTTACGGGTTATTTTTCAATCTAACTTTCGTGATTGTAATTATCAACGTCAGAAGTGTAATTCGAGACATTTTAGAGATTTTTTAATTTTAATTTTAATTCGGGGAAGCAAAAATAGTGGTGCGATGCGGGAGCCACAATGCCACCAATAATGAACAATAAACCCTTCAAACAGTGACCCCACAAGTGCCCATAAATAACGACCCTCCAAAGCCCTTAAGGATCATCATGTCATCACCAAGTTCATCGATCAGCTGATTTCTCCAAGAGCTGGTCTTTAATTTTTTCCAACTCTATAATTTCTTTCAATTCTCATATCCTCATAGTGTCGACATGCGCTGCCATGGCGATGCCTTGGTCCAACGAGTTTGCGAGCTCTACGAGCAAATCTCAAGCCTCGAGAGCCTCAAACCGTCCGAGGATGTCAACACTCTCTTCACCCAACTCGTCCTCACATGCATGCCACCGAATCCAATCGATGTCACCAAGCTTTGCAAAAGTGTGCAAGAAATAAGGTCCAAACTCATAAGACTCTGCGGAGAAGCGGAGGGTCTCCTAGAGAATCATTTCTCCACAATCCTCGGTTCTTATGAAAACCCTCTTCACCATCTCAACATTTTCCCGTACTACACAAACTACCTTAAGCTCAGCAAACTCGAGCATACCATTCTCACCCAGCACTTCCCTCATGTACCTTCCAAGATTGCCTTTGTGGGTTCTGGACCACTTCCCCTTACCTCGATTGTGTTGGCCTCTAACCACCTCACCACCACCACTTTCCACAACTATGATATCGACGCTTTGGCCAATTCCAGGGCTCTTGGCTTGGTTGCATCCGATCCTGACCTGTCCAAGAGGATGGTGTTCCACACCACTGACATAATGGATGTCACAACTGGTTTGAAGGAGTACGAGGTAGTGTTTTTGGCTGCTCTGGTTGGGATGGACAAGTCTGAGAAGGTGAAGATCATTCAGCACTTGGCCGAGAACATGAACCCCGGCGCGATCTTGATGCTGAGGAGTGCTCATGGTGCTAGGGCTTTTCTGTATCCGGTGGTTGACCCTTGTGATGATCTTGTAGGGTTTGAGGTTCTCTCTGTGTTTCACCCCACTGATGAAGTTGTTAACTCGGTTGTGATTGCCCGGAGATCCTCCTATGCATTACCAGCGGCAATTCATTCTTCACCACTTGATAAGAAGGCAGGGCTGAATATTGGTTCTCCTAAAGTACTACCCACTAAGTGTTGTGAGGTTGAAGCCTTTAATCCTCTTAACCATGGGAGCAATTTGATTGAGGACTTGGCATTTGATCAGGAGCAACTGTCATAATGTACTGTCTTCAATCATCTTCATGAGTTTATGATCAGCTGTGTGGCCTATTCACATGCATAGAAATAAGGTCAATTTAATTGGTGGTTTATGCATTCTCCCCTGCTTGGCTGCTTGATTCATATCTAGCTAATGATGGTTAGATATCCTATTTATGTATCGTCGAGGCATCTTTAATTTAATAAGATCACGTGGAAATGGAAATTGGTTGGTTATGTTTAAGTTTACATTATTCGCTGGCTTAATATGTTGCTCATTTTTCGTTAAGATTTGGTTATCGGCGCCACAATGGAATAATTAAGGGTAGACAAAAGAGAGATTTGATCGTTCTTAGGGTTAGTACATGATCATCAATGACCTTTTAAACACGGAAACAAATGTAAAACTAGCAAGAATGTTTATATAGGGGCATTAAGGTTCCCATTAGGTGGGACATTGGAACCGAAAACCGAAAAAAAAAAATCGATCCAAATCGAGCCGCGACCGGAAAAAATTGTACCCGATAAAAACTAAATAAAAAAAAATCGAAACCGACAAAAACCGAAATATTTGGTTCGGTTATGGTTTTTAATTTATAAAAATCGAATCGAACCGAACCAAAAAACTGAAGTATGTATAAATAGATATCATTTTAGAAATTTTGTAATATATTATAAAAATATATGTAAAACAAAAACCTTAAACTCCTAAAATCTTAATTTCTTTATGCACAATTCTTCTCAATTTCTCTCATAAAATCTAATTAAAATATTAGACAACTCAAAAAAAGAAATTTTATAGACAATTTTTTTGTTATTTTATTCAAAAGTTATTTTTTATACATTATTTAAAAAACCAAAAGAAACCGAAAGAAAAAACTGAACCAAACCGAACCAAATAATTACGGTTTTTCTTTTAAAAATTGAAAAACTGAACCAAACCAAACCGAAAAAAATATTTTGGTTTGATTATAATTTTTAGCAAAAACTCAACCAAACCACCCGAATCCCAACCGTAGTTCCCATATTCTCTATTACTGCCTTGTAATCACACAGTTAGGATCTAAACTCTAAAGCCAACAAATGGAGCTGTACGTCGCACTCACTTATCTTTCTGATATCAAATCAAGTGTCCTTTATCTTCCTCTTCTATGCTTCTAACTTGTCCTCTTCTATTTCCATTATTTCCAAGCTCTCATTTTCTGTTTATATATTTTAAATATGTATGGATAAGTTGTAGACTTGTAGGGTTTCCGGCCAATCACATTGAGTGGAGGGGATCGGAGGATGTAGCTCGCCATATAAATTCATTGATCCGGAATCATCAGGTGAAATATAATAACTCATGAATCTGTGTCTATAGCTTTCTCGGGACAAAGGAGGCTTTGTTTTCATGCATTGTTGGTAATCCCTGATAGCGCTCAACAAGTCTTTTAGGAAAACAACAACTACCCTAGCTAGCCAGATGGTTGCTTCGTCTAAGTAATGTGTAATTTGTCCGAGGGTGGAGTTATTCATGTTTTATACTCAAGAATTTTGTCTGATCAGCGAACTCGGTCACCATTTACTGATTTACATATCCTCGTTGTTTTCTAATGATCATGTACATTCTATCTGGAAGAGCAAAGATTCACATACATGCATATGGTTCATGATCGAACTTGAATTGAAGCTCCACACGCACAGACATATATATAGTCACATATTTGCTTAATAATGAGCTAGAGGGAAACGTGCGTAAGTCTCTTGTAGATTACCAATAGAAAATGGTTATAGTTAATAAGTTTATATAAACCATGCAATTCTTTGGTATTGTAAACACAGGAAATGATTGAAATTGAATTGTTTCTTGTATGATAAGTTTCCAAACGATAGTTCGTAGTTGTCTCCGAAGAATATCATAAAACTGGAAAACCGAAATGCAGATAATTGGGACTACATTATGAGATGTTACAAATTCCGGCCAGTTGCAAGAATTTCTCAGCCATATATACATCATCATCGAACTTAGGGTTTTTTTTTGTTTTTTTTTTAAAAAAAATATTTATTTCGTAAGGTAATAAATGGTAGTTACATTTTTTTTCGATGGATAAAACGTTACTTGGTTTCATTGATTGTATAAATATACGGAGAAACTTATTGTAGTAATTAACCCTTTACGTACAACATGCAATGTGGAATCCTCGATTGCCTAAATAATGGCCCTTAAGCTTTAGATGAGGGCTGGATGTGGATGTTGTCATCTCCACTGCTACAGCACCTGCACCTCTAAATGTGAAATGTGAATATCTTTCTTCATGGTATCGACATGGGCTTGCAGAAAGGCTGTGGTTCCAACGTACTCCTAGCCTCACAGCTCGATCTTAAAACCTCAAACATGTCGACACTTGTGCTGCCTCTCGAGGCTTCAACCAACATTTTCTAACACACATGCATGCTTATGCCAAAAAGCTCCATTACTGTACTTACTTCTTGTACTTAGATGAATAAGCAATGTACCCGGTATCCCTATCCTTATGTTCTACCTTGGTCCAGGACTCCAGGTCCATCGAGTCTGTCATAATCTATGCGAAGCCAATCACCAAGCTCTCTCTCGCTCTCACTCCTCTCTATCAGTGTTCATGTAATCATGTGTGCTCATGTAGCACGAAATTGTTGTCCTGCACGGTTCATTTTCTGACTACAATTCTCTAACAAGCAAAGCCTAGGATGCCAAATTAACCATACAATTCGATTGTGTATTAATTCGTGCTGATATATTGTCTTTTAGCTGTTCGACCGAGCTGCATGCAAATACACCAAAAGGTCTACCTCAGTTTTTTGTTTTTGGCCAACTTAGGAAAAGCGGAAAGAAGTTATTGAAATTAAAATTCAGACTAGACTCACTAGAGTCACTAGACTATTATCTAACAAAGAGATCACAGACACAGGAATTGAGTGAACCCACATGTCTCCAGCTTAATTGGGTTAAGTTTACTAATTAAGGGTTTACTAATTACGGGATAATTTTCTGTTATGGTTGCTTGGTCAGGTGATAAATGATATATGCATGCATGAGTCCACGACCAAACAATTTGCTCTGTTTTTAGTCCAAAAGATAAAACACCAACAATTTTGGCCCGCTCAACACTAAGAAACGGATGAATGGCTCATCAGCCCAAATAAAGAAAATACATATGAAATGCCGCCCAGATTCCTAAGAATCATATCTAAGGTTTAAGGTTCACAAGGCCTGTAGCTACGATATACAAGATAGATTTAATTAGTAGCTCACATAGTAGCATTAGTTTGCAGGTTCATAATACAAAGACAAATTAACATAGAAGCTACGCATGCAAAATAAGCAAAAGCTAACAACTAATGGCCAATGGTTCTTGAGTGATGATAGGGCGTCCAGCATCATTCAACCTGCTCATTATTGCTAGATAGATATGGATCGATCACATGAAATCTTCATTTCCGAATCCAGTGTCGAATGGCAAACCGGATCCTTCTCCTCCATTGCTGCTACCTCTAACATTCTCCATGAGAGCAAACTGCATGTCTTCTGATGGTTTCCAGTGCCTCTTCCGTTGGTTTATGAACCAGTTGTTGATCTGCCTCTGGTCCAGACCAGTTGCCACAGATAGCTGCAATTTCTCCTCCTCCTATGCATACACACACATTATGTATAGTAATTGGGAACTAATGCATAAATAAATATTTACTTGCATTTAAAAGTGTAGATCTTCAACTTCCAATATATAATTGGCTTGTATTGAACTAATTACCGTAGGGTATGGCCACCTAAAGTGAGAATTCCACCAGTCCAACAGTGCAGACCTAGCATCCTTGGGAAGCTTTCCTTTCTTTCTTGTCTTTAAGAAGTCTTTCTTCAGCTTGCCGAGGTAGCCACTATACTTGTGCAGAAGCATATCTTTAAGTTCCTTATCACCACTCCGGAAGCTGGAGGTTTCTTGAGACTCTGCTACTTCCACCTCCCCATAACTGAACTCCTCTTCAGAACTTCCAATGGCTTCCTCTGGCAAGGGTATGAAGAATTAGTGAGGATTATATAAAGCCTCTACGCATATATTTCATGCATACAGTTTATACAATAAATTCACATCATGTTACCTAACATCTTAAGCTGCCTAAGCATACAACGAGCTAGCAAATCTTAGAATGGTATGCATGATTAACCATTATTCAATAGCTTGTTCATCTACATGCATTGGTATTAATCCCTTGCATGAGAGTGAAAGACAACCATAAAAATAGAAATTAATCAATACATAAAAAAGCCTCGAAATTCATTTTTGTACGACTAGTACAGCTGAAATCAAATGTAATCTTCTAAGAGAGAACATGTAACATGATAGACTGATCTAACTAATACCATTTTTTTTCTTACTATTCAAAATCCTATCACAAGAATTGGCAATTTCATATTCCAACTTCTTTTAGTCAAGATAATTAGCTGAAGCCTGAAGTCAGTGAGCATTTCTTAGGATCGATTTTCTGTAATTAGGGCCGTTTCTTATTTTCTTAATTTGGAAATGGAGTATCATTTACCCATCAAAAATAACCTAGCTCTATGATAAAGACTACAAATTAGGACTAAATAAACACTAGGAAAGCGGACGGAGGCATGGGGGTAACTAGTTATTTACAAGTACGAGTACAAATAATCCCAACCAGTTAACGTCAAACCTCACGTTTTACTTTATATATTCCCTACATAGCATGTCACTTCCACACAGATACAACTCTAAGGTATCTAGCTAGCACCACCAAGTGTTCAACAGAGTGTCATAATTAACCATGGGAAAACAAAAACTGCATCTATGTCATGTTTACCTGTGCATTACGTACTAGCTACTTGCCAAATTATAATTACAT
The DNA here is from genome assembly GCA_946800695.1 of Geum urbanum. Taxonomy (NCBI): domain Eukaryota; kingdom Viridiplantae; phylum Streptophyta; class Magnoliopsida; order Rosales; family Rosaceae; genus Geum; species Geum urbanum. Next base: position 75,025,576 of record OX327000.1, on the reverse strand, counting down.
TTGAAAATAAACCAATGTAGCATACCAATTGAGTTGTAGTCCCAGTTGGGTTTCTGGAATGTGTCATTGCAGAGGTTGCTAAGCTTTGTTTCAATGTTGCTCAGGAATGTCGTCGCTTCTTCGACCACCTTTGATAACTCTTCCTTGAATATATGAAGAACCTCACAGTACGCGTCCTTGCAAAACAGCCAACAAAAGTACACCATGATTAATAGGTTCAAAATTATTCCCATCACAAAGATCCACGGCTAAATAATACACAAATGAGAGTGATATCTGGAAAGAAAGGGTTGGAATTGTAACAATCAAAGAATCACAAAGATCCACGGCTAAATAATACACAAATGAAAGTGATCTCTGGAAAGAAAGGGTTGGAATTGTAACAATCAAAGAATCACAAATCAACAGCAAGATATGAAAGAGTTATTGGGAAACCAGTTTGGAAACATCTTGGTTATTATTACAGATGCATTTCTTAAACAAAATGACCGATCAAATGAGTATTATATCTTATGCTTAAATAAAAATAGAAAATTAAAATTAAAATTCAGCTATACCATGAACTGATCTAGTTGTGGATCAGCTCCTATCTCACTCCTGCACGGGTTTGTAGGGAGACTTAGCCGCGCAATCTCATCAAGAAGATTCTTCATCTCTGGTAGAGCTCCAACCTAAATCGACAGACAAATAGTAAAGTTGACCCCTAAATGGTGTTTTTGGTCAATGACAAGTAATGTGCTCTTTAAAGTAGGTGGAACTTAGTTACCTTTTGGCAACCTATGTAAGCAGCAGCTAAATCTGGATAACGAGGATGATTGCATATCTGGGTCTTAAGCAGCTCAGCCATGCCCTGATCCGTTTCAAATTGGAGGATGTTGATGTTAGCATCATTAAGTACTATTGGACCGCCATGAAAGCCACTACCACCACCACCAGTGTGACTAGTAGTTCCAGTAATCCTAGGACCATTGTCAACCTGATTACCGTTCTCCGATGAACCTGACATCACATTCATACGGTTTTGACTGTAAAACTCTTCCATGCTATATGCCCCAAAAAGTTTCGATCTTTAGCTAACTACAATATCCAAGAAATGACAGAAGATTGAGAGAGAACCCAAGAGTGATGCTTGACTATAGTAGTTAATTAAGCAGAGTGGTGCTGCAGAAGATCTACAGATAAAGTGAAGGAGGTAGCCAATAAAGCTCTAACTAAAGCTTTCAAGGTTTCAAAGAGAGAAGACGCCATGCCTAGCTCAGAGAAACTGAAGCAGTGGGAGGATAACAGAGTGTGATAAATAGTAGTGTGATGACTAGTGAGGGGGCTAGATATATATGGGGCAAGGATACAAGTCTTTTTCGGTTTGTATTTGTAATTTTATTTTTCTTATTCTTCACTCCGAAAAGAACCAGACTTCTCTACTTTCTTTTCCAAGAAAACCTGAGAAAGGAGAAAACACAGAGAAAGAAGAAGATGAACCATTAACAAAGTAACTGTTGCAGTTTGTATGTCTGTGTACGTGCCCACGTGTGTGAGAGACAAGTCACACTGATTTCAGACGCCAGAGGAACAAGCCTACTGTCTGAATCGGTAAGGCTCCGATATGACAAGGTTAGGTTATGAGGCGATAATGAGGTCAAACCCTAGTCTCATGTAGGCCTGTGTGCTGCTTTTCATTTTCTCATGATTTTCAACAATATAAAATAAAAAGAATAATAATTTTTTGTCTGTTAAAAAGTATCAAATATGTTCGATAAAAAAATAATAAATACAATTTTTAACGAAGAGACATATTTATTAAAAATAAGTTAAATAGATATAATTCTAATTAAAGAGATATATTTATTGAAAAACAACAATCAAGGATGAAATGCATAATTACTTCTATAAATATGAGTAATTCTCTGCAAATTTACATAACAAAAAATTTTATTTCTCTTCCTCTCTTTTAGTTTCTCTCAGGTTCTCCATAATTTTCTAGTTTTAAAGAAAATCTAGAAACTATATTCTGTAGATTTACTTTCTAGTAACCTTGAGTCTCTTGTAAAAATTTTGATCGAGTGTTAGGTTGATCTTCGTTAGTGCAAACTGACGATCAACATTAACAAGTTGTTAGATTTCATTGTATCCTAAAAACTTATTTAATTGTTCCCCTTAATACACCAAATAGTGGGACAAATAAAACCTAAAGAAAAATATATATATTTATGTACTTTTAAAACACTTCATTTTATTGTCATACTCACCAAAACAAAATTTCCAAGCTCTTTGCATTCGGAGTAATTGAGTAAGGCGTTTGACATGACATTCCATTACGTTTCAAAATACCATTGTCCGAGGCTCTGCAAATTAACAGAAACGATGTGGTTTGGCTGGGTTTAGTTGCAACCAGATCAATAGTTTTTGGGGCAGTATCGTTGTGTTTACTTTCACTGCTCCGGTTTCTGTTCTCTTTTCCACACAACCAGCACGAACGAAACTATCATTGTACCTGGTTGCGAATATGTGGTCTTACGCTCTCTCATTTACGAATTATGAACCAGCTAGTTGTATGTGAACATGGAACAAACAATGTACGTAAAAGATTCAATCTTTATATTTTTCCAGCTAATAGGGTGTACTTACTGTACTATGTATTTGTTTGCGAAAGGAAAGTTTGTGTGCCAAGACGAGTAATGACTGGAATTTGAAATAAGTAATGGCTATATAAGTTCTTCATTGACCAAATGAAGACTAGCACGTAGTCCATCTTCAATTCAACCCTAATAATTGGAGCTGTAAACCCTAAAATATAAGATGAGGGTAAAGTATTGTGCAGGTAATTAACTTCCACGTATTTTTTGCTAAAAAAAACATAGAAAACAAGAAAATAAGTTAAAAGATGAGCAATGAGCCACCATAAAGTTTATGGTCCTATTGAACTGCCAAGCTTGAGAATTGTTTGCAAAAGAAAAATCAAGCAACGAGTTTTTTCCTTTTATAGTTTGTTGACAAGTAACTAAACACCAATTGCTTCTTTCTTTTTTGAAATATAAAGTTTTGGTTTCCTTTTGGTGATCAACATTCTTTATTGGTCTATCAAAGTAATCATACTTGTGATGGTGTTGAAGTGGATACTCGACAGTCGACACCCTCCCAACCTTGCCTATAATTTTCATCGACAATCTTATTGGGTCACAACTTTTTGTCGATGTCATTTGCCCGTTTCGTAGGGTCGTTTACTAAATTTGATTGGGATTGTGGATGAATCAGGGTGAATCATTCACATTAACTCATTAAGGTGTTTACTACACAATCCAGAATGAGAGTTGAAATAATTGGCTATTAATTCAATTGTTATAGTAATTAGCACTAACAAAAATACGTTTTTGGATATAATATGGAAAATGAGGACTGCATAGCTATGAAAATTAAGTACGTTGACTCACCGGTGAATGAGAAATTGAGAATCATTCGTACTCTATATCGGAATCAAAACGGGGAATTTCATAATTTTAATGTGAATCTCACGTAGCTCAGATAAAAGCAAACCCATATAGTAACAGTCACCTATCACTGGAAAAACTATTTAGTTCAATTATTGAGCTCTCTAATAGAAGACCAGAAAACTCAAACAAAGGAAAAAAAAGAGACAATACTTGAGTTCAAAGTCATTTGGATCCCAAGGTCCAAACTCATTTCATTTTTATCACTTTTTATTTGTAATTTTAAATTTGAGACTACTCATTCTATAAATTATTAGTTAACTATCAATTCTACAGAAAATGAATTAAAATGGAGATCACTTAGACATCCGATCTTACAAAACAAATAAACGATTGTTATTGTAATGCTAAAATTCACCATAACCATTAATTTGTTTTACAAGATCGGATATCAAAATGATTTCAATTTTGATTCATTTTTTATAGAATTCAATCAATAATTTATAGAATGAGTAGTTTCAAATTTGAGATCACGAATCAAAAATAATAAAAATAAGATGAGTTTGTACCTTAAAATTCATATGACTTTGACCCAATCAAAATATAAAAAAAAAACTAAAGTACTTCCTCTTTCTAGTCGGCAAACATAGGTTGCCGCCTCAAGGTTAGCGACACTAAAAGTGGTCGTTGATGACAGCGAACTTTGCCGCAGAATTTTGAGAAACTTTGTCAAACACTTAAACATGGTTGACGGCTAACGTGTGTAGAGACTACAGAGAACAGAGAGAAACCCTAGCTCTCACCAAGTAAATTATACAGAATTAGTAGTATGTAGCGACAGTGAGACAAATTACGAAAGCAAATCATCAACTGAAGCAGTGAAGCTAAATGGTAGGGAAGTTCTCGTGCGAACTTCATCGTGAATTTTGAAAAGTAACAAGAATCATCAACCGTTTGTGAGATCTGAACGGGGAGACTAAAGCTGGTTTACGGTGAACTAAATTCATACCAAATGACCTTCCCTTTCGTGAGTTTCATCTATTAATATTTTGCAGCTTGTTTTACGATATAATGATTCAAAGTTCTTGATAGGTGGCCTGAGCAGTTTCATCGATCGAATATATAGCATTTATTCGCAGGGTGCACTTGTTCATAAACAAAATAAATGAGCTTCATCATCATACTGCTACAGTGCTCCACATGAACAGAAGTAACCCAGAAAAGTTACCAATTGCAAGGTCTAGGGGCCACTTGAAAGCTTCAATCAATAGTTTGCTTAAAACTAGTACACACTCACGGAGATGAAGCCAGCCAGAGTTTACGTTATTCGACGAGGCAACTCCCACTGTAACAAGTCAAGTACCAAACAACTGTCCAGCGAGAGAGTGAGAGAGCACATTCACCAATTCAGCTAGGCATTGCTTAGTGCCTTGTGTGGGACAATCCCACACTGCTTGACAAGAGGAAAGCTCACGAGTCATTGGCTTCTTTTTATCATGATGGATGGGATGTCAAGTATAGTCTTCTTTCCTCAAGACGTGCACTCCCTCCTTCCCTCCCTCAAATCAGTTGAGAGCTCAAAGCCTAGATTACAATGCAAAGAAAAAAGGCCGAGGAGATTCCAGTCTGGATCAGAGCATGGCCTTGCCTTCTTTTACAGGGAAATTCCTCATACGTGATGATTAGCTTTATTTTGATGTGTCATGGGGTACCTGGCTAGCTGCTAGGTTTTAGAAGTTTCTTCCTCATCGGAGAATATAATACCGTGTCAATCTGTGTATACGGTTATGAGGTGTGGTGAAACTGATATGACCACACAGAACTCCTCTTCTCACACGGCGAATCACCACCTCCCATGGTGTTTGGTAAAACTTACAATATCACTTTTTGTAAAATTTATGGAATTACCGCAACAAGGTAGGTGGAGAATATACATGTGGACCGAGAAGGCGAGAACAGTTTGAGCAACAAAGTTACATCCTCACTGTAGCTCTAGCGTGTTTATAGTTGGCAATGAAGGGGAGATAGGAAGACGAGAAATGGAAAGATGCATACTACATTCTGCTTAACGCTAGATCATTACAATTAGAAGTTTCTACTGATAGCACAAGGCATAAAACCCTCAAATTCAGAGCTACTTATCTCCAGATAATTACTGGCTAATACTTCACAAGACGATTACATTACAAGTTGTTGCTGCAGTGTTTCAATCCTCTCTCTACCAAGTACTAACAGCCAGCTGCCTTGAGGAAGTTGTCAAATGGACTAGCAGGAGGCAGCCTGATAGAAGATAACCACGGGTCTTGGCCCGATGCAGCTCCATGAGTAAACCCAGGTTCATTAATTAACTGCTTTAACATTAATACGAGGCAAGTTCAATATCAAACAACGCATCACTGAACTAAATATATGTAGCAGTTGTAGTGGAAAGGTATGCAACTAAAAGGCTGACCTTCTGGAGTGCAGTGCATCCACCTGCAGAAAATGGCGGAGACAAAAGGTCACGGACAGTGTCGCTCTGATGATGTTCATGAGCCAACCAGTTAGAGAGCTTCTTCCTTGTGCCAGTGCCAAGGGCTTCACACTGCATTGCCATTGTGTTGTATGGGAGCGGCGATGTAGATACAGATGTTACTGCAACTTGACCGGCTACCTCAAGTGCCTAATTAAAAACATTCATTGCTCAATATTTTCAGCAGGTATTTCTTGTTCAGAAGTCAGAACAGAGAAGCAAGTAGTTACCGATTCCAGAAGTTGTCCAACGCTGATAACATGGGGGGCAGAAGAGGATGAGTGCAGTTTAGGAATAAACTTGGAGAAGTCAGCAACAACAGATACTTCACTCGTTGCATCATCCTCAACTGATGAATTTGTTGGAAACTCCTGCAACATTCGGGAGGCTATTAGAAATACTTTATTTCAATGCTAATTGTGATATAAGACTGTCAAAGGAGTACAAAGAGTATACCCCATCAAAGGACAGTGATTCTTTCGAATGACTATGCATTCTGTTATAGTTAAAGTCGATCATCGACTGTGGTCCAAACATGAATGCATCATCAGGTATGAATGACTGTGAAAGTTGGTTGGCCACATCCTCTGCCTTCATCTTCACGAGGAAAAACAAACAAATGAGGCGAGAGAGAGGATTGGGAAGAAGAGAAACGAGGTCTATCAGTACACTATCCTACCTCTGTAATATCTGACAAAAACTGGATCAAGATTTCCTTAATGACATTGTCAGATTCATATATTTTTTTCCGCAAATCAAATAAAGATATTGTAGCTAGCTGGTTGTCTGTATCAGATCCATATTTTGTGATGTCTGCCTCAGGCCTTAGAAAAATTTGAAGGTCATCACTGATGCCCAAATATGGATCAACCTGAATGGCAAAACATAAATAATTGTTAAAGTAAACTCATGCAACTTGAAAATTATAAAAATAGGACATGGTCAATGACCAAAGAGCTTTAACATTCCTATAATGCATAAGAAGCTGCGGAAGACCCTAGTTTTTAAGTAAAAAGAACATTCAGGATCAGGATAATATGTGCTCACATTGGATGGTAGTAGTGACTTGAGTAGATCATTGAGATTAGGTATGTGATAGATCTGAGCAGCAAACATCAGCATGCCAATTGATAGTACAAGGATAGATCTCTGGTATGCTGGAGGCCACATCCCTGCAAATACTTAACGAACTTAATATCATCTGGTTCAGAAATACAATTAACTCTCAGGTTTAATATTATCACAAATAGTGACTGTTTTGAAAGTACATAATCCACACCATTATTGGGATCAAGGGAAAGATTCTTCAGAGACAGAAGAAGTTGAAAGGAACGAACCATAAGGTTGCCATGTGGATTCTGCATAATTACACACTAAATTAGCTACTAGAGAAACATGTAACAGATGCATGCATGTATTATGTATATAAAGCATTCAATACAGGAATATATTGGTATTGGAACATAGATCATTTTGTTAGGGAAAAATGTGCAGAAATTCACCTTCCAATGAGACGAAATGATCATTAAAATAAAAGAATGAGCTATAGCTTCAATATTTGAAGGCAGATTATCTGGGAGGTTGGCTTGCATCCAGAAAGCAGATAGCAAGTCTGCTATTTGATCCTCACTGAACTTCATTACGTATGGTTCCTGAACCCATCAGCAAACATATACAGCATTAGTAGAGAAAACAGAAGATACACCACAAAGTTACCATTTTATTATTAATATAACTTCTTACAGGCTCTATTATGGTTGATCCACCAGCCTTGTCAATAATAGAACTAAGTTTATAGAAGTTGGGGGAACTCCTGTGGGTATGCCCCTGCTTCCAATCTTCTTCTGCAGTGTCTTTGTCTCCAGAATCATCACGAGCATCATCTGTCTCATGCTTTTCTGCTTTGAGGCCATCCTTTTCCCTTCTAAGTTTATCAAGTCTTGCTGTAATTGAAGCAATAGATGCCGAATTCTCGTTCCTTGATTGGTATACAAAACCAGATTGTAGAGGCGCAACTTCATGTCTAGGTCGGTTAGAAGATGGAATAAGAAGAACAGAAAAGATCTGGTGTGCTCCAACACGCACCTCAACATCCGGATGCATCATCGCTTTGAGAAGCTGGACAAGAATAGATTCAGGAAATACCTACACAGAAACATTGAAGATTAAGTATGCAATAAGAACACTAGATCTGACAAAAAAATGTTCAGCACTCCTAGTCAATAGTCAAAGACAGCATATATGGTTCCCTCTGAAACCATCCTTTTATTTGTCATAGGGGATTTAGTATTGATGATGGAGAAGTGATATATTCAATTAAGCGTCAAACTAAATGTCCGCCAACCCACATTCTAAATCGAGATCCTCAAACCTTCAATCAAGATCAATAATTCTCACTTAATGTGACATGATAGTATGTACTGTAATCAGGTAACAGCTGAATATAGTTTTTTCAGAAGAACAGACGTGCAGTAAAGAAGAAAATCACATATATGCACTCCTCTCACCTGCTGTGAACTTGAAGAGATCAATGCTAGTGATATCATATGAGCAATGATCATTAAAGATTCAATGGTGGCCCTGGCAACAGTTCCAGATGGCAGCTTCTCCAAAGAGATTGACATCATATCAAACAGTGGTCGTATATTTCCAATCTATTAAGAACCACCGGTTGTTTCAGTAATGATAAAAGGAGTACAGAATGCATGAACTGAAACTACGACAAGTGTAGAAGTTACCCCTCTGGCAATTTCTAATAAGCAATCTTCAATGGAACTCTGTAGCATGACATTAATGTTTGATTCTTGCTCTCCAACTGATTCAGCAGTGGCTTGAAGACTCTTCCTTAAATGCCTGCATAGGTCAGATACAAATCCAATTTCTTCCAACACTACGCCAGATCGAATTTGGCTGGCCAAAGCACTAGCAACTTGGATAATATGAGATTTAAGTTCATGGTCATGTGAAACATTCTTGTGATCAAGATGACGGATAGCATAGGCTAAAATCATCTGCTGATTTCCTAAACCCAAATTTATTTAAGGAGTAAGGACATGCATACATATCTGTGGAACCTAATATCTCCACAACAGACTATATTAACAATTTAACAGGACAAGATGATCAAGTACCTGAAGTCTCCAGAAAGTATGACATATCAGACAAAACCGACATAGCCAACCCATGCCTAGGAACCCAGTGATGCCTAGAGTCGAAATAGATGAACATAGGATCCAACACTTGGCGCATTGTTGTGCTCTCCCTAGCTAATTCAATCATTCGCTGAATACAAATTTGTGCCCAAATCTTTGGCATCTCTGTCTCTTCTCTATAAAAATGAAAATAACTATCACAAACGGGATTTTAATGCGAAGGTAATGGAAACTTAATGTGAAATTTGAACTTCTCGACTGATAAGCTCTCCTTGTAGACTTTTAATAACTTGTACCTTGTCAGAAGAGAAGAGTCCTTGTTTTCTGGCCGTGGCCTGATGATCTTGCAACTAGGGCTAGTATCCCCACCGGTTAAACCAACTCTACCTTCTCTTCGAACTACTTCATCCACCCAATTATGATGTGACTCCATGCTCTCATCATCTTCATTATGTGTATCAGGCTCATAGTTATCCAAAGTTGCATGTACAATCTGCATCACAAGGAATGAGAAAACTGCAATTTTCAACAGCAGTGAAAAAGGTACCGCAGGCTCCAATGCAGTCAACAAATTTAAACTTAGCCATAAGTAGCAGTGAAGGCAACTAAAATGCACTAACCTCATCAAAGCCAACAAAAATATATGAGAAGTCAGCCATGAATTGGACCTGCCATTGGAAAAAATTATTTAAAAAAGAGAGAAAACAATGTTCACACTGATATCATAATGGTTGACGAGAGTCACAAGAAGTCTTATAATAACGCTACCATGGCTGAAAGGCATTGCAAGCTTGATGCTCTCAAGCAGCGCTTTTGATGGTCTTCACCACTCTCATGTGCCAGCTTACATACTTTTTGAACCAAACTCTCAATGTTGTGTGTATAAGTTCCATCTGTCTGTACATTGGGAGCAAACACGACGTGTCCTTTTTAATAAATACTAAATAATTAGACTTCTGTTACTTTATACAGAACTGGAAACAAATCTAATCATCTTTTTAGTTCAGCCAGTAGTGGAATTAGAATGCAACAACAAAGTAGAATTTACAAGATATAGCCAAAGACTAGACACAAAATTAGAAGACATCCGCTTTGAATAGTCAATATTTTAGTCCTTTGAGAATATTATATGCATCTAGTGTCCAGCACAATTAGGGAATTCAATCCTAGTCCTTATGGACTGCATGCATCATTTACTCAAGCAACCCATCTAATTTGTGGAGGACGGGTGACTGTTCGAGAAACCATGATTTTTTTTTGTTAGGGTATCTAAACACTTTTCAAATATGCCAACAGATGTGGTACTTCAAGAAATGATTTTGTTTGGGTGGGTGTGTGGAGCATTAACATTATGATTAGGAAGATCAAATCATCATTATTCTGGAATATGCTAATAGTTTTATATTCACCTGCGTAACGATGAACCTTGTCAGAGTTTGGCATCCAATTATTTGCAGAGCATCTTGCTTAGAAGTATCGAGAAGCTCAGTTACCACGTTAAGCACACTCACTGCAAAATAAGCCCTAAATGTGCAAAACGCATTCAAATCACCACAAAATCTATGTTTACTTCCTCACCAATAAGAAACTGGAACAATAAGCCAAGTCATTTACTAAAGTAGCCAATATAAATTACCAAAGGAAATGTATAAGGTTCTGTTTCAATCAAAAAAAAAACTTTCACCAAAAAATGAAACAGATAGATTCTAAAGTTCTGTACAAATCAAACATATGCTAGATTATATCCAAACAAATCTTTTATCCCAAACACAATTACTAATACAATTCCACCATAAACTCTGTTTTTAAGGAAAGGGAAAATATAACAGATTAACTTACATCTGGTCCTTACACAGGCAAAGTAACTTGTTGTAAGCCTCTGCAACAATATTGATGAATTTGACATGTTCGAGTCGTAGCTCTCTGTAACACCTGTCTTCGAGATATTTGGCAATCTATTGAGAACAATAAGAAGAAGATATACCCTCATCAGCAGAAGATTAATTCAGGTTAAGCTCACTTTCACAGACAATGACAAAGAAATAACAGAAAAAGTTCAGACCTTAGGAATTCTGAAAGGATTCTTTGCAGCATATTCACATAGCTTGATAATTTTCCTATCATTGGGAGGGCCGTCCTGAAAAGTATTGAGGCACATTGAGATTCAGTATTTTAACACATTAATAAGAGAACTACAACTTCTATATTACACATTAACTCACATTGATTCTCTTAGTAATTGTTAAAATACTGAAAATTTTATGTGAGTTATTCTGAGGAAGCATGCTGCTGTTATGTAACAATTTCATTACATCAATATCAGCAAAATCGAGTTCCTAGTTCAAAAAGATTTCTTTACGTATATATGTGTGTTTGTGTGTGTATGATAATGTTCTTTACTCAGTTGGTCAGGTAAATCACTTTACTAAGCTGAATGAAGCTCAAAGATTAAATCATATGACACAAGGCAAAAGGATATGCATATTAGTTCCATACAGGAGTTACTGAAATCACCACCACATCTGCCCCATTGCATGATCAAGCAATAAGAGTACCAACTAATCAACTACTATCGTGTCTTTATTGGAGAAGCATCTCAAGCAAAAGTTCAACAGAAAAAAATCATATCTGTGGAGATTATAAGTTCACAAGTAAAGGGTAAATATAGTGTTGTACTCACCGGGGACTTGGGAAAGATTTCTGAAAGCAGCTTTTTGTAACGCTTAACAGGTTGTCTAGATCTTGACCTCATTGCAGGGCAACATACACACATGTTCCCACATGCTGGGAAAATCGTTCTTGAGATGATACCCATTTCCCTTTAGACATTTTAGAAAGATCACCACAGTTCAATCAGCTCAACAAAATGTGGTAGAGATTACCAAATCTATGTCCTAGATAATAATAATGCATACCAACAGAAAGCCATATTAAAGAAAGGAGAAGAAACGAAAGAATGAGAATACATCAGAAAAGTTATTATCTTGTTACCTAAAACTGCTGCAACACTACACACTACACTCTGCCCTCTCCAATCTAATATCTCCGAGTACAATACTAAAAATACAGAAATCAGAAAAAGTTCAAATCTTTATATCTAAAATTGGTGTGCAAAACAATCTAACATCTTCAAGTACAATGAGAATAGAGGAGATGACGAACACCAAACAAGTAAAACCAAAAGTAAAAGAGGTGTTTAGAGAAAAGTCCTAATCTTTTCCATCACAAAGACATGAACCAAATGAGCCAACAAAGAGAAGCATTAGCATCAAACGACAATGCACTTAGAAAATGAACCCAGAACCCAAATGAACAGGCACACCATTAAAGACAACACGAACACCATTAACAATGAAAATGCTTAGGAATTTATGACTGACCCAGAAAAATAAATGTGGAACCTTTTCTTTTGTTATACACGGAGAAACACAAGGACACAAAATTAATAGAAATCACGGAGAAAACAAGCCGAAGAAGTTCGTACCTTGTTCGTTGTGGAGAGACAGATCTGGGTTGTGAAAGCTTCTTAACCTCCAAGAGAGTTCAAACTTTAAACCAAACGACACAAGGAACATGGGGTCTTTGAAAATCTATGTAATCGGAGACAGAGAAATGGCGCGTGGATTAAGAAACAGTGAGAAAGAAGAGACTTTGAAGCTCTTTCACGTGATGGGGTTGTCAGTTTCTTTTTTTCCTTTTCATTTTTCTTTTATCATTTTAACCTGAAAAAGTGAACTGCTTGTTGGTCTTGTCAGGACTTGGAAGACTACAAATTTATATTTTTCGTGCAAGGTTTGAAAATAAGATTGCTACCTATGCAGGAGGTGGGTTTTAATTCTTGTATTTTAATGAGGTAAGAGAGACCGTATTTTAGGCTTTTAGCTATACAGTCCAATTAAAATTCTTGTATTCATGGGATTGTCTTTATTTTGAACTCGAATTTTACATCACTTGAGATCTCTCTCAATAATTGAAAATGTGGTTACTATGATATGACGTGACCAATTGACCAAAACTACGCATGATGCGTTATGTTGAAGTTAGATAATTGATCATTTAAAAAAATTAATTAATAAACATAATACGCGCCTTATTCATTAGACGTTACATTTTCTCATTATATTTTTCATTACATTTTAACAGTTTATTACATGTTATCATATTGAGCTCATTTGTTTGAAACATGCCACTAACTTTGGAATCTTTAATGCAATTGTATCGCTATGAAAGTATGAATGGAGACATGAACAAGCTTCCAATAACAAATGATGAAATTATTTATCCAGGTCATAAATTTCAATAATATGAATGACACATGATCACAAACTTCCAAAGACAAAAGATGAAATTCTTTTCAAGTCCATATATCTCAATATTTATTTGACAAAAGAGGCGATGCCTTGATAAAATGGTATACCAAATGACATTTCTCGGTGCCTTATTAGTGGGTAGTTGACCAATTTTGCTCATCAATGCCAACTCTTAAATAAGCAAATCGATTAACTGAAATTCCACAGCTCACACTAGGATAAGATTAGATATTAAGCTACCTAGTTGGTATCTCACACTTAAATCAAGTTGTTTAAGTTTAGACTAGGTTTACTTGGGAGCTGGGGGACTTTGGTTGTGCAGACTACATGGTTCTATAATATGAACCATCAGTTTTCTTGTTAGTTTATGCAGATGCTGGGACAAGAGTATCACTTGGAATTCTAAATTATACCTTTCCCATAATCCATGCATGAATAGCCATCCATAATCCATGCTTTACTCTACACATGTAGTGTAGCCTTATTAAGTATTTAGGGGGCAAACTATGGTGCCTTAGTGATGTATCACATGATTTGTTTTTGGCTAATCAGATGTTTCTGTGGCTTTATAGCTTACAAACTTCATCTGAGTAGCCAAGAGAAATTTGATATGAAATACAACTAAATAGGGCATCATTTACATTTTCAGGCCAATCCAAGAACAGTTTGAATAGGGAAGACGAGCTTTGGACTTGCATGTCTGAAATACCAATCTTAAACGACTATGATACCATTAATAGTTACTTACAACTGCTCAGTACGCTAGAATTTGTTATTTAAATATGGTAGCCAGTGATAAGGTTAAGTGATGAAATAGGCTACGGCTCTTGGCCATTGGACCCCATTTGACTAAGATTGAACACAAAAACTAGCTAAGCAAAATGAATAGCAATGATCTCCTGTTGCATCGATGCCACTTCCAGAAGTTCCAAGCTAAACCGGAGAACTGAACCTAGACATGGCGATGATCTAATGGGGGAGGAGACCAAAGGAATCTAGTTCCATCTAACTCAAATTGACATTTACCTAAATGTGGCTACTTATGTAAAATATGCAATGATAATGACACAGATCACATCCTTACATATGCATATATGTTGAATATGAAAGAGACCTCCCTGCTGGAGCAATACTAAATTTCACCATTCAATCTACAGTACAGGTTGAGAGTTCAGGTAAAAACTTGAGGGGTTGGGTTATCTGTTTAACAATGCATCCTGTCATCTTTTAAGGCAGTACTTTGTACGCAAGTTATCAAGCTTCTCAGCAAACTCGATCGGAGTTGCCTCGTTGTAGAACACTTCATCCCATATTTTTGCAAGATCTGCATACAAGGCAGGTGAGTTAAGATGATGTTCTATACGTCAACTTCTATTATATGCAACTAAGAAAATATACATACCAGCCTTGTCCTCGGATGACAAAAACATGATGAGTGTGTCAAATCTTGGCACCTTAGTTAAATTCTCTAATATGTTGACCGCATACTCCATTTCTTCACTGCCAAAGGTACAAACCAAAGTTGTGTGTAAGCGTTTTATCAAGCTCATCAAGAGAAACATACAGATCAGAATTGAGCATTACTTACACAAAAAACGTTGCCACACACTTGATGATATCAACTAGGATATGAACAGTCAAAGCATTTTTGAATATCTGTGGCAACAAACTAGGAGATATAGCCTACATGAGAAAACCATTGAAGTTAGCAACGATATAATTGGAAGTCAACATGAATTGTGATTTTCTAAGCCATTGCAAATGGCAAGTGCAAGTTATTCCCCCTCTATGGACCCGTGAATAGTGTCAACGGGAATGAAACAATTACAGGGTCCCTAGTATGACTTGCAGACTGACAAATGTAATCACTGGTATGATCTTGTCTGGGAAGAGCTAATAAATAACACCTAATTATTTGTTGCAGTAGATGCAAAGGTACCACACCCATAGTCATCAACTCAAGGATAAAAATGATAGCACAAATTTTCATTTTGGTAATATATACATGATACTAAAGGAAACCACCAGTTTCACAGACCTTCAACAACTTAGCTTGAAGACCAGAATCTCCGGCTAGTCCTCTCCAAGAAGTTTCAAATTGATAAGCTGAAGTAGGTGGTGTGATGTTTTCTGCAGCAAGGAACTTGGCTCGGGAAGCAGCTCGAGAAGCAAGCTCCTGCACCGATAACTTCGACTCTTGCTTCATATTTGTGTTAATTCTCTACAAAACCAAAACCAATTCAAGGTAGTCAATTTTCCCATGAATAAGAATCAGGGCCTGACTAATCCTCAGCAGCATGCGATGTCCAGTTAAAATTATAGAAGACATGTACGGTTGATTAAGGCTCCATAAACTACTCTATTTTACTTATTGACCTGTAAATGAGGAGAAGAAAAACTGTATAGCACCAAAAGAAAATGAATTAGGCAATAAAACATATCAATGATACCTTAGTGGAATCCTCAACTGCAGTTGCCTCTGTCCTTTGATTTCCACTAGAAATAGGCTGGATGTGTCCACTCACTTTGGTATCCAGCTTTCCAACCTTCTGTTTTTCTTGTTCAGATTTTTTCAAAGCTCCAGATGCCTTCTGAAGAATTTTCTGGTAATATACAAGTATAAGACTCCATTCAAAAGTTAAAAAACAGCCTGTTGATAAGCTAAGCTCAACCAATACTGGCAAAAACAAAACTAACTATATGCTATGTTTGGCTCATTGAGGGAACAAGAACACAAGTCATTCTCAACCAATTCCACAAACAGAACCAGGTATTTCATATGTGATGCCGACTCTTACTTTTTCATACAGAGATTTGGCCTCAGCATACTGTTTCTTGATTTCTTGGTTATGAGGCTCCAACCTGAGAGCAAACTCTGCATCTGCAGTTGGCGATACTCATTACTTCAGATAATCAAAAGTACATAGAATAAAAAAAGAGATCATATAAGTATGTCAGGAAATACAATGCCAGTATGGATTTGACATACCCTCAATAGATTCTTTAAGTTTTCCTAGTTCTTTTCTAGCCGTTGAACGTCGTGAGTATGCTTTTATATACCGATCATCCAAATTCAAGGCCTCCGTACAGTCATCCTCAGCTTCCTGAAATCTAAATAACAAAGTGGATCATATGTATACTTTAGTTGAATACTCCTTAAAGAAATAAACCTCACAGAAAAATGAATTCCACTTTCTGTGATTCGATTTAGAACAAATGCATTCATGCTATTTTGAATGGAAACTAACAGAAGGTGTAAATAACTAAGACAACACTTGCCTTTTGATTTTGATATATGACATTGCTCTGTTTGCATAAGCTACAGCAGTTGGAGACAAGGCAATGCTTCGTGAATAGCAGTCAATAGCTTCCTTAAACTTCTTCTGCTTAAAAAACTCATTACCCTACAAGGTAAAAGCCAATGAGACTTGAAAATGACTGAACGCTTATTAGATGGCCTGATTATAACTACATCAAAATACCAAAATCCTTACCAAGTCCTTCTCCGAAGCAGCATCAGGGACACTATCCTCAGAAGTGAAACTACTTGACACCGCATTGATTGGATCATAATTTCTCGAGTAAGAACTACTTCCAAAATCTCTTTTTGTCTGAAACAGGAACAGCATTATAAAATGCCCGTCAATAAATCATCATTAGATACAATGCCACAAAGAACAATTAACAATTTTACAAAACCCAGTACACAAAAGTACAAGAACACAACGATTTCTCAACAAAGTAAATGTACAATGGAAATGGGCATCACCAATAGCAGTAAATTGGTATGAGTTGCTAATATTACCAAAGTTTCCTTGTTTGAATCTTGTGGCCTCGTCTTTTTGTCCTTGACCTTGAGTGAAAGCTCCCAGTCCTGCAAGTCACTCAAAAACCCCTGGAAATCCTGGACCATAGGATAAACCCAAAAACAAAACCAATACGCTACAATTATAAACTAGAATCCTAAGTGGAAGACCATAATTTTCCTGATAAAGATGCAAACTTTATTGAACTGAAACTCAATTTTACTTTGTACAGCTAAAAACCGACTACATTTCTGAAGCCATCCATATATGAAATACTGAGGGAAAAAAATTAAAACTTTTGAAATAGACAGTAAGAGTAAGGTACCAGAGCTTGGTCACGACCGTGCTTGCTTGGAGCCCTAGCCATGGCCGCTTCGTTTGACGATGATTCTGGAAGACACCCGCGAGAGAGAAAGCAAAACTTAGAACTTAGAAATTATAAACAAAGTTTTTTCTTTTTTCCGCCTTTGGCTTATATATTTATTGCTTTTGCGCACAAAATGTCTTTAATATTATTTTTTCCGACCCAAATTTGCATAAAATGTTATTATAGTATTTTGCACTGTTTGATATGCAAACTTGCAGAGCAGAGTCTGATGGAGAGGCATGTTTTTAATGTGTTATAATCCATTTGAAAATGAAAATTTATACATCTTTGGCAAATGATGAAGTAATTTCATCGAATAGCCTTAACTTTCTCACATTTTAAATATACATATTTTAATTTTACAAAATATCATAATTATACCTTAATTTTTTATCCTAACTCAAAATTTATACTTATCGTTACTTATTCTGTCTTACACCGTTAGTTTTTATATCATTGAAATTATGCAAGTTGGAACGGAGTAAGACGAAATAAATAATGGAAGGTATTATTTTTGGATCAAAGACAAGAGTTGGGATACAATTTCTGATATTTTGTAAGGGGGATTTCCTAGAGAGATCAATCATGTTTGACAGTTAAAACGGATTGGTTATTCATGTTTGAAAAATATCGGATTGATCACTCGTGTTTTATCTTGTCATTCAGATTTGTCACTTTGTCTGTTTTGGATGTTAAAAATCACACTTGTGACACACATGTATTTTACTTAAATAGATTTTTTTTTTCATTGTCAAGATGGTAAAATTACTTATATACACTTTACAAAAAAAAATTTGATATTTCTAAGGACAAATTTCATTTTAAAACCTTGAGGTTTCAGTCTTTCTTCATATCGCTACCTGATGTTCTAGATTTTTCAGTTTACTACTTGAGATTTGAGTTTTTTTTCATGTTACTACCTAAGCTTTTATTTTTTTTCAGTTTCCTGCTTGAAGCTTCATTTTCTCATCATTTTTTATTTTTACCTTAAAAAAATATATAATGCAAGAGGATATTTTGATCAAATTATTTATTTTTAATAACAAAAAAAAATTATCTTCTAAAATTGTTTTTCCTAACAAATAAGTTATATTAATTTTATAAAAAATGATCGATTGGCTAAATATATCATTCTCACCCTTGATTGGTTAGAGCCATATGAATATATATTAAGACATATAAGCGACATAATTTGTGGGAACTCATAAATTTAGCTAATTTGACAAACCCTTAGCTTTAAAAATCTAAAGTTGTTCTTTTTAGCAAAATAAGTGCAAGTAAAATTTAGAACATTAAGATCACTTATTTTGTTAAGAAAAAAAAATATTTTTTTTAATAAAAACTAAAGATTTGCCATACGAGTTAACTTTACAAATTCCCACAAATTATGTCACTTATATGTCGCAATATCCCCCGCGCTAACTAATCAAGGGTGAACATGACATATTTAACTAACTGACCATATATGTTGTAGAAAATTAACATAACTTATTTTGTTAGGAAGAACAATTGTAGAAAATTAAATAAATTTCTCATTAAAAATAAATAAATTGACCAAAATACTCTCTTGCATTAGATAATTTTTTAAGGAAAAAATAAGTGATGAGAAAATGAAATCTCGGGTAAGAAACTGAAAAAAAATAAAAGTTTAAGTAGTAACATGAAGAGAAACTCAAACGTCAAGTAGTAAACTGAAAAATTTAGAACCTTAGGTAGCAAAATGAAGATTGACCCAAACCTCAAGGTATTAAAGTGAAATTTGCCCTATTTTAATATTCAAAACGGACAAAGTGACCAATTTAAATGACAAAGTATTACATAAGTGATCAATATGATATTTGTCAAATACGAGTGACTAATCCGTCTTATCTGTCAAACATGAGTGACATCTTCAACAATTTTTCATTTATATAATTAGGGTATGAATATTTATAATGAATGGAAATTGAGATACTGTTTGTTGAATTTTCCCTCGGTTTTATTCATGTGTCTAACAACTCTGATAGACCGACTTCAGACTTTATGATAGCAGAGTTTGTATACAGATTGAGTGAAAGGACCCAACCATAGATTAACTTGTAATCTAGAATCAAGCTCTAACAACTGACCATAATCTACGAGTTTCTGTGAAAATTTTGACATAACTTCCCATATAAAAGAGATACTCAAAAACCTATAGGGAAAACTGACACTTCGCATATAAACTCACAAACAATACCGTTGACCACCAATATCCATCCGGATTTCTCAACATAAAACTGAAATCAAACCTAATACATTATTTAAAATTTTGGAAACATACTCCCAATATATACTGATTCACATACAAAGAAACTCAATTCGACTACTATACAAGTGACAACCTATTCACAAGAGTCTCACTAAGACAATACCACGGAACCAGTATCCAGAGTGACTTCAATAACACAAGAGACATATTGACATTGAGCTGGAACCTACTGCTGAAGGAATTGACTTGTGGACTCGACGCCCTCGACGACATCCAGCACCCTCATGATACACACTGCAACCTGGGCGTCGATAAACCGAATGACCCAGGGAAAAACAAATAAAACGTTAAAACGTTAGCGTGAGTGGACAAAAATTATATATTAATCTGTATAAATCGATAAACTGAAATTTAATTGTCTTCCCTCTGTTTACTATGAAATAATGCGAGTTCTAAACTGAAATACTGAAATGCTGAAATATTGAGATACTAAAATAATCATGGAGGTGCTCTCCTAGGCCACTTAACCTGAGGTATTAAACTGAAACGAAAAAAAGATGCAAATATGTGACGGGATCGTTCACAGACCACCTAAACCTGAGTCAATATGGGTTAGATAAGGCCACCTAACCTCCCCTAACCGGTTATCCAGTGATAAACTAAATAGCTATACCATCAATGCAATGAACAAACAATCACAAAACAAAACTCCAGAAATAACGCTTTAAAAAAAATAATATACTGGAAAGCGTAATAAAATAACTGAACTCGCTATCAACTGGGAAAATAAAAGGTCTACTCACAGGATTTTGCCGGGATAATTATAAAGTTAAAACTTGTCAAACGGCATAATTATTCATCTGCTAACTCAATATCCTGAAATCATGATTAAAATTAATATCTAATCATCGGGGTTCATACTGAATAGCTAAGATCGTAATCTGGTGAGTAATAATATCGAGAGTCTCGTATTCTCGAATAACGTATTTTTTGTTTAATTAGTAACTCAACCAAAATCTGAATTCAATTCTCTGTAATCCCTCACTTTTAAGAGTCGCAAATAAATCTCGAATATCAAACGACTCGCAATTAAATTGATAGTCAAAGTGTCATTTAATATTATCGTGAATTAAACGGATTATTGTCTGATTAAATACTTGTCAAAATTTATCGAGTTCAGATTCAAATATGGACCTCACCATTGCGTTTGGCACGCGAAAACGAGCGAAACGCCATATAACTTTGATCGGAAATTGCATCCTCGCCGGAGCTCCGCGGCGCGTGGGGTCGCGGACCACCAGCGGCGGCGGCCGGAATCCCACCGGCATCAATTTGAGCAACATATACATGAAAATGTTCATCTCAACAAGCCCAACAACATTGTAGTACAACACAAAATGAAAAAACCTCCAATTTGCCGGAAAACCGAAAACCCACCGGAAATTTCTTTGTCTCCGATCGTCAGAATCCGACCACGGCAAGGGCCAAAACCACTTGGATTCGACTCACCATCCCATGGGATTCAAAACCCCTATAATTTTGACCCCATCGCCGTCGTTTGCTCCGCCTCCATCTCCGGCGAAAATCCACCGATTTCGGCCGGTTTTGTCCGCCTCCCTCCGTCATCCTCCGGTCACCAACGCTGGTGATTCACCAACCAAATGAAAGAGGAGGTCAAACCCAACAGTTTGATACTACCATCACGGCCGGAGGTTGCCGAACCAAGCCTCACCGCCGGTGAGAAGTTTTTCGGCGAAAACGGGTCGAACCCGTGGTCAACGCGGGTCAAAATGGTTTCCCAAAATGGAAACATTTCCTTTAATAACCCGTATAAATACCCCTACACATACATAACTCAAATCAACAACTCAAATCTAATCTGATTAAGATCGGACGATCACGATTAAATCAGCAATTAAATTAATACATTTTAAATATTTTCACCTATCAACTTCAAAATTCATTAAAAATAGCTCGCTTATCCGAAAATTCCCCGAAAATTCTCACGAGCTCAAAATTAAATACTCCACAATTCTCGTGAAGGAAATCAACACAAATTCTAGCATGGTGAAAAAGTCGTTAACAACCTCAATTACACGACTAATCCGCAATAATGTGTAATACAAATCGATTACGATTCAGGTTGTAACATTCAGTCCTACTAAGAGGACTACTTCATTTAAATTAGAGTACAATGAAGTACAGGATTATCAAATGAAATTGGTAGAAAAACTGGTTTCACTGAATTAACAGGCTGATAGAGAAGGCAAATTTTCATGTACTGCCTTGTAGCACTGGAGACTGCATAGAGGTAGCTTCGATTGGGAATCCCTGTACTTGTATGGGTTTGTACAACTTGGTCCAGCGCACTTCTCACGGGGTGGAGGGTAACTGAAATTCATGAAGTAATAATCATCAGCACAACTTCCATGGACTATATCATTAGAAAATTGAAGAAATTATCACCTAGTAATACAAAGAAATTCGGTATATTACTATACCTGCACGTCTTGGTGTCGAATATAGCAGGCAATCCAATAGTATCAGGAAAAATTACTACCGATCCGGATGGACCCATCACCCATCGAACAGAATCTGAGGGGAGCATTGCATTTGCAGCTCTCTCCTACAAAGCAAATCAAGACAAGATGGTTCAAGTGAATGTTATATGGCATAATATATTATTTATAAGACTGCCGTTATCTACCATGTGATACCTGTGCCAGATCTTCCTGCCGTTTCTTTATCTTGTCTTCCTTTTTCTTCCGACTGGAATCTTGTCCCAAGATTTTTCTGATTGCCTCAGCCTAGTATAGCAAGTTTCAATTAAGATTCACAAACACTTTCCTTTGAACTTATATGCATACAATATGGAAGATGAGAATATTAAAAATCCAAACCTCAGATTCTCTAGCTGCCTTCTCTACTTGCATTCTACGTCTCTGAGCAGCTTCAGCTTTCTTCAGTTGCTGCTCCACTGCACAGGCTTCCTCTTTTTGCTCTATCCATAAACAACACATAACATCATGAGAGATGTGAGTGTATTCAACAGAAGTTACAAACAGTAAAAAGATCATAATACTGACTTCTTGGTGGCGCAGGGGGCAACCCGCTGGGGAACTCAATTAGACTTGCACCTAAACTGGACGAGACATCTTTGCCAGTTTGAAGGGCCCTCCGACGAGTAGTGACTGTCATCTCTTTACTATCTGAGGATGATTCAACAAATTCCTTTCTCGGTTTCTTTCTTGATTTCGGTTCTGCCTCATCATCAGAAATAGATTCATCTTCTCCTACATAATCAGTATCATCAACTATTTTTCCTGATCTTGACTTCTTACCCTCCTTGCCAGACCTTGATATCTCATGATCTCCCACATCTGTAGTATACTGGCCAACCCCACTTCCCTTCAAGACTCCTGAAATCTTCCTTTCTTTCCTGACTGCTCTTTCCTCATCCTCTTGGTAGTCCAAACTGTAATCGGGGGCAATCTTAGATCTTTTGAGTTTTTCAAGATATCGAACTTCTACGTCATCATCCTCATCTCCAGCATCAACTGTTCCATCCAGCACACGTCTCTTAGGGATCCGTTTGCTTTTGCGAATAGGTTCTTTGGGAATCCTATCCCTTGAAGTATCATCATTCCGAACATCAAAAACACTTTTAGATGAATCCTTAGATACAAACACACTTCCCTTTTCTGAACCGAAGGAACCATTGTCATCAAAATTTTCCTGCAAAAGGACGGTAGTTAGGTAGAATAGAATTTCTTCAAAATTTAACCTGAAATGGGGAAGAGACTCCAAAACACCACAAACAGAGGGTGTCCAAGAAAATGAAAACAAACCATGAACTTCTCATTATCATATCTTAAGTTTGTAGATTGTGCGATACAATTAAACCATCATGAACATTTGTTACCGAAAAATCGACAGTAGATGCCAAATTAAACAAATTTAAAGAATTTGTCAGAGGTCTCGAACCTGATGAATCAATCTCCTGCGTGGTCGAGGGGCATCTGATATATGAGAAGCTCTAGTCGAAGACGGCCCAACAGCAAAAGCACCATCAGATGTAGCCTTGGCCTGAATTGTCCGTGTAACACCACCAACCTTAAGCTTAACCTTTTTCACAGTACTCTTATTATCTAGGTCACCTGAAACACCACCGAAAGACCCATCCTCTACGGTGCCTTTCCAACTAGCAGGAGCAAGTGCACCCTTGCTGGACCTTTTGGCATCACGCCCACTATGCCTTTGCTCATTACTGCCTTGAATATAACCATTATTGGAAGCTTCATCAGATTCTACATATCCTCCTCCCTCAGATCTGATCACATTCTACACAAAACACATTTCACAATGTTACGAAAAGCATTCCTAGGTTCATTTAACTATCTCTTCACAAAATAAAACAAGTAAACATTACTATCATCACTCAACAATACTTACATCCTCTGAAGGAGGTGTCGATGACAACGGTGAGATGTCACGATAATCTAAAGAAAGCTGTGACTCATTCCGAGGCCGTCGCGATGTATTACTCCTTTTCTTCCTAGCAGCAATGTTCATATCACTGAATCCCAAGCCACCAAAACCCTCCATTGTAGTCACAGGTGGTGAAGCACAATCCTAGTGTAGCCTCTATATTCACATAAAACAAAGCCGAGTAAATCATAAGCAACATTAACATTGCACGCACAATCACACACCATAAGTTCACAACAACGCAAACATCATCATTTATCTTAATCACTAATGCATGTACTTACTAACCATATCTTTTAACTACTTGATTATGTTTCAACAAAGCAAGTTTAACACAATCTGTAACTCATTTGAGCTACATACAAAGGATCGAACTTGGTAACTAAATTATATAAGAATTATCAGAAAGCATCTTGGCGTCAAAAGTAGCTAAATTCAGCGGGAAAAAAAATCATAGTAGAAATGCATAATTGACTGATAGATTTTGCACACCCAGTTCAAGTAAGAGTCAAACAACATCGAAAACCAAACTTCCAATAGTTTGGGGGTAAATTCCAATTAACAGTCAAAACCACGCCAATCCATGAACAATTACAACGAAACGAACCAAAATCGAAAACCTATATCGGCAAATATGTCAATTAGCAATAACAAAGAGCAAGACTTTACCTTTATGAGTGAGTCCCCTGCAAACCCTAGATTGGAACAGAGAAGATGGGCTCGCCGGACTTAAAAGAGTGCGAACTGGGTACGTTGGATATGTGGTGCAATGTGATTGGAGCACGAGATGGGTTAAATTTACGGTTTTTTTGGAGCAGGGGACCAATGAGTTTCACCATTTTTGTGTAAATTGAATAATTAGTGGTGGTGTTGTTTTGTTGGGTTATTATTAACATCTTGTACACTCGTCCCCCGTCCTACTTCTCTTCTTTGTGAAGCTCTCTGTCTCAAGCCCCAGCTGACTCTGGCTGAATCACTGAGGGCAACTCCAACGATGGAGGAGCTATCTAGAGGAGTTGGAGCTAAAATAACTCCTCCTCAGTATTGTTCATTCGGTTTCAACTCCCCCATTTTCAATAGTAAATTTTATTTGGAAAAGTTAGAATATTTTTTTATTTGTTTATAATTATAATATAGATTAATTTCAATTTAATATTTTGTTAATAATGTGTTAAATAAAAAACGAATATATATAATTATATTCATGATAATTATAATTTTAAATAGTAATTAATTAATATTATAATAATACTTATAGTTTTAAGTAGTATTTACAAATTGTCGGCAAACAATAATTATATTGTTACTTGTCAATTAGTCGGTAAGATATATCTTGTCAAGTGTCGTTCGTTGTGAGAATGATAAGATTACATCAAATATATATTTTTTGCCACATATCGGAAAAAAATATATCTGAATTGTTATCCGAATAAGTATGAGATTTCGTATCCACATGTCAATTTGTAAGTAGTTCCGTTGATTTACGATAGGATTTTTTTGGCCATGTGTCTCAACTTATCTCTACATAATCCGTTTATAAATATTGAACTACATTTTCATCATCTTTCACAGTTCGAGAACCATATCTCACTTTCAAACACCTATCTTCGTCTTCTATTCAAGCCTTTTGTTTTTATTTTTCAATGAATAGATTAAGAAAGCTTTTGATGAAAGACCAAGAGGAGACGAGAAACCGACGAAGATCGATGATGATGTCTGCAGCTGCCTTGCAGATTGAGGAATTAGAAGATGAGGAGGGCAGTGGGGCGATTCTTCAGAAGGTCGTGCATACATACTTCGAGATTGTGAACTCATGGATTAACGACTCAAAACACTATACTTCACCGAACCATGCCGATTTCAACTAAAGGTATTTTGGAGGCGGTTCATAATGCATCCTCATGTATTCGAGCAGATGATGCATGACGTGGCCAACTACGACTCTTATTTCGTTCAAAGTAAAGATGCCACAGGCAGACTCAGCTTGTCCACTGAACAGAAGCTGACATGTGCTTTGAAAATGCTCGCATACAACATACCAGCAGATGTGTTTGATGATAACCTCGACATAGCTAAATCCATAGCCACAAATATTCTAGAACACTTCACAAGAGCTATCTAAAATGTGTACCACAAGGATTACCTCCGCCGACCAAACAAAGGAGATTTGACTCACTTGCTTAAAAAAGCCGAAGATAAAGGGTTCCCGGGAATGGTGGGAAGTCTCCATTGCATGCATTGGCAGTGAAAAAATTGCCCTACAGGATGGGCAGGTCAATATACCAGCCACAAAGGAAAGCCAACAATGGTGCTAGAAGTTGTGGCGTCCTATGATACTTGGGTTTGGCATGCCTTATTTTGGTTCGCCAAGTTCTTTAAATGATCTAAATTTCCTTGGATGTTCACCACTTTTCGATGAAGTTGTCCAAGGTAAATCTCCTATAACATAGTAATCCGTTAATGGTTGAGCATATGGTCAAACTTATTACTTGGTAGATGGAATCTACCCAAAATGGGTTAGTTTTGTTCAAGCAATTAAAAATCCAAGGTTGGAGGACACACAACATTTTACCAAGATGCATGAGGCATACAGTGAAGACTTAGAAAGAGCTTTTGGAATTCTTCAAGCTCGTTGGTCAATTATAAGGGGGCCAGCTCGTGGGTGGAGTAAGGAGAACCTCAAGTACATCATGATGACATGTATTATACTTCATAATATGATAATTGAATCCGAAAGAGCTGAAGATGAAGCACAACCATTTGACTCCGATGAGATTCCGACCAACCCAAGGAAAGCGCACATTTATGATCGTCCGAAAATTGATGAAGATGGAGAAGAGCTTCCAACTCATGTGGATCGTGACAAACATAAAATGGAGATATACTTGCAACGTTATAGGGACGTACGTTGTCCAATTGTGAACAAGAGTCTCCAAGGTGACCTAGTTAGGTACCTTTATTTGAAGAAGATCGAAGACATGCACAACCACAGTTGAAAATGTCATTTGTGTGGTGTTGCACTTCCAATATTTGTTCATGTTATCATCATTTAATTTACTTGTATTGTGTGTTGTGTACTTTAATTTTGCAAGGTTTACTTTTTTAATGTTTTCAATAATGACTATGTTGTCACTATGTATGGTGTTGCACTTCCAATCTTTGTTCATGTTATTATCATTTCATTTACTTGTATTGTGTGTTGTGTACTTTAATTTTGCAAGGTTTGCTTTTTTAATGCTTTCAATAATTGACTATGCTGTCATTATGTATTGTATTGTGTCGTTGTAATATATAACCACTTTCTTGTGTTGATAAAAGAAAAGAGGAATGCATTTCCACGTGCGTTAGAAAAGTTTTGTCGCTTCAGATCATTATGCGTGTTCGTCCGGTGGCTCGCCGCTGGCCTCTGGTCGCGTCGTCGTGGTGCGAGTGCGGCCAGACGGGCGCTGTCCCGACACAGTTCAGTGTTTGGGGGTCGACGTTTGGTTCTTGGCTAGCAAGTGAAGCTTGTGGTGCTCGGTGAGCATCTATTGGTTGTAGTAATTTGTTCTTCATTTTCTGGCGTGCGGGGTCGATGGTCGTCTCTCTGAAGCTATTGGGTTTGGTTCGGCGGACATCAAATGATTATGGTGCATGCTTCCACCTCCAACAGATCTGCTTATGTTAGATCTTGTTGTTGTTGGGCGTTGCACTTCCTTTTTGGGCTTAAGGCGGCGGAAAGAGAATTCGATGGTGGACAGAGAGATGAGTTGCGATCAACGGCTGCTGGGATGACGATGGTGTTGTTTGGAGTGCGTATGATGGCGCTGGAGCTTTTGATTCCTCGTTGGGGCTGCATTGTTTCAATTGTTGCTGGGCCAGGTCACTTGTGGGCCTGGGTTTTGACCCTAGGTCTTTTTTGTTTTGTGTTTTTTAGTTTCTATGTTTTGTTTATTTATTTTTTGTTAAAAATGAAATCCCGTTTTGTGGATTATGTCGGGTGGTCTAGGCGATCTACTTGTGTGCGCACTTAATGTGCTTTGTCTGTCCTAGTTTAGGTATGTGTCATGGTAAGAGGGTCGCATCCTCCTAGTGGCAGGATGAAACTTAGTGTCGACGACTTAATTGTCATTCGACAACATAGTGGGGAAATTTTTTTATTGGTAATGATGCGTCGCTGTAGTCGCATAATATGTTCTTTACTGTGTCGCCATAATGTTAAAGCGAATAGAGTAGCCGAAGTCGCACTCTCTACTAATTGGTACTTGTTTGAATGCATAGAAAGTATGAATTGTCTTGTGATTATCCGAAATGCTATATTGGTGCTTATTATAATACAGGGTTTAGGTCTTATGTCCCCCAGGGTATGTATTCGACAGTTTCATTAATGGAGGCTTGAGGGCTGTCACATTGCCCCTTTATTAAAAAATATATATATGACTAGTTTCTTTGTTATTATAAAAAAATTTTGCTTTCACTTTTATTTGTTATAAATGGACTATAAGTACTAAATAGATAAACTAACTTATTGTTCATTGAAATTAAATTAATTTAAACAACATATTTTGCCAATCCAATACTAAACAAATACTAAAAATTAAACATACAACAAATACTAATTATTATCCTCACTACCGATCCAATCGATGTGACTTAGTGGATTATAGGGAACCACACTATCATGACCTTCAGATAGGGTTGAAGGTGCATGAGGTTGTCCCATTTGAGGAGGTGTGGTGACACTTGAGTCTTCTTTTTCATACCTATTAGGTATCCTTTGTTTCTTGGTTTGCCAAAATCTTCTTCTCTTGGGAGTAAATTGAGTTGGATCCACCATCATTGTTTGTGTGTCATCGGCATGTTGATCGACTTTCTTTGTATCTTTGATTAGTTGTTATCTTTGGATCATCTCTTGAGCTTGTTGATCGGTAAACCTTTGAATTTTTATTCGAAGAGCACTAGCTTCCTCTTGCCTTCCTTTCTTCTTTACCTCTTTTTGAGCTTTTTGTCCCTTGGGACGTTGTTGTCTTAAGGTAGTTGGGGCCGAATGTGCTTCATTTGGTGGTGTTGCATCCTCGTCCAAATCGACAGAATGAACATTTGGAGAGTCATCAAAGTCCATTGATGGTGTTTCCCACATTTTGTGAGTATCCTTAAAGTACGACCAACAATGAATATACTCAAAATCACTTTTTTTCGGTAGTGCCGTAATAGTACGACTTAGTTTTGAGATCCTATATATATAAAATAAACAAAATATTGATCATTATTTCATTACGAAAATAATTAAGCTATTATAGTTATGTAATAACAAAGTTAAGTAAAAAAACTTATTTGATCCGTCTTGTTTGAGCCGCTTTTGTAAAAAAAATTTGCACTATTGAGAGCTTGCCTCCATTTTATGCTTGATGCACTTATCTTTTTCCACCGAGATTTACAAACTCAAGCAGTTCTACTTTCTTTATCCTCGACATTTCGCAACTTGTACTCCTCCGCTATTTTATCCCACAAAGTATCTCCGATTGAGAGATTCCCACCGTGCCATCACCACCAATATTAATCCATACTCGACAAATCTCTATATCTTCATGGTTCCTTCAAGAGGTGCTCCTCTTTCTCATAGTTTTTCCTCAAACAAATGAAAGACAATAAGAATAATGAAGAAGAAAAATTTTCAAGTAAAGAGACGAGAAGAAGATGGGAAATTTTTGTGTGAATTGTGTGAAAAAATGAGATGATATATATAGAATTTTTAAAAAAATAACTGTTCTAACGGGTAATTTTTGAATATAAATTTTATTTTAATTTCTTTTGAATTTTGTACTTAAATAATATAGTGTTTGTGGCGAAAATTTGGCAGTAGCTTGATTGGTCAAATTGATCAAAGACAGCCGTTGAGCAAGATAGCCGTTGAATTCAAAGAAATCGGCCATTGCATTATTTAATTAATCACAACTCAGCATGGGACCCACCAACAATTATCACAATTACACTGCGCGTGGCGTTTGAGCTTACGCGATCAAAATGCTTGCTTTTATAACACGCTAGCGCGCGCGTCTTTGCGCGTTCCCGTGTGTGCAATGGCAATTTTTGTTTCTTCTGAACTGTTTTCTGGAATCCGCAAGAGCTGGAGTTTGTTTCTTCGTTCCAGCTCCAGATTCCAGCTCTGGTTCTGAATTCCAGCTACTGTTTAACACCGTTGGAGATCCAAAAAAATTGAGTTCAGGATCCAAATCCAACTCCAACACCTCCGTTAGAGTTGCCCTGAGTTGGAGTTGGACTTGAGACAAGCAAGGTAAGTTAGTAAATAAAAATTAGAAAAAATGACCCCAAAAAATTATATTTTATCAGTTTCATTCTTAAAAAATTTACTATAAATTTTCAATTTCAAAAAACTTTATTATATTTTTTAAGTATATAACAGAGCAATGTTTTTATCATATTTATATTATTTGACATTTTCTTTCTCCTCCTATTATTTTACGCGTTTTCACTGTTGGTTTCAAATCTCTCACTCATTTTCTCTCTACGTTTCAAAATCTCCGTCGTTACGTTCGCGTCCTTGCACCATTGAGTTCGTTCTCTCCGTTGCCTTCTCGGTCTTCGTCGTCATCTCATTTTGTTATTATCATTCTGCGTAAGTAATCTCTATTTGAAAATCCTCAGTTCTTCATTTTCGTTATTTCTAACCAGTTTGCATGTTCGTTTTCGTGATTCATATCTATGCTTTTTTAATTTGAAATGTTGTTGTTGTTGTTGACATTTTTCTAGGGTTTTTAGTTTGAGCTTCGGTGTTTTTGCAACTTTTTTATGTTTTTTTGTAGATGTTATGTGATGTAGTTTGTTTGAAAGGCTTTTTGGTTGTTGTTGTTGTTGTGTTTGTGTTTGCGATAAAAGATTTTTTCCTGGATATCTATTTAAGTATTTATCTGGATATCTTTTCATTTTGCTTACATGATTTTTAGTGTGTTATATTTCTAACTATTGGTTATCTGTTTTGGATATATGTCTAACTATTTGTGTGTTGATCATTTGCGATTATTCTATATTTAATGGTGAAACACAAGAGAGCACTCAGTTTCAGACAGTGAATCTTCTAGAAGGCATAGAAGATCATTTAGGAAGAGAGTAAAGTATGTTGAATCTTCTGAATCTGACGGGCTGGCTTCTTCTTCGGATGACCGGTTTATTTTGAAAAAAAAGGAACAAGGGAAGAAAAGTGGCTTCCTCTTCATTTGGTCCTTTTGTTTTCAAAAGTCGTATTGTGCACATTATTAGGGAAACTAAAAAGAATGAAGGGGAGGAGGAGGACCTGGCTTCTTTTTCTTCGGATGAGGATTACCAGTTTATTTTGAAAAAAAAGGAACAAGGGAAGAAAAGTGGCTTCCTCTTCATCTAGTCCTTTTGTTTCCGAAAGTCGTATTGTGCAGATTATTAGGGAAACTCTAAGAAGAAGAAGAAGAAGAAGAAGAAGAAGAAGAAGAAGAAGAAGAAGAAGAAGAAGAAGAAGAAGAAGAAGAAGAAGAAGAAAGGGTGTCAAGAAGCAAGAGATTAAGGATAAGGCTAAGAAGATAGTGGAGTCTTCTGAATCAATGTCTGATGGAGATTCAGAGACTGAGACTGACGAGGAAGTAGTTGTAAAACAGCATCAAGGCAAAGAAAAATTAGCTGAACAGTGAATTGTTCCGGTGGAACGAACATAAAAGTGTCAGTTCCGTTGCGTTATACTACTTCCAGAAGTTCATTGTGAGTATCCGAAAGAAAATCAGTCAGGATGTCAAGAATAGGCTGAAGGATACACCGTTTAATGAGCTAATTCGAGCATTCATCAACGATGATATTGATCAACGGAACATCCTGAAGTCGAGTGACACAATTACTGTGATGGTTGACACATACATGAAGGATAAGAGGGATTTTGAGTTCCATCTGACGTGTGTTCTGTGACAACCCGAATCGGAAATGGTATGTTTATCGACTTGATTTGCGAGTTTCGTAATTAGTCGCGGTTTTGTCGTAAGTGGTCGTTATGGCGGGTTTGCTAACAACTAAATTATCGGGCAAAAATTTGATTTGAGTTGCTTCACGAAAGTTGTAGAGAATTTAATTTCGAGTTCGTGGGAATTTCTGGAGGATGATCTCGAGTTACGTGGAATAAGTTATGAATATTTTCGGCCATTGAATTTAGTCGTGTTTATCCGTTTGGTTTCGATACGATTTGGACGATACGTGTATGGTATAAATATGGCATGAATACGTGACGATTTTGGAAACTTTCCACATTGGGAAACTGGGTCATTGACCACGTTGACCACGGGTCCAAACTAACCCATTTCAGGCCGAGCTTTGTTTGCCTTCGATGTGCCTTATTCCGGCATCTTTTGGCCGTGGTGTCTTCATGAAAATTGTTGGGCTTGAGCTCCTCTTTCTTTTGATAGGTGTATCACTCATTTTGGTTACCGGATGAAGAAGTTATGACATTTTGAAGTTTGTAGTTTTTCGACGAGATTCGGCGGCGGTGGCGGCCGAGTTGGAGGTCGACCCTATAGGGGTTTTGAAGTCCATGGAGAGGTGAGTTGAACCCAAGTGGTCTTCCACCTTGCCGTGGCCGGTAGTGGCCGATCGGAATTAATGAATTCTGGCGAGGGTTTTCGACTTCAAGGTGAGTTTTGGGTGTTTTCCGGTCAAAATTGGGCTTAGCCAACTACAAAGTTGTTGGAAATATCAAGATCTTAAAATCCATATGTAGGTTGCAAATTTCTGGGCCGATGGATTTTCCGGCAGCCGGCGGCAGCGGCCCCACACGCCGCCGTGCGCGGCGGTTTTCTGGCCGAGGTGATTTTCGAAAAGTTTTATGTCGTTTTGCTCGGAATCGCGCACCGATCGCAGTGGTGAGGTTTATATTTTGAATTGAGCATCAGAATTTGTGGCGAGGTTTTATAGTGTGTTTATTAGATTTTTGACAATTTCGTCGATATTCGAGTTATATGTTTTCGGGAATGGTTAGTTCTCAAGATGTGGTTCAGGGTTTTGAATTGTGATTTTGAATAGTGGTATTAATGATTATTCAGGAGATCGTGATCGTCCGTTTGGCGAGAGATTTTTCGCCGGATCACAGAATTAACGCGTGTTGCGTTGTGCTTGTCAGTGAGTGGACACCTTTCTTTTCACTGAGTGGTTGCGAGTCTTTATTATACGTTTTACGAGCATGAGCATGCATATGAGATTATGATTTATACGAGCATGTGCTTTACGATTATGCATTTACGAATATGCATTGACGAATATGCTTTTATAATTATATATTACGAATATGCATTTACATTATGCTTATTACACTTGCATGAAACTATTTATGATTTGGTTTACACAGAGTAGTTTCAGTATATATGGTTGTATCGATACACTTAGCATCCCGGCTGATCCCCGAGGATATTTACCGGGGGGGACTGTTACCCTGTGCCGAGGTATTTTTTGGGTGGGAACAAATACCCTGACCTGAGGCCTTTCTGGCTAGAATTACATGTGGGTCTGTGATCTCGTGATTCAGACTGTACTAGCGCAGACGTGTCCATGAGTGACCCCGCGAGATTTTCGATGCATGCTCTGTACGCGTGAGGAGTTAGAGTCTCCCTCGTGTACCATATTATTTTCATGCATTTAGACTCGCATATGTTTTTATAACATATATATTATTCGGCAAAAGACATTTATTTTCGTCCACTCACTCTAACGGTTTATATGTCTTTCCCTTGGTTCTTCATTTTCTTTGCCGAGTTTGCAGTTTGGATTCAGGTGTCGCACGTCGCAGTTGGATGCTTAGTATTCGAGCTACTTTTCCTTCTCAGTAGGTTTCTTGTTTGGTTTACTATTGTGTATTTATGTATATACTAGAGGTCGCTTTGAATACTCTGATGTTTATATTTTCATATGATTTTCCCAGATTTCTGTCAAGCTATAGTTATGTTTATTGCTTTACATTATTATATGTTTTTGAGAAATCCGGATGGGATTGGTGCCCATGGTTTGGCTTTTGTGGCATAGGATGAAGTGTATTTTCGGGTGCAGGTTAATGGTAACTTCGCGATATAGTGAAACTCTGCCGAAATTTCTATGGTTTTTGAAAGTTCGTGTTTTTAGAAGGGGTTTGATTCCATTTTAGGAAACTAAATCGGGGTTGGGTCCTTTCATGTTCACCATATCTTTCTTGATTTTATGGGATCTGTGTTGGGTCTCAACTGCTTTGGAAGACAAATTCCATTGAGGAATAAGAGTGTCAAGTTGTCAGACTGGCCGAGTAAGTTGTTTGGTCGTGATCCAATTAGCAAGATCAATATTAGCAAAATATTGGAGAAAATAATTACTGACAAAGAGAAGGTTGACAACTGTGTTCGTATTTTGGTTTCGCTTCTTCTGGTCTCTGTTCTGCTGCAAAATTCCAATGGTTCTCTTTGGCAACTGGTTTTGCTAACTGCGTGGCCAACATTGAAGGAATGAAAGATTATGGTTAGGCAACTGTTGTCTATGACAATTTGTTTAATGCATTGGATATTTACGCAAACAATTTTGATCCTAAAGTAGTCAAGAAGAGGGAGAAAGCAAATATGTAGAAGATTAAGAAGGCAGAGAAGATGAAGGAGAAGGAGGAGAAGGATGATGATGATGAGGAGGAGGACGAGAAAAGGTCTGATAGAGTCATTTCGAAGAATGTTGGAGGTTGTGCAATTATTATTCCGGTAAATTTCCTGGAGTTTTTTTTTTCCTTTGATCCCTTGATTTTATTTCTTTATTTTGTATGTATCACTTATTATTTCATTATTGTTTGTTTATATCAGTTTTATCTTGCTTCAATCATTAACATTTCCAAACCAAGAGCTGGCAAGGATGACTCAAAGCTAGGCATGGTCAAGTACAGTATCACTGATATTTTGGACTACTTCTGAAACATCAAAAGCTTGGATATGTAAATGGTGAATATCTAACTGTGTGTTGTTATTAATAGTTGTCTGGATATATGTATAAATAATTCTTTGTTGTTGATCTCTCTTTCACAGAGCAAGTATTTTTTGTCATCGAGGACTAAGAAAAGTCAAGTTGATGCTGGTGGAAGTCATATCTTGGGAGTTGTCAACAATATTTCCCAAGATGATGACTATGAAAAGCTTCAAGCCAAGTTGACTGCCAGGACAGATAATTTGAAGGATAGTGAAGACTATGTTGTGAAGTTGCAAGACATCATTATGCAGAAGGATGATGAGATCTGTAGTATGGATGATCAAATGCAGGAAATACGCAATGTCAATACAATCCTTGGACAAGTACTTGGTGTTTTGAAAAAATATTTCTAGTCTTTGGAGCAAGAAAATGCTGACTTGAAAGCAAAGCCATCTGCTCCCAACCATAATCAACTGGTTGAACTACGAATAGAGATTAACGGTCTCAAGAGGCAGAAGCAATACATTCATATGAAAATGGAGAATCTGAACCGGGAGAATAAGGTTCTAAAGAACCAATTATCAGATTTTGTAGATGCTACTGATGAGAATGCAACATTGAGGGCAAACAATATGGCTTTTGAGAAGAAACTGTTGGAAGCGAAGATAGAACTTGTTGCAGTTGTCCAAGAAAAGTCTGTGCTTGAGGCAAGATTAAGGGATGTAAAGTATGTTGCTGAAGTTGTTGCCAGAGTTGCTATTAGAGAGATTACAATTTTGAAGAAGCAACTCAAGAAAGCACAAGTTGTTGCTCCGGTGAAAACACAAGTTGTTGCTGAAGAGAAGAGTAAGGCGTAGAAGCAAGTTGAAGATGGTGCCACTGAAGTAGTTAAATTGTCTCAAGCAGCAAATGGGGAGCTTCAAAGGAGATGAATATTTTGCAACGTGAAAAGGAGGACCTTGAGAAGCAAAAGAAACATGTTGAAGATGCAAAGCAGAAACTAAAGCTTACCAATCAATAGCTTTATGAAGAGAATTAGAAGATGAAGAACGTTGTTGTAGTTAGAAAGGGACTTGCTGGTACTGACTCTGACATTTCAAAAGAATAGATCTCAGTCTTTTCATTTTGTATAATTCTTCTAATTTTAAGGAATAGAACACATTACTTTTATTTGTGATTTTTCATTGTATTTTATAATTTTTTTTGCAGAAAACTTAAATGTCTATCTATCTGTCTGTCTATCTGTATGAGTATCTGTCTGTGTATCTATGTCAATATCGTCTATTTGTCTAAATATCTGTTTGGATATATGTTTGTGCTTTGGACATGTAGTGTATCTATTTTGTACCTTGTTTTTTCATTGAATGCTTTTTTATATGTCTGTTATGGATTTTGTCAAAGACTAAGAAGAATTCCCAATAAGGAGAGTTTGCATCGTCTTTCGATCTATTTACCCCTACTCCTAGTCCCGGGCAGATTTCATTGGCATTGCCTACTTCTATAGCTATCTCTCTAGAGGTAGTGGAAAACCTGGTAAGTTCTCCTCCTCCTCCTCCTGTTGATGCATCTTTTTTGAGAGTCTGAACAAATTTGATTGCCAATGATCTTCCTGGGCCTAGTGAGAGACTCGATAGAGAAAATATTTATCTATACTCTTATCTCAAAAGGTTAAAGGATAAGTCTAGGAAACTGTTGAAGAGGGATGTGATCTGCTGGTATCTGGGCGATACTGAGGTTGTGGATGATGTCAAGGGAAAAAGCCAGAGTAGAAGAGGGAAGAAATTTTTTGATGTGGCTGAGGTAGTACCCACTCGAAAGTTTGCAATTGTTGAAGTAGCTTCACCTTTGGTAGTGAAATCGTTCAACAAGAATAGGGGCGAGCCGGGAAGAATCCGAGTGATTTTGATTGATGAGGAGACCCTGTCTGTGTTGTTTCTTGATTGTGACGATTTTCAGTTTATGGGAGAGTGCTACCATAATGAGTTGGTGAGGTATTGGATGAAAACTGACAACCTGAGTAAGTCTCTCATGTTTTCAAAGTTTTTTCGTTTAAATGTTGTTTAATTATGTGTCAGTTTTTTTAAAACTTTTTTTGTGTTATGCAGTTATTTTAGACAGAGATTTCTTTTGGAATGACATTGCTTCCTTTCAGTTCTTCGACCGAAAAGATTTGCAGGCAATATTAATGGGAATAAGATCTCGAACTCTATTTTGGATTGCTATACCACTATCCTTAGTGAAAAATTGGATGACATGGGAGCCGAAAGTTGTTATGCTTTCGACACATTGGCTCATGGAATTCTTCTTCTTTATGCCCTTTCTTGGTCCCTTTTTTTTAGCCTATGTGTGTCTCTAATTTTTGTGTGCTACTTTTGATAGGTTTCTGGGTCAGAGTTGAGAGTAAAAATGATGCATGAACACCTTTTTGAGAGGTTGTTCAAGGTTTTGGGCAACAGTGGAAAGTTGTTGTTCCCGATCCTTTTCTCATGCACATTTTCACCTTCTAGTATTTGATAAAGGTGTGTCATGATGGACTCATTTTGACTCACTTAGAAGGAATACAAAGTCGATAAACAATCAGCACTTTCTGAAGGCACTAAAAATGGTAATGTTTATTCTATCTTCCTACTTTCTTTTTCTTTTTCTTTTCCAAATCTTTAGTATTTACAGTTTACTGATAGTTTACTGTATTGATGCATATTTGTTTTGTGTCAATTTGGATAGATTCTGTCAGGGATGTAAGTGATGATAAGCTATCACTCAGTGTTCGGATGTTGGTAGATGATTTTTAGAGCACCAGCAAGAAACTGATGATGAAGAAAATTCCACTATACGAAAATGAACGCAAAAACATTCAATGGGTGAAAGATCAGAAGCTAGATATTTTGACAAAATATTTGTGTAGTCCATCATCAACAGTTATCAACAACCTCCTCGCCTTGATTGCGAAAATTTTATTTTCTACATCATGTATCACATAGCTCTCAGCAAGAAAATAAAGCAAATTATGAATCGTGAGGATGTTGTGGCTCTGTTCAAGGCCAAACTATTGGAATCATTTATGGACCATGATCTATCATGGGTATCGCAAAACAAGTAGAAGGAATGAATCAACTCATGAACTAGTGTAGGACAATAATCAATGTGTATATTTTGTTATAGTGATCATTTTGTGAACATTGTTGTAAGTTATAGGGGTCTATCTTGTAAGTAGTACATTTGGTGAGCATTATGAATTGAATCATATGATTATCTGTCTGTTTGTTTATCTGTTTGTGTTATACTATTTGTGTTGCTCTGAAATTTTGAATGAATCAATGTATTAAGCCTATGAAATAAAATATATTTTTTTCACTCTCTGATACATTTTACAACACAAGAACAACTCAAAATTGGGTGTATACTTTGTACTTAAACGTAATTCATAAACCAAAGACAGCTCTCCAGACACCAGTTATCCATGATAGTTGAGAAACGACATGTCACTTTATGTCGCGTCTATTCATTTTACTGAGTTGTCATATATTTATACCCAAATGAATTGTACTATGAAAATTCACTTTCACTCTCAATTTCTCTTAGTCTTTTTGCTTTAGCTTCCAATATCTCATTCTAGATTTGTGAATATGGTGGGTAAGAAGATGGCTAACAAGAAGAAGGAGATGACAATGACCGCACCTATGAGACAATCGGCTCGATTGAATCCCCCATCCCCCTCCCAATTTTGGCTCAGGAATAGGCTTCTGCCTTTGGTTCCCCAAACCTTACTCTGCGCCGTACACAACATTCCGTTCAATATCGGCTAGGCCAATTGGAGAATCGTGTCATGGAGCGAATCGTTTTCCTGGAGACGAACTTGAATCATTGTCTTGATTTTATGGAGGAATACATTCATTCCTTTCGACAATGATTGGATTATGTTTATGTCTACCTCCATAATGTTGGAGGTATGCAGAGTGATGGTGCAGTTCAAGCTGGTGGTGTAGGGCAGGATGTGACGGAGGTTATAGATTAGGGTTTATGTTTAGGGTATGTGATTCAATGATTGGGATCTATTTTGCTTACTCCAAACCATCTTTTTTGTTTGGTGGGTTATGGATGTTTTGGAGAAATACTTTTTGTAATAACCTTGTTTAGAAATTTTGATCCCTTTGTGGGTATAATTTGTTGCTTTGTAATTGGCTATCTGTTTGATTATTTGTTTGGCTATCTATTTGACTATCTATGTGTATGACATTGGACAGTATTGGAATTTTGAATTAGTGAAACAATATATTAAGCCTATGAACAAAAATGTTTGTTTTTGCACTCTCTGATACATTTTACAACACAAAAATAACTCAAAGTCAGGTGTATAATTGATATTGAAACACAGTTCATAAACCAAAGATAACTCTCCAGACAGTTATTTAGACAACTTTCTAGACAGTTATTTATGACAGTTTAAACACGACATGTCATTTTCTGTCGTGTCTATTCATTTTACTGAGCTATCATCTATTTGTCTCCAATTTTTTGTTATCTCTTTTGTATGGTGGCACTTGTGACACATAAAGAACAATATGAAACATTCCTTACATTTTGAAATTTTTTGAATCAAATGACAGATACTTGATCATATACTTGAGCAAATATCTGAACAGATAGTTAGGCAAATAGACTGTAAAAATGATAGAATTGATGGACAATAATCAAACAACATCATTCATTTTTTAAAGTAAGATAGATTCATTGATAATACGAAACAAAATACAATAATAGAAATGATAAAAATTGAAAACTACATAATAAACAACAAAATCAAATATAGAATTTTTATTTTGTAGTTCTTCAATGTTTCCTCATCTTGTTGCTGCTTGCTTTTTCGAATCCTGACGGTGAAGGAGGCAACATCTCAAAGATTTTGCGAAGCAACTGAATGATTGTCTCATTCTTCTTCTGGATGAGTTTATGCTTTGCCTTGAGATTCTTTAGGCGATCCTCAAGGTTAGTTATCCTAATGGATATCTGTTGGAGCATATGTGGAGGTGGAGCAGTTTTTTGTTGACGGTGACGGAGACAACGTTATTTTTCCTTGCATTCTCGGATCATGTCTTCAATAGAGTCCTCTGGTTCATACTTGAATTTCCATGCCTAAGATAAGTTATTGGAGGAGTTGGTCATTTGATTTTTTGAGCAGAAGCAAAGGAGGGTAAAGAAGAAGGTTTTTGTTTTGTGAAGAATTTATGTTCTGTGTGTTTGTATTTATAGAAAGTGAAATGTTGTGTTTAGAGAGTAGTTGCGTCTTTTTTTCTTGGTTGAAGAGTTACGTATTAATATTGTGCAATGCGGTTATGCATGCTTGTTGGGAGAAACAACGAGAGAGGAAGAGTTTTGTCGTCAAATGAGAAGAATAAAATCAGAGAGAGATAGAGAGAGAGGGAGCATCTCATCGTAAAAATATAAGTAAAGATGAAAAGACGCGGAAGAAAACCACTTCCGCCATAAATGACATAGTGTTTTGTTCTCTATAAATAGGACTGATTTCCCATATTCTCCATAACGTACTTGTATTTCATTATTAACTCATACTCCTTCTACTTGAGTTCTTCTTCTTTTCTAAGTATTTTATCAACAGATGAAATAATGGCTCCAAGGAAGAAGAATCCAAACAACTCAAACATCTCTGGTCATTCAACAAATGAGGATTTTGATCCGTCCAAGTCCATGTCCAACTATAAATCCTCCTCCTCTGAAAACTCTGTTTTTGGCTCTCCTCCTCCTATTGTTGCTCGACCTCTTCTAGGTTTGGTTCCTGATGGCCCACTTCAACTTTTGGTCGAGAAGATGGGTCGTATGAAGCTTTAGATGGAGACGATGAAGGAGGATATGGACTTGGTCCTTGCCAAACTGGACGAGATGTTTGATCTTCTTAAGGGCATCATATCTCGTCTGCCATCAGGTTTTGAAGAGGGAAACCGTAAGAAGAGGAAGGTGTGAAGCAGATGATTTTCATTTATTTTTAGTTTGAACTTTATTTTTGTTTTTAGTTGATATTTTGTGTTGTTATTTGTAATTGAACCAATAATGTTAATTAAGCTTATGTTTACGTATCTTTGGTTTATTTTTGTTCTTCATTTTTATATTTTGCAATAGACTTAATGAATGAATGTATGTATGAAGTCATTGAATGATACATCATTATCAGCCAGGTCCAGTCAGATATCAAAACAGATTTACAGACAGCTACACAGACAGCTATCCATGAATTTAGTAAATCAATGTATTAACATATGCAATAAAATGTATTATTTCTGTCTCTTTGATTTATTTTAGTTCTTTATTTTTATGTTTTGCAATTGACTTGATGAATGAATATATGTATGAAGCCATTGAATGATAGAACATCATCAGCCAAGTCCAGATTTACAGACAGTTACATAGATAACTATCCATGAATTTAGTAAATCAATGCCTTAACCTATGCAATAAAATGTATGTTTTTGCTCTTCTTTTGAAAGGACCCAACCCCGATTTAGTTACTTAAACCAGAATCGAACCCCTTCGAAAACACGAATCAACAAAAAATTTCCGAAATTTGGGCAGAATTTCGTTACTAGCGTGGAATTACCTTAACCTGCACGCGGAAAATACACTTCGTCCTATGCCACAAAAAGCAAACCGTGGGCACCAATCCCATCCGGATTTCTCAACATCAATATAATCAACAAATTGTAAACATATTGTACTATATTTATGTATATCCGAGAAAAATCCGTATAACAAGTATCAGAACGTATCAGAGCGACCTCTAGTGTAAAATATATACAACATGTACATCAGTAGGCGAAACTGGAACCTACTGGAAAACACAGGTGACTCTGATCACTAGCCTCCAAACCGCGACGTGAAACACCAAACCTGAACTGCACACTGGGCACGGAAACCGAAAAGCCCAGGGGAAAAGCAAATAAAAACGTTAGAGTGAGTGGACGAAAATAAACGTATGCCTTTCACCAGTTATATATATATATATACAGTCAATGCAAACAATGCGAGTTCGGAAAACAACACATATATATAAGGAGGTTGTCGGGCGAATCTCTCAAGCCCGACGTCGGGTGAATCGCTCAAACCCGACTATGATAGGCCAGGGGAATCTCTCGACCCCGGCGGCACTTAGGGGAATCCCTCAACCCTGCTTCAGAGGAATCTCTCAACTCTGGGCCAGAGGAATCTCTCAACTCTGGTAGCATCGATGCAAATAATGCCAATCACAACAATACATAACAATACCTCCGAAAAATAACACATATAACAATCATCGTATAAAATAAATACGTAAATAATAAATTCCACTAACTCGCAAATCAACAGTGAAAACCAAAAACTTGTCCACTCACAGATCAGCTAGCGCGAACTCGCGCTAAACTCGTGGTCCGGCGGAAGTTCCCTCGCCCGAAGCACGATCACGATCCAGATCTCGATCTCGATCTCCTGAATATATATATATAAACACAACTGATCAATATCGTAATCCACAACACTGTACTGATGCACGGAAACCAACCGTTCCCGGAAATACGTAATGCAGTACAAAATGAATTACGGAAATCTCGAAATCCCCACTCGAAATCTCGACTGAAAATCGGCTAACCAAATCAACCCATAAACCTTCGTACGATAACCAGGGCGTGATTACGAGAAAAATGACACTAATTACATCGAAATCTGAAAAGTTGACTTTTTGACCGCCGTTGACCCACGCCGCCGGCGGCGGCGCGCCGTCAACAGTGGAATTTCAAGGCCAAAGTTTCCAGATTTCAAGATCACACCATTTCGAACCACTTTCCCTTCTACCCCGAAGGCCAAATCCAAACGGAAACTGACCAATTGAACCGAAACATCTCGGAAACCATACTTTCCGGTGACTTATCGGACTCCATCCAAAACTCAATTCCGGGCCAAACGAAACACACCACGAGACTCAGAGGACCTAGGGAAACCTAACCCCCATAACCCCCACCTCCAGACTTCGCCGAAAACGGTCAACCGTCACCGGCAAAATCGAGGAGCTCGGCTCGACTTGGACTCATCCATAACGAAACCAATTTAACCCAAATCAAACACCAACATACTCAAAATCATCCAAGGATCCCAACTATACCTATTACGAAGCCGGAGGTGGCCGGAATTTGGTCGCCGGACGATCACCGCTCAAAGAGGAAACCTTCCCTTTCGGGCAGCAAGTCAACTTTCCAATTCTGGAAAGTCAAAGTTCAGTCAAACCCAATTTGCAAATTTTCGACGATTTACGACCATTTCGATATTTATACTCGTCCCTCGGGTCGATCGACGGTCCAAAACGGATATACGAAATGATTCGGATAAGCTCGAAACAATCGGATAAACTCGTCGAAACTCAAAACTTCGAATAATCATAAAATATTCCTCGGTTATCGGAAAAATCTTCTGAAACCACCCACAAACTCGAAATCACGTGCTCTACCATTTCTGTGAAGACACTCAACCCAAATTCTCGACCGAAAACAAAGTCGCGAATCGAATCGGCGAACCACACAAT
Organism: Geum urbanum; assembly: GCA_946800695.1. Taxonomy (NCBI): domain Eukaryota; kingdom Viridiplantae; phylum Streptophyta; class Magnoliopsida; order Rosales; family Rosaceae; genus Geum; species Geum urbanum. Next base: position 74,981,809 of record OX327000.1, on the reverse strand, counting down.
ATCGTAAAACTGCGACTAAACTCAAATCTCGAGAATCGTGCTAAACGCACCTCTGATTCTAGTTCGGGTCATCACATCTTTATGATGCAGTATAAAACACAAAAATAAGGGACCCAAAAATAACATCAAATTTGTTTTTGTATTGCAAGTAACAAGTCGCAGATCTGAAATTCGTATACAGATCTCCAGACAGATATTCAGTCATGTAGATCGAAAAATATTCAAACTTTTAGAGATTTATTATGATAATATTTTTGATAATCTACACAGACATGTATTTTTAATCGATAAGGTTGTTACAGGTTCTTCTGTTGTGACCAGTTTGGTGACATCTTGAGCACTTTGTCGGCATTATTTGGTTTTTGCCCTTGGTCTTCATTATCTTTTTCTTTGGTCTTCTCGGATGCTTCTTTATTAATGAAGGCATGACGTCTAATCCATAGTGTCATGCCCTGAAGCGATTTCTCAATGTTTGCCACTAGATTGATTGTGAAGGAGTAGACTTGTTTGTAATATATAACTTTGTACAAGTTGTGCACGTAATCGTAAGGATATTTTCCTATCTCTTGAATGACGACAAGGGCGTGGGTGCACTAAAACTTGAGCGACTGCCACTGTCAAGATGAGCAAGTCCATGTTGACTGCACTACTATATTTGTCAGCCTGAACTTCATAGACAAGACCATTGGAGTTCATCATTCTCTAATGCCTTCCTATATTAAGTGTTTCAATGAGATTTTCTTCCATCCTTGGTCCCATTATAGTGTGCCATTTTTCAGAATTTTTTTTTCTTGCAATCCCTCCCATCACCTTTCTTCTGGAAGAGTAGTAACAGAAAAAAAAAAGTAATGAAATAGTGAAGTTTACAGATATCCTAGAAATAATAGAATGAATTAGGGTGTAATGGATGACCTGATTTCATCAGCAAGATAGATGACATGCAGTGCATAGAGATGTAATATACTATTGTTAAAGCACTCAGAGATGTTATGTGTCATTCCGCCATACCTATCTGTTCCAAAGAATGCAACACACCATTTTTCCTTTGGGAGATCTTTCAAGAATTCATTGATGGGTCCATATTCACCTTCTTGCTTCATCTGGTTAAGAATGAACTCATATTGTCTTTCACTTCTTTCATATGCATATTGCATAAAGAGCTCATAAATTATATCCTTCAAGAGTTCTCTGAAGTTGTCTTCGAGGTTAGCAACCAAGTGCCGAAAACAGTAGCCATGTTCATTATTAGGGAACACTTCTGGAAGAGAACTCATAATTCTATTATGACAATCTGACAATAATGTCATTTTCCTTCGAGTATTAGCTTTTTGGTTAATGTTGTGTCTATCTATCTCATCTATTAAGTTCATCAAGAACCATTTCCAGTTGCTGTCATTTTCGGCATCAATTATGGCAAATGCAATTGGATACAGTCCTGGAAAGAACAAAAAAAAGGTAAGGATCTTAATTGTATAGTAAGTAGTGAAATGCAGTTTATAAACCAAAAATAGATATCCAAACAGCTATCCAAATAGCTATCCATAAACTCCTATCTTTACATGTCTACATTACCTTGATTTGCATCTTTTGTAGAGGCCCCTAAGATATGTCTTTTGTATTTATTCTTTATGAAACTTGCATAAACAAATTTCATGGGTCTGCAGTATTGGAATCCTTGCATGCAAGCACCGAATGACACAAAGAGGCTCCAAAACCTTTGTGTTTCCGGATGAACATCGACAACAACTTTTGAGTTAGGATTTGTTTTCATTAATTTGTCTTAGAATCAGAGAAGATTTGTGTATGATGCGGCTTCGTTTCCATGCAGTGAAATCATTGTTAATTCTTTGTCATACCACACCGTCTTGTAAGGGACTTTCAGGTCAAATCTCTCTCTGATTTTTGTTTGTAAGGTCTTGGCTCCCTTATTAGGATCAACGCGTAATTTTTCCTTAATGATTGAGTTGAGTATTGAAGAAATGATAAGTTTCAAGTATAGAAAACAATTGACACAAAGAAAGAACTATTTAGACAGATATTTCAATAGCTAGTTATGTTAGAAAAAGATCTCATACCTGACAATAGAAGATCCCATCATCTCACTGGTTTCTTTCCGGAGCTTCTCTTTGCATGTATGCTTATTGTTGATTTCAGTGATGTAAAATGATCTATTCGCCCAATATAGTTTTGCCTTCAAAGTCCATTCACATTTATTGTGCCCTTTGTATTTGCAATGTACACTACTCATGTTGGCTCATTTTTCACATATGTAAACTTGAATCCACTTTCAATTGAGTATTTTCTGAGTTTTAGCCTGAATTCAGTCACATCCCCTAAGAATTTATACTCCTTTTCTTGTATCAGTTTTTCCCATGATTTGTAATGTAATCTTTTGTCAGATAAAAGGACCCAACCCCGATTTAGTTGCCTAAACCAGAATTGAACCCCTTCTGAAAACGTGAACCAACAAAAACCGTAAAAATTTTGGCAGAGTTTCGTTACTAACGTAGAATTACCATTACCTGCACCCGGAAAATACACTTCATCCTATGCCACAAAAATCAAACCGTGGGCACCAATCCCATCCGGATTTCTTAATATATCAACAGTAATGTAAAATAATAAATATATCTGTACTTTACTGAAATCCGGAGTAAAATCGTATAAAATATACAACAGAATACTCAGAGCGACCTCTAATGTATAATCATATAAGTAAACCACAGTAGGTAGAACAATAAACCTACTGAAAGAAACAAGGTAGCTCGAGCACTATGCCTCCGACCACGACGTGCGACACCAGAGTCCGAACTGCAAACTGGGCACGGAAACCGAAAAGCCCAGGGGAAAGACATGAAAACTGTTAGAGTGAGTGGACGAAAATAAATGTCTTTCACCAATTTATATATGTTAAAATAACATATGCGAGTCCAGATAAATAAATACAATAAAGTACACGAGGTAAACTCATACTCCTCCAGCATACTGAGCATGCAAGTAAAAATCCCACGGGGTCACTAATGGACACGTCCGTGCTAGTACAGTCCGAATCACGAGATCCCAGACCCACACGTGATTCTAGCCAGAAAGGCCTCAGGTCAGGGTATATGTTTCCACCCGGAACTACATCGGCACAAGAAACAGACATCTGTACCCACCCGGAACTACATCGGCACAAGGTACAGAAACCAGTACCCACCCGGAACTACATCGGCACAAGGTACGGTACCCCTCCTGGTAGGCACCCTCGGGGATCAGCCGGGATACGTGTGTATCGATACAACAACATAAACTACGACTGTACTCTGTGTAAACCAAATCATAAATATTTCGATGTAAATGCAAGAAACAGCATATATATGCATATACGTAATATAATCGTATAACACGCGCTCATAATAAATCATAATCTCGTATGCATGCTCAAGTTCGTAAAACGTGTATAAAGACTCACAATCAAACCGTGAAAAGAAATTGTCCACTCACAGACTAGCGTAACGCAGTTCGCGTTAACCCGTGATCTGGCGGAAAGTCCCTCGCCAAACGAACGATCACGAACCCCTGAATAATCACAAAATCTATTTCTCAAAATCATAACTCGATATCTCAAATCAAATCACGAGAAACAACCGTTCTCGGAAACACATAATCCAATAACGACGAATTGTCAAAAATCCAATAATCACACCTCAATACCTCGCTATAATTTCGGACGCTCAATTCGAAAAACAAACCTCACCACCGCGATTGGGGCGCGATTTCGAGTGAAATGACATATAACTCGTCGAAAACTACGCCGGGCGAAAAATCGCCGCCGTCGCCGGAAAACCCATACCTGCCCAGAAAAATACATGGCATACATGGTTTTGAAGATCTCGACGATTCCAACAACTTTCCAGTTATAAGTTAAGGCCAATTTTGACCGGAAAACCTCCAAAAATCAACCCAAAGTTCCAAACCCTTACCGGAATTTCAATTCGACGGATCTCTCTCCTCCGGCCACGGCAGCCTCTCAAACCACTTGCAATAGCTTCCTCTCATTGAGGCTAACAAAACCCCTCAAAGAGGAGCCACCATCGCGGCCTCCACGTCGCCACCCGAATCGAACAAAACTTGCCAGAATTTCCCCATTTTCGCCGCCACTTTTCTTCCTCCTCCGGCCACCACAGGAGGTGATTCACCTACCAATCCGAAGAGGAGCACGAGCCCAACATATCTCGTGAAGAAACCATACCCAAATATGGCCGGAATCAGCCTCCACGATGAAGAAACCGATCAGCCCCAAATCAGCCCAAATGGGTCAACCCACCCAGTCAACCCAGCTTTCCTAATATGGCAGGTTTCCCAAACAGGAAACCTCCATATATAGACCTTCTATTATTGGAAACTTCTTATTACACATTTCGGTAAACTTTGAACACCCGTAACTTCCGCGTCGTAAACCCGATTTTGATAATTCTCGCGGCAACAAACTCATCTCGACATGTTCTCCAATTACCACCCGAATTCAAGCGCTTCGACAAATCGAATAAAAAGTCAACTGTTCAATTCAAACATAAACTTATCCGATTAAATAATCGACGATCGGAAATATTCACAACATAATCCTCGTAACTCGAAATAATGCTCCGGAAATTCCCACAAACTCGAAATTAAATTCTCTACATCTTCCGTGAAGAATCCGAAGCCAAATTCTCGTCCGGTAATTTAGTCGTTAAGAAATCCACCAATTTAACCCGATTCCATCGAAACTTCAAATATTCATAACTTATTCCTCGGTCATCCAAATAATGATCCGGAACCGCCCACGAACTCGAAATCTCGCGTACAATGACTCTCGAGAAGAGACTCGGCTCCAATTCTTGGCCAATGATTTAGTCGTTATCAAGTCCGGCGATTCAAACAACTGTCAGAAATCTGCGATTACGCGCAAGCTCGTAGATTAAGCTGATTCTGTTCTGGGTCGTCACATCTACTCTACTCGGAAGCATCCAAAACTAATGTCAGCAATATTACTAATTTGCATGTAGCCATCCATATGTACATCCTACCCTGAGTTTTCATTTTGTGTGCTACAAACTGATTTGTTGGAACTCATATTTGCAGTTTGCTGGAAAGAGAAAAAGTATACGTGTTTAGCTTGACAAAATATGCAAATAGATATTCAAATGAGTTATGGATGTTTCTACCTCACGCAGGTCAGTGATCTACGCATTTTGGGCGTATTAATTAATATATTTTCTCTACATTTTTACTTTGTTAATTGCTTAGTTTTATTAGTTTTGATTCATTTTATTGTTTTTTGGTTTTTGTCAAAAGAGACGGAGTAAAGAGGTCTACAAGCATTTGAGGCATGGGAAACTGGAGCAAAAAGAGGAGTGAAGAAATGTTGCAAAAATTCCATTGATCTTGAAGAAGAACAAATGAAAATAATGCAAATAAAGAAGAAGACAGTTCTCCTGCGCAGCACAACCTTGCCGAATTAATAAAGGGCTATTGGGCCAAATTTTTGGAAAATATTCCAAAATGATATGGATATGATTTGAGGCCCAAAATATGTGCAATTAAATGGTATTTTCGGGCAAGAAGAATTGGAGAGCAACAAATCCAAAATTTGTTGAGATTGGGATTCCTAATACTAAAAAAGGAAGGAAATCTGAAGTTACAGGATAACATACTTCTACAGGCTGTAGAAATCACGAATCAACTCCGATTGAGGTGATTAAGGAAGATATTTTATATCCCTCAAAAAGATCTTTCCAATGCCGCAAGAATCACACAATTCGGATATGTATAACTCAAGAAAATCGCGTTTTACTACAGGAGGTCAGATTTCTCCGAAATTAATGTGGACTTCTTGTTATGGTAAGAAACAACATACCCTTCTCCTATATAAAGGGGAGCTCGGCCTCAAAGAAGATCATCACTCATTCATATGCCCGAGCTCTGCCAAACACTCTCATCCTCCCCACAAATCAAGCCGACATCCTCAAGAAGCCGACTATACCATCATAACGCTGCATCTCTTCTTCCACCGACGTATAGGGGATTCCGAGCGTCTTCCACCAAAGAAATCTAGTGCTCTTGAGTAACCTTAGGGGATTCCAAAGCTATAAAAGTGTAACCATGGTCTCTTTACTCTGTAGTCTCTTTTTGTGTATTAAACTTGGTTGTGTGTTTTAGATTATTTTATTTGGATTATTTTATTTGGTTTCATGAGTTATATGTCTTTCAATAAATCTTCCATGTGTTTTATTACTTTTATTCGAAACTTGCATGTGTATTTGGTTTTTAATGCTTTGATTTTAGATATAGAGGATTCCGAGTTTAAATCAATGGTGTATAGGGGATTCCGAGCACAAAATATGAAATATGCATGTGTTTTGAGAATTTGAGTGATAGAATTTCGTAGGTTGTTGAGAGATGTATATATGTCATGTTTGAGTGAATGTAAGAAATAAGATGATCACTTGTAAACAAGGTTCTAAAAAACACTAGGCGACCCTAGACGGTGAATACACCTTCGAGCGCCTAGGCGGCTAGACGTGGATTAATCGGAATTAGACGTTTTTTAGGCGACTTAAAGGCGGTATTAATTCAATATATATATATGTGAAATAATGAATATATAAAATACTTGTATAATAAAATTAGCAATAAGTATAGTTTAAATTTTCATAATCTCCATACAAAAATATATAATATAGAGTAATAATCTCAAATCTCAAATTATTTGAGTTTTAAATTATTATTATTTTCACGCCCAGCATCGCCTAGGCTCGCCCAGGAGCGCCTGAGAGCGCCTAGCCCGCCCAGAGAGTTTATTCCCTCATTTAGCTTCGCCTAGCGCCTAGACATCGCCTAGGCGGTCGCCTAGGTCTCCTTTTAGAACAGTGCTTGTAAATAATAGATTAGTATTTTATTTTCGGGTCAAACATGTTTAAAGTCTAGATTTCTGGATTGTTTACTTGTCTACGAGTGAAGTATGTTAGAAGTTTAGGATCTTGATATGTTTGAACCATAAAACATTAAATTCCGTAGATATTAAAAACCAACTTATAAACCTCCCATACATTTACTTTTCTGTTTACAAATGTTGTCATGCATTAGTACCCTCAATCCCCGATTAAGAACGATCCATACTTATCAATGCTACATCTACAAAGAAGGGTTTTAAATTGCATATGTGTGAGATATGTGTTGAGTGTCTACTTTGTGTTAATATTTGATGCATGTTTTACACGTTATTAGTCAGTAACTTTGATCTCAATATATTTTGAATCGAGTATTTGGAGAGAAAACATCATCAAAAAATACGTCACGATCAGTTTCTAGAAAAAATATGTTCATCCTTTGGTGGGATACAATACTTGTAATTCAAGTTTGAGTTTTTCAGTGATTTGAATTATTGACAAACAGTATCCACAATGTCAGTAAGTGTGATATCAACACTTAAAATATCCATCACACCTTCTCGACCGTGAATATATTTCACAATGATTGGAGATTGTGTTGTTGCCATTGAATACACTGCAAAAAAATATTCAAAAGTTGTTAAGGAGTTGAAGAAACGCATATAACAATTTTGATTAACTAACAGTTAGGTCTGATACTTCCAAGAGATAGGTTATCATGACAAATAAACCAACACATAATCAGACAGATACTCTAACAGATATCCAAACCGATCTTCAAAACCAAAATCAGATCCATACCTAATTGAAAAGCAAATTGATTAAGCTAATTAATACTTTCATGAAATCGAGTAATACAACTACGAACGGAAACATTTTCGTGCAACATCAATTCAAATCATCTATCATATACAAAAATATAGTGAAATTAGATATACAAAAGTATTCAACATATGAAATCATCAATTGTGTCGAATAAGTTTCTGCATAGCAATTGAGAGAGAGAGAGAGAGAGAGAGAGAGAGAGATTCTCTGTTTTCTAGGAAAAACTGAGGAGGGAAGTGAGAGTTGCTTCGTAAATTTCTATTAAACTCGACAAGAATTCAAATTAAGAAAGGAATGACAAAAGCGGAAGGTGAAAATTGTGTTTTATAACTTTTTGGATTTTTTTGAGAGAAAATGATGTCAGTTAGGATTTTTGAAAAAAAATAGGGATCATAAGTTAGACATTTTTTTACTGTAGTATAATAATTTAAAATTTTTTGGAAATCAAATCTATTTTTGAACTTTTAAATAATTTTTTCTAAAAATTAACTTGGAGATAATTCGTAGATTTAACTGTGTTGGACATGTGATGTTGGGCTATCTATTGACAGAAGTTCGGGAGCTGCTTTCGATCATCTTTCTATCTGTTTTGCCTAATTGGCCCATCTGGTATTGCTCTGCAACTTATGAAAGCCACTAACCACCCACTGACCCACTCCATGAGAAACGGCACAAAATGGGTGAAAATGTACGAGTCCAAACTCCATACCTTGCTTAGTTACTTGGTCCACAGCCCACAGCCCACACCATGGTAATCTTCACAAAGTGCACGAGTCCTTAACTTGATTTAGCTCCTCATTTTATGCATTGTTAGACATTGGTCGTCCAGTCGTCCTAATTTTGGTTTTCCTTAGTTTCTTGTTTGTGTTCTTAACCTATTACATTGTCTCGGCTTGATCCTGTCCTCTTTGTAGTAAAATTTATCTTCTTCTCTTCGCTTAAAAGTTAAAACTATCCAAAGGTTTTCGAGGAAAATTATACATACTTGAATTGTATGTAAGAACTTCAGTCGGTTTGGTCTGTTTTTGTTTCAGGTTTTTCAATCATCGCATTACTCTTAACCTAGGGCTGTATCGACTTCATATGTTATGGTTAAACATAGATATACTGATATACGCAAGACATTTGGTTCGATGGCATCCTTAAAGAGTTGAAACATTATATTATATATATAAGTCGATAGAGAAATAGATTTAGAATTCTTAACTTCATCTTCTGTGTGTCACATCCATCTTATACGCGTGACCTGCTCCATGACCATGTAACTAACTTGCAAAACACATGCAGAATGGTTACAAGTTTGAACGTGCAAAAAGCCCTAATGATCTTGTCGATCTATACCAAAAACACTAATGCCAGCTATTGATCCATACCGGCGAAACCGCCTTACAGATTTTGCTCGTCGACACTGTTCAACCCACATGCAATGCTCTACCTCGTCAAGCGGTATGCACATGCAGTCTCTTATATTAGCAAGGTAATTTCTACCTAGGGTTTGGTAAAGCAACCTTTAATTTCCTCGTTTAAATCGATTCGATCTACCCAGGTGAAGTTAGGTCGCACAGTGAGTGTCACAGAGTCGCAGACCCCGCGCTGTGATGATGGAAGACGACGACTAAGAAACAGCTTTGTCGTACTCACCTCTCGTTCGACACGTTCGTACTTTAACGCCGGTAGACCGGTACAGTTTAATGAGTATGGGCCGGTGCAGCGTGCCAGCGTGGGGCCCGATAAACGCCGGGAGTGAGGTGAAATGATGACGTCACTCAGGTCACTCCGATGACTTGGATGTCTTTGGCCTGGCTTTGGGGGCTCTTCTGCAAATCTATCTTTCAATCTCAATCGATTTCAAATCAATCAACTGGTGAGTGGTGAGAGAGATGACTTGGCAGACCAGATCAGACGGCTGACAGCGACGCCGGTGTGAGGTTCGCGCGCCCTGGTGAAGCATTGTTGCGCGCGAAACGCGGGTGCTTCCTTTCTTTCTTTTTGGTGGATCACGGGGCCCGCACTACGTGCTGCAGGCTTATCTAATCACAATTTACTTTTACTTTCTTTTTTTACATCGTTTCACTTTTTCATTTTCTTATCGACATCGAATTGCATCTATAGTTCTGTACTATGTACTTTTTGTAATGAATAGAAATAAAAATTATGAAAAAGTTAACGATGTTGTAAATAATCACTGTTTAAGTTAATAGTCACACTGGTCTGGTCACACATGAAATATAGAAGTGAATAATGGATAATTCTAGAACGCATCTGTTCGATGCAAAAATATCTCCCGGGAAGAGATCTTTCTCGCGAAGCAGTCTCTTTTATCTCGGATGTCTTAACCGCGTGGGCCGGTCTATCCTGTATGTGCTTCGTATGCTGGCTTGCCACCGTCTCTTGACGGAATATGGACTGATCACAGCCGCCTGACTTCTAATATTAAGCGATTAGAACAGGGAGAGCACCAACCCTGCTCGAATATGTCCTTTTTGCCTAGAAACCTAGGACTTTGATATGTGAATCTCTCGCTAAGCCTTGAAATCGATACTCCACACGTCCTTTCTCGTGCAAAGCAGAGCAATCTCGTGACAGAGTGTTGAGAACACTCGCTCCCTTTGAGTATTCAAGCTCCCAACTTACAAGTGAGCCGCTCTTCAACTTTCCGGTTGCAATTGCTTCCTTGGAGTCGTAATACCTTCACTCGATAGGTGAACGACACTCAGACCTTCTGGTTGCAAAGAAGATAGGAATCTCGAGGACGAGATAACCGTCTAGGTTTGTTTGCGTATAGCAAGGTTGATTGATCGATGGGGAGGGGGGGGGGGGGGCTCTCATAAGATCCTTGCTCTTCTTATATACTCGCTTAATAACAGTCATTCACTCAATGTCAAATTCTCCTGCTCTTGTAATCACAGTCTGAATATAACACCAGCATACGTGTCGTAATCACTCATAGATCTTCTAATTCCATCATAACTACTCCAAGAGTTCTATACAAAACCAAAAAGTTATGACAGAAAACAAAGCCGCATGGAATCAGCTAATAAGACATAGTTCCAATAGAACTCAAAGTCTTCTTCTAGCGAAGCTCGCCAGACGTTGTATAACTTCGACTCCTTCACATAACACCACTAATATAAATAATAATAATAATAATAATAATAATAATAATAATAATAATAATAATAATAATAATAATAATAATAATAATGGGCTGCTCGCATAAACCTCGGCCATCCAAGCCCAAAATGAAATTCTTTATTTAGGCCCAAACATTGCCCCTCAGGTCTTGAACTTGGAAACTTTTTGAACAAGCGAAAAGACTTGAATATATCTTGACCAATGTGCCCATTGACTCTGAAACGCTACATCACCACTCGAACGCCACGTCAACCAACTCTTCAAAAAAGTATGACGCTCGACTGACACCTATATAAGAGCAACAGTCCATATCCACAAATTTCATCTTTCAACAAAAATCTTTTCACTTACTCAGAGCCCTGTACTTTCTAACTCTCTCAGTCAAAAAGATTAAACCTTTCTTTCTTACTGCCGTCAATCCTTATTCCATCAGACCAGAAAAAATGCCTCCTCGTAAAGACATCTCCATCCCTCATGAAACTCCTGACGCCAAGAAATTCTCCAGACAACTCAAGGAAATCGCTAAACGACACAACCCAGACGCCGTCTGCACTCTTACTATAGACCCTATAACAAACACAGGTCTGCTTGGTCCATTTCTGGACACTCCATTAAATCCAGAGCTTTTCACCCATCTTCGTAAACCCATCTGCAGTTCCTCCCTCATACTCCAGGCAGATCCTAGAGCAGACCCAAAGGAATGGACACAAAAAGACACTCTCTGTCTTATTGGGAAATGGCCACATTCAAACTCAGACGACCTCGCTTGGTACCAACACCGTCGTGAGCAAGACATCGATAGGTGGGAGATAGCCGGAATTGCCCAGCTCATAGATTTATGGTTCTCCCGCCTGGAGGTAACAAAGCCCCATTTTCCACAGCCATGTGCTTTTGGGATTGCACAACAAACTATTTTCGACTCCCTTGTGGTGACGTGAGCATCACAATGCTCGATCTTTATACCATTTTTGGAGTTCCTGCCTCTGGCAACATTTGGGCTCCTCAAGATTCTTTTCAAACAACCCACCAAGCATCAACAGAACGTTCTCCATCCTACTTTTCCTGGGTAAAACATTTTGCACGCGAGGAAGAAGATACACCACAAGGAGGAATAGCCTTCCTAGAGTATTGGCTATCGAAGTACGTGTTCTGTTCAACCTCTGCAAAGACCACTTTGGAATAGCCTACATCTACTATGGCCTCAGACGAGTATCTCTATCGAAGCTCGATTTGAACCAATCAGGACCACTGTGGATGGTTGAACTCTGGCTGCAAATCTACTTCTCATTCTTCTACCCCTCAGCAACCCCTCACTATGAAGAACAAGTGATGTTGGGTCAATCATTGGTTTCTACCATGCCCAGGACTAAGCAATGGTCCTATCTCAACTGCTTCAAGCATCTTTGTTCGCATAAGGACTTCCCTTATACTGCAGTTGAGAAAATCCTGAGTCGTCGACATCCTGGCCTCCTTGCAAGTGGATTTATGCCTTCTCCTGAACAAGATGCTCACTCAAAGGACTTATTCATTAAGTTCAACACTTGCCAGGACCTGCAAATCCCAGACTCAACCAGCTCCGGGTATGAGCTCTATGCCCCAAACCACTTCTGCAGACAGTTTGGGCTTAGCCAAGACGCTCCTATGCCCCTCGCCTGTTCCGTTAACAAGTATACCCTCTGGCGAGGAAACAACAAGCCTGTTGCAGCAGAAGCATGTGATGAACACTTTGGCTTTCCACTGGTATTGCTTCCAACAATAACAAAGCCACTGTCGATATCAAGGTTGGTCACCCCATCGTATCTCACCTGGTACTCCCAATTCTGGGAAGAGAAACGAAACCAAGGGCCAGACCAATGCTTCGCTGCCATTTTCCATAAGTTCAGCCAAAAATTCTCACTCAAAGTAGACTCGGCTGCACTAACCGGATCACACCCCAGCACGGGTTCTGCCCCATGGCCACAGGTATGTTTTTTTTATCAAAAATTGCCACATATATCAGCAACTTCTTGGATCATAACTGACCACTCCTTTCTTCTTTGCACAGTACGACCCTGTACCAGATGTGACTGTGGCTATTCAATCATTTAGGAAGAAAAGGACCAAGCGTTTTAGCTCCCCTGTAAGTGTTTCAGACTATTTACTCATCCAAAGCCAACTAAAATTACCACTGATCCTGATACTGACCCCAATCTCTTAACAGTCTCCAAAATCAAAGAAACTTAAATTGAGGAAACGAGGGCCTGAAAGTGGAACTTGGATGGGGGTTAAGGTCCCCAGCAAGGATAAACAAGCAATCCTCTCTGCTCAAATCTTCCTTGCCTCATTTGATCAAAGGAGCAACGAAGCCTCAGGGTCCAATGCTTGCTCAACTGTGGCCTTTATCATTGCACACTGGCTATGTGTAAATCCATATAGCACCCCTACACTCTCCCAATTTGATGATCTTCTACTTCAAGGCTCCAGGGAGTGGCAGGAATTATGCAAGGACGAGTCTCTTGCGAGCCAGTTCCCAGACCAACATTTTAATCTGGACACCATCCTGAAGGCAAACATCAGACCACTTCAGTTTTCGCCTGATGGCTCCTTCATAGGGTGCTTCGATACTGAAAGGTTCAAAGCTCTGGAGGGTTTTTCCTCATTTGATAGCTTATGGGAACACGTCCAGAAAAGACAAAAGCCACAAGTCTACATAGTGAGTTGGAATGATCACTTCTTTGTCCTCAAAGCTGAAGACAAGGCGTATTATATAATAGACTCACTAGGAGAAAGGCTTCTTGAAGGACACGGTAAAGCCTTCATTTTGAAGTTCGATGATTCCAGCACCATATATAGCAATGAAGACGAGACTACAGACCATGAGGTCCTCCACAGCCACAAAGAATGCTGCAAAAACTTCATAGCCCAGTTTCTTGCTGGAATCCATCGAACAGAACTTGAGGAGGAAGAGAAGGAAAATCCTGTAACTCTTGACGTTCTACTCAGGCGTCTGCAAATTGAAGTTCAAGCCTGCTTTATTCCTTCCTCATCTAGCGAAGGTCCCAGCGCCCAGAATGAACAAATCATCCCCTCGCCAAAGCTCATAACAGAACAACCACAAGTCCTGGTCAAGAACAACCCAGAAGGCGAAAAACCAAGTCCTTCCTTGCCAGAGGAACAAATTCAAGTTTTTGAAGAAACACAGTCATTGTCTCCCCAACAAGTAAGAATTCTGCATCCCTACTTCTGGATTAATGATTTTTAAATTAGTCCTAACATGACCTGACATTTTCATTTTGAAGTCCAAACATGTTCCTGTGGACCTGGACGTTCCCGAGACAATACCCAACAGTCCCAGGAACCAGGCGAGCCACTTGCAATGGCCACTGAAGATCAACCTGACAATGCCCCAGGTGTCAACGATGAAGAATCCATATTGTTCGAAGAAAATCCTGTCCCCTCTTCATCACAGGGAAATAAGCCTCAGCTACTTAGTGTTCTGGAATCAACCACCAAGCTACAAGAACTTGTAGGCAAACTGAGCACACTGAGCACTCCCTCTGACACCGTTGTTTCTCTTAGAAAAATTCTCTCCAGACACCTAGATTCCCCAGTGGAAATTCAAGATGTCATCAACCAAGTGAAAGCCCTGAAAACTACTGCCTCATAAGACTTTCACCCTCGCTTGGATGAGCTTGAAGAGAATCTCTCCATACTCCAGAGTCAAAACGAAGACTCTCAATGCCAGGCCCTCGACGTTGAACGTAAGAACGAAGCAGTAGAAACTCTGGAGCGACGAACTCAGCAGGAGAAAGAGAAAATTTAGAAAATTTTGGAGGACGTCTCAAGCCAAGGAAAAGAAATAGCAACTAAACGTGCCAGAAGAGTTGCCCTCCAGGCTGAACTTGCATCCCTTGATGCTGAAATAAAAGCAATGGAAACTGAGATCCCCAAGCATCAAAACAGCATGCCTCAAATTGTGATGGAAGGCGAGACTCAAGCTCAACTCTTACAAGAGGCACGCGAAGACGCCCACAATGCTCGCCAAGCAGCACACCAAGCATGGATGGCCTCAGAGACAACTAAAATCTTAATAAAAAGCTATATCCTCCAATTGTAAAATTTTGGGCCCCAGATGTAGGCCTTTTATTTGATCCGAACCACTAGACCAATTATATATTCAAATCAGTTTTTGTCAACAAAGTCTGAGTTGGGTCCAAAGATCAAATTGAACTTCTCCGATAAGCCATTTTCCTAATTTCATTCCAGCCCCTTTTTAGGCTGTAATTAATCTTGACTATTTTGATTGTTCAACAATAAATAGAATTGAATTCTTAAACTTGGAATCCGTATCGCGTCAAACGATCAAAATCTTTGAAATACGTTTTACCTGCCCCAAAAACCTTCTCATTTATCATGCACTTCTTGCGAGCAGATGAGCCGTCTTCAAGGTCCACTCTTATTTGGACACGTATTCTCTATTTTCAAGCGTAATTACTCTCGCGAAACCAAACCGTTGTGACTCCTGTCTATAAAAGGTTTCCCTTTTCTTTATGCTATGAACCAACACTTTCGCGAGAATGAACTACCTCATCGTTCTTTTGCTCTGGTCTTCCCATCTAAAGAAACCTCCAGATAAATCTTTCCATATTATGTTCCTTAGATAGCAATATCCATGCCCAAACCTGGACTAGATAGCAATATCTATGCCCAGGCATTGCCTTGGCTCTTTCCAGATTAAAGGAATCCGGAAGGGACAAGCCACAATCCCGAGGTGATGACTCCCTCACCTTTCCCCAGTGCACCCGTTCGGTATCCATATGCATTGGAAGTGGTATACCACTCCAATGTGGCCTGCAACGACGGGAAAAGATGAAGGCATCACCTTAGGAAGAATGCAACAAACGCCAAGGCAGGTGCATAGGTCTTTTGTCCTGATGCACCTCCTTCGTTTCAGATCCTCCCCATCCTCACCGAGGTCGATCTCTTTTTAAGTTGGTTTCCAAGAACAACTTCCTCAGGGGATGGCTTCACAACGCAGAGTTGAAAAACAAACTTATTTTCTTTTTATGTCTGTTGCTGATTCAGGTTTGTTTTCCAAATGGTATCAGAGCTTGAGGCCGCAAAGCCTTTGTATTCTTCCAAGTATTGAATGTAATACTGTATTTGAAATGTAAAAGTTCTTTGTATTGATAAACTCATATATAGTTTGCTCAAATCTTAGGCCACAAAAACTGGCTAATATGAACTTTGACTTGGAAGAAAAACCACAAAAATTACAAAATTTGGCCTCGGGTACAGGCCTTAACTTTTTAACCCCATACATAGGCTATTATAATGTACATGATCCTCGGTATGTGTTGCCCCTGTAGTTTACTTATGCGAGAGCATAAAGAAACTAGATTAAGCTATAATTGGAGGATCATCATACTCCCAAACTGGTTGTATGAATTTCTTAAGGTAACGACCATTTATTGGGTTCGCGTGTATCGTACCGTCTCGATCTCTCAAGCGAACTGCTCCTTTACCCAACAGTCGATCGATAACGTATGGTCCTTCCCATTTTTCTGACCATTTACCTCGTCCTTCAGTCTTCTCGCCAATAGGCAAAATGACTCTCCAAACAAGTTCTCCTTCTGCAAAACTCATGCCCCTTGTCCGTTGGTCATAGGCACGAGCCACTTTTTGTTTCTCAGCACGTAGACTATCATAAGCTTGGATACGTTTCTCATCTAAGTCTTCATGCTCCTGCCACATCGCTTGGACATAGTCTTCACTGATCAAGTTGTGTTGCTCCATCACACGTAAAGACTGAACATTAATTTCTAAAGGCAAGACTGCATCGTGCCTAAACATTAATGCATAAGGAGTTGTACTTGTGGGTGTTCGCTTACTGGTTCGATAAGCCCACAAAGTACTAAAAAGTTCTTTATGCCACAGTCTGGCATTGCTCGCGAGCATCCGTTTCAGGATATGAATAATGATTTTATTGCTCGCTTCAGCTTGACCATTGGATTGGACATAGTATGGAGAAGAGTGAAGAAAATGGATCCCAAGATCCTTCATTAGAGTATCTACTTCTCCAGACATGAATGCAGCCCCACGATCTGAAACAAAACTCTCAGGGATACCAAAACGACAAATAATACCTTCAAATAGGAACTGTCGGATGGCCTTTGCAGAAGATACCCTGAGGGGTCGAGCTTCGACCCATTTTGTGAAGAAATCAGTAGCCACGATGATAAACTTGTGCCCTTCAGATGAATGAGGGTGAATCATTCCTATTAAGTCCAAAACCCATCCTCGAGCTGGCCAAGGCTTGATTATTGGCTGTAATGGTAGTCTGGGCATATGGTTGACTGTACCATGTTTCTGGCATTCTTCACAACCTTTAGCGAACGTGATGCAGTCTCTGAGCATTCCTGGCCAATAAAAGCCATGTCTTCTTAATAACCATCTCATCTTGGGACCAGCCTAGTGTGCCCCTGCAATCCCAAGATGGACCTCTCTCATTAACCTTTTAGCGTCACGTCCAAAGACACACCGTAATAGTATGCCTTCTTCTCCCCTTCGATATAACTCAACATCCTTGAGTACATAATTGGGAGCTAAAAATCGAATCCGCTTGTCAGTTGGATTATTAGGATCCTAGAGATAAGAAATGATTTCCTGTCTCCAGTCCTTATCGATGTGATCAAGTGTAGCAACGTACCATTCATTTTTATCCTCTTGTCGTGCAATGAAAGATGGAAGGGTTCTTCTTTCAACCTTTAATATGCGTTCGCGTACTCCATCTTGCAAACTGATACCCGTTGCTAGTTGAGCCAACTCATTAGCTGCATAGTTCTTCTCGCGAGGAACATGACTCAACTCCACTTCTGTAAACAACTTTAATAAGTCACAGGCCCTCCTCGCATAAGGTTCTAATATTGGACCCGCCTTGTATTTTGTCTCAAGTTGTCTGATCACCAGTTGGGAATCTCCAAAGACATGCACATCATTGATCTCCATATCTATCAGAAGTTCTAATCCAATGATTAAAGCTTCATACTCTGCATGATTATTTGTGCACTTGAAGTCCAACCTGAAAGAATAAGAATAAGTTTGGCCGCGTGGGGAGATCAAAGCTACCCCTGCCCCAGCCATAGTACTCGTACTGGACCCATCAAAATATAAACACCAGGGGGCCAAATCAATATGAGCGAGATCCAGTTTTGGCCCGTCAACCACCTCTGCCATGGGATGATGAGCCAAAAAATCAGCCACTGCTTGGCCTTTGACCGCCTTCTGAGGGACATATTGCAAAGAAAATTCTGACAAAGCCAAAATCCACTTTCCAATGCGTCCAGGGAGAATCGGTCTGGACAACATATACTTCACTAAATCTGTTTGTGCAATAACACATGTAGTGAAGGAAATCATATAGTGCCTCAACTTACACCCTGAAAAGTATAAGGCTAGGCATAACCTTTCCATTGGAGAGTATCTCGTTTCACAATCGTTCAAGGTCCGACTCAAATAGAAAATAGCACGTTCAACTCCTGATGTGTCGTCTTGAGCTAATAGACTTCCAATGGAGAGTTCAGTAGCTGATATATACAGCTTAAGAGGAACCCCAGGTCTTGGGGGTACCAAGACAGGTGGATTCGTTAAGTAGGCTTTAATGGTTTCAAAAGCCTCTTGATGTATAGGCTCCCATACAAAGTCTTTCTGATTTTGAAGCTTGAGCAATGTAGAAAATGGTTGTGTTTCCCAGCAGCATTGGAAATAAACCATCGTAAGAAATTGATTTTACCTAATAGCCGTTGTAGCTCCTTCTTACTCCTCGGTGGGACTGCGTTGAGAACTGCTTGTTTCTTGTCATCCGGTATCTCAATCCCACGCTGATGAACCAGAAAGCCCAGGAAATCTTCTGCCTGGACGCCAAACACACATTTGGCTGGGTTCATCCTCAGTTGATGTTGCCTCATTCGGAGAAACACTTGCCTTCAGTCTTCAAAATGATCACTTATGTGTTTCGTTTTAACTACCACATCATCAATATAGACCTCCATAGTCTTACCAATAAGATCATGAAAGATCAGATTCATAGCTCGTTGGTAGGTTGCCCCTGCATTCTTAAGTCCAAATGGCATATCCACGTATTCAAAAACACCGGCAAAGCCTGGGCACCGAAACGCAGTTTTATGTCTATCTGCTTCAGCCACTGGAATTTGATGATAACCAGCAGTGCCATCCATGAATGTTAACATTTCATGGCGGGCAACTGAGTCAACCAACAAATCAGCTACTGGTATAGGGTATGCATCCTTTGGGGTTGCATTGTTCAAGTCTCTGTAGTCGACGCATACTCGCATCTTTCCATTCTTTTTCTTTACTGGGACAATGTTGGAAAGCCACTCATTGTATTTGGCTACACGTATAATCCCTGACTTGAGCATTTTCTCGACCTCTTCCTTGACTAGAATTGTTGTTTCTGTATTCATGCGACGCATCTCCTATTTTACAGGCTTCTTCCCTTCAATGATGGGCAAATTATGACAAACCAAGTCTGGTGACAGTCCAGGCATATCATCGTATTTTTCTGCAAAACAGTCTGCATATTCTTTTAGCAATTCAATAAGCTTGAGTCTTTCCTCAGGCTCCAAGAAGGTACTAATAGCCACAGAGATTGGCTCTTCATGTGTCCCAATATTAATGTGTTCGATGGGATCCTTGACTTTTGGAGGTAAATCATCTAGAGCTGCTGGAGCTAATTTAATCTCATCCTCCTCTTCAAAGTCCTGTAAAACATCTTCATCCACATATTCCAAGGCTGCTACCATTGGAACCTTCTCAAAGGCTTGGCTTTCTAGTAAAAAATTATGGTAGCGTTCGTATAGAGAAAGACAAGCCTCGATCTCTATATCTTATAGAGACCCAATCATGGAGAGCATCTGGATGGTAGCTCAATGGTGTAGGGTCTTTTACTATCCTGAGTCGCTTGAAGTATACCTCATTGAGCTAATTCAGAGGCCGTAACACCAACTGGGCGGCCCTTACCGTCGACGCTACATACCTCCAATGGCCTAAGAACACTGTGGTAATATCTGGCTTCTAATGCATTAGCAGAAACAGAATATGGACGAGGGTCAGCATTGACAAGCTCTGCTTCGCCTGACTCCATGTTCCAGAGTAACATCTGCTTATGAAGTGAAGATGGTACACAGTAGCTTCGATGTATCCAGTCACGCCCCAAAATGGCACTATATGGAGATGTGCATTCTACCACAAAGAATGTGTAAGTGCCTGAGGCCAGCCCTATGTGTACCTGCAAGAAGACAATTCCCAAAGTTTTAGTTATGCTACCCTGAAAGTTTCTGACACTAAGCGAGGTTTCTTGGATAGCAGACTTGGGAACACCTATTAAGGCCATGGCCTTAACAATGATGATGTTAACCGCTGCCTCTGAGTCCACTAGGAGTTTATTCAATTGAATCCCTTGGACTTGTCCTGTGACATATAACGGCCGCATGTGCATGGCCATGTCAATAGTAGGCTTGGAGAACATCATCCGTCCTTTTGTTTGTGATGAATCCATTTCTGGTACTTCAACCAGTGTTGAGTCATTTGGTAGCTCTGGTTCTTCATCTGGTAGTACCACACTGTTGACGTTCTGGGATTCACCTTTCGATGCTGACGGAGACAAAGCATATTTAGAAGATAAGACATACACCATGTTAATGGAGGAAATATCTTCGTCGATACAGGTAAGTGCTTCAAGATCTTCGTCTTCACCGTAGTCTACCAACTGCTCATCGTCGTCGAAGGTATCATCTGCAGCCAAATGTCTATCCTCGCTAGACATTGTAGTTAGTTCAAGATGGGCCACTTGCTGAATTGGATCCTCAAGGATAGGATCAACGACTGCTGGTAAAAGTGGTGGTGGTGTTTTCTCCTTGGGAGCAAGGATCGACTTTTGGGCCTTCGCTTGTTCTTCCATAATCAAAGGCCTAGGTTTCCATTGCAAGACTAGAGGCTTGCTTGGAGTATCTTGTTTCTGCATGGTCCCTGTTCCCTTAGGGGGTGTCTTTAGCCCTACTGTTTTCATCGTGTCGTTCTCAAAGTTGAGGCGTCTCCTTACTGGTTGTCGTTTTGAATTCTCACGATGAATCTCCTGAGTAGATTCAGGCTCTTTACCTTTAGTCCCTAGCTCTGGGTTTCGTTCGAAAACCCCTGGTCTTTGGGCTCTCACCTTAGGCTCGTGAGATTTCTTCCCAAAGACCACCAATGGGTTTGCTGCAAGGGTGTTCAATCTCCTTTGCAACACTTCTGGAGGAAACTCCAGGTCTTCTTCTTTGATGAGGCCAGCCTCATAAGCATCCAATGCTCTCTTGGCCCTACCAAAGCGTCGTTGAAGATTTCTCCTCTTGCTCGGAGTCACCTCCACGGTTTTTCCTTTCTCCCTTATATACCAAACATCCTCCTTTGTAATATTTCTTGAAGCTGGAGGAATATATGGCTTCGCGAACGTATTTGCAACTTTAGACTCGGGTGTTTTAGCCAAACTGTCTGTTGCTCGCGAGCGCTTGGGAGCTGGAGTATCCCTTTGTCTTATTTATGGAGGCTGATGATCTGTGTTCGAGAATAGTTCTGGGAAAGACTTGGCTGCCTGAGCCAGTTCTTCATAAGAGATCTTCAGTCCGCTTCTTAATTTACAATGTGCACAAAGGGCTACTGGCGATTCTGCTTTGGGATCCACCTTTTCTTTTCCTTTATTCCTTGGTGTGTAAGATGGATTCTCGCCAGCAGTTGGTTGGTCGTTGGACTGTTTTCTTTTATTTGATTTGTCACGTGTTAATTCCAACATTCCAACCATGGGCATGGGGGTGGTCAAGTTCGACAAGGGCTTTTGTTCTATTTATATCACTCCCTCGTCGATCAACTGCTGTATTTTATACATCAAATCTCGACAAGCAGCCGTGGTGTGACATCCCCACTTGTTGTGGTATCGACAATAAGGCAAACCCCTAACATCGTCAGGATGTGGGTCAGATGCTTCCCAATTGTCAGGGACCACAGCTATTTCTTCTAGGCATAGCTCATTGAATATCTCCTCTCGCCAAGACGCATCGTATGTTATACGTGTCCGCTTAGGTCGGACAAACGCTATATTTCGCTTAGCCCTTCGCCTGGACTTCGTCCTCGCGTGAGTCGGTTTATTTTGACTGCCCCCTGAAGAAGTTCCACTGGCAGGAGGAGTTGTAACCGGAGGAGATGGTGTTCTATGAAGATATTTTGGATGAAACTCCATCTCGCCCCCGTCTTTGATCACAATCACTTCCCAGTTGATCAAACCCTGGTTTTTATCTCTCAAGGTCGAACACATTGCTGTTCGATGACCAAAGTGATTGTGGAACCTGCAAAAGTGTTGGGCTGGCTCTGTATACCGTAGTTGTCTAAGCTCAGTAACTGGGTAAAAAGAGATAAGCCCCATGTCCCTTAGCCTATCAAAGAACTCCTCTATCATATCGATCTTGAATGAATAGGCTAAAAAGGATGATTGGTTCCAAGCCTCTACACCCTCAAGATTTCTGTTAGGTGATATCCATTCTACCTCAGCCATATTGACCTGTGGAGGAGGGAACGGCTCGGAATCCACTAGTGCAGTTGTTTTGGACGACCCTTCCAATTCTAACTTCCCTTCATTGATCCACTTCTGGTTCTGATCTTTAAGCTTAATGCAGTCTTTGGTAACATGGTTCCATGCTCCATGGAACTTGCAATATTTCTTACCATTTAATTGCTCAACTGTGGGAAGTGGACCAAAGTCTGCCTTGACGACACGCAGACTATACAACTCGTCCAAAATTTCATGAGCCATGTTGGCGTCATAAGTGTACTTCTCAAATTCTGGCTTAGTAAAGGCCACTGTTGAGAGCTTGATTGGACCTCTACTCTTCTGGAGCTTGCGGGGTTTTATAACTTTGTTTGTTTATAAATCAACAGCACCTACATGATCGCCATCAGAGTCTGATTCCTGGTCGTCTAAACCTTCAATATAAGCCACTATTTTTGGCTTCAACTTATCATAGGTTCAACTACTATACGTCCCTTTGGACGCGTTTCTTCTGTTATCTCTCTCTTGCATGTTGCTATGAGCTTTAGTCACAGCCGTGATGAACTCATTCAGAGAGTAGTATTTGCTGTTTAAGAATAGCTGATGGAACGTGTCCTCCAGACCATTCTTGGCCATCTCAACCACCTCTTCCTTGCTCAGAGGGGTCTTACATATATTGTACTCTGACCGGAAACGGTGTAGGAAGGTGACTGGATATTCTGTCACCGATTGGCTCAAGGAAGCTAGCTTTCCAACAGTAGTCTCTGGCCTTACTGTTCCAAAGTGATCTATGAACAAGGCCTCCATATCCTTCCACTCACTGATCAAACCCTTCTCTATTCCGGTATACCACACAAGGGCTGATCCTGACAACGATGAACCAAAAACTCTTAGTTTGAGCCCTTCGTCCTCGGCAAATTGGCCTAACTGCAAAGTAAAATAGGCCAAGTGTGTTGCCGCATTTGCATCGTCATCACCAGAGAACGTCTGGAAGGTTTGGTGTTTGTAAAATTTTGGCCAACGCCACTCGTTGGGGTCGTCTTTCATCGGAGGAAACGGTGTTTCGTAAGTTTCATGCATCTTAGATAGTTGTATGTTACAATCATCTAAGAGCTTATTTAACCGTTGCTCCCAGGCAAGAGGAAAAGACTCCGCCTGCCTAGTTTTCTTGGCCAAGTCGGATACGGATTTGGTTAAAGATCCTATGTCAATGTCTACCCTTTGTGATAGAGTCGCCGCGTATCGGCGGTATTCCTCCAATATTTTTTCCATTTGGCGAAGGATATCTACCCGTAGTCTGTCTTGACTTTCTACCAAACTAGTCACCTGGGCCCCCATGGCCTCTCTCTCCTCACGATCTTGATTTAATTCTGCCCGTAGTGCCCCGAATCCAATTGTCGCTGTATCAACTAATTGGGCCTGAGTGGTGAGAAGTTCTGCCTGTTGCTCGATTTTCTGTTCGAGAAGCAACTGGTGATTAGCCTGGTGAACATCTCGCCTGGCTGCATAAGCCAGGTATTGTTCGAACGTAAGTCCTGTTATTTCCGCTTCATTTAAAAATTGGAAAGACATGATGTCTAAGTTGTAGGCGAAAATAACCTCAACCGCTTGATTACTTAATGAACGACACTCCGTATATGTGTGTTCACGGTAGATCGGTTGTGGATGTTTGCGACACTGAGGATAGATCCTTCGATAAGGATCTCCAATTGTCGCTTATGGATACCAAGAGATATATCCCATTGGGCGTGGCAAAATGTTCGATTTTGACACAACAGTGGTTTCTTGTTTAGAGACACGAGAATTGGGTGAAGTATATATTTTTTCTTTTTATTCTCCCACCGGGCGTGCCAAAATGTTCGATTTTGACACAACAGTGGTTTCTTGTTTAGAGACACGAGAATTGGGTGAAGTATGTCCCGAGAAGAGATCATTCTCGTGAAGCAGTCTCTTTTATCTCGGATGTCTTAACCGCGTGGGCCGGTCTATCCTGTATGTGCTTCGTATGCTGGCGTGCCACCGTCTCTTGACGGAATATGGACTGATCACAGCAGCCTGACTTCTAATATTAAGCGATTAGAACAGGGAGAGCACCAAACCTGCTCGAATTGGTCCTTTTTGCCTAGAAACCTAGGACTTTGATATGTGAATCTCTCGCTAAGCCTTGAAATCGATACTCCACACGTCCTTTCTCGTGCAAAACAGAGCAATCTCGTGACAGAGTGTTGAGAACACTCGCTCCCTTTGAGTATTCTAGCTCCCAACTTACAAGTGAGCCGCTCTTCAACTTTCCGGTTGCAATTGCTTCCTTGGAGTCGTAATACCTTCACTCGATAGGTGAACGACACTCAGACCTTCTGGTTGCAAAGAAGATAGGAATCTCGAGGACGAGATAACCGTCTAGGTTTGTTTGCGTATAGCAAGGTTGATTGATCGATTGGGGGGGGGGGCTCTCATAAGATCCTTGCTCTTATATACTCGCTTAATAACAGTCATTCACTCAATGTCAAATTCTCCTGCTCTTGTAATCACAGTCTGAATATAACACCAGCATACGTGTCGTAATCACTCATAGATCTTCTAATTCCATCATAACTCCTCCAAGAGTTCTATACAAAACCAAACAGTTATGACAGAAAACAAAGCCGCATGGAATCAGCTAATAAGACATAGTTCCAATAGAACTCAAAGTCTTCTTCTAGCGAAGCTCGCCAGACGTTGTATAACTTCGACTCCTTCACATAACACCACTAATATAAATAATAATAATAATAATAATAATAATAATAATAATAATAATAATAATAATAATAATAATAATGATGGGCCGCTCGCATAAACCTCGGCCATCCAAGCCCAAAATGAAATTCTTTATTTAGGCCCAAACAGGATCAAGGCCGGAGGCGGATCTATACGGTGGCAAACCCAACTCTCCTGGGCAGAAATTTTAGGGTCACAGCCAAAAAAAAAATCTGCTGGGCAGAAAAAATTAAAACCCAAAGCCCAAATGTTCAACCCAAAGTCTCAAACCCAATACCCTTATACCCAGCCAATTTTTCTATTCTCTTCACCCACTCTCTCTCTCTCATCTTTTTTTTCCTTCTCGATATCTTCATCAGCTCATCAGGGACTGCAATTACTCAATCTCTCAATCCCCTTCATCTCAGCAGCTCAACCACTCCCTCATTACAAAAGTATTTTTCTTAAACTCTTAACCCTCTACTTTGTTCCAAACCAAAATTGCGTTTTGAAAATCAAATTTTGGCTATTAGGGTTATGACTTATGATTTGGGGATTTCTCAATTCTGTCTAACTAGGGGTTATGAATTGGGGATTTCTTTCTAATTAGAGTTTTGTATTTATAGATTGAAAATGGAGTCCGGGAGATAATTGTGCAGGCAAAACTTTGATTCCTAAGGTACTTGTCTTAAACTCTTAACTCTTCACTTCATTTAGTTAATTGTTAATTTGAGATTGGGAAGGAATCCGATATATTTTTATAATGTGAAGTGATTGCAGATTGTATAATTATAATGTGTTTAGTGCAGATTGTATATTTGTATTATAATGTGATCATTGCATTGTATAATCTATGCTTGTTGGTTTAATATTTGAATAGGATGTTTGATCATCATTCCAAGAAACGAATGAAGACACTTTTTTCTTTTTATAAGAAAGATGTTGATAATCAAGAACCTACATCAGAGACGCTTATGCCTTGTTCTGATTCTCCTAATTCTTTGCCTGTAAATGAAATGGAAATTCCACCAGAAACTGAGTTGGATAACCCTCCGATCATAGTTGATGCTCCAAAAGAGCCTCCTATTCAAGCTGATCCTGGATTACGTCAGTTGATTTGTACATTTCCGGTGGATGAACAAGATCTAATTCGAAGGCAGTATCTCCTTATGGGACCTCATCAACCCAAGTTACAAAATTATCCACAAACTTTTGATGGACGAGATAACCGTCGTTTTCAATATAGATGGTTTAAACTATATCCTTGGTTGGAGTATTCAGAAGCTGGAAATAGAGTATTCTGCTTTCCTTGCTTCCTTTTTGAAAAAAATCCACCAAGACATCCTTTGTTCACTGTTGAAGGGTGCTGCAATTGGAGTAGAATGTTGGCCGGAAAGAGAGGAATTTGTGAACAACATACATGGCAATTAAATTCCGCTCATCAAAAGAATGTTCAAAGTTGGAGTAATTTATTGAAAACTTCTCAACATATTGATAAAGTGATTGAAAAACTTCCACCAGAAATTGTAAGGCAGAATAGGTTGCGTTTGAAGACAACAATTGCAACTGTGAAGTATCTTGGAAAAGAAGGCTTGCCTTTTAGAGGCCATGATGAATCTTCTAACTCTAATAGTAGAGGATATTTCGTTGAGTTGATAAAGGGTTATGCAGTTATGAATGAAGAGATTGCAAAAGTTGTTCTTGAAAATACTCCCAAGCATGCCATGTACATTGCACCATCAATTCAGAAGGAGATTCTTAGTATCATTGCTACCAAAATTCGGAATAAAATTCGTCAAGAAATTGGAGATGCCAAGTTTTGTATCCTAGTCGATGAGTCACTTGATGTATCTCATAAGGAGCAAATGGCAATTATTCTCAGGTTTGTTGATGAAGATAGGTTTCTTTAAGAAAGGTACTTTGAAATTGTAAGTGTTGAAGACACTACTTCTGCTAATCTCAAGAAACATATATGTAGTGTGCTTTCTAGAAACAATCTCCAAGTGCAAAATATTCGTGGTCAATGATACGATGGAGGTAGCAATATGCGTGGTCAATTTCATGGATTGAAGACATTATTCCTTCATGACTTCCCTTATGCCTATTATGTTCATTGCTTTGCTCATCGATTACAATTAGTTTTGAATGCATGTGCTAGAGATGTTCCTGATATGCAATTGTTTTTTCAAATACTAAGCTCTGTTGTTGCTTTTGTTGGCTCTTCATCGAAGCGTACAAATCTGTTAAAAGATATTCAAGAAGCAGAAATTGCAGAAAGTTTAGCAGATGGAGATCTTGAAACTGGAAAAGGACTTAACCAGATTCGTAGTTTGAAAAGAGCAGGTATGACTCGATGGGGTTCTCACTTTGCTTCGGTTAATACGTTGGTTCATGTGTTTAAAGAAGTTACTCAGCTTCTTCAAAGTATGATGACTGATAAAGAGCTCACTCAAAGTATGATGACTGATAAAGAGCTCACTGGAAGTATAAGAGGTGATGCAAAATGTTTCCTTAAGGCATTGAGGGCATTTGAATTTGTGTTTTGTTTGTTGCTCACTAACAAAATTATGGGAATTACTGATTTACTTTCTCAAGCCTTGTAGAAGCAATCACAAGACATTGTTAATGCTATGAATTTGGTTTCAAGTACAAAGACACTTCTTCAAGCATTGAGGGATGATGGTTGGGATAGTTTTTTCCAAAGTGTCCAGCAATTTGGTGAAGATCATGGTCTTGAAATGCCTAATATGGATACAGCTTATTCAATGGATACTGGCCGTGGTTGTCAACAACATGATGTTGTTACAAATGAATATTACTATCATTTTGACATGTTTAATGTGATTATAGATGTTCAGATGATGGAGCTAAATGACAGGTTCACAGAGAAAAGTATAGAACTACTTATATTGAGCTATGCATTGATCCTAAAAATCAGTTCAAGAAGTTTGATATGGACAAGATTTGCAAACTTGCAGAGAAATTCTATCCTGAAGACTTTGATACATCAGAGGTAAGAGCTTTAAGGTTACAATTAGAGCATTATAAGTGTCAAGTAGTTTTTGATAAAAAAAATTCAGAAATTGTCTTCTCTTGCACAATTATGTAGACGATTAGTTGAAATAGACTTAGCGAAGCTTTTTCCCTTGGTTGATAGATTGATTCGTTTAGTCTTAGCACTTCCTGTTTCTACTGCAACTACTGAACGTGCATTTTCAGCTATGAAAATTATAAAAATTAGGCTTAGAAACAAGATGGAAGACGGATACCTTTCAGGTTGTATGATGCTTCACATTGAAAAAGAATATGTGGATGATATTGATTCAGAGGCAGTGATTGATCATTTCGAGTCTATTGGAGATCGTAAAGCGCAATTCAGATAGAGTATCATATACTTGTAATGTATGCCTTATGGTATTTTGATTTACAATTCTTATATCTTTTTTGATCAAATTCTTGATGAATACTATGTAAGAATTGTGTTTTGACTTATCAAGAATTTTACCTATTGTTGATGAATTTTTTTTTCGCTCACCTAACTTTTAGACCCTAGATCCGCCACTAATCAAGGCTAATCATTTCAGAGTTAATTTCTAAGATTGTCATGTGTCACAACACTATTGGTTCGTTTTGTCGACTTTTATCAAATTTGATTGAGTTTATGATAAGTTCAGTCTAGAGCCAATTTCTATCTCTCTTCGATTCGCCTCTCTCCTCACCACCAATAATGAAGCACCGTCGCTACCTCTCCTTAGCTCTTTCTAAACCACAACTTTGCTCTCGAACCCTAACAATGGCTTCCAACGACGTCACCGCCACCTACCTCTCCGTTGTCCCCGACGCGTAGGACAACAAATACAGGTTCACGAGGCTGGGACGCATACGACTGTCATTGAGCTTGATTGTAGGAAGATCCTCACAGCCATGGACGTCGTCTATGCTCTCAAAAGGCAATGAATGACCCTCTACGAAATTGGGGGTTAGTTAGATCCGGGGATTTTAATCTTTATTATACTAGGTATTTTGTGTAAGAGTTCTTAGAAGGTTAGATCATATCTAGGTGTAATGGTTTGTGAAAATTGTGTGGTTTAGTTAGATCATCATGTGAATTGCGCCCCTACTTTGAAGTAATCCAAGTTTCCCATTTTAGTAAATCATTCATGCCACTTTGCATGTTTAATTAGCATATAGCTGCATAATTTGCATAATGTGGATTTAAAGATCTAGATTTCTTATAATTAGTTCAGACTATCCAAAACATCAAGTATTTGATAGTGACAATTTGAGTGTATTATGGGTTTATACTTTTTGGGTTTGTTTCATCTCTCATTCTTATAATGTTGAAAACTAAAGCATGTGCTCTAAGTCTAGTTCCATGAACTTCCAATTGGAGTTTTTGACTTATAGCTATGCTATAAGGACCGAAGGCTCTCCTAAATTTGAAGCTCTGACTCCGACCCGTTGCCAAAGCTTCTCTCGTCGACATTCAAAGCGCGCAAAAATGATATCTTGATCAAGTCTGTATCTTTCTCTTCAAACAAGAAGATCATCGATGATGGCAAAGAGATGATTGAGTAGACTGAGCTTATGATAAGTTCAATCAGATATGCATAGAGATGAAAAATCCAACCTCTTAAATTACGACACTTATCAAAAATTTATTTTAGCCCCTAGAGTGTTTATCCCTGGGGTGCATAGTAGCATGATCCATAAATAATATCAACTATAAGTTGAATTTTTTTGAAATGCACCCCAATACTAAGCACCATAAGTCTATTTTCTAAAAGTGTCGCGTGTCACAATAATATTGGTTGAATTTCTAAACTTTTAACAAGTTCTCTCTCTCTCTCTCTCTCTCTCTCTCTCTCTCTCTCTCTCTCTCAATGATGCGACGCGCCTCTGCGTATCCAAGCCAAATACATCAACGACACCGACACTCCACGACAGATCGTACATCGGCCTCGCCACCAGATCCCCCGATAGCGTGGCTTACCAGTTGTAAATATCGATCACATTACACAAATTCAAAAGCATCTTTCTTCCATGGTTTTGTTCGCCCAAAAGCGAAACAGATCCAGTAGTAGTGTAGTACAAATAATCATAGCAATAGGTGGATGGGTTTTGCCAGAATTGTCGTCACTTAGCTTCATCGGTGTTAATCCCAATGTCTATAAATTTTCCATGGATTTCTATTGCTCTGGTTAGTATTTGTGTTTTACATGAAACCTTTGTAACCCCATTTGGGTTTTGATGTTTTTGAGGTTTGAATTGATGCGGATTAAATTGGAGTTTGAGCTGTATTTAATTTGGGATGAGAAAAAATGTATAATGATTTTGCAAATAGGGTGGTTGAAGGGGAGCGCCGTAAAACTGGAGGTACAAACCATGAGAGAGAGAGAGAGAGAGAGAGAGAGAGAGAGAGAGAGATTTTGGCGTCGGCGGTTTACCAGCGGCAAATGTGATATTGGCGGCAATTTTTGCTGGGAAGAAGCTTTTTTCCATGGTTTGAACTTATTATGAGCTCGGACAAACTTAATAAATATTAAAATATTCATCCAATCAATCTATAACACGTGTAAGTTGGAAAGTTTAAA
Source organism: Geum urbanum (assembly GCA_946800695.1). Taxonomy (NCBI): domain Eukaryota; kingdom Viridiplantae; phylum Streptophyta; class Magnoliopsida; order Rosales; family Rosaceae; genus Geum; species Geum urbanum. Next base: position 74,951,027 of record OX327000.1, on the reverse strand, counting down.
CTCTGGACTCTGGAGTGCTTAGATCATGAATGCACAGTAGTCTGATTTCTATAAGTTATAGTTAATTTTGGAGAGTGACAACATAATTGAATAAACAGACCCAAATGTGTTTGGTGATCTACAACTAAGTTGTAAAAGTGCACCGAGAACTTTTTTGGCCGTTCATATAGCGTATGCAACTTAATTGTCAAAATAAGCTATTTTGTAAGTTTCCGATTCGGAATGCAGCTTACGAAACTGCAAATTAAAGCTTCACAAAGCAGTTGCCAGTTGAAGGTACATGTACTCCCCTAAAGTCAAAAGAGACATTGGTCTTTTTTGAAACTCCATGTGTTTCTATATGCCACCTTTGTTTAGTAACAAATTTTGAGATAGATCGAATTTATAGTGTGCAGAACAAATATAAATATAAGAGAAATAAATTATTTTTTATTTCTTAAACACAGTTCACAATGACTCACAATAATAGACTGTGACATGTGTCGCCACACCTGTTTATTGCTATATTTAATATTCATCTGAACACATGATTGAGATTGTGACATGTTTCATATCCTCTTGATCTTCGATTATAGAGATGAAATAGTCCATTTGTGTTCGGTGCTACATTCCTTTAAAACATTGGTTCATTTACTTTGTAACCATGCTTCTCAGGAATGACTCAGCTTAGGTGCTCAGGGACCTTTGAAGAGCATAACAAACTTGATTCATAATTTCATGATAAAATAGGTATAATGTTCATTAAATTTTGTCACAATTAAAAATTTGATCATTAAAATTTTAAAAGTATCAAAAAAAATTATTAAACTTCTATTTTGTCTATTAATTTAGTCATTATGTTCGTTTCGGATATCAAATTATGTTCGTTTCGGATGTTAATTTATTTTTCTTACCGATCTTCATACTTTTCATATTTATGCTATATGCATTTCTCATATAATTCTATCTATATATAATATTTGATAAACTTTTATGTTTAAAATTCACCCAACTCTTTTAATATTTTATAAAATTTAATGAACAAATTATCGATCGATCATAACAAAATCCAGTAATCATTCTAATCATTTTCCCTAATCTCATTACCAACTATTGCGAAACGCAGATAAGATAGAACTATAGATGCGCATAGTTCTCCATTGACATCAGATAGTACACCAACTGATCATCATTTCATACAAATTGATCATCAAAATCCAGTAATCATTCTAATCATTTTCCCTAATCTCATTACCAACTATTGCGAAACGCAGATAAGATAGAACTATAGATGCGCATAGTTCTCCATTGACATCAGATAGTACACCAACTGATCATCATTTCATACAAATTGATCATCATCCTTTCCATTTTATACAAAATATTAACCAGTGACCAAACGTACTAATACATACGCACCCATCCCACAAGTCTTATTAGTTCGATCATAGCACTTGTAAATTAAACGACAGCATTGATCTATTATAGTTACAAAGTTTCAAAAGGTCCCTAGAACCAAGTTACCTATCTAAGATCCACCAGACTGACCAGAGCCACTTCCTGATCCTCCAAGTGTTAAAACTAGACCCTGAAAATCACTTCTGTGATTAGGCTCTCTCACCAAAGATGAAGCTCTAACTCCAGTGAAAGGCCGAGCCACATGAGGTTGCCTGAGGCTCAGACCAGACCCTGTCATAGAATTCTTCATCTGCTGCTCGGATGGATCTGCGCCATTTGTGCTTGCAGATGGTTGTGCCACAGCATTGGCAATCTGACTCTGTGGAACGATTGACCCCCTTCCAATTACTCCAGGTACCACATTGCCGATATGACCGACTAAACATGAAGAGCTTTGTGGAAGCATCGCCACTCTTGGGAAGATCACAGCTCCCTTGGTACAAATGATTTGCAAAAAAAATTAGGCACATTGCTCGACATGTAAATTTAATTTTGAGAAGTTTTGCAATGTAGTAGAATTTGGAAGCTTACTGGTGTAAATAGGACCCCTCTGTATATCTTCCCACTAACAGTTGCAGTCATTAGGAATCCAGAGTCGAATGCTCCATCAATTTTGCCATGAACCTCGGCACCAATCTAAGCACCACAAAAAGTTAAAGAAAAAGCTGAAATTAGCACATGGATGAGCACCAATTAGCGAACAAAGAGGAAACTAAAGAGAAATGCATACTGGGTTCTGCATAGGCCCTGCAACCAAGGGTATGTGTTCTGCTGCTTGAAATTGCATACTTGGACTAGCCATGTTACCATGAAGACACTGTTCTTGTTTAACTTTCATTTGATGTGCACCTAACAAGGTGCTAAGTTCCTCGGGAGATCTTTGCTTGATAGTTCTGAGATCTTTGGCTGGAACTTCTAAGATCCTTAGGTTCGGACTCGGATCTAATTGCCTAAACATATGAATGCCTTGGGAACCTGTGGTTGAATCTTCAAGTTTAGGAGCTGGAGCCGGCTGTTGATCGTGATCTGAGTGTGAGGATGATGAATGCTGGGAGAGAGATGGAGAATGTTCCTCTGGTTCTAATTCAACATCCAATGCTTTTGCAGTGGTAGTTCTTCTCCTCTTAGGATGTAAAGTATCTAGATGAAAATATAATATAATTAGCAACGTCGTCTTCCTGTATACCAAGAGGCAGAAATGAATTTTATTTTAAATATGAACCTGATTTCAAAGAAGATCGTTTGGTTTCTGATTCAGATCTCTTCGCTGTCTCTCTTACTACCACAGGATTCCCCAAAAGCATAGGTTTCACATTCTGCTTAAGCATTTGGAGAAACCTCTTCATCATGACAGAAACATAAATATTGAATGTGTTGAAGTGACAGTCAAAACAAATCATGTACCGTGTTAAAATTTTCTCCCCTAGGAAACCTTCTCCTCTCTTGTTTCAAATGGCTTCCAAAAAGTTTGCACGTAAGAACTTTGTAATTCCCCTCCAGCTGTTCTTCTCCCAGCTGCAACATCATTAACTCATTCAGAGGGCGATCGTCCTCCCCACACCTACAAGTTCAAACCAGCAAATTAAAATAGAACTCAATGACACCATGAATGTACATGGACCTCATAGATGCTTTAAGATAGTGATGGCTAATTACCCTCCATAGACGGCAATGTTAGATTCTGTAACAACAGCAGTGTGAGAAAATCGCCCTCGTGGCACTTGGCCGAAGACATCAAGTTGCGTCCATGAACAAGTACATGAATCAAGGACCCAAACATCATCGTAATACTGTTTGTGTCCAACCCCTCCAATGACATAGACCTGCAAATCCTTTTAGAGGTCAAGCGCTTTCCCTTATAAGATCATCACATAGTGACCATTGAGGACGAAAATAGCTGAGTACACATGTATATTAAGAAAGAGAGAGAACATCTGTTTTTCTTTCTTTTAATTAGTGGCACACTTTCATAATCGATAATCTTTTAATGCGAAGATTAGAAGCAATTCTTTATCTAGATATCAACAATCAAGATGGATTTATTCAATTTCATGGACTAAATATATGCCTGCCCATATTGCATTCATTTATAACTTTACTTGCCTTTGTACCGATACTGACAGCTGCATGACCAGCCCTCCCACCAGGTGAAGATCCTTGAACTGCCAACTGTTGCAAAATAATTAGGGAAGCCTCATTCACTAAACTTGTTCAAAATAAAATGTATGATAATTCTGACAACAAAAAAAAACATACCCTTGACCAAGTCATTGAGTCCATATCGAGCACATCGACATCACCATAATACCTATCACCACGGTCACCACCATACACAAGCAGCTTCTTTCCAATTGCGGTAGCACTATGACTGTCTCTTGGAACAGGAATATCACCCTTCACCTCAGGGGAACTCCAACTCATAGTTTTGAGATTTAGAACGTGCAGATCATTCAAGCATTCACCTTCTCCACTTCCTCCGAAAACCACTAATTCTTCACCAAAAACAAGTGTGGCAGTGTGACTTTCGCGGGGTGAAGGTGGAGTCCCGGTACATTCTGGTTTAGTCCATTCTTTAGTCAAAAGATTCAGAAGATGAAAATCATTACACTTCTTGGTGCCACTTGTGCCTCCAAAAACTATCAAATGATTCCCAAGAACAACAGCACTGTGGCTATCCCTCGGACCAGGCCCTTCACCAGTAGTTACAAGAGTGTTCCAAGCCATTGTTTCAGTATCAAGCACAAGAACATCGCTGTGATGCATACCTCCACAACATCCCTATAATTACAAAAACAAAAATGATTATAGATTCTGCAGGTCACTTTGTTCCAAATTAAACACAAAATTTAGACCATCATTAGTTTGTGCATGGTTCATTTTCAAAAAATATATGGAAGAAAATTAAGAATTTTAAGCAAGGAATATTGAAAGGAAGATGCTCTATAAAGACAGCAAAGAAGGTACTACACTATCACCAACGACATAATTGTCCTACTAATTGGAGATACATAAACTGATAAACAACAACAGGTGGTCAAAGATCAAAAGGCATTCTCAAATCTAAATAAAAAGAAGAGTGAAAAAATGGAAAGAACAGCAACTAGTAGAAGAAAAGTTGTTTCGTCATAGGCCAAGTATTACCATATTGCATATTTCTAGAAGGAAACACAGAACTGCACCAAACAACAGAGTAAAGCAAGCACTCAACATGCAACAAGAAATATACTCTAATGAAGAAAAGATTCAACTTTACCACCTAAAACATTAACTAGTAGCATTTTCTGCAGAATTTTCATACTTACACAACAATCACATCAGTTTATATAATATATGAAGAAGCTCATGAAACAGATCAGTTCCAAGTGTAAGGAGCAAGATTTATACATACCCCAAAGACATACATATTCCCTTCAAAGTAACAAGCAGAGTGCCCCCATCTTTCAGAAGGAGTGAATCCCACAAGCTTAGGGTAGAACCACATTGCGTTCTTCCTTGCAGCTTCTTCTTCAACCCCCAAAGTTCCCATTATCCGCTCTCAGTTCTCTCTGCTCTCTGGGGAAACTCTTTCTCTCTGCTCTCTGGGAAACTCTAAGCCAACTCTAGAACGTAGCACTGAAGCACACAGCGGTTGCTTTGCTCTGCTTTATAATGACAAGGATGTGAACCTAAGAAGGAGATGGGGGAGAGTAATAAAGGGTCAAAGGACATTACTTGGCCAAGCGATATATCAAAACATCAGTGTCCAAAGGACATGAGAAGATGGGCGCTTTCAAGTCCAAATCACTGTGGCAACAAACAAGAGCCAACACAAAGCCAATGTCATCGTGGTGGTTTTCAAAAAAGAAAGTACATGTCTTCCCACGGGGTTAAATTTTTCTTCCTAGCAATGAAACTAGGCAAACATTCAATAGTGGATTGAGGCCCTTGGAAGGGATTGTTGTCGACTATTACCTTGATGCATCATTTGCTTCTTTATCTCATCTGTCTTGGTAAAACAGAATAAATATGTTCCGCGGAATATTTTCTATGACTTTTGATAGAAAGATTGTATTCAAGAGAGTTTCTTTAGGGATTTTTATATACCGAAATATCTACCGCATTAAAATCTTATTATATCTCATATTCTTAATTACTTAATAAATAAATAATATGATTTAATATGATAATTATCAAATTAAATAATAACATATTTATTAAAATAAAATTATAATTAATTTCAATTTAGTCTTCTACATTCGATTCTTATACTTTAAGACTTTACAACCAATTCATAATTAAAATAACTCTGACATAGATTCGGAGAATTATTAATCTAGTGATGTAAAATCATGGAAATCTGACTGGGAAGTAATATACCAGAGAAAGATAGGCAGAAGGTGGTGAGGGGTTTAACCTAGCTCTTTCTTGGCACAATTGTGTGTAATGTGGAGGTTGTGTACAAGTGTCTAGTCACATATCACACACACTTGTTGAGCTAATAAAATAATGATAGAGGAGTCGGTGTTGAGTGGGTTAATACTTAATAGGGGGCATTTCATTTCATGGAGCAGCATATTGGCCATGGAGGGAAAAGCAGAGGAGGAAGGAGGCAGAGTGAGGCAGTGTTTGGTGCTCGGGAAAAAACTCACATGGGGTTTCTCTGTTTCTTTCTTCCCTTTTTTCCAGTGTGAAATGATATTGGGATTGATGGAGGGGATCTCTATCTATCTATCTATCTGGTTTGGTTCTCTCTCACTCTTCTAGTCTAATATCAAATCAAACAGCAAACAATTTTCAAGGTGGGTTATTGATGCCATCTAGAAATGTCGCTTTTCTCAGGGGAAGTGAAGGGAAGGAACTTTGGGGCAAGTGCGGGTCTTCGTGGTATGGGAAAATTCTTTTTTCTTTTCTTTTTTTTGTTTTGGGAAATGGGTAGGTTTTGGTTTTTACCTCAAAAGATTGAGTGTTTTTCTTGGAAGTTGACCTCTACCCAACACACGAGAAATTGGTGGTTTTCCTCAAAGACTCATTTTGACCTCGGTGAATTTTCATCCTTATTTCCTCTAGAAAAATAAATTGAAATACATAAACAATGAATCCGAAGCTAATCTATGAATTCCTTTTACATTATATTGATTGTAAATACCAAATTTATGAACAAATTTGACCGTAAAATTTGGAGAGAAATAAGAAAGGTTAGGCTGGCCTTTAAGGTCAGCAAAATATCGCGAGATCAAGGAACTAATACCAATGCAAACACAAAAGATAACGGAAAGATAACGGAAGAGACGTAAAAAACGTGATTTTCATTTGGCGGTAGCTCAGTCCCCCCTCTCTCTCTCTCACTGCCTTCTTCATTCACGTGACTCATTGTAACTTGAATCCCACTGATTTTTCAAAACAAAAGTTTCACCCAAGGAGGAAAACAGAGCTTGGCCATCTTTTCGACATTGATGCTTCGGTCAATTTTTAATGCCCTTCTTTTTACCGGTTTTGGTAAAACCCAAAAACAAAGTATAGGTTTTAAGCATAAAATGACAATAATAAAAATATATTTTATGCTAAACTTTATAATATGTGGTTTGCACAAACTTATAAGTATTACTACGTTATGTTGTGTTCTTGGAATAAGAGGTCAAGCGTGACGTGTTTGCTGCTTACAAAGTCCGAAACCCAATGCCCGAGGATATGTAATTGTACATTAACCCGACCCGAGTACCCATGAGCTCTATTGGGTTCATTACCCAGTAGAGGAGAGGTTAGACCATATCCAATGATGGAGGATTTATATTTTATAATAATTTTTTTAGAAAAGATCTTTTTTTTATATTTTATAATAATTTTTTTTTAAAAAATCTTATCTTTAATTTATTTATGAAGATCCTAGTCTTATACCTTAAAATTAAGTCATATATTCTATTTTAGGTTCTATAATAGAATTTTGGATGAGGTATAGAACTTTGTAAAAATTGGTGGATCCAAAAAAAAAGAAAAACATGTAAGAAGAGAGAAAAATGAATTTTAAAATGAGATATGAAACTTGATGATTGGAAATGAAAAAGGCGTATCATGAATAATAATCCCATTTTATAAGTTCTTATAATAGAGTACATGACCTTGATGGTTGGAGATGCTCTTACCTATAAACAATGAATAACAGTTGATCTCTGAAACTTTTTGCTCTCATCATTTTGTTCCTAGCTAGACATGATAGAATTGCATGCAATAATTGTTCAGTCCGAGTCTCTAATAGTATGGCTCATAAGAAATCTGATCAAATCATTCTATCTGCTTTCCATACTGTTTCCATGCTTAACAATTATCAGACCAAAAGAATTGATTCAGCACATATGCAAAGCTCTATTGGCAATAAATGTATTGATATACAAAAAATGCATGTACAAGACTAGGTATTGCCTATCTGAGCTATCATCTATATCATACGATACAAAGATGTCTTACCAGTAGTCCAGTACAGCGGAAGGTATTACTGCATCCTCTTTCTGATCAAACGCAAATATCGTTGATCTTATAGCTAATGAAGTCAGTGACGAATATCTTACATCGATTTTAAAACTGAGCATCAAAAGAGAAAAGATTCCTTTGTTCATCTGTTGGATTCAACAGCCACCTGCAGAACATCCACGCTGCCCCAACTACTGATAGCAGTGAAAGCATAGCTAGGAATCCAAAATGAGAAACATCATTGGCAATAATCGCAACACCCAGCATTGCAGACTCTGCAAGACTAGCAACAGCTACTTCTGTTGTCCCAATGATATTTACTTTGGATGGTGGTATCCCAGTTTGAAGAATTTGTGCTGCCACAACATCATATGACATGTGTCCCAGCCTTGATAATACCTGCATACAGATGTAGGAGAACTTTTCATCTTGTTTAGAGGGAAATGAAGGAATATCCTAATAACTAGTGTTTGACAAACATGAATAATCTGGGTGTATCCGAGCACAATGTGGCATCCATATGTATATACATGCAGCCATACAGGTAAATAAGAAATTTCATAATAGAGTTTGAAAAGTGATTCTTACAATCAAGCACAAGAAGAAAAGAAGGGGGCTCTGCTGGGTGAGAGATCTACTACAATAAACAGCGACAGCAACAGTGAGAAGTGAAGCCTGAATTATCAATCCAGCTGCTCCAGCCTGTTGAACAAACACATTGAGAACTAGACAAAGAACACAAAAAAGACAAAAGAATCTACAAGGAGTGAAGAAGATGATGAAACCTTTAAGATGCCAAGTTTCCTAACCAGGCTAGCAGACACAAATGTTGCTGCAACACCCATAATTGCACATAGTCCACTGAAGCCGCCAATGATAGATGGGTTCAGACCTGAAAGTGTCATGACATCTTTGTATTAAAATCAGATTTCGATCAAAGAACCCAAGAGGGGAAAAAAGTTCTCTGAAGCAAAGGCATTTGCGAAAATATAAATATTACTATCTCTACTGAAGGGAAATAAATAGTGAATATGGGTTTCACCCAAAGCAGAAACAAAAATCCCGTGGTTCTGATCACTGCGCCTTATAAATGATCTCCCAGTAACCCAATTGCCCAAAAGAAACCCCTCTAGACAAGATTCTTAGAGATAATAATATTTATAGCATAACTAGACAAGGCATTTGCGAAAATATAAGTATTACTATCTCAACATGCAGTTATCAGTACGGCCACTAACTAGTAGCCATGACAGTGAGAAACCCCTCTAGACAAGATTCTCTCTTACTGTTTCAATGCATGTTGAGGAGATCTAGTTTGGACTGAGTTTGACATTCTCTTATATAAGTGGGGCCTCTATTTTATTGAAGTAGAGCTCTTTTCCAATAAAAAAAATGTAAGTGGGAAAAATATGAAGCGCGAAAATACCACTCTGTGTTAGATACGCTGTCATCAAACTGCCTGGAGTGAGTACAACATTAAAATAAAGCAGGACATAGGCTAGGCTTGCGGGAAGAACTGGCTGCTGTAAGTATTCCTTCCACCCAAGTTTAATAGCTTCCATACCTTTATCCACTGATATTCCACAGAACAAAACCAATTAGCCTAAAAGATTCATATTTGATAGAGCCATCAAATAAGACTTTCCGAGTTTTTACCTATATTGTTGGTATCTAGAAGAGGACCATCATTATATGTCCTACAGCAAGTTTGAGAACACTTGGGACGGTCAAGAACCCCACTAGAAAGCTTGTTGGTTAAACACGTAAGAACAATCTGAAAATGGGAAGAACAGATATGATGAGAGAGTTATCCAAGCCAAAAAGAAAAGAAGAGTACAAGACCAAGGACAAGAGCATTACTGCAAAAGGCAACGACGACACCATTAGACCTGTGGCAAACTTCATGCATGTTACTGGGTCATACTTTGAGATAAGAATGCCAAATAGTGATGCCCCAGCTATCTGTAAATATATAAAGGTACAAGTCTCCTCAAGATTCCAATAACTTATGATAAATTATAACAGCTCGTAATGTATTCATTCACTTGAGTTTGATAGAACATTAATAAGCAATTTTTAATCTGAAAGTAAAAGATGATCTTAAGTTAGCAAGTACCTCACAAAGTAGATCAATTCGACTAAGAATTGCATTTGCTTGAGCGAGTGCAATAGGCCTGTTCACTCCTGCCAACTGTTTTGCACAGAAATTCTAGTTAAAGCATGATGAATGTGAAGAACATAATATTGTATGGAACAAGGAAAGGCGAAAATAGGAACCTGCACCACCCAATCACGCTCTGCAGAAACTCCTAATGCTACACCAGATAGTCTCTCTACAGCCCCAGTTAATACAAGTACAATGAACCAGGGACAGAGAAGAAGGGATGATGGAGAAGGTGGGACTGAATGAGCATGAATTATCATTGCTGCAGATAATAGCTGAGCTGCTGCCTAAGAGACAAAGGCTAAGAAACTAAGATTACAAAAGTTTGTGAGAATTGTCCAACATTAATTTGATTTACAATAAAAGCTTAAGTAATACCTGGATAATATTAAGACAATTATACGCAGGCACTCTGGGAAAATGATCCATAAGTGTACCTAGTATAGGACCTCCAGCAATTATTGCTATCTGTTAGAAATGAAACTGAGCAAAATCAGAAAGAGAATTTTCCTCCCTTGTTGTTCTATTTACTAGATTCATACTAATAGCAACCTTACTAACGAAACCCATGACTGCCACTGGTAAAAGGCTAGGATATATCAATGCAATAGCAGAGGGCAAAGCGAAATTCCAAAATTGCTCTACCAAATTTCCAGCTAGACAACTAGCGTATAAAGCTGAAAAATATATCATTCAGGTCAGAAACACATCATTCTGGTATTTTATTCAAATGTTAAATACAAGAAAACTTAAAAGTATAAACATCACTATTTGAGGAAGGATCTAACCATATAATCCCAATGGATGGGCTGGAGTAGCTGCAAGAGTGTGTTGCTCCTCTCTTGACAAAACCTTAATGAAAGACAATGGGATGATAAGTCAATAAAGGACCTAGGATTATAAATACCTACAAAACGTTTAAAGAAAAGTGTGAGACTCACAGGCAGAGTTATCAAGAGACTATCCACATAGGTGTCTTCAGTTAGTAAACTCAATGATTCAGTCTCAAGGATATCAGGTGTAAGATGAACAATTGGGACTGCAGACTCGAACCCTACAACTGATGGTTCCTCCTGGATCTCATTTTCAGTGGCCACATTATTGAAGTGTACATCAGTGTTGGTCAATGAACACCTTGAATAGATACCACCGAATCTGTTAACATGAAAAAGAGATTAAAAGTCACATTCCCTGTTTCTCACAAGTCATTGATCAACAACGCAGACATTTGAATGATGTGTCGCCACAACATGTTTTTCTCAAATCTCAAGTGATGCTTAATGGTCTTCTTAGATTTTGTATCTTTCCTTTCCTCTAACTAGTTACTTATTGATTCGAAGTTCGTTTTTATGGCTTCAAATTTTGAGCTCCACAGATAAAAGGAAATCTGGTTTCCTAGAGTCTTCTCTCTAAGTGACTCTAAAGCTCAAGCAGCTAAAACAGAGGCAATCACATACAACACTAACTTGATGCAATTATCAATTGAACACTAGTCACGAACAAATAATAAAAACACCAAACAATGCACACTCTCCACAATGTACCCATCTTTCTTCACATTTCAGCAACCAAACACAGCACAGAAGTCACACAGCTAACACAACCTTATTAAAGATCAAAACTTTCAATGACTATAACTATGAAGGACTTAGATAATCACAAGTAAACATCTCAAACAACCCAAAATTCTAAAACTTGAGCTTTACCTGTGAGAACCAACAGAAACGTGGCGAGAAGCAATCCGATGTCGAAATCCAGAGGAGGAAGTGAATGACTTGAAATTGAGGGAACACTGAGAGAGAGTGACAGTGGAACCAAAAGCCAAAGCCATTGCCTTCGTTGCTTTAGTCTCCTAAACTTGAAACACCAATTGTGCTCTTGCTCACTCATGCAGACTCCAAAACTAAGCTCTACTCTAAAAATCTATGACAATCTTAAAGTTCTAATCTTTATTTTTTTGGGTTAATTTTCTAGTGTCTAATGATGAGAATTTGGTTTTGGTGTAGATAAATCAAAAGCTTTTTGAAGTTTTGAGTTTGCCTTACAGAACTGCAGCCAATCCCAAGTGGGTGCCTCTCAATCTCCATGAACAGCTTGAAACTCAACTCAAAGGTGGGTTCTTGGGGAGATGTTGAAACATCAAATGTGATTTTTTTTTTGTGGGTTTAGCTTTGGTTTTTCAAGGCCTTATCCATGACTGTCTCTGTGTTTCTGACTCCGCCGCTAATTAGCGGACAGTTCAAAGTAGTGGGAAGTTTTGTGTTTTGATCCTGTGGCCATGAAAATTCAAGAGCTGTGTGGGCCATTGGATTCGATTCGCAGGAGTGCTGACACGTGTAAATTACGAATTCTGATTTTCCCCCTAAGGATATGAATTTTGGATTGTGAAGAAGGAAATAAAGTGATGAAACTCTCCAAAGGAAACAGTCCACAGAAATGGATGCAATTGGGTTTCCAACCAAACTCCATTTTTCGTTTCAACTAGATGATTGCTTCCAACAATCATCAATAATGGATACAAGTCTATTGGTGCACATTTGCTCAATGCAATACTCAAATAAATTTTAATGTATAAAACATGTGTATCTAAAAAAATATAGAGTATAATTTGTAATAAGAGACTTGTTACCATGCAATACAATTTATACAAGACGTGCTAAATGATGGAGACTTCATGTCTTCGACCAAATTGAAAGAGGTTATTTGGGTTGCTTATCCCCGTTGGTTTATGAAAGAAGCTGTATTAGGCCATCTTCAGTGTTGGGATTATATTTAGTTTTGAGCTTTAGTCCTTTAAATATATTATTTTAATGAATAGTGAATGTTATATTTTGTGTCATCTCCAACCCGTAAGAACTATAATTTTAATTTTTATATTATTTTATTAATTCAAACTTTTAAATTTATATATATAAACTCATTCAAATCTATAGATGATCTGCATACATATTTTAATTGCTTTGTATTTATTATATGCATTGATGATTTATGTAATACATAAATTATTATTAATATTTTAAAATATTACATTATATATATTTATTTACTATATTACCGTTGCATATATTTTATTTACTGAAATTTTAAAAAATATATTTTTAATATTTTTAAAGTATTACACATGATAAATTTATTATTTTGATTATATTAATTTACAAAAATATTGTGATTATTATTGGAGTTAAAAAATTAAAATAAATTGATTAATTAAATGATGTCACCATAACATTTTAATTGATATGATCATTAATTAAAATTAATATTAGTCATTAAAACTTCAATTTAATAGTATTTAAGTACAATTGTGGTCCTCACAAAAATATGGTCATATATAACCCAACATTTAGCTCAATTGGGTTATCTTTAACATTTTTGGTATAGCCTTACTCTGGATTGAAGATGATTTTTTACTGATTCTGGGACTATATCAAGCCCTTAGCCCTGGATATGACCTTAGTGAAATAGTTTACTTCCCCAGTTAATAGCTTCTTCTCCCATGGAACACGATCGGACGAGAGTGATCCAGGTCCTTTGCAATCCACCTCCGCGAACGCAATCAAGTAGCTGTTCAATAATGTACCAATAAAAGAATCAGAAAACATATAAGCTGGTTAGCTAGCGTGTATTGTTTCAATTGAAGTATCAAGCATGGAACTAATAATCAGAGATAACTAAACTTACTCATCATTATTCCATCCTGCGTCCCAACCCTTTGGCTGGATAACATCCTCCATATATGTTGTAACAAACAACACTTTGGCGTATTGTCTGTATGCTCTTCCCAGCAGTGTTTGATCTCCTGTTCCAGTTATGTAACAATCCTTGAATACGAAACCAGTTTGATCGTTTTCGTCAGAGCGACCCTGCGCCGTGATATAGCCGGAACCTAGTGAATGTACATGACATTTTTGCAAGCGATTCGATCAAACTTAATTATGAGTGAAATTACCCTAAAGGCTAGGAACTTAGAATAAGTAAAGAACCCCAAAAACTATTGATGCAGGGAAACCTCCAAGAGGTGAAAACCATGCGGGGCTTTTAACAAAGCTCCGAAATCTTCACTAGAAATAATCAGTTTTACACAGATAAATAATACAATTAGAATAACTCCCTATTCTAACTTTGTATGTTCAAAACAATATATTAAAACTGATCAAAACAACTTTCCTACTCTTGTTAGGAAACCTCCTTGTTTCCCATATCATATCAGCTGCTTCTTCCAGCAAGAATTCCCTTCTACAAATCTCAACCTGTAAACCAACACTGACAAACAAACACAACCAGATGCACTATAGAATACACAGCTAGTTCTCAAATAATACTTCAGTATTCTGTCATAAACAATGCACACCGATTGCAAGTTTTAGAGTCCTATTTATACTCTAAGCATATCAATGTAGGATTTCCTCATCAAAACATAATCCTCCTGATCTTTAATCACTTTGAAGATAGGATTATTCAGATGAGATACACTCATAGTTATTAAGAGATAAATCTCTAAAACCATATCAGATTAGAGCGGAATAAAAAAAAATTATCACCTAAGCTAATTTCCTAACTAACTACTCAAACCTGAAACGAGTAATTAATGACTTAGAAAACTACCTCAGGTGATCCCAATTGTTCAGACATTCTCATTGACTGTAACTTGACTTCAGTCACCCAGACTTGTGTATGAATTGCCAAAACTCCATACTTACAATGAGATCAAATAATACAAGTAACAAAAGTGCGCCAATACTTAAAGTTCTGAGCAGCCAAAAAAAGAAAAGAGACGGACCTCATACATTGCATGACCAGAGCCCCAGATGAAGTCTACACTACCTTCAATGTAGCAACCGTAAAAATAGTGACGACCTTGGATATCAGCCAGTGTATCTTGCCCGCTAAGGAAACTACATCTATAGAAACTTGCTTTATCACCATAGAGTGCAACTGCAGGTGCTTGGGTCACTTGCTTCCCGTGGCCTTTCGTTGGTAGAGGACGACGATTATGTGATATGCATGTCTTAATACTCCATATAAATTTACTGAACAAAAAAGACATCCTGAGAAACAACACATATTGAATATGCAATCTTTGGCCTATAAATAGCCTTTGTTCAAAATATTGAAGAATTACAAGTTGTTGTTCTCAAAATACACAACAAAGTTCACAAACAACCATTACATCCAAAATCACAGATTCACAAACAATATAGAATAACAACTGTTCCTCTATTCCTCGTACAACTTTTATTCTTCTCACCAAAATTATCAAGTAGAAACCAGTGAGTGTAAAATCACTCACAACTGTGACAAGCACTCAATTCACAAAATAAAAATCAGTCTTTTGCTTTCATGAACCTTTTTTTGGTTTTGTTAATCAGAGACTGAAGTCGGCTCAAGAATGAAATATACCAATTCTAATTTCCACATGAGAAGACGTGAACAGGGTTGAAAATCTGCAAAAGAGATTGAGAAAGAAACATTGTTTATATTACCACATTTGACCAGTCGAAACTGAAAACATGAATGATAGTACTGTAAACAAGTAAAAATGCAGTTACGAGTTAGTTACCTGATCGATCAGCTTATTGTCATACTGTTCTTAAACTCCTGCACAAGATTCTCACAAACTTTGTTGCAATATATGTTCAATTCCTTCGGTAAGCTCAGAGATCCTACACCAAAGTTGTTCATTCTATTGTGTGTGGGCTTCACACTTGCTCTGGTTCACTTGCTCGCTTACTGTTGCTCGCTTGACTCATGTGATGTGCACGTGTGGTGCATGAGTCGTGTGCTAGAAGTTTGATTGGTTTCTTAGCGTACGTAAGAAGTTTGGTTGGTTCTTGGCGAGAAACAGTGTCCTTTGGCGCGAGTAAGTTAGGTATTGGAGAGAGAGAGTTGTATAAAAACAGAGTATTGAGAGATTTAGTGTATCCTTCTTGTGTGAGTGCAAACAATGGGTAGTTTAAGGACTTTGCTTTGTAACCCTATTCTCTCTCTTTGTAACCTCCATTAATAGTGAAGAATCTCCCGCTGTTCCGTGGACGTAGACTATTGTCGAACCACGTATATCCTGTGTTCTTGTTTTTGTCTTCTCATTGTCTTTGTGTAGCTTGGGTTGTTGTTTAGATTTGGCTCTCTCGTTATTGTTTTATCAATCTATTGTTTGTGGGTCATTTGGTGTCTTACGGCACAACACATTCTGCACCACTTGTCAAGATGTAAGACTCTGAGCAGTGGCCATTCAAAATTATATTTGCCTCGCCAAAAGCTTCCAAGATTTGGTTGAATAAGAAGCCTCAATTCATTTAGCCGAGGGAACATGCTCTCATTCTCAACTTCTTCACCCTCGGTTGCTTCTACTATTACTTCAATCTTCTCGCAATTGTTTGCCCATAGATTTCTGAGCTTGATAAGACCTCTAGCAATTGAAAGAGAGAACACATATCTCAAACTGTGACAACTTGTAATCTCTAACTGTGTTATCTCTGAAAGCCATTCTCCGACTGAGTAAGCGTTAAAGCATTCTCTTCACTGTCGGTCAAGCTTCGAACTTCAAACAGCTCTTCTAGTGAAGAACAGTCCTCTACCACTCCAATTTATGCAGTCTATTTTGCATATGTATTGATCCAAGATGGATCAATTTTTGACAATTAAACACCTGCAATTACTTTTAGTTCACAGAAGGAGTTTGGTGAAAGTTGGTTGCTCCATATCTCTTTCAAGTTCTCCAAACCAAACATGAGTAGGATTCTCAAGACTGGAAAGCAAATATGTAAATACAACCAAGTCTATTTAGTGTCCAGCAGGAAAGTAAAGAGAAATTGAATATGAAGAATATTGTTTTCTTAATCAACAACGTTCTAGGATACATGGCTTTATACAGAGTACTTTACATATTAGTTCCTCTATCACAGCCTACAGTTACGCTATATCACATATGATGTTATTCTACAGAATCATCTAACTGATATGGTGGGATTCTTTCCTTTGACAGATCCTTTCCTTCAAGAAAGGGAATAATATCATGGATTTCGGACAATATTGTTCCCAACAATGTTGATCACGTACAGGAAAGAATATCAATCGAAGAAAAAAAAAATGCATAGGAAAGAACAGGATTTATAGTTTATAGATTACACATCAATAACATCTCACATTCCCCAAGTGACATAATATTGTATATTGTGGAGCTCAAAAATTAATTGACTCATCTTCAATCATTTTATATAACTATTTTAAACTCACTCATATATGTCCCAATTTTATGCTTGAGAATGACAAAAACTCACTATCTCCAACTATTGGCTAAAAGTTTATATAGTTTTTTTTTTCCGGGTGAAAATCCATAGGAGTTTAGAGATTTGTTATTTGTAAAAGCTAATCAAGTATATAAATCTGTTACTTTTAGTTGCAAAGGGAGCTAAAAGCTTATTCCTGTCAAAATTTATCATTATTATCTCCTCTCGATCAGTAAAATTAAGTGCACAAGTTACACTGACAGTTACTCAGTAATCTCTAGGTATATATTGGATCTAATAGTTATATATGCTCCACGCATGGTCAAGAAAAAGCATTCTGGAAAGACATACCTTGGCATCGGAGAAAAGGGAATGTTCCCCAGTCACAGTGTTCAGATGGAGAGTACCGATGACTTCCGGTAGCCTTTGCAGCGCATTACATATCCCAATGAAGCTCGGTAGATTGAAAAGTCTCAACTCTGTCAAACTAAGGAAGTTGATCTCCTTGGATGCTTTTTCCTCATGAGGTCTGCATCCTTCCCAGGCAAAGATTGCTTCCAATGACTCGCAGCTTCGTATTTCTATCATCTCGACAAGTGCTAAATCTTCCACGTACCTTGTTTGATTTTTTGTCCTCCAAATATTTGTCAATGCAGGTAGTTTAGAAACACAGACTTTCTAGTTTCTGAAGCGACCCCATAGGCAGCTCACCATGAAAAATCTCTTTTAGCTTTCTTCCTCCCTCAATAATCAGTATTTTCAAGACAGGAAAGATGCAAGATTGAGTGTGTTCCTCAAGTGTCATGTCAATCACATATTCCAGGGAGTCACAGTACCAGAGTGTGAGAGACGTTATGGTTGTGCAACACTCTACCGAGAGATTGAGAAGATCTGTCAAATTCTTGATACTTAACTCGAGAACGCTAGTTTTTCTCAACAAACTAATTGTTCCCGCTAGAGAGCTTGCATCAAGATCATGAAGTCTCAAGTAGTTTCCACGAGGTAAAACTCTCAAATAATGGTAAGAATCTCATCCAATGGAGATCTTAAACTTGTCTAACTTATGAAAAAGCTTACTGGTTTGTAGAATATCCAGAGGAGGCAAAACCATTTCTAGAGTAGTCAGGTGGGACAAGGAAAGTAGTTCTGAACGAATCCCAACTGTCCAGTCCATGGAGTTGGCCCACCTTGTCTTTTCGACTTTTAAATCTTCATCTTCATCCTCCTCCCCGTTCAAGCGTGATTATTATTCTCATTATTCTCAAGTAAAAGCGCAGATTTCTATTTCTTTTCTCACCACAATTCTCTTCTCAAACTGGTCATTCTTGTTTTGCGTTAGCTCTTTAGAGGCTATATATTCGGCCACATCGTGCACCACATCATGCATTCTAACACCATCTTCTTCTTCTTTACCCTTTAACAATAAAGATCGAGCTCTGAGTATACCAACTGATGTTCGTACATGGTCTCTTCCTTCAGCTATTGAATTAATACATTTAAACAACCCAAGCCCAAGACCATATCGAACCAAATCTTCAATCGGCATGAGAACACTCTCTGGGAACACGCAACACAGCAGAAAGCATGATTTGGTTTCTTCGCTTTCCAGAGCATTATAGCTGAACTGAATTGGCTGATACACATCTTCAATCATTTGTGGAACAGCGTCTGGGCGAGCCTGTTTTAGTTGTCTACGTGCATTTCTCCAATCACCAATGCTTTTATCTTGTAGTGCCTTTCCAACAGTAGATATTGCCACTGGTAACCTACCACATTCATCCAAGACCTCTTGTGCTATCCTACACAGCTCCTCATTAGTGTCAATGGAACCCCCTAATGTCTTCTTAAACAAAATCCAAGCATCACCTTCTTCCAAAGCAGCAACCAGATAATTCTTTATGGATTTGATTTCTTTGTGGAAGATATCTTTCCTCCGTGATGATACCAAAACTTTACAACGACTTAAATCACCAAAACCAGGAATCCCTACTTCTGACAAATTTATAGGTTTCCAAACATCGTCTAATATCACCATGACATTTTTTGTACCATTTAATATTCTGAGGCATAACTTGGCTGCTCTAGAAGGTAAGCCCTCCCCTTGAGTAAGTTGAAGACCTAAACAGTGAGCAATTTCATCTTGAATCTTACTCGTAGTAGGAGTTCGAGTAACAACTGCTAATGCAACTTCACCAAAAAGATCCACTTCACTTACTTTAGCACCAATTTCCTTTACCAATGTGGTTTTCCCCACACCACCCATACCCCATATTACAACAGTATTGGTCTCATCATGTGTCATTACGTCCCTGACGATAGAAATTTTTGATTTGAACTCAACAGCTCTTCCTTCTGCAGTAGAGTGTCGCAACACCATGAAATTACTTTGAGTTTCCTTTCCGCTGAACACATCTGGCAGTTGTGAAATCAACAAGATCTTGCAATTGAGGCCATCAGAATTGCCAATTTCTTGCAGTTGATCAGGTAATTGCCACACATCAGTCAAAACTACGAGCAACCTTTTCGACTTGGCCAATAGCCTATCTCCAATCTCACCTTGTATTCGTTTCCAGTCTGGATTCTTCAACACAGCATCACAACCTCTTCAAAGAGATATTTGCTTTTCATTCTTTTGATGAATACTTCAGTTGTTACTGTATCTATGTCTCTGATCACTCCAGAGATCCCAATCACTTTGATCTTGTCATCTTGTAGAGTCCTCAGGAGGTTCTTTGTGTAGGGCAATCTATTCTCCAGATGGTGATCCATAGCAATAGCAGCTGAGGAAGAGCTAGCCGTTTCATGCTGCTGAGTGGAATCCTTACAATAGTGGAAGAGTGGATATTGAGGCATTGGTGGAGGAGCAGGACATGAAATAACAGAGAAATTTCCTTGTGCGAGAAGCGGATCAATCTCTGGAGCCATCTTGGTTGCCTTCCTACTCAAGGAATGACGAATATTCAGATTTGGGCACCACTGATTGGCGGTGCAGCATGTTGTTGCCTTTGCTACTCTTCCTTTCTCAAAACACGCCTCATTTTCTCGGATGATCTGGTCAACTCGGTTCAACCAGTTACCAACGTCAGGACGAACGACCTCTGAGTTCCTCTTTGCAGTCTCCACTCGTTCATTTATTGCATCTCTTTTGGCTTTCAGGCTCGTCACTTTCTCGGTGTGATCTTTAACATTGCTCTTGGAGTAAACTAGATAACCAAACTGTCGAAGAACAGGTTCCACTGTGTACTCAGCTACTTTTCCAACAACCGTAAGAAGACAATCGGTCATGTGTCCACCCTTTTATTCGGACGAAATACAGATTGGCTGAAGAATCGGGTGGATGAAGGCAATAAGGAGAGCAGGAAATAATGAGCAGAACTACTGGATAAAAAAAAAACAATCAACTGTTTTTTTGTTCCCATAGAATGTGTCTAGCACAAGGTGTCAAGGACCAGCAATGAAAAGATGAACGAGAACAAAGGAAGACTGGTGAAGGGAAACTAAATTAAAGCGCATGGATATCAAAGAAGATGAAATGAAATTAAGAAGGTGTCCCTTTCCTTAGCTGTTCAAAATGCTGGTTGAGCAGAGGGAGTTACACATAAACTTTTGTGAAGGTAGAGCTGCAGAGGCTAGTAAACGTATGCTCGATGTGTGTATAATCTGGATCTGGAATCTTAATCGAGCTCACTTGAAACGACATACATCTTCCAAAGTCATTACAACCTCTAATTTAAAAAAAAAAATAAGACTAGTCCTGCAGTCGAGATAAAAAGTGGGACAAGTAGCTGTATTAAGAAATGAAAAGTGATTCTTTCACGAAGGCCAACATCTAGACTGCTGGGACACTACAAACAAAGGATTAAATTTACTTCCCCCACAAAGTTTGGCCGATGAATATGATTATCCCCACGATGTAGTTAACACTGTATTAAAGTTTTGTGTTTGCTTCTGTAAAACCAAGGGTGCAGGCATAAGCTTTAGAGTGAAGCTTAGCATGGCACAATAGAGGTGCTTGCTCTTCGATTGCAACCTTTAATAAACACACACAATTCGGATCACTACTAAATTACTGACAAGCAAACCAATGTCACATGAGCTGTACCCGTAACAATGTCACAATTAGATATTATGACTCGAGTTTTAGATTACAAAACTCTAGAACTTTTATCTTAATCTGCATTATTAGTACACACAAGATTCATAGGCTCACATTGTGCAGCTCTTAGTTTGGTCATGCATGATGATCATGGAAATAAGTCTTAATACTCCATATAAATTTACTGAACAATAGAAAATTTCTGAGACACAACACAGATTGAACGGCCAATCTTTGGACTATAACTTGACTTTGTTCAAAATAATTGAAGAAATAAAAGTTGTTCTTAAAATACACACAAATTTCACAAACAACCATTACATCCAAAATCATAAATCCACAACGATGTAGAATAACAATTGTTCCTCTTTTCCTCATACAACTTTTATTCTCCTCACCAAATTGATTAGTAGAAAGTTTAAAATCATGCACAAGCACTCAATTCACAAAATACAAATTAGTCTTTTGCTTTCATGAACCTTTCTTTTGTTATTACCTGATCGATCAGCCTATTGTCCTACTGTTATTAATCTCTTGCACAAGATTCTCACAGACTTTATCGCAATGTATGTACAATTCCTTCAGTAAGCTGAGAGATCCTACACCAAAGTTGTTCATTCTGCAATTGACAAGTTGTAAGAACCAGAGTAGTGGTCATTTAAAGACACACATCAGGAGGTTGCTTCTTTGTTAGAAATAATTTGGTATCATGGCATAACAAGCAACAGAATTGTGTATCCTTGTCCACTGCCCAAATAGAGTACATTGCTGCAGGGAGCTGTTGTATCCAACTCCTTTGGATGAAGCATATGCTAAGTGACTACGGATTTCAGCAAGGTACGCTATCCTTGTTCTGTGACAACACTTCCGCAATCAATATTTCAAAGAAGTGTTGCATTCTAGGACCAAGCATATAGAGATTAGATATCACTTTATTCGAAACTTGGTTGAAGATAATCAGCTTGAAATGACTTTTATTCAAACTAAGCAACAATTAGCTGATTTTTTCACTAAGCCTTTGGACAATATGAGGTTTGAGAGTCTTAGGAAGGCTATTGGTGTATGCACCATCACTTGAAATAACTCCTTCACTGGTTTAAATTTACATTTCAGCACTTTCTTTTATGAAATATTTTTCTGAAAATAAAAGTTGACTCAAGCTGGGATACGAGTCTGTGTATGCATCCCTGAAAATATTTCTGAACTTGACCTAAAGTGTTGTGTCCTTATTTCATGTATCTTGATAGACACTTGCTGCATTTTTCACTTGTGTATACGCATCTATGCTTTCAAGGATGTTAGTGCTTGTGGTCTAAATCATTCTTGGAATTAGAAAGAATCTTTGCGCACTAAAGTTACTCTTGTGGGGGGGGGGGGGGGGGGGGGGTGTACATTGTTTGAGCTAGAAAACTGAGATGAGCTGAACTGGTTACTACAGAACTAAACAAAGAAAATCTGGTGATTATTGTCAAAAGAATAAAGTAAATGTATGGGCTAGTCTTTTGCTGGGTGCACCTTAATCGGAACCTGTGGGGATCCTTAAGATGTTATCTATCCTTCGATAGGTTCAGACTAGTTATCCACCGAGTATCCTTGATACACATATTATCCCTTCGAGCATTGTGCTCAGGGCATGATGATAACTACTCTGCTACATGGATCTATGATGATGTATTTCTCAAATGAGCTCTTGGTTAAATCCAAAAAATGATGGTAAAAATCTGGTGTACATTGTTTGAGCTAGAAAACTGAGATGAGCTGAACTGGTTACTACAGAACTAAACAAAGAAAATCTGGTGATTATTGTCAAAAGAATAAAGTAAATGTATGGGCTAGTCTTTTGCTGGGTGCACCTTAATCGGAACCTGTGGGGATCCTTAAGATGTTATCTATCCTTCGATAGGTTCAGACTAGTTATCCACCGAGTATCCTTGATACACATATTATCCCTTCGAGCATTGTGCTCAGGGCATGATGATAACTACTCTGCTACATGGATCTATGATGATGTATTTCTCAAATGAGCTCTTGGTTAAATCCAAAAAATGATGGTAAAAATGCCTTGAAGTTAAGTGACAACGGCCAAATGCCAAGTTGGGACAAAGTCCTTAATATGTTGAAATTCTAGAGCTCTCTAAAGGTTGTGACAAAGTCACATGGTTACTCTTGATGTCCTCATTCCATTTGATGCTCCAATCTTGTACCCCTTTAGATTAAAACCTTCCACACACACACTTCTTATGGTTCCAAGGACTGATTTTTAAAAATATAGCATTAATGTTACTTTATAGTCATACATTCATGTAAAAAATTGGATCTACTAAGACATATGAAAAATAGGTGTCACATTTTTGTGTGTCATGCTCAAACTCTTCTGATGTCTGGGATTTGCCTGACTGTTTCCATCCCAAGGTTTATGCTAACAGGTTGTACGAAAATTTCTGAAAATTCAAATCTTCTTTTTTTTATGCACCATGTGAGGGGGAGATTTCGAAGTACTGGTGGGAACATTGGTACCTTCTATTATCCAGGTTGTCCCAAATAATTCAGTGGATATTTGATGTACATGTGCATGTTGGTCTTTTGTTTACTTTTGAGATATCCTTTTAGGCTGCATGTGTGGTCTTCTCTGAACTTCGTTTGGGATTGATCTATCTTTTGTGATGTGTTGTTGAACTATATCCATATTTTTGTGGCCCATATTTTTTGGTAGTTTGAACCATTTGTCCTTCCTAGACTAAAAGAGGGAGAACTAGTAAGGGGGAGAACTAGTTGGATAGGTACTTCTGGTACTATCACGGCTTTTTTGAGAACAATATTTGTGGGCAGGTTATTATGTGTTATGGTCAACTTTATGTGTTATGGATATACTCTTTGCTGCATATGTTGGTTCTTGTTAAAGCTTTAGATGCAGGCACTCTTTGAAGGACTGTGTTTTGTCAAGGAATGCTAAAGAGGGAGATTGAAGGCAAACAAGTATTGGCTATTCCTTGGAATTGGACAAAACACAGAAGATGAAGGATCATCAATGAAGATGTTGACATAGTCTACCTTATCTCAATGAAAAACAGGTAGTTCATTCATATGCATATCATGAGATTTTTTCACTGAGGATGGCATCCTTGCCATATATCCCAGACCTTTCTGGGTTGCCCTAAAACATATAGCCGTTAGTGGCTCGTTTTGAAATTTTCCAGTAGCTCATTTTCAAAACTTCCCTCCAGTTGAAAAAAGACTTTTTAGGACAGCTGTAATCGTTGACTTACTTCTCAACTTGGATTAGATAGCTTGTCACTCAATTTGTGTTGGTTAACTCAAACCCGTTGACATTTCTCCTTGGTTTTGTTAAAGAGCTTTCTCAAAAACTGGGTTTTCGAGTTGACCTCTGTGCATGGGCTGGTTACTTTGGTTTCTGGGAAAAAGTTTATGTGTTCCTATGGTGTAGTCATTTCCTTGAGTTGTGACAGTCATCTCTCTTATCTCGGTCTCTGTCTCAGACCGATGGTTCTTGCAAGGCAGGGTTTTGCCCACTGGTTTCTTCCGGTAACTGCACACATGCTTGTCACTTCGTGCCTCTACTTGTGGGGTGGTTGTTACACGTTTTCCTTGGTTTGTGTGCTGTTTCTTTTCAGCCTACCTGTGTGCATCCATAGGTTCTTAACCCTTGCTTGTGACCAACGTGTAAAACAGGGCTGCTGGATTTCTGTGCATGAGTTTCCATGGTTGTACCTTCTATATAAGGATTAGGGCTTCCTTAGTTGAGGGTTGGTTGAGTGAGTATTATTTTGGGTGAATTTTTTTGAGAGCACAAAATTGTGTAGTTTTCTCTCTTCACTTCTCTTCCCTTTATGTGTCTATGCTTACTCTTTGCTGTGCATATAAGCTATAGATTATCATTCATAAAAACTATTTTCAAAACCCATATGCATCATTGCATAAATGCATTCCATTGAGATAGGTATGGAGATGCTCAACCCGAAGAAGTAGATCAATAAGATTTAACTTACAAATAGTTAAGATCTGAGTTGATGCTTCTAGACACTTTCCAAGTTGTAAACACATAAGTCAAGTAGTGTAGCTCTGTTTAGAACTGGTAGTCAGACTAGTTAAAGATAACATACCGGCTATGTATCCCCAGAGTACGAAAGTCGTGTAATTGTGTGTGTTACTTTATAGTGGAAAAGTTTGTCCCTCAAGAGTTAGGGGCACGCAGTTTTCCCCCCTAGTTGCAGGGTTTCTGCGTTAAAGAAAAACATTTTCGTGTTATTCTTTACTTACTACTTTTACAGTTCAAACACTCGTATTCTGTAATTCGGGATAGGTTGCCAATCTGCTATCCCCTAGTACAGTTTAAGAGAAAAAGTTGTACAAGGCCTATTCCCCCCCCCCCTCTAGGGGCCGATTCTAACAAACCAAGCGGTCGACTTCCCATTTTCACTTTTGCTTGTCCGACTATAGCCCGCCCTCACCTGAATTTTGTCCGACGATAACCTGGCTTCACCTGACTTTGGGTTGGTTATCATTGTTTGCTTTGTTATCGGACGAGTCTCGAGTTACCAGAGTAGTCTAGAGGTTGTTGGTTTGCCTTGATTTTTGCGGGTTTGGTTCAATTTAGGAGATCATTGTATTGATATTTTGTGCATTTTGTAGGGTTTTTTCGATCCAAGGGAGAGGAGGTGGTGATGTGGCCTGAGCGACTTTGGGTCATGACAGCGGATCTAGTCGAGGTCTGTGGCTGGGAATTTTGTTGTGGAGGAGTGGTTTTGGTCATCATCATGGAGGCGGGGTGCGGTGGTGGAGCAGAACATACGGTGTGTGGTGGTGTCTGATTTCTTTATTGGGCTGGATTTGGTGGAAACTTGGGTTGGGTCTCTCTCTATTGGGTTGCTGTTAGTGAATCCAGACACAAGGTTGTGCGTCTAGGCATTATGTTTTGAGGTTTCAAGCTCATCTTCTCTAGCATTTTTTTAGATGATCTTCGAAGAGTTATTTTAGTATACCACAATTGAGTGCTCAGGTATTATTATAACTTGTGTAGTTTAAATTTTGTCTAGTTTTTACTAGGAATGTGAGCTTGACAAAAGTCAAGCTCAAATAGATCTAAAGAGTAGTATTTATTGATGTAGACATCATAATGTATAATTTACCTATGATTATTATGTATGTATTACTGATGTAAGGCTTTCATCATCAATGAAAAATAAGTTTTACCTAAAAGGAAAAAAATCTTGTATTCATGTTGAACTTCAAAATTATTGGACACCCCCATCATTGGACAAAACCCCATTATTTTTCAAAAATATAAAATGAAAACTTGATACACGTACAATTGGTACAAAGTCCCATGGGTTGCTTTTCTATCCGCCCATCTTGATTTATGTGGGCTAAACTCATCAAACCATTTACTTCTTGAACCGATAGTTTCTTCTCCCACCAGACACGCTTGGACTTGTTTGCTCCAGGCCCACCGCAGTTGAACTCAGAGAAGGTGACCGAATTCCTGTAACACTGCAGTATCAAACCAAAATAAATCAGAAATATCAGTTAGCTAGACATGAACCAAACCACTACTTACTCATAACCCTTATTCCAAGCTGCATCCCAACCTTGTGGGGTGATAACATTGTCCATTCTTGTCCCAGCAAACAATACTCGTGCGTATTTGGCATGAGCTCTTCCTAAATTATTAGGACCAGGTCCAGTTAAATGACAATTTTTGAATACAAACCCACTAGTTTCATTTGCATTAATCACGAGCCTGCGCTTTTATATAACCCGCCAGTTGCCCTAATTTAGATGCCAACGAATTGATCTGGCACTTCTGCAGTTAAACAATTTGATTAATAGAATGTATAAACATGTCTGGATCGAAAAGATTGTTCATTTTGTTTTCGTCGTTGACCTCATAAATGGATTGTCCATTTCCCCAAATGAAGTGTATGGCACCGGAAATGTGGCAGTCGTAAAAGTAATGACGACCTAGGTCATCAGTTAAGGTGTCCTCCAAGCTAATGAAGCTGCAATGGTAGGAGCGGAAGGATTCAACTTTAGATTAATTAGTAATCTAGGATTACGTCTTAACGATATGGCTTAACTACATATTTTTGTAAAATTTTTGACATAATTTCTTCTACGAAGTGGATTACTAGAAACCTGTAAGAAAATTTACACTTCGGATTTTCCACAAATAATACTGTGGACCACCGATGTCCATCCAGATTTCTCAAAAAGTGCTGAAAGTAAATTAATTAAAATGCTGAAATTATACAGAAACTGAAAATTCACAATCCAGCAGTACTAACAATTTACTACCAACACAGAAAAATATTTACAACACTAAAGTTCATAGCGACTTCTAGGAGCAGAATAAAACAAATCAAAATACAAGCCTAGTGGCCGAAACCTACAAGAATGTATGATGACCTGGTGGACTCAAAGCCTCTGAAGATCTAAAATCCAGCTCAGGAGAAGTACTACAATCTGGGCACAAAAAATCAAAAGGCCCAGGAAAAGACATTTAAAATATAAAACATTAGAGTGAGTGGATAAAAATAATGTAAACTACGTAAAACAAATAAATTTATAATAACATGACTTTTCGCTAATTTTGTAAAATAAAGCGAGTTCAAATATATTAAACTGAAATAAAATATGGAGATGGGCGCTCAGGGTGTTTGTCCTAACCCATGCCAAAGCGTCTCCAGGACTGTAAATAAAAAAGTGATGGGATCGTCTAAGGGGTTTGTCCTAACCCGGTTTGACCTGACTAGTCAGTGATCAGCCGACTAGTCAAAGCATCGATACTGAAAATAAAATCATCACAAACATACTTCCAAACTCGATTGTAACAAAATGCAGGAGACAGTAAATTCGCGTAAATATGAACTCGCAACAACTGTGAAAATAAATAAACGTCCACTCACCGTATAATGCCGGGATATTCATAAAGGCGTAACCTGCTAATCGGCGCAATAATCATCTGAGACAGTCTGCTAACACATAATCCTGAAAATACGATTATAATTAATATTTACTAGTCGATATTGAATAACTAAGTTCGTAATTCTACAAGTAAAATGTTGAGAAACTCGCATTCTCGAATAACGTATTTTCCGACAAAAACGAACTTAATCAAATTTCGAATTCAGTTCCTTGCATTCCTTCACTATAACTAAACTTTATAGTTGCAACATAATCTCCAATATCGAGCGAATCGATTTTAAATCAATAGTCGGATTGATCGTTAATAATAACGTGAAATCAATTAATTATTATCCGATTAAATACACGTCTAAATTAATTAAGTCCATATTCATTCAAGAACCTCACCATTGCGTTTGGCACAGAATTACGAGCGGAACGACATAAAATTTTGTCGAAAATTCTACCTCGTCAGAGCTCCGCCGCGCACAGCGGCTCGTGGGCCACACACCACAGTCGACAGAGGCCGGAATTCCCACCGGCACCAAATTGGGTAACTTGCATACCAAAATGTTCAGCTCAACAAGTCCAACAATATTTATGAAGGACACGATATCAAAATCAGGCCGAAAATTAACGAAATCACTAGAAAACCAAAAATTCAACCGGAAATTCATAACCTCCGATCGCCGGAATCCGTCCACAGTAAGGGCCGAGACATGTCGCGTTCGACTTGTCTCACCCGGGGCTTCAAATCCCCCATGGGTTTGATGTCCAATGCCACCGTGAGCGCAGCCACCGTTGTCGAGAAGTTTAAACCGAAACTGGCCGATTTCACCGCCTCGATTCTCCCTCCTCCGGTCACCAATGTTGGAGATACACCTACAAAACGAAAGAGGAGAGGAAACCCAACATTTTTCACCAAAAATCACAGCCGGAGGTAGCCAAAAATAGTCGCGCCGTCACCGTCACCTTCGGTGGCGATTCCGAGTCGGGGAACTCGGTCAACGCCGAGTCAACCCAAGTTCTAAATATGGAAACTTCACACTTTTCTAAAATGGAAACCTTGTTTACAAAAATTTCGTCCTCGAAAATTACACATAAACGTATAACAGAAGAATTTTCAAATTATTGTTCCAGCCAACAACTTCAGACTCATAAGAACAAACGCAACTAATAGAATTATCCAAAAACTTGTTACTAAACTAACTTCTCATCAACATGTCATGCTCAATAAATCTGAAGTCATAATAACTACTCCATATAAATCTGATACCAGGAACGACGTAATTTCAAATTCGGTAACGTGCATACTTAAAAGCTTCCGATACCCATGTCAAAACTAATGGCCAAATTTACCACATACTCTAATTATATCGACCAGACTTACCCAAAAAGCATAGACCAGGGTCCCACAAAG
The DNA here is from genome assembly GCA_946800695.1 of Geum urbanum. Taxonomy (NCBI): domain Eukaryota; kingdom Viridiplantae; phylum Streptophyta; class Magnoliopsida; order Rosales; family Rosaceae; genus Geum; species Geum urbanum. The sequence continues at coordinate 74,921,316 of OX327000.1, read as the reverse complement.
ATAACTACATGGTTAATGGTGCGGTTTCAACACAGAAGTAGCACACAGATTGTCATCCGAACCCAGCACTAGAAACTAACTGAGATGTCCAATCACGGACACTCACCCATAAGATGAATACTAAAACCACCAAATACAAAAATTGGGAACCCAGCAAACCAGTTTAAAATCACAACAAATATGGGTACAAGGTCGATCCGCAATGAACTTCCAACCTTATACCGTTTTCGAAATTGTTTACAGAAAATTGAGTATAGTCTCCTCTAAAACGTAAGAAACCCAAAAACCCACATAAAGAAAATACTCCAATAATCTCAACTCAAGAATATAAACTGTGGGTTCCACACCCCGAACGGATTACTTACAAATCAACAGAGCTATACACCAAACATAAATCAATACTACCTAACTAATTTCACGAATCATATTGATCGCCAAAACATATATTTTCGCCATTTATATCTTTCAAAACATACTACCTCAACAAGTGAGATACCAAAGTGATGAATCATTTATTTGTGAGGTATCATCAGTGATAAATCCTCTGAGCAAAAATTAAAAAACACAAATTTAGCTAGTACTTACACGTAAACACCGGGATTAAGATAAATTCGGGTCCCAGAGTTATTTGACGGTATAGAATCTGCTGCTTGTTGATCACTGGTAAATTGTCCTTTACCATTCTTATCAACAACGACGGTAACTGGAACTTGGTCTCGCAGACTATTTTCGAGCATCCAATCCATTCAGAACAAAGAAAATAGCCAATAACACTGAAATTATAAGAGAGAACTACATAGCTAGTGCATGCAAAATTTGAATCAAAGAAGATCGAATTGGACAGAAACGCAACACAGCCGACACTCGATCTAAATAGAAGCCAACAAACCCTTAATTATGACGTCTATATAGAATTCGAATGATAAAATTTACAGCTACAGTAGTAATAATAATATATATGGAAATAAAATCTGCAATGATTAATAGGGAATGTATATCCATACACAAGGTAAGAGACAGAATCAATCATTTAAGCGTTTAAGGTAAGAGATCACACAACACATGCATTACATGGGTTGCAGACTTGCAGGTAATAGATACTGAGAAATCTCATACTCAATTTGCGGCATGGGTCTGATATTTTACTTCAACATTTGAATTGTCTATGTATACATATAAATAGATTAATCTACAGTACGTAGCATAATTCATGCACATGCACAAGAATTAACATTGTCAATATAGATACCAAGACAAGCAGTATACATATATGGTCATCATGTGCAATGTAGTTTGGTTCGATGATTTATAAGTAAGTTGAGTTTGAAATGACATAGCTCAAGAATTAGGCGGAATGCGTCTCAATTTGTATCCTTTATGGTAAAAAGGTTAGGATTTTTACTTTGTTCTAATTATCGGTAAAAAGGTTAATTACACGCATTACCGTGCATCGCTTTGCACACTTTTTTAGTTGTTTGAGTTGAGTTTAGATGTGTTATAGATTGAGAATACGCCTGTAATTATTCAAAATATTATTTATGAAGATTTATCTGATGTAAACTATATAGTCAGGTAGTCCCGAGACTAGGTGTTATATCCCTTTCAAGACAAAGGTTATTATTTTATAGGTAAATTATATATGAGGTCAATATTCTAAGATCTATACTAAATAAGGTCATCTCATAATTTTATCTCAAATCAGGTCAAAATTATAACTCCATGACCTTAAAATTAAACTTATTTATGACATATACCATCCCATATAAACAACATATCATACCACTCATATTATTCTCTCTCTCTCAATCATCTCAATTCTCTCACGTCTCTCACCTCTCTCTCTTAACAGAGCTTCTAATTCCATCACAGTCGTCCCAAGAACTTTGATGCCGCAATCTCAAGAGTTGCGCCGTCGTGTTCCTCCATCCACGCTCGGTCGCCGCCTCCCTCCATGCTCGGTCGCCGCCTCCTCTTCTTCTTCATCTTCCTCAAGCCATGTCTTCTTCGACGACACTCTAAAACCCCGGCGACGACTTCGCATCGTAGCTTTTGCCTTTAAGCGTAGCCCTAAGCGCCTTAAGTACTCAACTCCTCGCTTCAACAAGGTCCCCCCCCCCCTCTCTCTCTCTCTCTCTCTCTCTCTCTCTCTCTCTCTCTCTCTCTCTCTCTCTCTCAGCGTTGGAGCATAGTCTGTGGTAGTGTTTGGTTTAGTTTGGTTTGGTTGTTACGCAAAAGTTGTTGTGTTTTGATTGTTACGTACGTAGTAATGTCTACAATAGTCTGTAGTAGTGCTTATGTTAGTCTGCAGTAGTATGTACAAATTGATATTCTATAGATTTTATACAATAGTGTCTACAATAGTCTGGAGTAGTGTTTATGTTAGTCTATAGAGTGTGTACAAATTGATGTGCTTTTCTTTTATGCAGTAGTGTCTATAATAGTTTGTGGTAGTGTTTATGTTAATCTGTAGTAGTGTGTACAAATTGATGTGCTTTAGTTTTTATGCAGTAGTGTCTACAATAATTTGTGGTAGTGCATCTGTGAAACAGTAGTAGTGCATATGTGAAATAATAATAGTGCATCTGTGAAACAGTGGTAGTACATCTTTGAAACAATAGTAGTTCATTTGTGAAAGTGGTAATAGTGCATTTGTGAAAGTGGTAGTAGTGCATTTGTGAAATAGTAGTAATGCATCTGTGAAATAGTAGTAGTGCATATGTGAAACAATGATAGTGCATCTGTGAAACAGTGGTAGTGCATCTGTGAAACAGTGGTAGTGCATCAGTGAAACAGTAGTAGTGCATCTGTGAAACAATAGTAGTGCATCTGTGAAAGTGGTAGTAGTGCATCTGTGAAATAACAGTAGTGCATTTGTGATTCAATGGTAGTAGTGCATTTGTGAAATAACAGTAGTGCATTTGTGATTTAGTGGTAGTAATGCATTTGTGAAAGTGGTAATGGGTTTGTGAAACAGTAGTAGTGCATTTGTGATTAAGTGGTAGTAGTGCATTTGTGATTAAGTGGTAGTAGTGCATTTATGAAACAATGGTAGTGCATCTGTGAAACACTAGTAGTGCATGTGTTGTTAAGCAGTGGTGTCTAAGTTGTTAAGCAATAGTATTTATTTTGATGTCCATTTTGTTGTTTGGCAGAGGAAGAAATGGTAGTAGAAGTCAAAAAGAAGAAGACGGCAATCTTGGACGCTCATTTCGACTACACGACAGGAAGAATGCAATAAAAAGCTTCAAAGTCTAAGTAGTAGTGTAGTGACAGTTTTTACATTGTATTAGGGTCCATGTTGAATGTTTTACATTGTGTTACAGAACAGTAGTACTTACCATGTTTTGAAGTAGTACCCTGAATGTTTTGGAGTAGTGCTTACCAGAGACAACATTAGTACATTGTGTTAAATAACAGTAGTATTTACAGTGTTTTTAAGTAGTACCCTGAATGTTTTGGCGTAGTGCTTATAGAAACAGCAGTAGTACATTGTGTTGCAAAATAGTAGTACATTGTGTTATAAAACAGTAGTCTCCCATTGTTCCTCTCTCTAAAATTTTGAAGAAGACGAAGAAAAAAAATTAATATAAAAGAGAAAAATTGCAAAGACAGAAAACATGGATAAAAAAGTGACCTTAATTAGGATAAAAAGTATAAATGACCTGAAAAGTTAATATAAATGGACAAAATTGGAAAGATAGAAAATATGGATAAAAAAGACCTTAATTAGGATAAAAAGTATAAATAACTTTATGTGTAAAATATAGTCTCTAATTGACCTTATAAGTAATTTCTTATTATTTTATTAACAATACTAGACAATGGAAGAGAATGAAAACCCTAGCATTGTAAGGGCATCTCCATCCATTTGATCTCATATTAAGGTCTTATATATTTATTATGAGACCACTTAACTCCAACAATGAAAGTCTCAAATAAAAGTTTTAACTCCTTATTATTTACTTTTATTATTATAAATTATATCTAATAGTGAATGTAGTCCACTCGAAAGCAAGTGTGACCACCAAAAATTTGAGACCAGGTCTGATAGTTGGTCTCATTTTGAGACTTCATATGAGATTACTATTAACAATATATTATAGGGATAATACCCTTCTTCTTCTACCATTGGAGAGCCCCTTTCCAAAAAACCCAACCAATTATAGGGCTAATACTCCCTCATTGGAGATGCCCTAAGCTAGATAGCTAGGTCCCTTTCCCTGTCCATCCTCAAAAAAGAACAAAAGAGTTTTTACATCGATTTCGTTCATTAATGTATATGAGATCGAACCTAAAGTTTGAATTGACTGAGTTTGAACTGCCTTAACATAGTATTACAGTAAGGGTTTCAATTTATCGGACCGGATAATCCGGTGGAACCCTGTAATACTTTCATTTTTTTGGAATGAAATTTTCGACCATCTCAAAAAAATAAAAATTCTGAATCGACCAATAACTATACATTAAGTATCGAAAAATAAAATGAAAGAATCAATCATAACAAAAGTGATATCAAAAAGGTTTATACAATGTAATTATTTTTACTTATTTTTGTAAAAGGGTCCGGATCCATGGAAAAAAAATTTCCACACTTTTTGACACTCTTTTTGAACCATTGAGATTAAAGACTCTTTATGGCTGAGATATTTTGTTATACTTATATTTTATTTCTAATTATAGTTTTTCTATATACCAAAAATAAATAAAACCAAATTTGTGGAATATTAGTAGGAGGAGGAGTCAAATTTGTAGGACGATTTAAGGTAGGCTAAGAGTCTTGAAGGAAAAAAGAGAGAGCATGCAATGGAGAAGAGAAGAGAAGAGAAGAGAATATAAGAGGAGAAGAGAAGAGAAGCACGCACAAGAAAAAGGAGAAGTGAAGAGAAGGAGTAGGATGAGTAGAAGAAAGAAAGAAGTTAAGTGCTCGAACGGGAAAAATTAAGAGAGTAGGAGGAGGAAACCACGTATTTAGGGTTTACAGGCACTAATAGGTTGCTTTAGAACACAGACAACAGTAAGATCGAGTTTAATTCCTTCATTCTTGGCATTGCAATTTCCACTCATTAGAAATAGGAAGAGGTAACAGTTTCGATGGCGATGTTGGCATTGGTGGAAACTAGGGGTCAATCTACCATCTCAGTGCGTCACTTTTTCGCCTCGTCTATTCCTTCTTCTCTGGGCGTGCTTGAGTTTCAAGATTTCTGCTCAACTTTTTTCTTTTCTTTTTTCATGTTTCCTCCTATAAATTTAGACTCCTCCTCCTATTTTTATTCCACAAATTTAAATTCATTTCCTTTTTATATAAAATATAAACATTGTTAGAAACAAATAGGATGTAACAATTTAATTGTGACAAAAGATCTAAACCGTTAAAAGTCTTTAATCTCAATGGTTCATAAAGAATGTCAAAAGTGTGTAAAAAAAAAGTGTCAACAAATCCAGACCTTTGTAAAATCATTTAGAAATACACTAATGTATACAACTTATGGGTAAAATTTTCCACTTAGTAGTTGGTGTGCACACACTAGGTGTGTGTAATTTTACAAAATAAATAATTTATATCAGTTATTGTGGAAAAAAAATAGGAAGAGAAAAACAGCAAAAAATAGGAAGAGATTGAAGAAATTAATATCTTTTGTAAATTATTTTACTGCATTTAAGATTAAAAAGTATAAATGAAAAATTTTACGAAAGGAAGAAACATTGGAAATTCTTCCAATAAAGACATTTATAATGAGAACTTGATGAATATTTTTTATAAAATTGTTGTAAAAGTCATTTTTCAATAATATTTTTACAAAGTTAACCGTTCAATGTTTAGATATTGACGAGTAAATTATTTCTACAAATTTTCATTTAAATTGAAAATCGTTAAGGTATCGAACGATACCAAAACAATTGACGAACCAAAACTGTCAAATATATGTCGTTCATGTTTATAAGTAGTAAATTTTGATTATGAACGACTTACTGATTTTCAATTTTTGTGAAATTTTGTATGTGTAATCTGCTCATCATTATCTATCTAACAAATGATAGATCTGTAAAAATATGTATAAATTGAATTTAATGAGAATGTACCTTCCAAATCTTCATTTTACAGATTCTGAATGAAAAAATGAAAAAATTTCTCTGTTAATAACAGTATAGATAATAAAATGAGATATAGAAACGAGAAACTTTCAAGAGTAGTTGACGTGGCACAGTATATCAATGACATCATGATATGACTTTTATAGCACTTTACCACTGATTTGATTTGACCATGTCACGATACCACCGCTACAGTATTTTTCATCGATTTTCCTTTTGTTTTTTTCTTCTGTAATAATATTTTTTTACTTTTTTTTCGTTGGAGAAGAATGAGAAATTGATCTGATCTGTTGATGAGGGCAAGGTAGAACTCCATAGTTTTATAAGCTAAGGAGTAAGGACCTAGGAAACAGCTGTCAAACAGTAAATCTATGTTCATTTACCCAGTATGGACACGTGTCAAGCTACCGACTACATTGCATTTTCCCATATGGGAGTTTTAGATCAAAAGCCAGTGTGAGAGAAGAAGGCCATTTGGAGTTGGCAGAAGCCAGAAGCCAGAAGCCAGAAGCCATACACTTAACCACTCACTCTCATCTAGAATGACAATGAAGAATGAGAGAGAGAACAACAACAAAGACAATATCCAGGTCAGCGGCTTCTCTGAATTCTCCAAACCACAGTGCTCTGGTAAACTGATCAATCCTAATGTGCAGCCCATTTCTGGGTTTGAGAAGAAGAGCATGTTTGACAGCTCTGAAAGTGAGGGTTTCTATGAAAGGCTTACCAAGTTGAATGAGTCAGTGGGGTACAATCTTGTGTGAGTTTCTTAATTTCTCTCAAAGTTTCACTCTTTTCGGCTTAAATTTCTAGATAGTTTCTGTTTATAGGAAGGAGCTTTATATTTAATGTGTACAAAGTAAAAGACTTTTTGAGATGGTTTTTTTTCTTCTATTTTTCTTTATACCTGTGTTTGATTCCTGTGAGAAAGAATAAGATAAATAAAAACTGGAAATTTTTTGTCCCCAACTACGTGCAAAACCGAGTTTTAGTCATCATTGAATTTCATGATGAATGATGCTGATGTGTTTTGAGACTTTTGACCTTTGATCTACATAAAGGTTTAGATAGTGACGGTCGTATTCATATTTTGGCTTTATTAATTACAGTGGTTTCTTATTAATGCATGTGGAAGATTTTGGTGGCGGATCATAAAGTGGTGGTTAATTTTAGAGACTTACAAGTTGGATTAATAGCAAGTGAATTTAATTCCAAGTTCTTTGTTTTGATGGGGCAGCTTTGATGTCAGACATAGCAAATTGAACTTGCATCTCTTCTATAGAGAAGTTACTCTCAGAGGAGGCTACAATCAGGTTCATCCATAACGCTTGTGTTCACCTTATTTACTTAGCCGAAGAGAAAGACAAGAGACATAGAGATGTCATGTGTTTATTACATCCTGAAAAGGTTATTACTTAATTGTGATGTTCTTGATGCATTTCCAGGTGAACAAAGATAAGAGATGGGATGAGATTGCATCCACTTTGAAACTGGATGGGAGGAACCTCAATAGTCCAGATATCCTCTTAAAGCTTTATGCACTCTTTCTGTTTAAGTATGAACAGATTTACTTTTATAGGGGAACCGAAAAAGCGACTTCAATGCCAGGTATAAGAGCTAATGAACCAAGCCTCCTGCATACTGTCTTTAACAGGTTTAGCAAAACTAAGGCGAAATGATGGATTTTTTGGAATTAGATTTCATTTAGTCTCTTACTTTCTTGCATGAAAAAATAAATCTTAATGTACGATAGACCTTATGAGGTTGGAATATGCAGATCTCAATATTGATGCAGAGGATAGCCAACAAATGGAAATGAAGAGCACTGACCATTCATCTCAGATGATTACTGTTGAAGATGGTCCTGGAGAGAAGCAGATCCTCAATGAAAGCTGTTCTCAACCAATGGCGCCAGGTATGTACTAGTTATGTCACCATTGCTTTACTTTGTAGAATAAATTCAGAAAAATAAAATAGTAGTCTTAAGAAGTTGCACATTGAACAGTTATGATTCAACTGTGTTGGTTTATTATCTTTATCATGAGCAAAAACAGAATTGACTGAACTGTGAAGTTGAGCGGCTTGGTAGCTTATTGAACTTACTCATACCTTACATTGCTAATGTTGAGTAGGTTCTCCGAGTGCAGAAAAAAAGATAGCACCAGAAGCAGAACAAAAACAGATCCCCCAGCCTGAGTCAAAGAAATCACAGAGAAAAAAACCAAAAGTACCTGAAGCAACCAAAGCTGAAAAGAAGCAGATCCCCAAGTTGCAGTCAAAGAAGAGCGAGACAAAGAAAAGACGTACAACATCAGTAGAAAAACTATTAGCAGTGACCAAGAGAAAAACAATGAAGCCAGGTGCTCGACAAGGGATACGCAGTGCGTACCACATCTTCATCAAGACAGAATGTGAGAGACTAAGAAAAATTCAATCAAATAAAGGCAAGAATCTCCGACAAATGGCAAATGATGCATGGAATCAGCTGTCTGAGGCTGATAAAAAGGTACATTCCCTTGGTAGTAATTTTTTCCTGTGTCGTTTCAGCAGTCCCTAATCAACATGACTACATGAGTACTAAGTTACTTAAGTTGTGGCGCAATGCAACCCTGTTCTTAGTGTGACCATCTTGTAGTGACTATTGATCTGAGGAGCCTCAAGTTTGATACCAAATTAGTGTTCGTGTTGATTATAATTAATAAGCAGTCACAATCTACTAAAACAGTATTTTATCATCAAGAAAGTGGACTATGATATGTTGCGCCAATTATAAAACTACTTTGATTGCTGCTAACTTTTTCAGTAGATCTTCACACTCTGAGTGCTCATATTATATAAATAATAGTTCTCTCTTTTTCTTTCAGCCCTTCATTGAGCAAAGTGTTATGGAAAAGGAAATTAAAAAAGCGATGAAAGCTGCTGATAAAGACCATGCCCTGGAAAATGCTTGTTTGGAGAACAAGCAGTCTTCACTCCAATCACCTGTTCGTGGCTACCTTATGGTTCTGGATGCAAGTGATGCAGAAAATTCTAACGAGTAGATTAGTCATCAGGGTCAACCCAATAGTACAAACAGAGTACTGGGATAATTCATGGAGTTAAATTGGGGTTGACACCTAGTTTTCAAAGATGAAAGGTGCTTTTATATCCATGGGAATTAAGATGTATATTAAGTGTAGCCAAAATCCATCTAGGGCCTACGGACATTATATATGTTGCACATGGATGCTTGTGTTATGTCGGTAGGAGTTTATGTATAATTTGTAGCTATGTTACCTTAATGAACTGTGCTAGCTTCTAGCCTAACGTGTTGGTGGAGAGATATCTGCAACCAAATTTGAAATCGGTACTTGGATCAGTTGGATGTTCAACCCCTTTAATGAAGCACATCTTTTGCTGTATATTCTAGCTTAAAGAGTTTCAGGTTGCATCTTTTCTTGTATTACTTATTACTTAAGAGTAGGGATTACTTTGGTTGCTCATCAATCTAACCCTCCTGGCTTCTCCCACTTAACACGGATTGGCATGTTTGTCCTACGTCCACAGCACTATGCTTCGGGAAAAGTGATCGATCTAAAGTCCCTATTCACTAGTCACTACAATATAACAGAACAGGTTAGAAGGAACAAACAACCAGAAGAACTAATATATATTCGCTTGTTGCTTCAACAACTATTTAAACTAGGTACATGATCGAGAACAGTACCAGCACGTCAGTATCTACAGATTTTATTGTGGTTAGACACTTAGACTTAGAACATTGGATCTCCTTCAAGAACAGCATATATATCGTTTGACTGTGTAGACTAGAGGGATTTCAATGTTCTCACTGACACACGAGTAATTAGAACTCGAAAATTTATATAATGCAGCTCAGTACTGACGTATTGAAAAGTACACTGAGTTGCTTGGTGAGTTTTGTCATACTTCTCGGTTTCTCGTTCTACTGATTGCCAACACTATGGTGCAGCATGGGGTTGTCTCCCCTCAAATCAAGGGAAAACTGTTACATTGTTCGTCGAAATGGTTCAACCGATTTTAATGGGTTTATAAAAGTACGTTTTATGATTTATAAATTCCTAGACTACCATTTTATTTTCTTTTGTAGGTACCAGAATTGACGAGGATACAAATCATACAATGCTTGCTGCACTGCAGTAAAATCTCGTCGCCATTCTTATCGACCATCTTTTACTGCCATACTGCTGTTAGTGTTGTACGATCGATAAGAAAACGACATGTCGTTCAAAGACATTATCTCTTTACAGTATCTTGTGTACTAGCTAGACTGGATATCCCTGCAGAGGCAGCAGAGCAAACCAAAAAGATGAGCTCAACCACCACCGCATCGAATCTTCCTCATCAAATCAAAGAAACGAAACCACCCACCTTCAATCTCTCCCAGAAAACAATCCTAGACATCTTAAACACAAAGTGCACCACTTCACTAAAAGACCCCAAGCAAGCCCATGCCCTTGTCCTAAGGTCAGGTCACTTCCAAGACCACTACGTAGCAGGAGCCCTACTTAAATGTTACGCTAGTCCTCAGTTCAACAACTTTGGACTTGCTTTGAAGGTGCTCGATACTGTTTATAGGCCCAATGTGTTTGTCTGGAACTTTATGATCAAAAGTTGTGTAGATAACTTTGAGGCATTGGAAGCTATCTTGTTATATTGTCAGATGGTGGATATGAACTCTAGACCTAACAAATTCACATACCCTATAATGTTCAAGGCTTGCATGCTAGTTCAGGCAGTAGAGGAAGCTCTGCAAATCCATGCACATGTGGTGAAGCAACAGTTTAGTGAAGATGGGCACATAAGAAGTGCAGGGATACAAATGTATGCGTCTTTCAGGCTCGTCAACGAGGCCAGGAGGCTGTTGTTGGACGGGTCTGATGTTGTTAGTTGGAATGCAATGCTTGATGGGTACATGAACTGTGGGGATGTGGAAGCAGCTATGGAGTTGTTCAAGGAAATGCCGAGTAAGAGTGTTGGGTCTTGGAATGCAATGGTGAGTGGTTTGGTAAAGTGTGGGAGGTTGAGGGAGGCAAGAGAGGTGTTTGATGAAATGCCTGAGAGAGATGAGATATCTTGGAGTGCTATGATTGATGGTTATGTACAAGGAGGGTGTTATAAGGAGGCATTGGAAGTTTTCGATGAGATGCAAAAGCAGAAGAATGTTAGTCCCAAGAAATTTGTGTTGTCGAGTGTGTGGGGCCGGCTTGTGCCAATGTGGGAGCGCTCGATTAAGGAAAGTGGGTTCATGGTTACGTGAAGAAGAACTCAATTCAGTTGGATGCTGAACTGGGGACTCTTTTGGTTGATATGTATGTGAAATGTGGGAGGCTCGACATGGCGTGGCAAGTGTTTGAGAGTATGAAACGGAAAGAGGTTTCGACATGGAATGCAAGTGTTTTGGTGGGCTTGCTATGCACGGCCGGGCGCATGATGGATTGAATCTTTTCTTCAAAATGCAAGGGAGTTCGGAACCAAATGGGATAACTTTTCTGAGTGTTCTAAATGCTTGTGCTCATGGGGGTTTTGTTGATGGACTGAATATTTTTAGTTCAATGAAGGAGGTGCATGGTGTTGAGGCTGAGGTAGAGAGCACTATGGTTGTGTGGAAGGGTATGACTTTTTGAGGAAGCAGAGCAGATTATAAACTTGATGCCAATCGAACCCAATGCAGCGGTTTATGGTGCCCTTTTGGGTGCTTGAAGGAAACATGGAGATGGTGAAATGGGTAAGAGAGTGGGGAGCATTTTGCTCCAACTAGAGCCACAAAATAGTGGTCGTTATGTGTTGTTGTCTAACATATATGCAGTGGCAGGTATGTGGGATGATGTTGCAGAGGTGAGGAGATTGATGAAGGAAAGGGGAGTAAAGACAAGTCCTGGAATTAGCATGGTTGATATTGGTGGCAAAGTGCATGAATTCAAAATTAGAGAAGGTTCACACCCACAAATGGAAGAGGTCTACTTGATGCTTGAAAAGATGATAGAGAAGCTAGGGGAAGAAGGTTACTCACCGAATACCTCTCAGGTTTTGTTTGACATTGCAGAGGAGGAGAAGGAAACAGCGCTGCAATACCACAGTGAGAAGCTTGCACTTGCTTTCGGACTCCTAAACACTAAACCCGGATCAACCATCCGTATTGTGAAGAACTTGAGGATCTGTGAGGACTGTCATTTTGCCATAAAGCTGGTTTCACAGGTATACAACAGGGATATAATTGTCAGGGACCGAATGCGCTATCATCATTTTAGAAATGGAAGATGTTCCTGCAAGGAGTTTTGGTAATGGTAGAGCTTATTAGTTATTACTCAATTTTCTTGGAAATACATGCATATATAATGACTATATCTGCATACACATATAGATGTCCTCACAGGCTCTTGCACATACTAAAAATATGGTTATGTAAGCACTTATATCAGGCTAGCTGGATTTTATGACTAAACTCATCAATATTTCTATAATCTATATATGCACTGGGCGATCCTACTTGTTATTGTTGAGGAACTGGTGTTGGCCATCCTGGAAGCACTAATGGATAGATACCAAATCTCCACATCCCTCCACGGTGGGGGATCTCTTGTACAATCTCCAAGGTTCCGCCATGAGCCTTGCACATGACCAATCGTTTTGCAAACCAAAACACAATTGTGTTATCATTATTTGGGTAGAAACTCAGCAGGTACCCAAGTGAGTTCCAACCTGAAGTGAACTGCATATAAATCCTCTCAGCTAACCATTTGTATTCCCCTCCTCCATCTGGTACTTGTTCTTTCAACTCCCAAACCCTGACTGGATCATGATACTTTTTAGCCACCACACATCTGCAGCCGCCCGTCGCAAACACCTAGCCATTTTTCATAGTAAGGCACTCCGGTTGGTGGTCATTCATCAGCAGATCAGGCGTCCTGATGAAACGACACCTAGCAATAGTACCACCACCACTTGTGGTGAAGGTGAAGGGATCCAATTCAAAAGTATAGTCACCTTCACACGGCCAATACAACATTCCGTTGAAAGCGACAGGTTTTGGAGGCAGAAGAAATTTAGAAATCCTATGTGGGATGCACAACACTTCCAACTCTCTCCATTCACGGGTTTCAGAAGAGAAGATCTCAACACCACCAATCTGGGATTCGAACAACTCTCCACCTAAAACCTAAATTACTATGTTGACGGTTTGATTCGTCGACGATGAACCCCGCGTGTACTACATGCTTGTGAACCCGAGGGGGGCTGGGGAGGGCAAGACGTTCCTTCGTGTAAGGATTGCAAATGTAGTACTTATCTCCATCTGAGTTGCTTGCGTAGCACAAGACCAAGTCTTTATGCGTTCCTTTCACTGTCATATTATCTTTATCATTGGGATCATCACTTTCACTTGGGACGAACCGCAGAGAGGAATCAATTGTGTTGAACAGTGGATCGTTCGGCATTAGGGTCCAGCCGTGTGGGATCTGTGTCAACATAGCTACTGCTACTGTGCCTAGGCTGCTGGCCTTGTGAAAACGTTGAAATCGAGCAACAAAATAAGGATCAGAGAGGAGACTCAACCAACGCTTGGACACAATCATGCACTGAAAACTGTACCTGTTGTGTGGAGGAAGGCGACAAAGGATTTCGACTAATACCACGTCCGGGAGATGGTCAGTATCAGTCATCAAGTCTAGTTCTTTATCAAGGACTACAGCTTGCGATTGATCACTAACGGAATCGTTTATCGTTGTTTGCCTCCAACTTGGTCCGCGTGTTTTTTCGAAGAAACATACCGATGTCCAGTTTAATCTGGCAATTAAGAGATATCGACTTCTAATATATTGGTATCAGAGGAAGGTACCGGTCTCTCCTAGTGGTGTGTTGAGCTAGAAAACCTAGGGTATGGGTCACAATTTGGCTCATAGGCCTAAAAGGTCCGAGGTCTGGCTCGGCCCAAATTTAGGCCTGAAAAGTTCGACCTTATGAGCTTAGGGCCGAGCTCGGGCCTAGGTCTCAAAATCCACGGGCCCAAAAATGCACGACCTGTTGAAGTCCGCCCGGCACGTAGGGCCAACCCCGTCCAGCACATCTGTTGTATATATTATACATTATTTTATAAATATAAACATCTAACCTCTCTAATTTACTTTGATATCATTAATTTATATACTAATTATCAATTTATTTATGCTTATATATATTATTTAGTGTATATAATTTTTGATATATTTGTTAATTAAACACTATTAATTTCTAATTTTTTTTCATTTAATACACAAAAAAACTTGACCCGGCCCAAAAAATCTCACAAGGCCCAGAGCCTGAAAAGTCTGTGCATGGTCAAATTTTGGAGACGATGCACGAAAGTCAAACCCAAGCCCTTGGATTTGGGCGGCCCGGCCCGACTCATTGGCGAGCCCTACCCCTAGGTAAGGGGAAGAAGAAGAAGGTATCAACGTCTCCTAATGGGCGTAATGAGCTTCGTGGACCCAGGACCCATTTGAGATTGTAGTTGAGCTGCAGAGAACAACATTTATCACCATTTTGTGTAACACAACGAAGAGAGATTGTAGGGAACCCTTGGCAAAAGTTGATGAAGAACAAAAAAGGCCCAAGATAAGAATAAGAAAACAATACCCGTGCCATTATCATACGAAAAGTATCTCCTTTCCTTCATGAAGGGCAACTAGAAAATGTGCTCAACAGCTCTTCTTCCCTCTCGTGAAGCAGCTGTGTTATAAACTTAACTTCTAACTTCCATGTTTATGGAAAGTATCTCCTTCAATTTTCTAAAACCACACACTTACAAGTTGATACAATTTCGAGAGCTAGCGCTAGCAGCTCAAGGGGAGATGAGGAAGATGGTGGAACTTATTCCACCAAAAGTGGAGAAACTATGGAATGAATGGGATGTCCGGATCATGATTCTACTCAGCCTCTTCTTACAAATTGTTCTCATCTTCACCGGGAACAGGCGAAAGTACAGTAATAAGAGCTGCGTGAGAATTATCATATGGACAGCCTACTTGTCACAGATTGGGTTGCTACTGTTGCACTCGGAATGATTGCCAGCTTCGAGACATCATCAGATGATGATCAAGAAAAGTCCCAGAAGAATACGATGAACCCGGCGATCATGGCGTTTTGGGCACCATTTCTTCTGGTGCACCTCAGTGGCATATGGAACATCACTGCTTACTCAATGGAGGACAACATGCTTTGGCTAAAACACCTCTTGGGCTTACTTGTCCAGGTTGGTGTGGCTTTATACATCTTTATGAGGTCATGGACAGAGAAAACATGGAAACCACACCTCTTGGGCTTACTAGACACTAGGTTGGTATGTTTTCTCTGTTCATGACCTCATAAAGATGGAAGCCACAATTTTTGGGTTTACTTGTCTAGGAATATTCCTACTACTTTTAGTATTGCGTCGGGGTCACATTATTATTATTATTTTTTAAATAAAGGCGATGTGGCAGCCTTCGAGTCTTTATTAATGAAATTATTGAGTATATATGGGGGGACATATAACCTGAACCCCATATAACAATGAACACATATAGAACATCTCGGATAATTACAGAACACCCTATGATAATTGTGTAATCAAATATGCATCAATTAGCAGATATATTCTATCCGCTTTACAATTATGGCGACATACTGGAAAGGACAAACTGTAGCTTTTCCCGCGAAAACACTCCAAGAATACCCATTTTTGACCAGCTTTTCTAATATGTTGCCGAACGACAAGTGTGTCGTCGACACTGCGTTTCATCCTGCCAGTAGGACGATACGTCCATTTAATTGAACCCATCCTCACTAGAACATACAAGACATAAAAGAGTGTACACACAGACAAACCAACTAGGATGCCTGACTAATCCTACCCACCTAGTATATGGGTTTATTAACTTGTTGAAAAGAAAACATAAATTTAAAAAACTTAATAAACTGGGCCTAAGATGTAAATCCTAGCCCAACACCACATGAGCTCACAAACGCACCAGGCCCGTGACCAATTACGGAATCGTCGCGCCTCTTCACTTCTCCACTAACCTCATGCACCGCCCAACTCCGGACGGCCACGAACCGACTAGATCTGGGTCAGATCCAGATCAACCACCTCCCTCCTCTCGGCCTTCCAAGACGCTGCAAATAGCCCCTTCTCTCCAATCCCCTTTGAACCAAGCCCTTCGACAAACCAACCCAGCCACGAACCTACTACCTACTGTAAATCCTTGTCTACAACGACCGCCTACCAAACAGAAGGCGACATCACCCCGTTCGGCCGCACCCCTAGCTCGCTGACAAGGCCGAAGGCCAGCACCACGGCTAGAGTCGTCAGACGAGGAGAACGAGTGAATTGAGATTTTTCTTGCGCGTGTACCCTAGCGCGTAGGGTTTATGTGTCTATCAAGTTCCGGGGCCACATTATTTCATTTATATAAACAATCTGAAGACTCGTTCAAACTCACCGAGATTGAGCTTGAATATTTGTATGATGTGTTGTATCCCGAGGCAAGCGTAGTGTATTCTCTCAAAGGTGTCATTTTGTAGTCCATCAACCTCCTTTGCTACATCTCTACACTTGGGGTTTATGGTTTCATCATCAACAAGAAGCTTTATGCCACCACTGATATAGCTATCACTTGTTGCCGGAGCAGTTTCTCTTGAGATATATGTCATCTCTATACTAGTTTCTACCAAGGCCGGGCCCCGCCCCCCCCCCCCCCCCCCCCCCCCACATTTGAGAATGAAACATATAGGATACCACCATTAATTTGATAACTTGCAATGTATACGAAGTATATTGAGTTATTGACCAAATCAACTACTTGGTCGTAAGTTGCTAGGGATAAAAAAAAAAAATAAGGTCTAACTTGCCTGTATATATTATTTGCCTATTATTAATTATTAATAGATAAAAATGTAGAGTATAATATTATGTATTTACACTAATTGTCTATAAGTATAGAATTTAATGTCTTTCGTATAAATATTTATATTTGATATAGCTTATAATCATAGTTAACTTATTGTTAGTTTCTGTGCACGTCTTATATCAAAAAAAATTAATGCGATAAGTTATAAAAATTGTTGCGCATTAGTATTGAAGACGAGTGAATGATCGTTTGACTTTACACGTTGAGATAAATTATAACTATTACTAATGGGATAAATTTATTATAAAATATATTCAATATAAAACATATTCACTATCAAACTTCGACGAAGACGATTATTTGTAATTGATAGTCGCGATCCATGGGACAATTCAATCTCCTAGAATATTGCTCGAAAGCGAGTAAGCAGCGTTCTGGAATAATTAAAAGGTTATTTCCCCGTACTCTTACTGAGACGTATACCAAGTATCAGCATACAATGTTGCGATATATTTGACAATATGATGCATATTGATATCCTTAACCACGTTCACGAAGCCTATAAAGAGCAGTTGAATCCACTACCGGTACCTGCTACTGTCTTGAGAGACGATCATGCACTTGAGAGACGCATTCAAATTACGGCTGAGGTTATAAAAAATATCTTGAGTTGGAGAGGCAATCATGCACTCGAGAGACGCAGCTGTTATGATGAAGATATCAAGCGGTATTGTGATGCGACTAAAGTACCATTTGAGAAGACCATTATGGTGTGGCACATAGCAACAGATATATGCTATTGGAATCATGTGGAGAAACGTCCTGCTGGAGATGCCTACAATCCTAACTCTGAATCAAAGAAGCTCTGCAAGTTATTGTCTGATTATCTGATGTATATTCTTGTCATGTGCGTCAAGTGTTGTATATTCTTGTCATGCTTAAGGGGATGGGACAACGTACGTTAATGGAAACTTGTTGTCAGCCAAAATGCTCATCGCAAAAAATAAAAAAAGCTTGAGCTTGAAAGACGGACAATCGCGACTGGAAAAAGCGCCAGTCAAGTGTTGTATGAGCTGAAGAAAGATTTGTTGGAGGGTACTCGTAGGAGTCTCCGGATAGTTGATATACTGTTGCTTGAAGCGTGTGCACTTGCACAGCGATTGCAGCTGTTGAATGTGAATTGGGATATGATAAGGGATGTGTGAATAGAGATGTTTTTTTATGCGGCAACACAATGTGACTGGAAGCAACACGCACAACAACTCAGGCGTGGGGGAGAGCTTCTTACTCATGTCTGCCTGCTCATGGTGAATATGGGCATATTACAGAACAAGCTCGCTATTATGAAGTTGAAATCTTTTATACTAACTGCATTTGAAGGCTTTCCATAACGCTCTTCTATTCTCTTCATTTCTATGTTTACTTTTTGTGTTGTCTTTTTTTGGATGCTAACCTAGATTGGTGTGTACCGTGTGTTTAGATTACGCAGCATTCTGAAGTTGTTCTCTATCAACTTATGTATTGGTTAATCCAAAAAAAAAAAATTATGTATTTGTTGTAAATTAAACTCTGTAATTCAGTTCAACAAGTGGATAACACATTGATCACCATTTCTCATTTTCTCCACCACTAAAATAAACTGAAACTAAAACTTTTTATATAAAAACGAACTTGATTTCAAGCTTCGAATTACCACTAAAAACCACCAGAAAAGTACAATATAACCAGACGCGCATCTTTCTTTGCAGTTCACACGTACAGCCATTTGAAGAATCCAAAGGCCCAATTTCGTCTCAACAACACAAAACTATAAATTCTGACCCAAAAAAAAATACAAACTATAATAACAAGAGTCCTCTCCTCCCCTTCTCCCCGCCACTCACAAACACAACACAAATCAGTTTGGCTCATCCCAACCCACCATGGACATGAAACCACTCTCGTCACCACACTCTTCTTCTTCTCTCTCAAAACCCACCAAGCTCTTCTCTTTACACTCAAACTCAACCAGACCGAAACCCATCTCAGTCCCAGCCTCTCTCTTCCAATGGACCCCAAATCGGTTCGTTTTCCCCAACAGAATGGTCGTCCTCAAAGCCAGTCTCAAAGTGGAGCTGAAGAACGTTCAAGAATCTTCTGGAAGCGCGTGGGGGAAGGTCTCTGCTGTGCTGTTTGACATGGATGGAGTCCTCTGCAATAGTGAAGAGCCTTCTAGAAGGGCCGCCGTCGAAGTTTTCGCCGAAATGGGCGTAGAGACCACAGTCGAGGACTTCATACCCTTCGGAGGAACTGGTAAAATTACAATGGAAGTTATTTACTTTTCAATCTATTGTTACTGTACTTTTTTTTTGCACATTGCAAAGTACATAACTTAGTGGTAAAAAGATTGAATCTTTACTTACTGTCTGATTGTTTAAAGTTCTCATTGTGATGATCAATGTTCTAATTTACTTTCAGAGTCAATTAATGGGATCGAATTTTCAAAGGAAATAACTTTAGAGCGAAAAGATTGAATTTTTACATGGTGGTAATGAGTCAGTAACAGTATAATGTTCTGGAATTTTGACAATGTTGCATTGATGTTCTAGGCGAGGCGAACTTTTTAGGAGGTGTTGCTTCTCTTAAGGGTGTGGAGGGATTCAATGCTGAGGCAGCGAAGAAGAGGTTCTTTGAGATATATTTGGATAAGGTTAATGTATTATTGATAACTACTTTTTCTCATATTCGTTAACTTATCAATGTGATGAACTGAGACTAGGTTATGATTTAACACTGATTCAATAAGTTTTCTATTTCTATGCAGTATGCAAAACCAGATTCTGGTATAGGATTCCCTGGTGCGCTTGAACTCGTTAGTCAGGTATCAAGGAAATCACTCATCAAGACCGAAATGTTACTCAGGTTTAATGATTTTTCCTAATGTATGCAAGCTCTGCTGTGAAACAGTGTAAAAGCAAAGGTCTTAAAGTTGCTGTTGCATCTAGTGCTGATCTAGTCAAGGTTAAGGCAAATCTAGCTGCTGCCAATTTACCTTTGTCAATGTAAGTCCATCAAGCCATGAGCTGTGCTTCTGGAGTTGTGCAACAAATCATATTTGTTGGGTCATTGTTTTCCTCTCCAATTATCCTTTCTCCTCTTTTATCAGGTTTGATGCTATTGTGTCAGCAGATGCTTTTGAGAATCTGAAACCTGCTCCTGATATCTTTTTGGCTGCATCAAAGATCCTGGATGTACAACCTAGCGAGGTACACCAAGATTCTTAACATTGCTTAAAGAATAGGAGACATTTGGAAGTCACTGTCAGTAGAATTTCATATTTACAGAAGAAAAAGTAGAATCATATACTGTAAGGTTGCCCCCTTTCTCACAGACCACACTCCCTTCTCTATATTCTAACTTCTGAGTGTATTTTCACATTTACAAAGAAAAATTTGAAGAAAATAGTCATATACTATAAGACCACCCCCTTCTATATATTTTAAGTGTATTTAAAAGGCTGTCTTAAATGTCATGCAAAATCCTCCATAAAAGGTTAATTATGTTAGCTCTTACCATAAGCTAAATAACAGAATGCATTGTTGATAAAAAAAGAAAAGAAAATAACAAAATGCATTGTATTGTTTATTCTTTGTCCACTTTCCTTCTGATAAGTGCTCTTATCATGTCATGGGTAACTGTTCATGAGCTTTATTAGCATCTTTCTCCATAAAAAATAAATTGTTGATTGCTCTTTCTCACTGTTTTAATGTTTGTGCCTATGTTTTGGCAGTGTATTGTTATTGAGGATGCATTAGCTGGAATACAGGCAGCCAAAGCTGCAAATATGAGGTAAGTTTGCAGAAGTTTATCAATCTCTTGTGTTTCTTGTGTCATGAATTGCATTAATCATTTATGAGCTGCTCATTTATTTATTTTTCGAGTTTCAGTGCAAATAATGTTTATGTGGGAAGATCGCTAATGTAGCTTTTGCCACTTGCAGATGCATAGCTGTGAAAACTACTTTGTCTGAAGAGGCTCTAAAGAGTGCTGGTCCATCCATTATTCGAAATCAAATAGGAAATATTTCACTTGATGATATACTCAGTGGTGGTTCTGATGGCTATAGTATGTAGTCCTGAGAATATGTGCAAATGTCATTTGTATCATATCATCAATGATGTAGAATAGTGAAGCACAATAATTCCATTATTTTATGAATTTAATAAGAAATTTCATTAGGGGCCTTCCGAGTTGAAGTTCCTCCTTCATTGTGCTATTTGCACAGTTTTCAATTGTAGTTTAGATTGAAACATGAGACCTTATGTTGATATGCCACTGCAGATGGGAAGATGCAGGCGCTTGAATTTCTCGACACTTCATCCCAAACTGCACCAGGAAAGTTCACAGAAACAGATACAGCTTTTACTGGCGCTGTCAATGACAACCTGTTCTCCCTTGGAGGGTAAGAAGGGTTCTGATTCCAGCATTTTCATCTGTACTAATTGAATTTTAAATATATTACTCCTTATCTTTTAGGACATTGTTGTTTTTGTATTCTATTTGTTGTGCATGCATATTTTAGCACAGTAATCAATTACCTATTTTCTGCAAGACAATCTTATTTTTGTACTAAAAAAGCTTACAAACACACGTATCCCATTTTCTTTCACACGCGCATATGTGCCACCAATTATACACTTGGTTATATGGAATATGGATATTAGTAAGTGCTCCCAAAAGAATTTCTTAGTGAAAGGATATAGTATTCTTGAATATGTTGCTTATCTTTATTTTGGTGTCTAACTTTTTTCGCTAGAACAGGCTCCAAAGAAAAATAAAAGGGACATCTAACTTAATAATCATAGACAGCAGTAATCTAGTTGCATATGAATTGTTATCAAACAGTTGCATTTTCACATGAAACCAATAATGATGCACCTTAGCTTGAGGCAGGAGAGTAATTTATGGACAGGTTTCAGGATTAATCGGCGAGATATTGTGAAATATGGAAGCTTGGGGATTGCTTTGTCTTGTCTTGCTTTCACCATCTCAAACTGGAAGGTAGATCTTGATAAAGTAGGATGCAAAGGGACAATTTGTTGACTATTTGCATTGTAAATAATCATAAGCATAAAAACTAAGGCATCTAATTTTTTTTCTTTTTCCCTTTGATATTCTAGTTGTTATAATAATATTTATATTATACGATATATGTACAGTCCATGCAATATGCATCGCCCAAAGCTATTTGGAATGTGATATTTGGGGTGGATCAACCATCTATAGCACAGAAGGAAGGTACTAATGTTACCACTGGCTTTGGCATATTCTTTAAATTATAATTGTTCATTATCTTTTAGACTTAGGACGTAACTATTATTATCTGACCGTGTTCATTAATAGTTTCATCAGATATGAAAACTATGTCTTATTTTTCTTTTGAATTTCATTCAATTATAGGTGAATCGAAATTCGATAGAATCCAACAATTTGTGAACTATATATCCGACCTGGAAACCAAGTAATTTTCTGTCATACTTTTTGTTGTATCTTATATCTTCTTTGTATCTCATTGCTAATACATGTCTAATTGAACAACCTTTTACTATGCAAGGGGAATTGCTCCAATTGTGCCAGAATTTCCGGCAAAACTTGACTGGTTGAATACAGCTCCCCTTAAGCTTAGCAAGGTAATCTTTTTTTTGAGCTTACCTTCTTTTTTATGAAACCATGGTTCATTGTTATCTTGGAAATTTGATAAAGATCTTTGGCAGGATCTCAAAGGAAAAGTGGTTGTGCTGGATTTTTGGACCTATTGTTGTATCAATTGCATGCATGTACTGCCAGATCTAGAGTTTTTGGAGAAAAAATACAAAGATATGCCGGTAATCCTTCTTTGTTTTTCCTTTTTTCATGAGAATTTTTCAGGTTATAACCTTAAATTGTAGCAGAAGGTTAACGTGATAGGTTTCTTCATATAGATTTTGCTGAGAATATGGAGTGTTTGCACTCTCAACAGACTGAACAATCTTCCTCCCGTAAACAGCTATTAGTTATCTCTTTAGACCTCAATACATACCAAATATATCCAATCAAGATTGCCAACACCCTAGATCTCAGTGCATTCATTGTGGCACAATAATAGTCAATTAAGTACAGTGACAAAACAAAGTTAACAGAAAAGTCGTAGTGACGTAGACATACACATATATTTTACTATTCTCACTTCATTTTGAAAGTCTATCCATTTCAATTCAATAATGTATATCTGGCTGATCCATGTTCCATTGAGTCAATGATATAGCTGTTATTTTGTTTTTTTGCATATGTAGTTCACTGTTGTCGGAGTTCATTCGGCAAAGTTTGATAATGAGAAGGATTTGGAAGCCATTCGGAATGCAGTGTTACGCTATGACATCACTCACCCAGTAAGGTTCATGCTTTGTACTTAACATAAGGAAAAAATTGGTCTCATTCCATTCTATGTGTACTAGGACATTGAGTATATTATTTTCTTTGGTAATATGTTACCATTTGTCACTGTTTCTACTTGTAATGCCAGATTGAATAACAGTTGACCATCATCAGGTATAATATATCTGTTTCAATATTTTATTACACAATAAGTTCATCCTACCACTTGAATTTTTATGCAATTCACGTTTTAGGTTGTCAATGATGGAGACATGTACTTATGGCGAGAGCTAGGTGTGAATTCATGGCCAACATTTGCTATTGTTGGGCCCAATGGAAGGCTCCTTGCTCAACTATCAGGCGAAGGTCATCGTAAGGTACTAGTAACTGATTTCAAGATATAAATCGTATGGACTGGTAGTTGTAAGATGGGTAATTTCATGAATTTATGCGATTCTGTAATAAATCATTTTTCTTTTGGAAGGATCTTGATGACTTGGTGGAGGCAGCTCTTTTGTATTATGGCAGGAAGAAGATCTTGGATAATACACCAATTCCTTTGAGTCTTGAGAAAGACAATGATCCTCGTTTGTTTACATCTCCATTGAAGTTTCCTGGAAAACTTGCAGTTGATGCTGAAAACAATAGGCTTTTCATTTCAGACAGTAACCATAACCGCATAGTAGGCTTTCCCCTCACTCTCTCACTCCCTACAGTTCCTCCTTGTGGAAACACTCCTGCACTCTGTTTCTTTTTTCTTTCTTTTTTGTATGTCCAATTTGGATTGCTATTCAGCTATTCCATGTGACAGGCTCATAGTGCATGGATAGTATTCAAGCCATACATGTGAGTTAGTGATGAATTAATTGGCTTTCTCCATAAAGGTGATGAGTCATTAGTAATTATCCACAGAAGAATTGGTTACATTGTCTGCATAGATGTTTCTGGTCATAGAGGTCAGATATTTTGAAAAATACCACCAAGTTTGATACTAGAGCTTAATGTGATTATAATAAGATGGTAAAATGATATATCGACATGATGTATCCTTGACAATTCACATCCAGGTTCTCATTTGTATAGATCCTTACTAGAGGTAATATCCATGTCAGCCGCTGTATCTGTTTTGGTGTCTTATTGACATAGCTTTTAGGTCTATATTCCTTACTTATCTATGATAGCAGAAATTGAATGTGAATTATGCTGTTGTATATGGATATCAGGTCGTAACCGACCTAGATGGTAACTTTCTTGTTCAAATTGGAAGCACTGGAGAGGAAGGTCTGCGTGATGGTTCTTTTGATGATGCCACATTTAATCGTCCTCAGGTAAGAACAGTCCTCTTGAAAGTGCATCAACTACTTTGCTGATTCTGCTGACATAGAGTTACTGTTTGCATTACTTTCATGTATTTGACCGTTGGTCTACTTTTCTAGGGCCTGGCTTACAACACAAAGAAGAATATTCTCTATGTTGCAGATACTGAAAACCATGCTTTGAGGTAAGTGGTTTTAGCTCCAGGAATTCCTTGTTCATTTAAGAGGTTTAGCTTCCTATATTTCCTGTTATTAGAGCTTAAGAAACTAGAGGATGAACACCTCAGTAGTCAATATAAGAGTCATCTGAAAATCTGAAATGGTCAAACTTGAAAGCATCCTTCTTCCTGAAGCATTAAAAGGATTATTTATATCTCCAGTTTTGTTTCCCTTGCTTTTTGCCACTCGGAGAGAACTATTTAATAATTGAATTGGTAATAACTCATCCATTGACATTTTCTATAGGGAAATCGATTTTGTGAATGAAACAGTGCGTACTCTAGCAGGAAATGGAACCAAAGGCTCTGATTATAGAGGAGGAGGAAAGGGAACCACTCAGGTAAGATTAAAAATACCTTGATTTGAGGTGTATTCTTTTATTTTAGTTTATTACAAGTAACGGAAGAAATTCTGGTGATTTATGTTATATATTAAAAAATGAATTACAGAACTCTTGGATACACATCTAAACTCTAGTTAATTTTATCAGCTGCTCAACTCTCCGTGGGATGTCTGCTTTCATCCAGTCAATGAGAATGTTTATATTGCCTTGGCTGGCCAACATCAAATTTGGCAACTCAATACAGCTGATGGGGTTACTAGATCATTTAGCGGTGATGGTTATGAAAGAAACCTGAACGGGTCAAGGTAATAGATAATTTGGCATTATCATTGTTTTTGCTAGTACGTAATTCCAAACTTTACCATTGTCATTTGTTTTGTTTCATTATGATAGCTCTACAAGCACATCGTTCGCACAGCCTTCTGGAATTTCATTGTCTCCTGGTATTATATCCAACATTTTTAAACATTGCATGACTTTCAATCATCATTTAAGTCATATATATATATGGACTGTAAGTTATAACTATTTTGGTTATCTCAGACATGAACGAGGTGTATATTGCTGATAGTGAGAGTAGCTCCATTAGGGCACTTAGTCTGAAAACAGGAGGATCAAGATTGCTAGCTGGTGGTGATCCAGTATTCTCGGACAATTTGTTTAAGGTGATCTGATTCAAACTTGTCTACTGTGGACATCATATGCGGCAATTAGTGCAATATGTTAAAGTTGATGCCCTGTTACTGATGATGCTTTTCATTTACTTCTGTTTCCTAATATGATTCTCATGATCTTTAGTTTGGGGACCATGATGGAGTTGGTTCTGAAGTACTTCTTCAACATCCGCTGGGTGTCTTATGTACAAAGGGTGGTCAAGTTTATATAGCAGATAGCTATAATCACAAGGTAGCTTGATCATTGCCAAAACATATATTCTATTAGGTCGCATGCACTTTTGGATTATCTTGGAAAATGTTGTGATAAGTTTTGGGAATTTCTAATGAAGTATTAACTCAGTCCATCTCTTTCAAAACTCCAGATAAAGAAGCTAGATCCAACTAGTAAAAGAGTTAGTACCTTAGCAGGAACAGGGAAAGCCGGTTTCAAGGATGGAAAAGCTCTTGAAGCTCAGGTTGGCCAATATGCTGGGTGTCTTTCATTCGAGGGATTTTGGATACTTTTCTCACACACAAAATTCAAATAAATGGCTTGTTCAATATACTCTCAAGGAAGTAATCAGATTTAACCTAAATCTATGTTCTTGAATCATTTAACTGCAGAATATAGTATCATGTTTGTTTTATCACACTATCAGACTAGAAAAGAAATGGAAAAGTGAATAGATCCCATATTGATTCATTCTCCTTATTAGCTATACTATCTTCTTTCAGCTTTCTGAGCCAGCAGGAATCGTTGAAGCAAACAATGGTAATGTCTTCTCTTTAACATAAAATTACTTTCGTAAAGATTCTAGATACAATCTCCTCTCTTTTTTTCATGTAATAATAGGTAGTGAGACTCAATGTATTCCCTGTAGTAACAGCTTGTTTTTGTAAAAAAATGTAAC
Organism: Geum urbanum; assembly: GCA_946800695.1. Classification (NCBI taxonomy): domain Eukaryota; kingdom Viridiplantae; phylum Streptophyta; class Magnoliopsida; order Rosales; family Rosaceae; genus Geum; species Geum urbanum. The sequence goes on along the minus strand of OX327000.1, from coordinate 74,894,502 downwards.
ATTCTTTCTCTGTGCAGGGAGAGTCTTCATAGCTGATACAAACAACAGTCTAATCAGATATATTGATTTGAGCAAGGAAGAACCTGAACTTCTTACTTTGGAGCTGAAAGGGGTACAGCCTCCCATTGCGAAACCCAAGAATTTAAAACGCCTCAGAAGGCGCTCATCAGCTGACACACAAACAGTTACTGTTGATGGTGGTTCATCCAATGAGGGCAACCTATCTATTAAAATATCTTTACCTGAAGAGTATCACTTTTCAAAGGTCCCCGTCCCTCTTCTCGTTTCAAACCACACAAGCTTGTAGCTTCCATATTAGTAATACTGTTCTCTAGTGATTCTTCTCATCTTCTATTTTCCCTGGTTTACTTTGGTGGTTTCATTATAATTACTTATCATGAAATGGCTATTGTTAAATGCAGGAAGCTCGCAGTAAGTTCAGTGTTGAAACTGAGCCTGAAACTGCAGTTATCGTTGATCCGTCAGATGGATATCTTAGTCCAGATGGATCTGCAGTCCTTCATTTCAAGAGACCTTCTCCAACAGCTTCTGTGGGGAGAATCAATTGCAAGGTATTGATTAGTTTGCCCTACAAACCATAGTCAGCACAAACAAAGAACTGAGCCTTTTATGGAAAAACCACATGATTTTATTTGTCTACATATTACTGTTCAGCCGCTACTGTTAAACCACATGCCCGTGAAATTTAAAAGGAATGTCTCATAAATCCCGCCGTTTGCCATATTTTGAAGCTTACCAAATTGGCTGATCTTTGCAGGTTTACTTTTGCAAAGAAGATGAGGTCTGTTTATACCAATCCTTGTTATTTGAAGTACCATTCCACGAGGAAAAACCAGAGTCCAATCCTGAAGAAATCACACTTGCTTATCGGGTAAAACGAAGAACCTCAACAAACAACCTAGAGCTACCAGTTGCACAATGACACGATTACACGAACATTTTGTATAGATCTTGTATTATTACTTGCTGCTTCTCTTCGCTGAGAAATTAGGCTACCAAACTACATATACCTGTTATATACCACAGACCCAAGAAAGTTATACCTGTTTGTTCCAGAAGAAAGATATGTACTAGAACAATCCAGAAATAATGCATTGATTTTGTACAAGGCAAAATTCATGAAGTGAGATCCAGGGAGAAAGGAGACATCCCACACATTCTGGCAGGTCCAACAGATGAAGCATTAACAAATCACTGACATCAAATTTGTCCAATCTTAATCAAGATTCTACATTGTATAGTTTATGTCATTGTCACATTTATTCATTGATCAGCATTTTCTGTTATGTACAAGCCCCAGATTTCATCCTATTACGGCATTTCCTTGTTTATCTCTTTCAGATAAATTAAAAGTTTAGTCGTTCTTTCGACGAAATAGCCGTCCATGCAATGTGGGCGGCTGTCGAAGTGTGGCAAAGACTCGGATGCCTTATGGAACTTGAACAAGCCGTTTAGGAGAGCCGATTCTCCTTTACAATGACCGTCGTTTAAGATTTTCAACACCATGATTATGGTCCTTGGCCTAAGCAAAGATGTGAATTGCTAAGCAAGACATGCACTCGTGCGCACCTGTTTCCGTTGGATCAAATGATGAACAAAGTAACTTACTATTAAAGCCTAAGAAGCACATTAGGCTCCTCTAGCGTCGCAAATTGCTAGATTGGAATCAATCTTTGACAAAACTCATAGGACTCGATCAAATCATGTGAATCGAACATGTTTGCACACTTTGTTTAATTGATTTAATCCAAACCCTACGCGCACAGAGAGAATTTTATAATACAAAGATTGACAGCTAAATGCTCTAAAACGTGCTTTATCCACCAAATCCCATCTTTACCTACTTCCCAACATTACATTGCCCTCACTTTTAGTGCACTGCACTATCTAATTGACTCTATCACCTCTTTCTCTGCATGAACCAAAATTCCTACCTCATTTGCATCTTAAACAAGTGTTGGTTATGTGGACCAATTACATTAGCTCGAATTACATTACACGTAATAGTTCGAGATCATTATTTAGTTTTTATGTAAATTAAATTAAGGATATAATTAGAGGAGATTTAATTTTTTAGGAATTAGATAAGAGGAATTGACGATTTAGACAACATCATCCGTGGCATATGAAACAAATTAAGATATAGTTTGCTTGTTAAAATCAACATCCATAAACAATAAGGGATTAATGTGACTGCAAACTAATAATTAAACAAGAAAATGACAAGTATAGTCGTATAGAGAATAAGAAATCTAAGAAAACGTATGTTAGGGAGCAAGGGTGCACCAGAACCAATCAGGACTCCTTGTCTTACTCTTGCAGTCACTCACAAGTCTGTGAATCATCTTTTGGTATTTGGACTCAGTTATTTTAGTTCCGATGAAAGTGATTTAGCAATTGTTTTAGTTCGATCGTTCGAGACCATAAACAATATATGAACGAAACTTATTTTTTTAGAATTGGCTAATATTGTTTGTAACTTGTTTGAGAAGAAAGGATAAGCAATAATTTGGAAGAGTAGAGCAACGTCAATCAATCTACGTAATTAGCCTCCCAATCCTCACTATTGCGGAACTTTTATAATTAGCAAAACTCTACATTGTGTAAATAATTAACGTAATATATTTCATGTATAAGAAACTAACTTGACTTGATTCAAAAGTTATTTGTTTCAAATTAGTCTACTTAATATGTATGTTCAACAATGTATTCTAAATAAGTTCCGTAACGAAACTCAATATATCGCGAAGTATAATGCCTAGGCCTTGGAATAACTACCAAGAAGGCAAGAAGATTAAGTGGGTACTTATCAGCAAGGTTATTTAAAGGATCAAAACATTGAGAGGTCAAATTGGCGCAGATTAAAACTTCTTAATTAGGAATGTTGTGAGAGTGATTACATTAATTATTGCTGCCAGGTTAAAGATTATCCACCTTTGGTCCAGGTGTTCTGCACTGAATCGTATACACATGAACCCAAATTTTTATTTACTCTGGTATGGAACTGTCTCACACTAGGAGACACTCTCTGGCATGTAATTAGTAGATCTGATTCTTCCAACTTCTTTTAATTTTAATTTTTCCAGTTTGCAAAGTCTGGCCCCTTATGTTTTAAGTCATATTAATCTAGGATTTAAGATCACTTAATCAATCAAATCCCTATATTTAGTGGCCTGCTTCCACATGCCAGCCACATTCAAAGTTATAACTCCTGTACAAGAACAACTTCATCCATAAGATTAAGCTAGTATGAGTTTTATACAATAATTGCGAATACGCAACAAACTAATCCGCTCGTAAATTATAAAATAAGCATAACGAGCATTGGATTAACCAACAAAAACAAAGGAAATGCATAAACAACTAAAGGAAAGAGCATGCTCTTGTTCGTGCTGTGCTAAACATTTCTTTTAGAGATACTATAATTGCATAATTGGAGGGATTAGGAAGATAAAAATGGGTGAGGCAGTGTGGATCGAACCGGGCCACAACCCACATTGATAAAGGTGGGGCCGTGACTTTCTAATTGAAAATCGGAAAGAAAAAAAAACGAATCGAAATCGATCTGTAATCGAAAAAAATCGAAACAGAATAAAAATCGAATCGAAATAAAAAAATTGAACTGAACCAAATAAATTCGGTTCAGTTTTTTGGTCCGAACCGAAACGTATTTACCGAATTGAAGAAAACGACGTCATTTTGGAATTTTTTTTCGTTTACCCTAAAATCTCTAATGTGTTTTGGTGCGCAGCCCTCCCCTAATTCGAGTCACTCCCTTCACTCTATTCTCACAGAGTCACAGCGCATTAAGCGCAGCCCTCAACCCTCACTCGAGTCCCTCACTCATCTCGTCGTCGTCGACCGACCACGAAAAAAATCTTGGCTCTCCCGTTTTCGCCCCCCAGTGACCCCACACTATAATCTCCAAAGTCCAAACCCTCACCCCCAATTCCGTAATCCGCATTCAATCTCCGACAGTTTGGCTCTCTGTTGTTCAGATCGACAACCACGTCACGTTTGGTGTCCTATCTTATCACTTATCTCTATTAGGTACTTCGAAAACCCTAGATTGAAGTACTCTATGGATTAAAGCTCTTAATCCTCTTATTGTATCTGAGTGCTCTCTAGATTGAAGCTTTTATCCTATCACCAGAATAATTAGAAGAATCTGTTAGTGTACTATTGAAAATTAGGAGTTCGTAATTTCGTATACAATATTCGCTGTATTGGTAGTGTTGATTGTTGAATGACTTGAATAAGTTGAATCGGTGGCTCTGTGTTCAGTGTGCTACGAGTTGTGTTGCTGAATGTTGAGTTTTGAGCTTTAATACACTGATTGTAGACACTGATTGGTTGTGACTTATTGATGTAATGATGTTTATAAATTGAAATGTTTGTGACTTGTGATTTACAGAAGAAGAAAATGAAGAGGACCCGAGATTCTTTACAGTTAGTAACTAAACGTGGTAAAGTTCAAATGGTGTCTTCATCATCTCAATTTCAAATGTTGTTGAATATCCCTCTTTGTCCCATATGAAAGTAGTATTTGCTTATTTGGTATATACTAAAGTTTGATACTTAACAATGATTATCGGTGTTCTTGTAGGTTTAAGAAAAAGAATGTTAAGTTGTCAAAGGAAAACCCGAGCTAAGAATGTAAGAATGGTGGACAAGTTGAGTATGGCTTGAGAATTGAGTGTTTTTATGTGATATTTGGATTGTATTTATATTTGGATAGACTGTAGACTGTTTTAAACTTGGACTGTTTTAAACTTGGACTGTGGACTTTGGTTTATGTTTGAAACATTGATTTGTGATGTAAACTTTCGGTAAGTATTTTGCTATGGTTTGAAACTTTGAATGTATGTGTGATTTGTAACTAGTTAAGTAGTTATATTTGGCAAACAGTTTGAAAAAACAAAATGTAGTTTCGATCAGTTTTGAAAGTGAACAAATGAACAGTTTTGATTGTAAAAAATGCAGTTTAGAAAGTATAACATTTTTTTTTTTAAACCAAAAAAATACCGAACCAAAACGAACCGATTCCAATTGGTTTTTTGTAAAAAAATCAAGATAACTGAACTGAACTTATAAAAAAATTCGGTTTAGTTTTCAGTGCAGCCTAATAACCGAACTAAATGTACCGATTAACAGCCCTAGATAAAGGTCATCTCCAATTATCAATAGGAGCCATATTAAGGTTGAGTTGTAAAAAATAGAACTATAATAGATACTATTCATCTATAAAGTAGGTTCTATGACTTGGTAATCTCCAATGGTAAAATACAAATTTATAAAGCTTGATTTATTTTATTATTTCAAATTTGTATTTATATAATGGATAAGTTGAAACTTAGAAACACATAATGTGTACCACAAATTTTTGGTGAGATGGACATATAATGTGGATACCACAAATTTTGACCGAGATGAGTTATAAAATAAATTAGGGATATCAAACTTTTTTTTCCAACTTATACAACTTAACATACTTCTTTTGAGATCCAAATGTATAATTAAACATAATTTTTTGTTAAATGAGTTACAGAACTTAATATGCAATCCATCATCATCGGAGATAACCTAAGAAAAGAAAGAAAAAGGGAGACCCGAGTGAGAGGTAGAAAGTGCCATGGAAATAACCACCTGCTACTCTCAATTTTCTATTTGGTGGCATCACCCACTAATCATTGCCCTAGCTAGAAAACAATTCTATTGGACCCATCCAAAGAACCAATTAGTGCGCGCCAACACATTTATTGTTGTAACTTATTTGCACATCAGCAATAACTCCAATATGTAATAATCAAATATAAGGAATTCAGAAACAATGGTGAATCGGAAATAAAAATATTACTGTATGTCATACAGCTCTGAAATTCATAAAGACGCTCGTAGGTTATTGGTCTTCAACTACTAATGACAAGTACTCTTTAACAGAACTTAATAGGCATGGGTTAGGTACATAAAGTATTATTTAATCAAAATATAAATGTTCAACATGAACACGGATTAAAATGATCGATCACGGCGAATTTCATATGCAATGACCGGAGAAAAATATGGATACTCTTCACTTAAAACTTATATAGAAACCAGATTCATAACTGTTTTATGCATGTATAGAGTGGCAAAGCTCGAAGCTCTCATACCCACCAAATAGAAAACTAGCTAAAAGTGAGATTGTAGATGCATAAAGATCGAAAACAATATATAGCATATATCTTTGCCTTGCAAGACTAGAAATGAAGAATCACGATGAAGTAGCCAACAGACAGACCATGTTAAACTTTTCCTTCTTTCCCGGTGATGCCAACATGTTCGATCAGTTTGCATTCATTTAACTTGATCCGACTCTATATATGCACACACAGAGTATCATTTCATTAAAGTATACATTTTTCTGGCTTTTTTTAGATATAGGATATTATACAAACTTTTCGATCATATTTTATTATTTTCACTGTTCAAATCTTAGGTTATAATGCGTAGATCAAACTTGTAAATTTTTAGCCAAAATGGTGATCGTAAGGTATTCAAAACTGTAATTGAAGTTTATAAGTATGAACGATTTGAGTTTGACAAATTTGGTCTGTCCCTTGATTTAATCTAGTTCGATTCTTTAACGATCACTATTTTGGCTGAAAATTTAGTTAAATGATCTACTCATATAGACCTAATAATTGGACGATGAAGATGCTAAAATATGATCGAAAAGTTAGTGTAATGCCTATACCTGAAAATTACCAAAAAAATATATATCTTAGTGGAATGACTCTCTCTCTCTCTCTCTCTCTCTCTCTCTCTATATATATATATATATATATATATATATATATATAGGAAGCTTCCACTCAAGTATACCTAGTCACTATAAGAAAATGAAACATTACCGGCGAGATTCCGGCCAACAAGGCCGGCGACCGGAAGAGTCGCCGGTAATGTCCATCATTACCGGCGACTTACTCCGTCGCCGGTAATGTTGCCGGAATCTCGCCGGTAATGTTCCAAAACATTACCGGCGACTCCAACCGTCGCCGGCAATGTCTAGGCACACATTTCCGGCGATTTTTCGGCCGGAATTTCGCCGGAAATGTGTGCCTAGACATTGCCGGCGACGGTTGGAGTCGCCGGTAATGTTTTGGAACATTACCGGCGAGATTCCGGCGTAAAGTCGCCAGTAATGTCTTCATTTCCGGCGACTTACTCCGTCGCCGGCAATGTGTCTTATATTAGATGCCGGATTGGGCAGCTCGATCATTCAATCATTTTGATCGAAAAAAATCCAGAGAAATCGAAAGAAGGAAAACGTACGCTCTGAAATCGATCATTCGGTATATTGTCAAAATTAAGGCGCGCGTCGAAAACTCGATCACTCGGGAAGCTATATATATAGGTACGTAGGTGTATATATACGTATATGTGGTATATATATGTGTGTGTGTGTTGATCAAATCCAATTCATGAGATATATATATATATATATGAAATGTTGTTGATGTACGGTCACCGAAACGAGAAAACAGCTTGTAGTTAATCTTGTATCTGAATCAATGACTGGTATTATCGTATTGTTATCGGAGCCAGGCTTAACGGAGCCTCTTACCCAGTCAAATATGTTTTGAATTGAAAAACACCAGAATACTATCATCGAGTACTGAATCGAATTCAGAGATTAGATCGATATATATATACATATGCATGCATGTGTTGATTTAATTAGAGTTGAATTGAGATATCACGTCGATTATTAGTAGTGAATGTGTGTATATATATATAATTAATAGGTAAAATTGTTAGAATTTTCAGGATGGACAAGAGTTGGATGAGCCTCGAAAGATGGGATGTCAGATATCACGAGGGAATTAGGAGTTTTGTGGATTTTGTGAAGGCTAATTGTGGAGACACTACACTTCATTATTGCCCGTGTAAAGAATGTAAGTGTTTCAGCGATCGATTTCGATTTCCCATTGATAAAGTCCAGAGGCACCTGAGTAAATACGGGTTTTGGGATAAGTACACTTGTTGGATTTATCACGGTGAAACATCGTTAGCGGGTCTGCATGATCATGGACAATTTGGTGAGAGGGCCAGTCCACGCTATGATCATGGAGATTTTGCTGAGAGGGGCAGTTCATCCTATGATCCAACATCGATGTTAATCAATGATATGTTTCCTCATGAGAGCGGTGTATTTGCTGATGAAGCACCAAATGTCCCTCCCGTCGTTGAGGGTTTCCCCCATATCGAGCCAGTCGAACCATTACCTGGAGCTCATGTCAACACAAGCGGTATGGACAAGTACAACAACCTGATTGCATTGCAACAGACTCCGTTGTACGACGGTTGTAGTAAGACTGTTCTTGAAAGTGTGATGGGAGTGATGCAGCTCAAAATGGAGAACAAAATGTCTGTCAAAGCTGTTGATTCTTGGTTGAAGTGGACTGCTTCGCTACTGCCACCCGGTCATCGTCTTCCTACCACTCATCATAAGGTGCGACATATCCTAAAAGATCTTGGGCTTTCCTACATCAAAATCCATGCATGCAGATATGATTGTATTCTCTTCTGGGGAAAAGATCTCGAAGACCTTGAAGCCTGCCCGGTATGTTTTACCAAAAGGTATAAGTTGACTCCTGCAGGCAACAAGAAAGCTGTGAAGATACTTCGATATTTCCCGCTTATTGATAGGCTGGAGCGGTTGTTCATGTGTGCTTTCACGGCCGAGGCAATGAGATGGTGGGCTGAGAGGAACTTGCTTGACGATGACACCCTTATACACCCTTCCGACGGAGAGGCTTGGAAGCACATGGTCAGGGAGTTTGATCATTTTGCAGCAGAGGTCCGAAATGTTTGGCTAGGGCTCTCATCTGACAGATTCAACCCTTTTGGCAACATGAGTCTTCAATACAGTATATGGCCAGTTATTTTGGTACTGTACAACATTCCACCATGGATGTGCATGAAGAAGGAATACAATATGCTCACTCTGTTAATTCCGGGCCCGGGTTATCCAGGAAAGTGTCTCGATGTGTATTTGAGGCCTTTGATTGAGGAGCTTAAGTACCTGAGTGAGTGTGGCCACCCCACTTACGATAGGTTCAAAAACGAGATGTTCCAGATGCATGCCATGCTTGTTGGCACCATCAGTGATTTTCCTGCCCGCGGTATGTTGTCGGGGAATGTTACCAGGGGTTACAGGGCTTGTTCAGAGTGCATGACGGTTGATTGTTGCAGTCCTCATTGCAGTAAAATTGTTCAGATGCGTCACCGTTGTTGGCTTCCATATGATCACCCATTTAGGCAGGATCCAGACGCGTTTGATGGGACTGTGGAAACAGGTGTGGCACCCAGGCGATGGACAGGGGAAGAAATTTTGGAAGTGTTGAATGAATATGATTTTGGCCAGCTGAGCAATCATCCTGACATAGTGGCGTCAATTCCAGAAAAGTCCGAAAGGTATAAGTTTTGGACACACAAGAGCATATTCTGGGAACTCCCCTACTGGCCCAGGTTGCCTATCAGACATTACCTAGATGTCATGCACATAGAGAAGAATGTGTGTGAAAGTGTGGTGGGCACAGTTCTTAACTTGGAGGGGAAAACAAAAGACATCCCTAAGGCACGCATTGATCTGAAAGCAATGGGTATGCAGAAACATTTGTGGTTAAGAGATGGTAAGAGAAAAATGCCGCAAGCTCCGTACACCGTAAAGCCGAAGCATAAGCATGAAATTTTTCGGAGGCTGAGTAATGTCAGGTATATATTCTTATGGCTATGTAGGAATTTGGCATTAAATTTTTACCGGAGTATATATGGTTATATGCGAGAAATATAACCGTTGCATATATATGGCTTTATCTATATATATGCAGGTATTCTTATGGCTATGCAGGAAATATAAGCAGATGTGTTAACTTCCGGGACAATAAGATGTACGGATTAAAGAGTCATGACTGCCATGTACTGCTTCAACGCCTTTTCCCTATTTTCATTCAAGGGTACATGCCCAAAGAGGTGGTGGAGCCGTTGGTGGCCTTGTCAAGATTCTTTCAGAAGTTATGCACCAGGGAAGTTAAAAAAGCAGACCTCAGGGAGATGCAAGATGACATCATTTTTATCATGTGCAAGCTTGAGAGGATATTTCCCCCAAATTTTTTCGACATAATGCCTCACCTGATGATCCATCTTCCCGAACAATTGTTGCTTACCGGTCCCGTACACTACACTTGGATCTATCCCATGGAAAGGTACAAATGATTCATACATTTGGTTTGCCTATGTTTTTATATGTAAATTCTTATTTTTTAAGTAAGTTAACATGCACTTGTTAACTTGTAGACAATTGGGAGCCTACAAGGACTATGTGAAGAATAAATATGCACCTGAAGGGTGTATCGCTGAAGCATATCTTGCGCACGAGTGTGTAACGTACACCAAAGTGTACTTGGAAAATATAGAGGACCCCCAACAACAGATGCCGATAGATGAACCCCAGTTCAACCTTTCTATCATCTCCAGTGACGTGGTAGTACAGGGAAGCTTGCCAAAGTCGTACAAGTTGGATGGAAATGAGGTAGCCATTGCCCACTGGTCGGTACTGATTAACTGTCAAGAAGTACAATATTGGAAAAACTATCATCTTCACTGCCCTGCTATTGCCGGAAATGTTGATTACCACAACAAGACGTTTGCAAACTACTTTGGTCAATGGGTAAGTATATGTGTATATGTCTATTTTTATATATATCCTTACATAGCATGTATGTATGTACGTGGTTTTGTGGTTTCAAGATGACATAATTTCTTCTGTACGTATTAATATATGGACGTTTTCAGATGAACCATGTAGCAGATGATGGTTACCCAGAGTGGTCAAACGAATTGAGGGTCCTGGCGATGAAACCGATAGCTTCAAAAGTTTACTCGATGTGTCAGGTCAATGGCGTGAAATTTATATGTGAAAATCGAGACGACCGACTGAAAACACAGAATTGTGGGGTGATGGTCCATGGTGGGCAGGATGGCGTTGACTATTACGGTGTCCTTCATTCAGTTGTTGAACTAATTTATGGGAACCGCATGAAAGTGCACTTGTTCAAGTGTAGATGGTTTGATACTAGCCCGGAGAACACAAGGACTGATCAGTACGGAACATTTTCGGTGAATACTGCTACTACCTGGTATGAAGATGACCCTTTCGTTCTTGCCTCATCAGTAAAACAAGTGTTTTACCTGGACGATCTTCTTAACAAATTCCCGTGGAAGGTGGTTAACCATGTTGCTCATAGAAACATATACAGTGCTGCCACACTTGGTGATACCGCAGATGATGAGGAAGTTACTGCATACCAAGAGCCGAACGCTTTTGACATTTCGGAATCATCTACGATTCGCCTTAATAATGTGAGATCTGGGAGTGTGGTTAGAATTACTGGAGCAGAACTTCTCGATGTTAATCCATATGAAGTTGACGCTGATTCAGATGACGAGGAGCGGCACATATTGCTAGAGGTTACCTATGAAACCGAGTCAGACTCAAGTGATGAAGATGATTACGATTATCATCCTTAGTACGTTGGAAATTGTATTCGGAAAATGTACGTAGTAAAATGTACGTAGTAAAATGTAGTCGGAAATTGTAGTCGGAAAATGTACGTAGTAAAATGTACGTAGTAAAATGTAGTCGGAAATTGTAGTCGGAAAATGTACTCGGAAATTGTATTCGGAAAATGTACTCGGAAATTGTATGTAGTCGGAAATCGTACGTAGTCGGAAATCGTAGTCGGAAATTGTACTCGGAAATCGTAGTCGGAAAATGTAGTCGGAAATTGTACGTAGTCGAAAATTGTAGTCGGAAAATGTACTCGGAAATTCTATGTAGTCGGAAATCGTGTTGGAAATCGTAGTCGGAAATTGTACGTACTCGGAAATTGTAGTCGGAAAATGTACTCAGAAATTGTATGTAGTTGGAAATTGTACGTAGTCAGAAATCGTACTCGGAAATTGTACTCGGAAATCGTAGTCGGAAAATGTACTCGGAAATTGTACGTAGTCGGAAATTGTAGTCGGAAAATGTACTCGGAAATTGTATGTAGTCGGAAATCGTGTTGGAAATCGTAGTCGGAAATTGTAGTCGGAAATCGTAGTCGGAAAATGTACTCGGAAATTGTACGTAGTCGGAAATTGGTTGGAAATTGGTCGATCGGATAATAGTCGACAAATAATGACATTACCAACGAGTTAGCAACTCGTGGGTAATGTCATTACCAACGAGTTGCTTATCAACTCGTTGGTAATGTCATTACCAACGAGTCAAAGTCGTTGGTAATGACATTACCCACGACGTACGTCGTTGGTAATGTCATTACCAACGACGTTGACCTACCTCGCCGGCAATGGTGGCGGTATAGGCAGCTCGAGCTCGATCTCCTCCTCCCCATTTCTCTTCGGCCTAATTCTCTTCTCTCTTCCCTCTTCCCTCTCTTAGGACGAAATTCTCACCTCTCCCCTCTCCTCAATCCTCTCTTCTCTCTTCCCTCTCCCCTCTCTTCCTCTCCTCCCCTCTCTCCTCCTCCCCTCCTCCTCTTCCTCCTCCTCCTCTCCGTACACCGTCGCCGGCACAGTTGGGTCGAGCTCCACCATGCCAGGTTTGAGCTCACTCTCTCTCCCTCTCTCTCTCCCTCATTCCACAATTTTTTTTTGTGTATTTTGATTAATTAATTTTTGATAATTGTGGGATGTATATATGTATGCATGTGGACAATATTTGTAAAATGTCATATCGGTATGTTTAAAAATTGTGGGAAAAAAATGTGGATAATTGTGGGGTGAAGGAGCAATATATATGATGTATATATGTGAAAAATTAATTAATATATATGGAATGTATATATATACGTATGTTTGAAAAATGTGGAAAATTAATTAGCACGGGTGAATTGGATTAATATGTGATGTAAATATATATGTGTGAATTAAGGTGAAATTAAGGTGAATGATCGATGTATACAAACTGTATATTTGATGTATATATATGTGAAAAGTTTAAAGCCGGAAATGATGTATGTATATATGTTAATTTAGGTGAGATATAGTTGTTAATTTAACGTATAATAGGTGAAAAAATTGTTGGGAATTTAGCGTATAAATTAAGGTGATATAGTTGTTAATTTAACGTATAAATTAAGGTGAAAAATCGGAATCGGAACAATTTGGAACCACAATGGTTTGGAACCGGAACGGTTTGAAACCGGAACTGTTTGTAACCGGAACCGTTTGTAACAAACGGTTCCAGTTACAAACAGTTCCGAAGCCAAACCGTTCCGGTTCCAAACCATTGTGTTCTATAACAAATCGGAACCGGAACGGTTTGGAACCGGAACTGTTTGTAACTGGAACCGTTATGTAACAAACAGTTCCGGTTACAAACAGTTCCGGTTTCAAACGGTTCCGATTCCACACCGTTCCGGTTCCAAATTGTTATAGAACCCCAGTCGGTTCTGAACCGTAACTGTTTGTAACCGGAACCGTTTGTAATATAATGGTTCCTGGTTCCAAATGGTTCTCGTTCCAAACGGTTCCGGTTCCGATTTGTTATAGAACCGAATCCATGACTATTACGGTGTCCATGCCAGGAGGTTTTGCGGCTAATTGGCTTCGGAGAGGTTCCCGAAATAGTGGAGGGAACAGTAGTCAAGCTTCCTCCTCGCCCGCAGTTAGCAACACGCCCAGTGGGCCAATGATGAGTGCTCGCACTCGAGCCTTGCTAGAGGCGCGAGCTGAGGAGGAAGCTACACGATCAAGAGCCGTGGAACCGGAAGTCGAGGCTCGAGCCTCAGTCTCCAGACGCTCAATCAGCAGACGTCCCTCCGGTGGCAGAGCCTCAGACGAGCGACAGTCAACGGGGGCATCAGAAACTCCCTCAGTCCGAATGCCCCATATTCGCCAGGTGCCTACTCCCGTTTCACGGGAATCATCTGAGGCATATGGTGGTGCTGGCGCCTCATCGTCCAGGCCTCGTCTATCTCCGCCGTCCGGTATCTTCCTACCCGACGAGATTCCTGTCATCCCTGAATTCGATGATAAGGGGATGCCTGTTTATGTTGAAGGACGGCCGGAGTTCCTGAGCGTGGAGGAAGCGTATAACTTCCTCCCGTTCGACCCCGTGTATCTTTGGAGTGTGAGGTGCACCAACCAACAAACGGACGATGCATATAAATTTTATTTAACATCAGATTGATTACTTAATTATTACTTAAGACTTGCGATAGGTTCAATTAATGATATCCATTTGTTGACATTGTATTATTAGGCAATTTCGTTAATGGGACTGGAAAACGGAAAGGGGCTAGAGGCACCTGCACCGGGAAGAGACTTGAGCAGGCCACCGGCGGAAGGAAAACGCCCATAAGGGCCAATGAGGATGGCGAGGTGATCGAGGCATTCGACACCACGCACAAATATGTCAGCATAGCCGGTGCGATCGTGCGGAACAAGGTCCCAATGCTTTGGCCAGATTGGGAATCTGTGCCTATCTACGTGAAGATGCAAGTGCATAATGCACTCAGTGTGAGTAAAATCGTATTTTCATTACGTAAATTTTATATTTATTAATTTAAGTCCGAATAAATATATAATTTTACCTTTTATATATTCATATTGCAGGTGTGGTTTGACGTGGATGAAGTTCTTATTCACACGTGGGTAGAGCGTCAACTATATATGAGGTGATGTGCTTCGACTTATTTGAATATATATCGAGTTAGATTTTTGTTTATCAAGTGTTTTAATATCTCTAACTTTTTTTCCTTGTTTTAATATAGGTATAAAGAGTGGAAGAACGAGCTTACTTCCCATTACACTGTATACAAGGAGCTAGACCGAGGTTCCACCCCTAGCGAATTTCGGTTTAGGGAGTATGAGTGGCTGTGGCTGATAGCCCACTTCGAGCACCCCAAAGCTCGGGTATGCATCCTTAATATATCTTTCAAGCCTAATGTATCGTATCAGATTGAAATAGTTAGTTACTAATTTTTTTTCATATGTTTATCAAACAAGGCGATTTCGAAGACGAACCGGGCGAATAGATTGAAAAACACCAGGGCCCATCATGCAGGTTCACTCAACTACATGGGTTGGTCGACTAAGGCGCAGCAACAACAAGAGGTGAACCCGTTGGTGTATATTCATCAGAAGTTCTACCCGCAGTGCCCTGAAGAAGCGGTAAGTCTTTCGCCTCTCCATGTGTTAATAAAACTATTTTTCGATATTAATAGATTTTGTTAGCTAATACGTTGTTCATTTTCCCTTTTCAATTAGTCGAGAGTGGAGGAGGCGACCGCAGAAGTGACCATGAGTATAGCTCGGACTAACCATCCTGACTGCTCCGAGGAAGAAGTCACCCAGTATGCCTCTCAGATCGATCCGCTTGATCCCCCGATAGCGGCTCGGATCATGGCAAAAGCGTGCGGGACTGGAAAGAATACCTACTACTGTAGGGGAATGGGCACGGCGGGCGAAGGACTATTGAAGAGCACTTCAGAATACTCTACCGGGTCAAGAAGTTCAACTTCTAGTCGTAACCTCGCGGCGGAGCTTCACAGGACGCAGAGGGAGTTGGAGGAGCAAAAGAGGCAGATGGCCGAGTACCAAATGCAGCAAACACAGGTGCAGGCTCAGATGTACACATGGATGCAGACGATGTACGAGGCTCAGACTACCGGACAACCCTTCCCCACACCTCCCCCGGTCCCTCATATCCCTAGCTATCCACCACCACCACCGCACCAGTCAACGCCAGAGCAAGACCAAGGTAGCCACCGGAATTCAAATGAGTACATGGATTACTTCAACCTTGATGACCCGCAAGTTCCTGGACCTGACCTGTAGTTGTAGTTAATTTTTGTATCGTCGTTGCTATTTGTACTGTACGTTGGACATTTATGTTGAACTTGTATGACTGTCTTTGCTATGTGTACTGTTGAACTTGTATGATTGTACGGTTTATGTCTTTCAATGCAGGTTATGGAATTGGGTCCAATCCAGAACCGCGTTTTTTTTAAAAAAAATTTTCCCACATTGCCGGCGACATGGACTCGAGTCGCCGGCAATGTCTCACATTCCGGCCACGGCGGCGCTGCCATTGCCGGCGACGGGAAACGCCGTCGCCGGCAATGTCAACACCGGCGGGGAATCTCCGGCGACGTCATTGCCGGCGACAAGTCGCCGGTAATGTCAATTCCGGCGAAAAAAAAAAGACAAGGCCGGCGACGGCAGGTCGCCGGTAATGTCTCCATTTCTGGTAGTGAGTATACCTGAGTGGAAGTATTTTCAGGTATTTGACATTACGCCAACGTTTTGATCATATTTTACTATCTCTGCCGTCCAACTACTAGGTTTATATGAGTAAATCATTCTTGTATATTTTTAGTCAAAATGGTGATCGTTAAGGTATCGAACTAGTTTAAAACAATCGACGGACCAAATCTGTCAAACCTGATCCGTTTTTATTTATGAACTTCAATTGTAGTTTTGAATACCTTAACGATCACCATTTTTGCCGAAAATTTACAAGCTTGATCTACATGTTAGGACCTAAAATCTGAACGGTAGAAATGATAAAATATGATCAAAAAATTGACTTAATGTCAAATACCTGAAAATACTTCCACTTAGATATACATGAGTGGAAACTTGCTATATACATACACCGTGAATCAAGTATTTCAGCTATGGTTAAACCGAAGCTTAAGCAAGTTGTGGTAAAGATGTCAAGTTACAAATGCGCACGTTTGAAATGCTCCTCACTAAGTCGATCAGGAAATGGACGAGGGAGCAAATGGTTCACCTGCCAATGCAAAACAGTGTTCCTAAAGTCTCTTTGAACCATGATTAGGTTTCACCAAATGAAGGATTTAGTAGCTAGCGGCTTTGGTTGACCTAATTTCATCAATCCTTCATTCCCCTCGACAATAATTCACTCTAATGTTGTGGAATTTCAGTCTCACACGCAATAGTGTATATATTGACTATGATGGCAAAACATTGATGCTAATCGTATCCATGTCACTGAACATTTTCTTCATGCATCAACATCGTCTTTAATGTGACAACTGAATGTGGTTAATTCATGTCATCTTTCACTAGACTTTGAATTGAAATGAGGTGTACCTAGTTGTTAACTTGTTATTAGATACGTAGTACAGTATAAACTATTCATACGGTTGTATGTCAATTTTTTTTGTTGAGCAAGCCCTTTGTTCCCCCGTTAGCCACAGTCAGACTATAATATATAAATATATATATGAATAGTACGCATAGCAAAATACACCTAGACTAGGAATTCATATCATATCAATGAAAGTTACGACTAAAATATGACGTTAAATAATAATAGTTCCGCGAAGTGAATTTTGGTAATCGAAGGCATCTTAATCTATTACTTTCAACGCCACATTTTGTGAACATTCAGAATTACATTCATACAGCCAACCTTAACCTATTACTTTCAACATCACATTTCATTTTGTAAACACTTGAATGACAGGCTAACATGAAAGATGAGTCGGGATGCCACGTATGAAACTCCAATGGAAAACAACAAAAACAAAGACTAGGACTATTTGTATCGAAGAGGGAAAAAAAAAACTTATGAGTCTATGACATCATGCAGGATAAGACATTTTGTATTTTTCAGATTCATTACAGAAATGAAAAGAAATAAAGGGGAAAAAAAAAACTCTCGTGGGGGAAAAGGAGCGGCAATAAATGTGACTAAGGACACGACGCGTGGTTCCCCCGGATTGCTTTTATAACTCTTCCCTTCTCCCATTTTCCCTCATTCCCCTCAAGTACTCAACCCTCTCTCTTCTCCCCCCTTCTTCCTTCTCCTCTCTTCTTTCTTGTCTCTCAAAACTCCCAACTGCAAATAACTGTTCTCTAGCTCAACATCATATCACCACCACCTCGAACACTCTTCTTCAAGGTAAACAACACAGCCACTTATACAGCCCTAGCTAGCTAAGCTCTTATTCAGTTTTGGTTATGCATGTTCATCTTGTTCTATTACATATTGTAACGATTACTTATGTATAATTCACAGGAATCACAGGTGTGTTGAGGTGGACGACGATCCGAATACGAACCTCTCTGTCTCTCATTTTCATGGCGGCACCTGTAATCACGAACCCCGAGGCTGCTCGCAAGAAGCGCAGGAAAATAGAGGACGATCGCAGCCCTGCTGCGAATTCTCAAGTCAGATGGAGATCCGACGACGAGCAACGGATCTACGCCACCAGACTTATCGACGCTCTCCGCCTCGTCCGCCAGGGAGGAGGTGTTACGTCATTAGCGTCAGCACCGTCCGGAGGGAGAATCGTAAAGGAGGCAGCGGACAGAGTCCTGGCCGTGGCAGCGAGAGGCACGACTCGGTGGAGCAGGGCGATTCTGACGAGTCGTCGACTGAGGCTGAGCAGGAGGCTGAGGAAGAGTAAGAAGGCAGGGGTGACCGGGATTAGCCGGTCAAGGAGAGAAGAGGTCGTGAGGAGGAGACAACCGGCGGTGCAGAAGAAAGTGAAGGCGCTGAGCCGGTTGGTTCCCGGTTGCAGGAAAGCTCCGTTGCAAAACCTTCTAGAAGAAACAACGGATTACATAGCGGCACTGGAGATGCAGGTTCGAGCTATGACTGCTCTCACTCAGCTTCTCTCCGGAGGCGGCCCCACCACGGCGGCGAATAATCGTCTCGGCTCCATCATTTGACGCTTAGGCTAGCTAATATGTACAACAACCGCCAGGCTTATTGTGACAGGTGTTTTTTTTATTTTTTATTTTTCTCTTTTTTGGCTTGTAATTTAATTATATATATTATTATGATATTTTTAAATTGTGTATCTTAGCTAGGCCTTCACTTTCCTTCTAGCTCCTCCTCTATCTTATCTCTTCAATTCTTCGATAATTGTTTATTGAATATGCCAACCTACTTTGATTGTCCAATCTCAATATTAAACCAAAGTTTAGTCTGGGTTTGAAACTTTCAATGAACAAATTATATAACACCAAGGATGTGTTTCTTTAAATCGAATTCATAGCATTAAACTCAAAAGAAGCATTAAAGATTTGTTACCAGTCTCTTTTATCTCCTATCATAAGAAATAAAAAAAACTTTGACAAAATAATTTACATGCATGCATACTCTCACTAATTACAAATTGCTTCTACCAAATCATCGTTCAAATTCTTTTCTGACAGAACAAACATTTCAAGCAAGAGACTGGTATTGTTTCGGGTGATCATATATATTGTCCCAGTGGCTCAAGTTCAATATGTAGCTAACAACACCACAAAAGGCCAAAACAAAACATTATATGATTTATTACTTGTCTACCGGAGGACTTAATAGCTCCGTCATTATCTAACAATTGATATATAATACTGTATATGTTTATCGGCATGCCAATTTTAATTCAATTTTCTAAATTAAGGACATTTATTCGCCAATTTGTACATGTATAACAAGAGATTGAGGAGAGATGTAGATGTGTTTTGTGTCGTGTGGGTCGTCTTATGTTAAGTCTCACCTAAAACAAAACTATAAGTTTCCTACGTGAAATGACAGCCATATAGATCTGCTTCAAAGTGATTAGTCACAGTGTTAGATAAAGACTCATGATACATACGTTTCCACTCTCTACCTAGCTACTTTTCTTTGGAGATAAGCCAGAGTACTCTTATTGTGTGATTGATCCCCGCAAACAAAAACTTGTACAATTCACATGCAAGTGATGCAGCCCACTATATATTAACGCAAGCTAGCTCCAATATATATTACCACCATTAACATATGATCGGAATTGAAAATGAAACTTCTAGTAGAAATAGTTTGGCAGTGGCGCTGGATATTTCATATTTGAGAGATACGAGATCGCGAAGAAGGAGGAGGTGGTCGGGGAAAAACAAAAAACGAAGGGCTTTGAAAATTAAGAAGGAGCCGCACATCATGTGGCTCAACGACCCTACAAATTTCGAGTGCACGTACTGAGTGACCCTTCTAAAAACCCACCCTTTTCGCCAAAGGCTCTCTTTTGCATCTTGCATGTGCCTCCTCTCCTACAGACCTAAAAGAGAACCCTTCAATCACATGCTATTTCAAGCAAATGGGATATATGCCTCGAACCTCCATAAACATTTCGAAATCGACTCCTACGTACAAAACAACACTCTGTTTATTGTTTGATTGTGAGAATAAACACGTACAACTGATATTATATAGAGAGCAACCCTACCACGTACACAAGCACCATCCAATTCCGGGAAGGTATTGCGCCACACGGTCGTACCACTGATCACTATATTCGTCCGAGACCCGCCAGTAGGAAGACGATGTACACGTGGATATTGCAAGAGTGTTTGGGTGGATAATGCCGGTGCTTTAGTTATGCGTCGAGTAATGGTTGAGTGAGTCCAGAATGTAGGAGTAGGACTGACCAACACGTTTTAATTACAAAACTCTATACCCAAATTTACCATTTACCATTCGCCATTCATCATGACTCTTACTATAAATTACGCCCTAATAACAATTGACACTGCATTCCTACATAAGATATTCCGTGCAACATGGTCTTAGTTCGACTGCCTCGCATGAAATTTTCTATCGAAATTTTAGTTAGCGAGTTGAACCACGGCTATTACCTATCTACCATTTTCCGAATAGAGACAGGGATGCCCTAGTGGCATCACTATGATCGCCTATCCCTATCTAGCAACTATAACTATCAATAAGTGTATTTCATATTTTCATGGTCGAATCCAAGGACCACATATATATATACACACAAAGACGTTACATTGTTTGTTGTTTTGTTGGCTTTCATGTTTAAGTGTTTAACCAAAGAATCGATCTCACATTATTTGTGTGCTCTTTCTATTCGAGTTGTTCATTTCCATACACTCCATACATCACATGCAACCATGTGCACTCTTTAATTCTATGAACCCACCTTTTTCTTTGGGACTTCTGGCTTTATTATTGTTGTTGAATTTATGGCACGCATGAAGGAACTTTATATGTGTTTGTATGTGTACATACGGGTGGCCTACGCCGTGAACCAATAATTATAGGAATGGGTGGATTGGACTTGCTTAGGCTCCAAAGCATGCCCTAAAATGATGAGGCATTATTTTTCTTTGTTCTACGATTTGGCTAGCTAGGGTGAGTCTTTGATTATTGTGCCATGACTTTGTAACTCGATCGTAAAGTTGATTAGATGTTTAAATTTTTATATTAATTTACTTGTAATTATACCTGTTATTATTTAACTTAATGTATTGAAAAATTAAGTCAATACCACTTTTAAGAACAAGTTCCGGGTCAAGTCTACGAGGACAACTCTAACCATAGAGGAGTCATTTAGGAGAATCAGAGTTATTTTGGCTCATCCTCGTCACTATTTATTTGACTCAAACTCTCTCATTTTTAACAATTAATGAGTTTTACTTATGACCTAGAATACATTTTTATTCAATTAAATTAACCCATCACTAATTTTTGTTCAATTAAATTTACTATTTATTGCCTGGACCCACAAGAAACAGCTTGCTTTTCCATTGAGCTCACAGAACTTGGAGTTTGTTCTAATTCTCGTTCCAAGTCCAGTTCCAAATTTTAATTCCTAATTTTCCTCTTTTGACATGAAAAAAGTTGAAATAGGTCTCAAATTTAACTCCAACTCCTTTTTGTCGGAGTTGCCCTGAGCTAGGGCTTTGGGGGAATACGTCGACGGTTTATTCATTTTTTATATACAGTTGTTTTCAATGGTTGATCAGTCATTATCACTATCTTTAGTTTTTGAACTAATTAATGGAAGTCGAAGTAGAAATATGACAATTTTTTTTAAGTTGTCGAATGACAATGGTTTATGACCCAAGTTAATTCTTGCTCCAACATCTAGTCCAAGTCACTTTTAAACCCGACAACTTTTTACTACTAAAAACTAGATTTTTCTCTCTTTTGCGGCTTAGATAATGTCATATTCAGGCAAGATAACATTGTTACTCCAACGTGTTAGACAAATATCATAGTAACTTTTTTCTTTTATCCATTTAACTTAGTTTATTATGTGTTAATAGCCATTAGCCTCTAATTATTATGAAGCTCGTAAGGCGCCGTTGTGTTTTCTATTTTGAGCTGATAGTCATAGTAGATAGGGAAGGGAGTACGGTTGGAGCAAAAGAAAAGTTCTATTTTAGATTTTGTCCGAGTGCCGGAGCTCAATAAATAGCACGTTGCAGATCCGATTATTGAACATTCACAATTGCAAGAACATAATTAAAGTTGAGATTTTGAGCTTTCAATGGAGGGTCCAAAACTTAGAGAAAACTAATTAACAGCATTTTTATCTATACAAGAGGGTTATGATTAGCGTGCAATTCTTCCCTTTTGGGGTCACATCCCCACATTCCATATGACATCTTAAATTTTATGACCCTATCGTGAAATTCTTTGATTAGCTAGGTAGCTAGTTACTATTCCTTACGTACGTACCCATACTTGCTGGCTTGGACCAATTTGATCGGTGCCATTCATATATCTCAACGATATGGATGCATGTGTATATAGTTGGTTGTGTCTCTCTATGTTTGTACAAGAATGCTTGGACCATTTTTTTAATTTGAGATGCTCCAACATACTTAAGAAGGAATAAGTTCCAACCTCACCAATTCAATATGTACTATGTACATAACACATGCATGATAGTGATGATACGAAGTTTAGTTCCATTACAACCTCTGGATTCATATGGCTGCCATCTTCTTTAATGATCAGTCCATCTCCAACGATATATATACAGATTTTGCAGGTCACCAGTGGCGGAGCCAGCCCAGGTGAAAATTTTGGGCCCAAAGAAAAAATTACTTCATATTAAAAAAATAAAATACAAAACAGGTTAGCTAACTTTTTTTTGCCGAATAGAAGAAATAGGTTAGCTAACTTAGGCATTGTAGATTTGCAGTCGTCTCTTGAAAAGCTTGATTGAAGACGTATTGAAGAATTTGAGGCGCAATTAGTAAAGACCCAAAGGAAGTCTCCATCGTTTTGCCGACGAATTTGAAGATCAGAAGCCGAACTCAGAGTTTATTATGTGTCGACTATCCAAAACCTCCGATCGCTGACCATTCCCAAATCAGCATCGCCTCCCTCACTCTCAATCTCTCATTTTATCGTGATTCACCCTCTCAATTCAATTTGTATTTCGTAAGTTTTGTTATAGTCTAGCTTGTGTTGTTTGCTTTGTTTGCTGTAGTAATTTCAAATTGGATCGAGTTTGTGTAAAGATGTATGTGTCTTTTGTGATGGGTGTGTAATTGAGTCTTAACTTTGAAGCTTTTGTTAACAGATTTTTTATAGAGAAGTGAGAAAACACAATGTCTTCTCCTTTTGATAAAGTTGGATGCAAGTCAGGCAATACAGGTATAAACTTTGAGCTTGATTAGCTAGTCAAATTTTTCTATTTAAATGTTCAATAAGGTTTTGGTTCGCTGCTTAGTATAATAGTGTTGCCTAAATATGTTGATATTATTGTTGTAGTTGAAAGTTATCTATTTGGTTGATTTTAGGCTTGTTATATTTATAGTTATCTTTATTTTTCAGAATGTCTGATGAACAAGATGACCGTGTCAAACAACCTAAAACTAAAGATATTAGTTCATGGTTTGTTAAAAAGAATGATCAACCAAGACAACCATCATCATGTGCTAGTTCGCAAGTTTCTGTTAGAACTCCAATTGCTATTCAAGTAAGTGAGGAACCAAATGTGTGTTAACACTCCAATTGCTAGCTAGTTCGCAAGCTTCTGTTAGCACTCCAATTGAATCTTCGGGTTCCTAGAGTAAAGTTTAGTTAGTTTTTCTTTTATGTTGCATTTTTAGTTTATGAAAATGTGTGTGAGGGTAAGGCTTATTACGTCCCTTTTTTTAGTAATAAATTTTTTATTTTATCATCGATATTCTTAAAAAAAAAATTGATACTATAATTAGTCCGAATAAGAATTTATTTCTGGTTCCCTCATTATAGGTCACAATTATCTACCATGATAACACAGTTTTGCCCGACAACTTTAAAAGTTGATTATTGATGACTAAAGGGGAGTTGAAATACATTTCTACGTACACCAATCGTGAGCTCATCCAATATGTTGAAGGCTAAATGCTAAATCGATCGAATATATATGAGTTGACATCGATCATCATCGTAAGAGAACAATGTGAATTCCGAATAGTCAAACAGTTATTTTCAAAATTGTCCCCAACACAATTTGGCCGAGGAACTTAGCTAAGGTTCGAGAGCGACGACATTGGTAAAGGCTTCACGTACACTGGCTATTTCCAATTACATTGCACCACCTGTTCAGAGTGCCAACTTATCATGCATGCAATATGTAGTTTTCTGGAAAGGTACTCGATTCCGAAAGGTACAAATTAGCGACCTCGCTAGGAGGGAGTGAATGCAGCACTTGCTAACTTCCAAATGACTTGTCGATGTCGCATTGGAGCATTGTACCCGTAATATGACATTGGAGATAGAAACAGAGCATATTCGTCTGTATTATTGTCCTACCTCCTCTCATATATATATATGCTCTGCATCATATCATGTATAGCTTCTCGTATATTATTGATCAGCTAGCTAGGTGGTAGAGAGCATCTTCAACTCGCATATCATTGTTGTAAATTTGTAGAAGTTCAAATTATTTGAACCATATTGTAGCTGTAGATGCACTACCTCAGAATATATACGTACTCATTCGTTTGCTTTTTTGCTCTCACGAGTCACAAGATCCACATATTACTACTCATGCACGTTGGATTATACACCAGCACTTCACCAATTTACACAAACGCGTACCCTTATTGTTCTACATCAAGACATCGCAAAATCGATGAAGAATCTTACATGATGTCTCTGCCGGGGGATCACATCACAGTAACTATTGCACAATATAGAAGAATCTCGTGCTCGATCTAAGCCTCTGATGGGATGTAGGTAGATCAATTACGGTAGTGTTTAATTTGATACCTGCTGGATAATTTGCAGTACGCGACAAGAGGAGAGGAGAATGGGGAGCACTTTCGAGTTGTCAAAGTCCAACAACTATCCCCAATAAAGGACCCAACAACATTGGTCGCACTTGGAATCGGACCCAGAGAGCATACAAATCATCGATCGGAATTGCAATACCAAAACACGACAAGAAATTTATACTATGTGTAATGTGTATGTGTGTGTGCAATGCCCACCTTGTGGTGCTATTCCAAGAGATAATTGGCAAGTCGTGGCACAACCTATGAGCACACAAACCAAACGTCTTCATAATTGATGGACTTCTGATGTTTTTGTTGCTTTCGCATTCACGTGGTTCCTTTGGCAGCAAGAGAAAAATGACCCAGTATTCCCCCTAGTTCTAGCTTGCACAGGGTGCGCCCTGCTTCCCCATTTGTTTCCAAGCATTATTGCTCTCTTCATTGAGAGTCCATTCGCTTTGATGTGATCTTGCCTCTTGGGGTGCGCAATTGGCGGAAGCCAGAAGGGACTCTATATGCACGTTATAGACTCGATCATCAGAGTCTTAGTGGTGCTGCTGGGGCTGTGGTTTAGGGTTTAGGTGCTGCTATGCTGGCTTATTTCCAATCTTGCGTAAGTAGTAGCAACAAATTAACCCTAGGTTTTCAATGCGCAAAAACGTTAGTCAGTTCATTTGAGTGTAGTAATGATTCTAGCAAGTAAGTTGACATAAAATTTCGTGCGCCACCAGATAAACAAAAACCTAGAGAGGAAAACTTTCGTGCACCGATCGATAAACAAAAAATGTTTTGAAGCCCTCACTCGTCCGACGGGCCCTGGCTTGTCGGCGGTGGCCCTCTGGCCTCGTCGACACGGGTTTTGATGTGCAGCCGGACGGATAAAGTTCTCCGCCCCAATGATGGGTGTTGGAGGAGTTTGGAGTTCCATATGCGGCGGTGGGTGTTTTCGGGTTCCGACTGGTTGCAACGGGGTATGTGGAGTGCAACAGTGGAGGGACTGTGGTGAGGGGAGGCAGCTGGTCTCACCGTGGTGGTCTCAGAACCTCTTGGATCGAGCGTCGGAGACGACAGGTAGTACGGTGACCAAGCTTGGAGCCCTTCGAATATCGGCACCGAGGGCTCGAATGTCGGTGTACTCTGATTTTTATGGGGAAGGTGTTCATGGTGGGGTAATGATGAGTCGGTGCTTAGGACTCTATTCTAAGACAATGGTTGGTAGGCGGCCAGGGAGGGTAGGCGGAGTGTGGATCAGAGAAGGGAGGCTGGTGACTGTCGTGGGATGGAGTGCCACAAGTTTGCATTTTGGGCTTCATCAATGGGCCTTAATATGAGAAGGTATTAAGCATGCCCTAATAAAAGTTTGGACTTTGTCTCAACTAGGGGGCTGACCCAAACCCTTTTGTTTTTCATTGTTTTCTTTATTGTGTGTTTAGTAATTACTTTAAAAATAAACCTACTCCCGAATGAGGTAGGTAGCAGTGCACATTTGGTACCTTGTCTGCTCTATGTCAGGATGTTCGTTGATTTATAGCATGGGCGCACCCTTTTAGTGGCAGGATGAAATGTAGTGCCGACAGAAGTTTCGTTCGGCAGCATAGTGGGAAAGTAGTTCAGAGTGAATCAATGCATCGTCATAAACGTATTATCTTTTTGCGACTATGTCACCTTATTTGTAAAGCAAATGGAGTTGTCAATACTGTACTTTTTGCTAAATGGTGCAGCTCAGAATACATTGTTATTGAGTCGCCTGATATTATTCTGGGTGTTTCTCTTTGTATGAGGTATAAACTTTATGTTCCCCCTTGTATTCTACTATTTTATTAATCAAAACTTAAGGATAACCGCAATTTCTATTAAAAAATAATAATTCTAGCAAGTAATAAATAAGATGTATCGAGCTCTAGTTGTTAGGATGATCGATAGACACTCTTGTCAGGTGCTTAATTAGATAATTCGATTTAATTTCTAAACATTTTACTTAGAGGAAAATGTCATGAGATACTGATTTATAGACGTATTTGTAAGCGCTTTAGAGCTAAAAACAAACCTGAGACCTAATCCAGCTCATACGGAAAACCTTTTAAGCCCAGAGTACGATATCATGCATGAGCAATGAAGATTTTTCTCATGCTCAAATTTTTGTTGTTGTTTGCGATAGGAACTACCTCAGTTTAGGTTCTCATGTAATTTATATGATTTTCTCCCCTCATACTTATAGTCCTTCCGTGCCAACATAAATATTCGCACTCACCCGGCCACTGGCGGAGCCAGCTCAGGCTGAGCAGGGGCGATCACTCCACTGTTTGGATCTAAAATAAATTTAAATATTTTATTACAAATTATGGACCAAGAAAAATACATGCCGGCATCTGCGGCCCACGAAAGATTGTTACGAATCTGAAAAAGAATATCACATATAAGATTCTTAGGCAAACAAAGAAGATTTACAATAGATGCATCTTTAGTTTCTTAGTCCAAAATGTTTCTTTGAGTGATCGGAGAAGAAGAGCACTAATCTCTATAAATAGACTAATCCAAGCAGATTTACACACACACACACACACGAATCTGCATACAAGCAATTCATTACTCTCTCAGCGAGTAAACAACTACAACGGCGATCAAAGGAGTCTAGTTCACCCGACAGAGTATAAAGATCTGGCAGTTTACGAAGTCACCCAACTCAGCGACAACGAACTCAATATCTTGTTCACCCGACCGCGTAGAGATTTGAAGGTTCACTTTAGCTACCAAACCGACGATGGCGATCAGAGGAGTCTGGTTCACCCGACAGAGCGTGGAGATTCCAAGGATTCAAGAAGTCACCCTATCTAGTATTCTCAACACTCGCTTTAAAAGATTGCTCTTCTTTATACTCGCACTGCGTGTAAAGTATCGATCCTTTGTGGCTCAGCAAAAAAAACACGAAACTTAAGTCTTGAAACAACATTGGCAAGTACAACTCAACGAGCGATATTGGTTCTCTCCTCGCTCCAATCGCTTGTAAAGAAGTAAAGACATCGCGACGCAAATCACATCAACTACATTCCGCCCTCGGCAATGGTATGCCAAGCACGCTCAACGCAATTAAAAGAGACAGTTTGTGATCTTCTTTATTACATCGACCTGACTGGAGAAAATCAAGCCAAACATTTTGGCATGCCCAGTGGGACCCAGGTTTAGTGTCTCTCAATAGCAATCATTGAGAATCAGTACAGAAGAAAGATTTCTACCTGCCGCAAGCACCCGTCACCTAACTTTCAAGAACATAACTCAGCTAGTTGTCGGGGTCTAAGCAGCGAAGAATTCATACAGCGATTTGGAGCAGCAATGGCCTTCATAAACAAGTCAGCAACTGAGATTAAAGCTCTTAATTCAGCGGCTTACAGTGACTATGTCATGGAAAGAGATCAACACATTGATGGTCAACTAGACTACATTCTCCATGCAATCAACGAAAGTGACCAATCAATCGCACGATTCACAGTAAAGGTGGAGGATATGTGGGCTTCCATGCAAGGAGACCGACAATTATATAGCGTAGAGTTTGATAGTCTATCAAACTCGATCACTGGTCTAACAGAAACAATGACTGAGAGCTTAACCGCAATAACAAAATGGTTGAACATTATTTCAGTTATACATAACCGTGAAGAAGAGCAAAGGGAGGATGAAGAGCCAAAAGATGAAGAAGAGTTTCAACATCCAGAGCCCCCTCTTTCGCTACCAGAGCTCGAACTAGAAGAGCGGATCAACAAAATATCTGCACAGAGGTTGCTTGCTACTGCCAGAGTGGTTGATACATACAGCGATCCTCTGGGTCCGCCACCACGTGATTAGAAGTGGCCAAAGGGTTATCGACTTATTTCCTTTACTCAGTTCAGCGGGGAAGGATCAGAGTCAGCCGCCACCCACATAATACAATTTAGAGCTCAATGTGGCCCATGGGGAACTCTTGTTGAATTCAAGCTTAGGGTATTCACATCTTCATTGTCGGGAGCTGCATTACATTGGTACACCAATTTACCACAGGCTTCAATGCTCAATTGGGCTATGATGGAAAAATTATTCACTAAGCATTTCGGTGGAGCAAAACCTATAGTTAAGTTGGGAAAGCCATGCCAAATGGTTCAGATGCTTAGCGAATCCCCAGTGGCGTACCTACACAGGTTTAGAACGGCATACACTAAGAGCAAAATTTCATGCACTATGGAGGAGTTGGTAGATATCACAGTAGGGGGCTTGGAAGAACGATTGCATACCAAGTATGTGGACATGAAGTTTACTTCCTTGAATACGTTCATAGAGGCAGTAGCTCAAACTTATGCAGCGTACCAAGAGGCTGACAACAGACGCAATGCGTTTAGGGGTACCTATCATGTAAAGGCTCCGTATCATGGAGAACAACATAAGACAATCGCTGCGACTTATCTTGAAGAGGAGTCTGATGAGTCTGAAGATGAAGATACAATAGTGGCTGAAGTATAGTTAACAACCAAATATCCAGTCAAGTCCAAGAAGGTAACGCCTACCAAATGACCAGTGCGAGTATTAACAAGCGCATTCACCAAACCATAATTTGAATCATATACTTATGATGCGAATGCAGTGCACGAAATCCTGGATGACTTGTTAGATAAGAAATCAACCAAGACAGATTTTGGTGCATACCTGATAGCGGAGCAGCTAAAGGGTAAGAAGTATTGCAAGTTCCATAACATGTGGAACAACCACACAAGTAAGGATTGTGTAAAGTTGAAAAACCAGATCCAAAAGTGGATCAATGAAGGAAGAATCGCAATAGATGCACCACCCCAGATTGCCCTACTAGATCATCAACCGTTTGCTGAAAATTCAGTAAGCATTATTGAGTTGTTCCAATCAAGCATTGCGAATACCTTCTGCGGTGACAAATCAGCAGAAATCTTGGACGACGTCATACGTGAGGGAATTGCAGTAGTACCTTTCGGCCCGGTACCAGACAGACGAGGGGTAACTAGCAATTCATACTGCATATTCCACCATGATTAGACATATGACACAGATCAATGCCAAGAACTGCAAAAGCATATCCAACAATGAATTGATGAAGGAAAAATCGTAGTGCCAGATGCATACGAGAAGGATTTCACCACTGGTTCGTTCATGGTAGGAACCTTGGAGGTGTCATGAAGGGGTGGAGCAAGAAAGAAAACTCTAGACCTTAGTGGTACTATTAAAGCAGCTACATCTGGTAGCAAAAAGATAGAAGACTTAATGGGAAAACAGAAAGAAGTCATCGCTAAAGTAACTCCCATTGTCCTTTGCACAAGATGCAAGGCAGAGTGTGGATTGAAGATGACTTATGATGAGTTTATAGAGGCTGTACGAGCAGGTTCACTGATCAGCTCTCCTCCTGAGAAATTTTAACTATCTAGCCCGAAGGCAATAAAGGGAGCTTCAAATGACTCAAATTCATACAAAAAGCTGCGAGGAGAAGAAAAGAAGTCTGAGTTAACCAAAGGTGTATAACGAGTCTCCAAGGAGGACTTCAAACCTTACATCTTACCCGTAAGCAGGTCCATCATCAAAGAGAATGTCTGGTACATGAAGGCAGGAGGAAAAACTGTGAAAATTACTCCTACAAGGAAGAGAAAGCTGCAGAGACAGTTTGACTCAGCAAAAAGGACTTTGGAAGCTTTGGAGAAAGGATTAATAAAGCTAGACCAGCTAGTGGAATCTCCAGAATAGATCAAAAGGAGAATGAACAGACTTGCAACTAACCCGGTAGTCACTTTTGATAAGAATTCTGACAGACCAAAGGGCAGAACAACTCATCTAAGTGATTATAAGTGATTTCTCTAGAATCAATGAGACTAAAGCGATCTCTGAAAGGCAACAAATGTGAAAAAGCCAAAGAAAAGTAATCGATATAGAGGAAACACCAGCACGAAGGTCAGCCATGGAGCGGATTCCAAAGAAGACCGAGATAATAATTGAAGCTAGCAAGATGCCAGTGCTTATATGGCGTCCCAAGCTCTTGGTCATTGAGGAACAAAAAAAATAATCCTCGATTCAGCAATTAAAGCCAAGAAAGAGATAAGGGTATTACCCAATCCGAAGTCTAAAGGACCTAAATCAAAGGTTCAAGAGCCTACCATGGCAGTGGAGCAAGAATGTGTAGCAGGCGCATCAACTACGAATGAGGTAGTAGAAGACAACGACAATGAGCAGTTGGTGGATTATGAAGAAGAGGACGTAATTGGACATGCAAGTTGGAATGGTATATGTATTACCAACTCGGTTCATGAAGCCAGTAGAAGCCAAGCAAGTGGCTTCGGTAAGCAAAGCAGCAAAAGGAGTCATCCTCGCAGAACAGGAGAAAGATGACGAGGTGGTTCAAACAATAGAGCCAGCGTTGCAAAAATTGCATATGATGTTCTCCAAACTTACTGCGACCATGGCTTCACACATGAGACCACTATACATTACTGCGAATATGGAGGGAATCCAGCTCAGCAAAATCATGGTTGACACCGGAGCAGCAGTGAACATTTTGACTACTCAGGCAATGACTTTGCTGGATATTTCCAGGTCTGCCATACAAGCTACGTCCATGACCATTAGAAATTTTGCAGGGATAGTTTCGCAGACCATCGGGTTATTATTCATAAAAGTCAAAGTTGGTCTGACAGAAGCTACTCATACCTTCTTCGTGCTAGATTGCAATGCACCTTACAGTGCGACTCTAGGAAGAGACTAGATCCACATGAATTACTGCATCCTTTCATCGCTTCATCAACAACTTTTGCTTTGGAATATGGAGACTGAGGAATCACATATCATCACTGCGGATCCGAGACCATATTTCATCTCTGTGAATGCTTTGGATGCCAATTACTACAATGGAACCTTGGGACCATTGGAGGTATGTGGCGTTGATAACAAAGGCCGACCGATTGGGGTAACGACCTCTAAACTAGCTCAATGGGGAATAGTGCAAGCAAAAGATGATAAGGTAAGCCCGTGTTTTCTTGAGCTAACCTCTTCCAGCCTTCAATCATAATACAACCTTATAAGGAGTCAGAAGAAGAGGCTTGCGCTTTTCTATGCGAAAGGTTGCAAACGTATATGATAGAGAAGCGGGTCTACAATTGTCTGCCCACAATCGCATCACCAGAATGCATATATGAAGACGTACAACAAGGAGTCGATGAAGAGGAAGAGATCATCTAGCTTCAGCATCTCTAGATGATACTTCACCTAAAGTAAAAGATCCCACCAAGAAGATTAACCTGGGAACAGCGAATGAGCCAATAGAAGTGGCCATTAGTACTTTTTTGGAGCCTATGGAAAGAAAGATGCTCAGTTATTACTGGAATATAAAGATTGCTTTACAAAAAAGTTTGAGGATATGCCAGGACTTTCTCCAAAATTAGTGGTACACAAATTACCGATCATGGAAGGGAAAAAGCCAGTTCAGCAGCAGATGCGGAGGATGAACACAGAAATAGCGATGCTCATAAAAGAAGAAATAGAGAAGATGCTGAAGTTTGGGGTCATCCAGGTGGCTAAATACACAGAGTTGATATCCAACATAGTTCTAGTACGAAAGAAGATTGGCAAGATACGAGTCTGTGTTGACTACAAGAATTTAAATCATGCTACTCCTAAAGACGCGTACCCTATGCCCGTGCCAGATCTTAGTGGATTCGGTGGCAAGACATGAGATGTTATCTTTCATGATTGGTACGGCGAGCTATCATCAGATCCTAGTTGCTGAGGTAGACCGACACAAAATTGCATTTCGATGCCTAGGAGTTCTAGAGGTATTTGAGTATGTCAATATGCCATTTGGGTTGATGAACGCTGGATCCACGTATCAGCGAGCCATGCACTACATCTTCCATGATTTTTCAGGCAACATCGTAGAAGTATACATTGATGATATAGTGGTTAAATCTAGAAAGAGGTCTAATATGTTGAGAACCTAAGGCAACTATTCAAATGAATGACGCAATATCAACTGAAGATGAATCCTGCCAAGTGTGTGTTTGGGGTACAAGCGGGGGATTTCTTAGGAATCCTAATAGACCAGTGAGGCATTAAGGTCCCAGATGATAAGAATGAGGCTGTAATTAAAGCATCACCACTAAAGAACAAGTGAGAGTTACAATAACTTATAGGAAAGATTAACTTCCTAAGAAGATTCATTGCCAACGCTGCAGAAAAGACCAAGCCTTTCGCTCCATTACTAAAGTTATAAGGAGTGAAAGAGTTCGTTTGGGAGCCAATCCACCAAGATGTGTTTGATAATATCATGAAATACTTAGTCAATCCGCCAGTCTTGGTACCACCACAGCCAGGCAAGCCTTTGAAACTTTATATCTCAACAACAGAGTTCTCGGTTGGAAGCTTGTTAGCACAAGATGACGAGGCGCATGCAGAGCGAGCAATTTTCTACCTCAGCAAAATGCTAACGAACTGTGAAAGCAAGTATGCACCAATGGAGAAGTTGTGCCTCACTCTATACTTTTCTGGCTGCAAGTTACGACATTACATGTTATCCTTCACCACATGTGTCATCTCTCAGACAGATATGGTATGATACATGTTATCCATACCTATACTTAGAGGATTGATTGGATAGTGGATTCTCACACTGTCAGAGTTTTCACTACAGTATGTTCCGCAGAAGGCAGTAAAAGGTCAAGCAGTTGCTGATTTTTTTTTAGCACATCATCTAATGGTGGATATTCCAGAGCTCAAGGAGTTAGAGCTATCCCACATCTTCTTAACTCCTTGGAAGCTATATTTTGATGGATCCAGTATGAGTGTTTTCGCTGGAGCTGGGATCGCACTAGTAAATCCTCATGGGGAAACTTTGGCTTACTCTTTCAGACTAGACTATCATTGCTCAAATAACACAGCAGAGTATGAAGCATTGATCATTGGATTGGAACTGCTACTTGACTTAGAGGTCAAGGATGTGCAAATCTGGGGTGACTCACTGCTAGTAATACGACAGATCGAGGCAACATTCAAGATTGGTGTAGTGTTGAAACCATACGTAAATATAGCAAGTGAGTTGTTAGAGCATTTCACTGATGTGCAATTAATACACATTTCTAGAGGAGAAAATTATGCAGTAAATGAGCTAGCTACAGGGATTGAACTCACAAATGGTGTACAAAAGCGTATCTTATAGGTTGAATGCAGAACTCTTCCTTCCTTTATGGTAAGGAAAGAAGAAAAAGATGAATGATACGTAGCTACTTTAAGTTCCATTAATGAAGATTAGAGGCAGCCACTCATTGCCTACTTAAAGGATCCCAATACTTCTGTAGACAAACCCACCAGGTATTTAGTTCCTAATTATCTTCTACGAAACAATGAGGTGCTCAGAAGAGGAGGGAATAGTGTTGACCAGCTTTGTGTATATGGAAACGAGGTTAAAAGGCTACTGCGAGAGGCCCATCTAGGGGTTTGTGGTATTCACTAATCATGACCTAAGATGAGATGGTTGCTGCCACAACATGGTTATTTTTGGCCCTCTATTCTAAAAGATTGCATTTCTTTGATCAAGGGATGTGAAGATTGTCAAGCTCATGGACCAATCAATTAGTCATGTTCCAAATATTCCTATAGAGCCAATCATTAAGCCGTGGCCTGCGCGAGGATGGGCTTTGGACTTAATTGGAATGATTTATCCTCATTCATCTATGCAACACAAGTTCATCATTGTGGCTACCGACTTCTTCACAAAGTGGGTGGAAGCAAAGCCATTAAAAGTTGCTTCGGCTACTGCAATCAGGTAGTTCTTATATGAATAGGTCATCTGCCGGTTTGGTATTCCGGAATAATTTGTCTCAGACAGGGGGCAACGTTCGTATATGGAGAAATAGAGGAATTGATGACAGACTTTGGGATCCAGTTTTTGCACTCTTCACCATATTACGCACATTCTAATGGCCAAGCTGAAGCAAGCAACAAAATTATCCTACACATATTGAAAAGGATACTCATAGATAACCCACGATTATCGCATGAAGAATTACTCAGTACACTTTGGGCCTACAGAACTTCGAAGTGTAGCCCAAAAGGCACTGCCCCATTTGCCCAAATGTTTGGTCATAATGCAGTTTTACCTCTGAAAATTAATGTACAGTGTATGCAAATAATGGACCAACATCAGTTAATTGGTGAAGATTATGTTCAGACAATGTGGCAAGAACTCAAAGACTTGGATGAGAAACACACTGAGGCTTTGAACAATCTAATCGCTGAGAAGAAAAATGTCGCTCTCATTTACGATCGTCGCACCAAGCTTCGCAGAAGGAGAGTCAATTTGGAAGGCGGTTCTCCCTCTTGGTGAAAAATAAGATGGACGGGGTAAATGGTCTACAAAGTGGGAATGACCTTTTGTGATTGACAAAATCAAAGGCAAAGGGGCTGTCCAACTACGATATATTAATGGAACAGTGCATCGTAACCCTATCAACGACCAATTTCTAAAGAAATATAGATAGCCGGTCTGGGAACATGAAGCACCTGCAGAGCCAACCACTTAGTTTTGCACTTTCTCGCAGCCTATAAGTGAAGCTCGTTCTTCAGGAAAAACAAGGGGGCAATCAGTATACACCTAGGCCAACTTCCGTGGCCACCCAAAATTTTAATTTTTACAACTTTGGTTGTTTTCCATTTGATTCTGAACCTATTAAAGGTGTTCTTTTTACATTTGTATTTAAAACCAGCTTTAGTGGTTTACCATTGCTATAGAAGCTACTTTCACTGCAGAAGCAAGATATATACAAAGCAGTAAAGTAATTTTTTCATTTGATGAAGAAAAATACACTTTTTGAGGCTTTGCGGCCTCTAGCTCTGATACCACTCATCAAGTGATGGAAACTCTATAGCAAAATGATCAAACCTAGTAGCCAAAATGGTGAAAGTGGTTGATTTAGCTCTTAGTTGCAACAAACACTAGGTGGGTGGTCACTGACCAAGGGCTAGATCTATCTCGGCTTGCATTAAGCTCTAGCAGCTCGGGGTTTCCCCCAATAAATCCCAACAAGCCTTCCCTTCATCAGACCTGATCTTCGATGCACTACCCTTGCATGTAATAGAAGCTTATAGGG
The DNA here is from genome assembly GCA_946800695.1 of Geum urbanum. Lineage (NCBI taxonomy): Eukaryota > Viridiplantae > Streptophyta > Magnoliopsida > Rosales > Rosaceae > Geum > Geum urbanum. Next base: position 74,858,284 of record OX327000.1, on the reverse strand, counting down.
AGGGGGTTGGAGCATTCGAATGACTAGAATAGAGGTTTTCAGGGGTGGAGTGAGTGAGGGACAACTTGTAGAGCTTCCAGTTAATTCTCAAAGACTTGAGAACAAGAATGCAAGTAGAGAGCCTGAGCTTAGGTAATTCTACATAAGACTCCTTAAGCTTGGATACTTCTACTTAGAGGAGCATTAGCAGAACAAAGAATCTGGATAGATTACCTCAAAGGAGAAAAGAAAGAAGCCATACATGGGAAACATGATATTTTTGGATGATTGAAGAGTGTTTTGTGAAGATAGGGGTAGAAGTAACATGCTATATATAGTGGCCTAACCCTAGAGGCTTTCATGAACAGATTGGAAAGCGTTGCATCGATTCAATACGATAATTAAGGAGGTCCACTCTCCCCGACGATTTGCGTGTCTCTTGAAGATTGAAGATTGGCCGTTTCAAGAAACAAATTAATGAAGCATTCAAAGCGGACAATTATTATGCATTCGGCGTGATCTTTGGGGGCACAGAATTAAAGACTAAGTAGAGATACACATAAAGGAATTAAGAGCTTTGGGCCAAAAGAGTTGAATAAATAAACATTACAAATAAAAATTAAAGCCCATTAAGAACAACTTTAAGAACAATTTGTTCAAAAGTTGTAATTGAGTTTTTAAATTAAATAATTACCTTAAATGCAACTAAATAATGTAAATAATAACTCAGATTACCATAATGATGACCATATTTGTTCTCAAGTGGTAAATTAAAATTTTCGTACGTTGCTCATGCAATAACTTAATCCATGATGAGTGCTGGGGACCGGACCTATCACGAGCAATGTTAATCTTGTGCTGGAACGTCTTTGGCCTCGGCAATCTATAGACGTTACGAGCCCTAAAGGATATCATTAGGGTTAAGATGGCGACGAGGAAGAATGCTTATGGAGATGAGGAAGAATGCTTTTCAAATGGAGCAGGTACTCAGTAAGGAGCTGAAGGATTTTAATTGTTTCACAGTAAGCAAGAATGAAGAGAGAAACTGGAATCAAAGGAATCAGTCAAAGAGGGAAGGCATGGGAGGATGAGGGTTAGCTGTGTTATGGAGAAAGGATTGAAAAGTGTCGATTATGTTAGCCTCAAAAGGTCATATTGACTCTCGCATTATTGCGAATGATGGAGTATGTTATAGATTTACAGGGTTCGACGGTAACCCTAAACACGAGTTACGCTATCACTCGTGGAACCTTCTTCGAAAGCTTACGGGCATTATTCAAAGATTTACATCCCCATACTTAGTAATCTATTTGCTAAATCATAAGTGCAAGAATGATCTTCACCCGCAAGTATACGAAGACAAGTAATAGTATAGAAAATGAAATTGAGTGTCGAACCTACGAGGAGTAAGCACTTAGATTCCTTAGCTCGGGTGAAAAGCACAAAGACTACGACTCACTAGACAATACTTGACTAAAAAGAAATAAAATGTGATAGTGAATCTGTAAAGTTGGGAAGATCACTTGTATTTGATCGAGTTTGCATACAATAATAGTTATCACTCGAGCATAGGAATGGCACAATTTGAAGCTCTTTATGGGAAACCATGTCGTACCCCAATGTGTTGGGCTGAAGTTGGAGAAGAAGTTCTGCCAGGACCTGACATTATCAAGCAGTCTACAGAGACTATCATTCTTATTAAAGAGCGCCTGAAAACAGCACAAAGCCGACAAAAGAGCTATGCGGATCAACATAGGAGGCATATCGAATTCAAGGATGGAGACCAAGTCTTGCGGAAAGTCTCACCCATGTGAGGAGTTATCCGTTTTGGGAAGAAGAATGCCAAGTTATCTCCACGATTTATTGGGCCTTTCTCAGTCGTCGAGAAAATTGGTAATCTAGCTTGCCGATTAGATCTACCACCAAACTTGTCCAATGTACATAACGTCTTTCATGTATCCATGTTGCGTGAATACAAGCCAGACAAGTCGCATTTCATAGATCATAGTACCTTGGAAGTCTCGGAAGATGCCACTTACGACGAGGCACCCGTGCGGATCATAGGCCGGGAGCTGAGGAAGCTCCGCACAAAAGAGATTCCAGTTGTAAAAATACAATGGAATCGACATGATGAGAATGAAGCTTATTGGGAGTTAGAGTATGAGATGAGGAAGAAGTATCCACACTTATTCATAGAATTAGGTACGTAAAATTCGAGGACGAATTTTCTTTTAAGGTGGGTAGACTGTAATACCCCGAAAATTAGTATAATAGTTTAGATTATTGTATGACTCGTTAAACTTAGAAATCACCATAATTTAGTTTGACCTTAGAGGTTTTAGAAATTAGATAAAAAAAATTGTCTGGCAAAGACAATGTATAAAAACGAGTTTTAGAGAAATATTAACGGAGTGGGGCAAATGGTCCAGTGGATACTCAAGTTCAAGTCAGGTACTCCCTGGTCTTGGGTTCAAGGCCACGAGTTGGAATCGTGAAACATTCCATTTTATAGGTTAGTAAAAATAATAAAAATATTTTTACTCCAGTTAGAGACGGTAAGAAACTCTAATTCCAACTAGCCGATTTTCGGAAATGAAATTTTAGCAAAACGACCAAATTTTCCTTGTTCGAATCTCTTCTCCAAATTGAATTTTGTATTTTAAGATTGCAATTCATACTTTTAGAGGTCATGCTCATGTATCAATTTGGTGCTAATTATTATTGGTTGATATATATATATTACACTACATTACACTTTATTAGTAAAACCATACATTTTCACACATCACATTACGTATTGCATTCACAAGCATACATAATCACATTTCAACATTTCAATCAGATTTCCAACCACATTACTATTGTTTTTACAAGTGCATTTTAACCCTAGAATTAGTAGCCCAACTATTCCATAGTCAACTTGTCTACAAAAGTCTACAAAAATGGTTATGAATTTATTTCCCATGTCTCCTCCCATGTCTATATAAATTACCCTTGAGTTCAATCTGATTTTTGCACCACTTCAATCTTCCTCTTACGTATTGATTTGAAGTCCTCCCAAAGTTGCAATGTAACTCCTCTAAAATCTCACACCAAACTATATTTCTTCCAAATACTTTAGTAGTTAATTCATTTACTTCAAGAGGGTCACTTGAGTTAATCAAATACCTCCATCACCTACTGAAATTCTTGAGTAAGTACATGAGTACATTCCTATACTTCTTTATCTTTAAGATTACATCAAAGTGCATGGCTAAGAATAAAAGAGAAATAATGAGCCTTAGTGTGAATTTAATATTTTCGTTTCTGTTAAAGTTTTAATTAGTCAAATATTTTTACATATTCAGATTCTACACAAAAAGTTATTCAACTTTGACTTTTGAATCACTTAAAAAGGTTAAGTAATGAGAAAGTTATGGCTAAAACAAGTTTTGCTAATCTTTTCCTTAATCATGTTCGAAACCTCTTAATGTGCTCTTAACTTGAAATATTCATATCTCACTCATTTATTAACCAAATTTAGTGTTCTTTATATCAAAACGAAGCTTAGGAGTTTAATTATCAATCTGGAAAGTTTGAAAGACATTAATTAAATTCAATGCTTAGGAGTCAACACTCTTCCTCCAATAAATGCTTTTGGTGGGGTAAGAGGGGATGAAGAGGCATTTATTGGAGGAAGTGGGAAATTCTTCGTAAAGCATGGATTCCGAGACTTTGTTAAATTCAATCAAGCGATGGTTGAGAAACAAGCATGGAGATTGATTGAATTTCCAAATTCTATGGTGAGCCGGGTCCTTAAAGCTCATTATTTTCCTAACAATTGTTTTTTGCAAGCCACTTTGGAGCTAACTCATCTTATGTGTGGAGATTGATCATGTGGGGAAAGCAACTTGTGGACAAGGGATGTATCAGAAGTATCGGAGATGGCAAAGACACTCTGATCTACATGGATAGATGGATACCAAGAGCCTTCTCCTATAAAGTGTGGAGCCCAAAGACTCTGGATCCCCAAGCAAGAGTGTGCTGTCTTATTACTACATCGAGTGCATGGGACCTCAGTGTAATAAACAGCTTCTTCCCTGCTGATGAAGCTTACAAGTATCCCACTGGGAAACAAAAAGAGAAGGGACTGGACTAGATGGTTTTCAGAGAAGAATGGAAGATACTCCGTGAAGGCTGCATATAAGCTGGCTAGGGATTGTGACCAATATGAAAGAAGCGTCGATGAAAGCTCATGCAACAATAACCTCCAACAACTTTGGAAGAAGTTGTGGCATTTAAGGGTCACCTAAAAGTCAGAATGTTCCTATGGAGGGTGTGCAATGAGGCCCTTCCATGTGGGAAGGGACTGTTCAGGTGAAACTTGACAAATTCCCCTTTTTGTTTTAGATGCAACAGAAGCAGAGGTCTGTCATCCATGCCTTGTTTGAGTGTCATGATGGTAAGAAAATTTGGAAGCTGTCTAGTTGGGGCCGTGCCCCTTAGACACTCTCTAAAAGTATTGATATAGTGGAGCACTACTTTTCCCTTGTGCAGCATGGTGGAGACTCCAATTTGGGCATATATGGTGTGGGCTATATGGAATGAAAGAAACAATTTGTGGCATGACAACCTTGCTAATTTGGAACCTGGAAACATAATGGCTAGGGCCGAGTCTCTGGCATCGGAGTTCTAACGGGCCACCATGTCCGAGACAAAGAAGAAGGCAATGGTGAAAAAAGAACTCAAATGGCAGGCTACGAATGAAGGGGAGCTCAAACTCAACACTGATGAGCGGTTGACTGTTCACGAGGAAGAAGAGGACTAGGAGCTGTTATCAGAAACCATGATGTGGAACTAGTTGCGGCATGTGCATGTCTAGTTGGTGGCAATTTTTCTCCAATGGTCTCAGAACTAATGGGACTTAAAATGAGACTCCAGATGGCTAGTTCACTTGGTCTCACCTCCAATCATTGTTGAGGTTGATTGTATTGGGATCACGACATTGGTCAATAGTCATGTTGTATGTTGGGCAGAAACTGGTTGTGTTGTTGAAGAAATCAAAAGCCTCCTCCACCATGTGAGTTTAAGACAGATAGGGTATAATCCAAGAGAATGTAACAATATCGTCCACAGATTAGCGAAATTTGCTTCAATGAGAACTCGGTATTCTCGTATGTTGAGATTGAGCCGGTTTGGCTTAGAGCTTTGATCGATTTCGAAGCAAGAAACTGTAATCCTACTTAATTTCAATGGAATTCTCCTGTTTAAATATAAAAAATAAAATTGTAACACCCTTTAGGTACCTAAAAATTATTCTTCAATCTCAAGTCTAGGCATTGTCGACGTTTTAATAATTCTGAGTTGGCGGCTATGCTGTCCTGAAAAGGTGTGGAACTATCTGATTTTGCTGCAAGGGTACTGAAGAGACGTGAGCTTGAACATTTCACTCTATATGAGATGATGCAGTTGGTGTCAATATTAAGCCACAGTGGTGCTGTTCCAAGAGTATCTGGTGTGAGAGTTTTTCCTGTGGAAGAGGTCAAGTATTTGATTCACAAAGTCTATGGGTCTTATCTACTCGGGAACAAGCTAGTGGGAATGCTCTGAATCTGGTATTGGCTTTTGAATCAGGAAGCAAGTTTATAGTATGTGTACTAGCGTACGAGTACGAGAGTAATCTGTTTTGCAATGAACAGAGGCTTTATTCTAAGTTTGTGAACATATATATTTTTCTTTAGATACTGCAATGTTGATGAATTCAGAGGTTCGGTTTACTAGGACAACGGTGATTTGAAACAGAGGAGAGCCTTGTATTTCAGAGAAAGAGGACGTAAATTGCTTTAGAGTATATTTAGCAGAGCAGCTAAAATTAAGCAACTTAACTTTTTAAATTAATTTCAGTAGCTATCTTTAGCTAAGGAGAAGAAAGAAAATGACTTAAAATTATAACTAAAAGCTATATTTTTCAACGTTAACAATTTAGCTAAATCTTTCACGGCTAAAACTGAAGTCAAATTAGGTTAAATATATTTAACTTTTGGAAGAAAAAAATTTATGTGATACCTGGATTTTACCGGTTTTATCACTTTCATACCCGAACTTTCAAAATCTTATCAACATGATATTTCGAACATATTTTCTATCAATCTCCGTCTGAATTGATGATGTAACTGGTGAAAATTTTGAATTTGAGGTTAAAATACTAATTTACCCTTCTATCACATTTTATTTTATTTTTAATTCAGAATTTGGTTAGGTCAAACCCGACCCGGACAAAACTTTTTCTTTTTTTAATTTCTAAATGAAACCTGACCCGGAAACCCGACGAAATTTGGTCTCTCACGTCCTTGCCGAGCCGCCGTTGCACCTCTGCCTCGACCTCATGGCATCCCACCATCGTCGCCACCTCCATAGGGATCCACTAGAAATCCAACTCTTAATTGTTGATAAGGTGCAGAGTTTCCCCACATAGGTGGTTGTTGTGCCTCAAAGAATCCACAGGCTGTGTATTTTGCACTTGTGAGACTCCAGATGCCAGCACTTCAACCGGATTAAATTGACTTCTATCGAAGGTATCATCTGCAGGTTGTGGAATTGCGACCATGAATGGGCCATTTGGTGGCTATAGATCACCTGCGCTCCTAATGATACCCTCGGGACTCTGAATGTCCCCAGCCGTTTATGAAAGAGTCCAATAGCGGATCTAGCGTTTTAATTCTAGGTGAGCGAAAAAAAATTAAGAAAAAATGTCATTTTGGTAAAAAAAAAATTACTAGAAAGTTTAAAACTATTACCATGTAGGTCTATTTAATATTTATATCTTTTTTCATGCTTCTGTAATTGTCCATTAGGTGGGTGGTTTTAGTCTTGGCTTTTTTATAACTAAACCCAAAACGATGCCGTTTTCATTAGTTTGATAACTGACAAAACAGTATAACGACCAATTCCGTCGGTATTTTCTCTCAGTTTTGTCCAAGAAGGCCAGAATATGCCATTCTAATCGATTAGAACTCTACCCTGGCTCTTTGAATCAAAGGTAAGTTACAAAACTTCAAGTTGGGCAGTTGCCCAACCTCGCCTGTACGTAGATCTGCCGTTGATTATTATCGATCCAAGCTTGCTCAATTTTATTTTCACCCAGCAGTATTATGTTTGGTCCCTTGAGTACAAAGAAGTTTATTCAGTGGCCGCTGGGTTTGCTCTCTCTTAGAGCAAATGCACCCATTGCTTGAGCAATTGCTCAAGCAATTCCCCAATGAAATCACCAAACTGCTTGAACAAGAGCAAAACAGAATGCAGTAGTTCACAAACGGCTTAAGCAGTTACTATTTAGTGACCAATGAGAAAGTGACACGTGTCATCTCCGAATTGCGATTTCGACAAAATAAATATAATGTATTTTTTTGGAAAGTAATTTCATAAGGGAATTGCAATTTTATTTCTTGAAAATTTAAATACATAATAGAAAAATAATGGAAACATAATGAAAACATAAATAACAACATTTATTCTTGATACAATTGCTAAAATTACTCTGGAAAGAGTACGCATGGTTGATAACAATCCACAAATGTATCATCGAAAACTTCACCTTCCTTATCTTCTGCTTCTCTAAGGATATCTAGTTTTCTCTTGGTAAAGTACCTTTTGGAGATCAGGGTCATAGCCTCCAAATTCATTGTCATGATTCTTGTTTCTTCCTCTTGTTTCTTGAGTTGGTACTCACTTGCCGCCCTTACTTCCTTTCATTGTTAAAGTTCTATATACTCTTTGTAATAATTGAGCTCACTTTCATTATGCATCTTCCTCGCGGAATACCACGATGCTTGATCACTTGCTATGGTTTGTAAAACCTCAGTGCATTGCTCAATAGGAGTCTTACCTTGTTTCTTTTGATGTCTTGCTTCCTTTGCTACCTTGCATCCCATTGGTCTAACCGAACTCGACGGACTAACAACGTAGGCGGGTGGTGCTTCATTCACTTCCTCGTCACCCAAATTTATGATTGGAGATGATTCGGTAACGGATGAAGTCTCTTCATATGAGCTTACATACGGAGACGGAGTACTTGGTTCAACATCTCGGTAACTTGGATGGTCCTTAAGAACTTCATAACATTCAAAGTGGGTGAACGGTCTTTTCTTGGCGGCATAGTAGTATGCTTGAGCTTAGGCGTCATCATTTGACCCATGGGCCTCGTGAGCCGATGGAGGCCCGCAAGCCCGTGTGCTAAAAGCCCGGCCCGACCCATAAAAAAGCTCGTAAAAACCCGCCTAGGTGGTTAGAGGGCCGGGCTTGGTTTAGAGGTCTAAAACTCGGCTTGGCCCGTCAGCCCGGCCCGTTAAGGCCCGACCCATCAAAGCCCGCTAGGCCCGGCCCGTCAAAACCAGTCAAATTTTAAATGTATAATATAGTTAATTAAGTACATAACTAGTAGTTTTGATTAATAAAATAAAAAGTATAGAAGTAGGGTCATTAAGCACTAAGGTGTCACCAATAATATATGACATAACTCAATAATATAATCCATTTTTATCCAAATAAAAAGTATAGGTTTGATTATAATCGTAAAAGTATTCGTAATAATATACTTATAAACTTATATTTGTGTATCTATTATTCTATATTACTATTCAATCATTGTTTAGATTTTAGCAGTTCAAAGTTTAGGGTAAGTTATGGTTTAGGGGTTTGATGTTTATGGTAAGTTAGGGCCTAAGTTTAGGGGTTTTGGAGTTTGAGATTTATAGTAAGTTATTATTTAAGAGTATTATGTTAATCAAATGGTTAAACGAATTTATATTTGGCTAAGTTTTTGTATATTTCTTAATTGTATATCTGTGTATATAACATTATAACTAGTGGTTTTGATTAATAAAATACAAAGTATAGAAGTAAGGTCACTAAGAGCAAATGCACCCATTACTTGAGTAATTGCTCAAGCAATTCCCCAAACTGCTTGAGCAAAAGCAAAACAGAATGCAGCAGTTCACAAACTGCTTAAGCAGTTACTATTCAATGATCAAATGAAGTTGTGACACATGTCATTTCCGGTTAACGATATGTGTGTTTCAAATTCAGTATGTGTGTTTTAATTTGTGAAAGTGTGTAATAAATATGATATGTTTCAATTTTAATTGTTAGATTATGCCTTTAATCAGGTTTGTATGCCTTTAAATATGATGTGTTTCAATTTCTGAAAGCTAATCTGTAATTCGTATGACATGACTTGATAATAGAATTCGTCTATCCAAATAAATGTCTAGATTCGATTATAATCGTACAAATATTTTTCGAATTTATTAAAAACAAAATATGATTTTTTGAATTTATTTCTTTGAAAATAATAATAATTAATAAATACTTACCCCTAACTCTCTCTCACAGTCACTTTACTATAAATACTACCACTTATTCCCCTTAACAAGCTAAGACACAAATCAAGGATCTGCGCCTCTCTCCCTCTCGACTTCTCCGCCTCTCTCAAACTCTCAAAGACAAACTCTCTCAAAGACTCAAACCTTACAGATCCTTCACCGGCTCACCTCACGTCCTCACCTCTCTCAAACCTTACAGATCCTTCACGGCTCACCTCACGTCCTCACTTCTCAGTCTCACTGACTCACCCTCACCGATCTATCTCAATCTCACCGGCCACCTAACTCGATCTCGATCTCCCCTATTTCTCTAGTTCTCTCCCTCACTGAGCTACTATGTGTAGTGTGTTGAGAGAGAAGTCAGAGAACGCGAGGAATACTAGAGGATCTCACCGAGCTGCTTTATGTTGTGGTTTGCTTCTATTTCATTTGTTTGCTTCTATTTGGTTTGATTTGCAGAATATATCTCTCACTGTCTCACAATATTCTATTTGGTTGACAGGTCCATCACAGCTTGGTATTGATTCTGTCCCGATCTACTTAATTTTTTGTACATGTTTTATTTTAGGAAAACTACATCTGTTAGTATCACATATGCATGTGTTTACATCTGTTCTCGAATCCATCTATGCTCAAATCAATTCCAACCCATATGTGCTCGAATCCAATTTGTTAGCTTGCATCTGTTAGCTTGGATGGTGAGAGGATCTGTTAGCTTAAATATGTTAGCTTGCATCTGTTCAGCTTTTGATGCTGAAATCCAATCCAACCCATAAGTCTGTTTGCTTTTGATAGTGAAAGGCTTGCATATGTTTACATTATGAGTATCTAGTTTTTAAAAGAAAGCATCTGTTTAAAAGCAAACATATATTTACATTATTGCAATCTTATATTAAATGTTAATCATTTCCATACATCATGATGCAGGAGCAATAAGGAAGTGATATTGATACACTAGCACTAAGAATAGGAAAAGAAATTAAAGCTTGCAACTTAAGTATTATATTCTGAACCTTTTCTTTTTAGTTTAGAAATGAAACGTGCAACTTATGATAATGACAATACTGCATTCTCTAAAAAGTCTAGGTTTACAAGTGATGTTTGGGAATATTTTGAAAGAATTGAAGTTAAAAAGGATGGAATTTTGGTACTGAAAAATAAATGCTTGATTTGTAGTGATAAACTTAGAGGTGGTTCTAGTGCTGCTACTAGTCATTTAAGAAGACATTTACTCACTCATCAAAAAGATCAGAAAAAATTAGGTGTTGATATTTATGGCAATTTGAATGCTTTTGCTTATGATAAGAATGTTGTACGTAAAGAAATTGTTGATTATGTTATAAGATCTGAATAACCTTTTACCTTAGTTAAAAAACATGATTTTACTGGAATGATTAATCGAGCATTTTTTCCTCAATTTCGAGGAATTTCAGCCTCAACATGTAAAAGAGATGTAATGGCTCAGTTTAGTAAGAAAAAAGAAGAGCTTTTGAGATATTTTGAAAATTTTTCTGGAAAAATTAGTTTGACTAGTGATGTTTAGTCTTTTCGTCAAAAAATGGGTTACATGTCACTTAGTGCACATTTTAATGATACTGATTTGGTTTTGAATAAAAGAATAATATGCTTTAAGATGATTGAATACCCGCACACAAGAGAGTCACTTGCAAGTCATATATATGAAGAGTTGTTAGCTTGGCATATTCATGATAAAATATTTTCTTTTTCTTTAAATAATGCGTCAAATAATGAAGTGGTTGCATGCATTCTTCCGGATTATCTAATGATAGATTCTGTGCCTAAAAAGTTGTTTTATGTTCGTTGTTATGCACATATTTTGAATTTGATTGTGCAAGATGGTTTATCCATTTTAGGTTCATCTATTGGTAAAATTGTGAATGTTGTTTGAATAAGAGACATGAGTTGTGGGTGCGTTGTTGTATTGATTTGCAGTTTTGAAAAAAAAATATTGATAATGATGTGCCTCATAGATGGAATTCTACTTATGAACTTTTGGAAGTAGCTATAAAGTACAAAGGGCCTTTGAATAGGTATGTTATAAAATTGAATGAGTCACGATCTTGTAATTTAGATGTCCCATCAGATCAAGATTGGGCAATTGCTACACTAGTTAATGGTTTTTTAGCAATTTTTGCATCCTCAACTAAGATATTTTCTGGTGTATATTACCCTACATCTTGTCGTGTTATTAGTTGCTTGATGAATATTCATGCTTCATTCGTTGCATATTCTGAATTTACTGTGTTCAAGAATGCATTGGATGCAATGAAATTGAAATTTGCTAAGTATTGGGGAACTTTTCCAATAGCCTTTTGTTTTGCCACGATTATGGATCCTAGATTTAAGTTATATTTGTGACGACCCGAAATGGAATCAGTATAGTAATCGGCTTAATCCACGAGTTTACGCATAATCGCAGTTTTTCGTAAATTGAATTGAATTGGCGGTTTTGATCGCGACTTAATTATCGGGCGAGAATTTGAGTTGAGTCTCTTCTCGAGGGTTGTAGTTCGTGTGATTTCGAGTTCGTGGGCGGTTCTGAATAATTATTTCGACGATCGAGGAATATGTTATGAATAATTGAAATCACGAAATTTTGTCGTGTTTATCCATTCGTATTTGAGTTATCCGAAACGTGGATGTGATCCATTTTGGACCGTCGATCGTATTGAGCCGCGAGTATAAATATCGGAAATAGTCAAAAAATTGTCGAAAACATTGTTTCGGGAAGTTTGACTGTCGTTGACCAAGTGTTGACTGTTGACTTTTTGGGTTGATCGGAGCTCCACCGTGCGAACGGGCTGCTACCGTCGGGTTTCATGATTCCGGCCACTTCCGGCCTTGAAACCAGTATGAATAGAATCCTCTCTTCATTTGCAACATGTTAGAACTTGGTTTGGCTTGAATTGATGTTGATTTGAGGTAGAACGAACTCGAGCGAAATTGGGATTTTCGCCGGATTCGGGTGGCCGGCTCCAGCCACTTTTGGGGTCGGATGTTTGGGGGGAAAAGTTCCCCTCGACCTCTAGTTGCTTTGGGTAGAAGGAATTTCAGGTTTGTTACCGTTTTGGAGCTCGCTGGAAAGTCACCGGAATCCATAGATTCCGTGACTTTCGAGGCTTTTTTCGGCCACTGTGGTGGTTGGATGGTGGTGGTCCTTTGAGAGAAGTTGTTCGGCTTGGAAGGAAGATCATTTCTGAAAAGTTTCATTTGATTTGGTCGCCGTCGCCACCACACCGCCGCCGACGGCGGTTCTCCGGCGAGGTCCAGATTTTTGTGATTTTTATGTGTTTCCAACTCGTTTTCGCGCTCCGAACGCAGTCGTGAGATTTTCGAGTTAATTTGGAAGCCGGATTTTTAGTCGAGGGTTTGTGTGGAGATTTCGGAAATTTTGTCGATTATTTTGTACCGCGTTATATGTTTCTGGAAATTGTTGGTTTCCGAGGTGTGGTACAGTGTGATGAACTATGATTTTGATCAGTTATATTTTGTGATTATTCAGGGGATCGAAATCGTACATTGGGCGAGGAATCTTCCGCCGGATCTCGTGATTAGCGCATGTGCGCGCTGTGCTCACCTGTGAGTGGACTTTTCTATTTTCACTGTTGTAGCGAATTCGTGATTTCCGTGTTTATTTATATACGATGTTGAGATTATTTATTGCTTTTGGAGGTATTGTTTTATATTTTATATGGTGATGGCATTTACTTAGCATCGATGCATTGGGTACTCGGCTGATCACCGGTAGTCAGATCCAGGGTTGAGAGATTCCCCTGATGTGCCCGCTAGGCTTGAGAGATTCGCCTAACCTATCACCGTCGGGCTTGAGAGATTCGCCTGACCGTCGGGCTTAAGAGATTCGCCTGACCGTCGGGCTTGAGAGATTCGCCTGGCACCTCCATATATTTTCCAAACTCGCTTTGCTTAATTTTATGATATATGTAAATGGTGAAAGGCATATGTTTATTTTTGTCTACTCACTCTAACGATTTTATTGCCTTTCCCCTGGGATTTTCGGTTTTCATGCCCAGTTTGCAGTTCAGATTCTGGTGTCTCACGTCGCAGTTGAAGGCTTAGCATTCGAGCTACCTTTCTTTTCCAGTAGGTTCTTGTTTTGCCTACTGTTGTATATTTTTGTGTATATATGCTAGAGGTCGCTCTGATACGCTACTGATATGTTTTTCGTATGATTTTCCCGGATTTTCTGTAAAGTACAGTTTTGTTTACTGCTTTACTTTATTGTTATGATATTGAGAAATCCGGATGGGATTGGTGCCCACGGTTTGGCTTTTGTGGCATAGGATGAAGTGTATTTTCTGGGTGCAGGTTAATGGCAATTCCGCGTTAGTAGCGAAACTCTATCGAAATTTGTGTGGTTTTTGCAAGTTCGTGTTTTCAGAAGGGGTTTGATTCCGGTTTAGGAAACTAAATCGGGGTTGGGTCATTTCAATATGCTAATGGTGAATGGTTGAAATGTTTGAACATTGATCAGCTTGAGATAGATGGAAAATTGCTAGCTTTAAAAACTGAATTGCATGTTCTTTATGAAACATACAAGGTCAATGTTGTCTATAGTGTACCTAGCCAACCTCAAGTTTTGAGTTCTCCTTCTTTGTCCTTAGTTTCTGGTTCTTTAACATTGCATATTGTAGGAGATTTCTCAATGCAGTCTTTAAAAAGGGCAAAGACATCATCTTCATATGCTTCTTCTTCTACTACATCAAATGATTTACAAATATATTTAGATTTTCCAACTATTGAGGTTGATGATGATAATCAGTTTAGTGTCTTGGCTTGGTGAAAAATAAATCAACCATTATACCCCATACTCTCTCTTATGGCTAGAGATCTGTTAACAATTCCTGCTTCTACTGTAGCTTCAGAGTCATGTTTTAGTTTAGGTGGTAGAATTGTATCTAAAAGAAATGCCAGTTTGAGTCCAAATACAATTGAGGCGTTGGTCTGCTATAAGGATTGGAGTTTAGCAAAATTGAGGATGCAAGAGGCTATGTGCGAGAAAGAGAGAGTCGACGAAATAAGGATTATTAGAGCTGCACGACCAGATTGGATGATTGATAGTGAGGCTGAAGATGAATGCTCTTTTGAGGATGTGGGAGAGGTATGTTGATGCAATCTGTTAAATTTTTTGGTTTTTAAATTTTGTTAAATGTGTAGGTTATTAACATTTTTTGTATAATGTGTAGGCCATATTTCCTCAGGTCTCTCAACATCCTCAAGAGAGGACTCTGGTAGAAGTTCCATCTAAAGTTTTCTCATCAACTAATCTTCCTGATTCATACTGATGTAATTTTGGGTTAATAGAATTCTGAGTTTATAGAATTCTGGATTTATAAGATGTAATTTTGGACTTTGAACTATGGACTTTTAAGCATTCTGGATTTGGATTTATAGCATTATGTATTTGGATTTTAAGCATTCTGTGGATTTGAATTTTTAGCATTCTGAATTTTTGTATCCAATATTTGAAGATGCATTGTATTTTTGATTGATTTGTAAATCTGATATTCTGATTTGAAGATGCAATTTAGAAGTAAATATGTATTTTAGATGTGCAATATTTTTAAATTTTTTATTCTAGTCATTTAAATAGGCTCGGCCCGTTAAAATTTAAGAAGTCCGACCCGTAGAAACCCGTGAAGCGCGGCTGAATGGACCGGGCCTAGATCTTAATATAAAAGGCAAAGTTCAGCCCAGTCCGAATTAGGATGCTCGAATTTTTACGGAAGATATTAAGCATGCAGCTTATGATGCTTTTACTTGCTACCTGACTGCGGACAAGCTCCTGGGCAAGCTTCAATAGTAGTGTTGGCTATGAATCCTATGATCGATTGTTGGAATGAAGGTTATGTGATGTATTCACTACTCTGTTTTGCAATCATGTGAGACATTTCATTTGAAAAGGCTGAGAAGTTATTAGTGTTGAACCTTTTCTTTTAATCCATATTTGATGAACTTCTGTTATTTCTATATCTATATATATATATATATATAGTTCTCGACTTCTTGGTGTTTGTGAAGGCGTTGATACTGGCTTGGCTGCATCCGTTTATTGTTGGGTTGGAGCCAGAGAGGTATGAAAGAAGATACAGATGTGAGTGGCTTCTAGCTGTTGATTAGGTCAAAACAGAGCCAAGAGCCCAAGACTGTCCAATTTCTTGGAATGGAAGTTATTAAAGTTCCTTTGTTTCTGCTTTCTACCCATATACAGTTACTACTCTGATCAATCTAGGGGTCATCATTTGGCCCGTGGGCCTCGTGGGCCGGTGGAGGCCCGCAAGCCCGTGGGCTAAAAGCCCGGCCCGGCCCGCAAAAAAGCCCGCAAAAGCCCGCCAAGGTGGTTGGTGGGCCGACCATGGTTTAGAGATCTAAAGCCCGGCCCGGCCCGCGGGCCCGGCCCGCCAAAAGCCCGTCAAGGCCCGTTAGGCCCGGCCCGTCAAAGCCCGTTAGGCCCGGCCCGTCAAAGCCCGCACACATATTGACATATATCATTAAATTATTTAATGAATTTTAATCATTATACAATTTATACCTAGTTAATGTTTACCTACACACATATTGACATATATATATATAATATAGTGACTAGTAGTCTAATAGACTAATACTATATAGATATATATTTTACATTTGTGTATATATATTAATATATTACATATAGATGGATAGATTGAATATTTGAATTCCATATATAATTAAATTTGTGTATCTATTTTACTATTAAGTCATTATTTAAAGTTTAGCATAAGTTGGGGTTTAGGTTTAGGGTAAATTAGGGTTTAGGAGATTAAGATTTATGGTAAGTTAAGGTTTAGGAATTTGAGGTTTAGGGTAAGTTAGGGTTCCGGTTCTAGGATTTTATTGTAATTTTTTTAGGGTTTAGGGTTTGGGGTTTAGGTTTTAAGGTTTAGGGTTTAGGTCCAAAATTTATAAAAATTAGGGACGGCCTACTTAGAATATTATGAACAACCAATCCGACATTCAATTTTTTATATATATAAGATAGTAGTACGTATATCATTATACCTACACTTATATATATAATATAGTGACTAGTACTATATATATATATTTTTTATATTTGTGTATGTTTATATTAATATATTACATATACATATATTGATCAAATATTGGAATTCCATATATAGTTATATTTATGTATCTATTTTACTATTAAATCATTGTTTAAAGTTTAGGATAATTAAGTTAGGGTTTAGGTTTAAGGTAACTTAGGGTTTAGGGGATTGAGATTTAGAGTAAGTTAAGGTTTAAGAATTTTGAGGTTTAGAGTAAGTTAGATTTTAGGTTTTAGGAATTTTGAGGTTTAGAGTAAGTTAGGGTTTAGGGGTTAGGGTTTAGGGGTTAGGGGTTAGGGTTTAGGGTTTAGGGGTTAGGGTTTAGGGGTTAGGGTTTAGGGTTTAGGTTTAGGGTTTCATTGTAATTTTTTTTATCGATTTACACTGTAAAACAGTAAATATAATAGATGGTTCAGATTAGATTTTGTAATTTTTCAATGGTGAGAGTTTAATTGAGAGTGTGTGAAATGACATCAATACCCTTCTCTTATATATTGCTTATTTTTCCATGGAGAAACTTGATAAATTAAATTTTTATATCAATTTTTTTGACACTATGAGATAGATATGTAATTTACAAGAATGTGTGTTAAAATTTTTATCTTAAAAAATTCCTTTAGGGATGGGTAATTTATGTTTTAGTTGTAAGGGTACTACGGTCACATTTAGCGAAACTCATAGATGTAGGTCTAAATCAAGTCCAAAATTTATAAATTTTTAACGGCATGCTTAGAATATTATGAACAACCAATCTGACAGTCAGTTTTGTAAAATGATGATACATGATCGATTACGTTTCACAAAGGACTTTCAACCCATATAACCAAGGAATAAAGGTAAGAACATTAGTGTGCATGTAGAGAATTCAAGCAATATAGGAATTAAAAATGTTTTAATAATAAAGAAGGCCATATATAATAGTTCACCTTGTAATAAAAGACACCGTACGTAAAAATTAGCCTAATCGAAGTACGTTTGGATCCCAGTTAATACAATTAAACAAAATTTGTGAAAACACTAAAATACACTCATCTTATTTTCCTTATTTTCCTATGGGGGGAGTAGATAAATCAATTTTTTATGTCAATTTTTTTGATACTATGAGATAGATATGTATTCAATAAGAGTATGCGTCCAAAATTTGATGTTAAAAAATTATTTTCGGGAGGGGTAATTTCCGTTTTAGTTGTAAGAGTACTATGGTCACATTTGGCGAAATACATGGATCGATGTCTAAATCAAGTCCAAAATTTATAAAATTTTAAAGGCATGGTTATAATATTCTAACCAATCAATCTAATGGTCAATTTTATAAAATAATTAAACATGTCCGATTAAGTTTCACAAAAGTATTTCATTCCATATAACAAATGAACAAACGTAAGAATATTAATATACATATGAATAATTCAAGCAATATAAGAATTAAATATGTTTTAATAATAAACGAGGACATGTAGAAAACTCCATCTTATAGTGATAAACATCGTACGTAAAATTTAGACTCGTCGGAGTACGTTTAAACCCCAGTGCATGGATAAAGGTTACGTTTATTTTGAAATGTCTTAATTTTTTAATAATTAAAGCCCGATAGGCCCGGCCCGCAAAAGCCCGCAAAGGCCCGGCCCGCAAAAGCCCGCAAAAGCCCGCAAAGCCCGCTTGAATGGGCCGGGCTCGGATCCTTATATAAAAGATAAAGCCCGGCCCGGCCCGGCCCGCATATATTAAAATGTTGTTGAGGCCCGGCCCGGCCCGGCCCGTACCGGCTATACATGGGCCGGGCCGGGCCGGGCCGGGCTTTTGCCGACCCCTAGATCAATCCATATCATTACAACTCAGTGGCGGATGTAGGTGATGGCAAATAGGGCTCAAGCCCATGTAATCATTTGGGAGTGTAAAAATAAAAAATTATATACACTTAATAAAAAATAAAAAAGTTGAATAACCTATATTAGTAGCGGCAACCCGCAAGTCCCATCAAAATAACAAGAAATTCAGATTCATTTCCAATGATGTATAAATTGGTTTGGTTGGTGTAGGACAACTCTTTTTGTTTCTACTGCAACCACATAAAGTACATTTTTTGCCATGAACATCATTGAGAACATGAGTATAAGTAAAGTTGATGATAATTTTTTTGATGATTGTATGGTACTTCGTATCAAAAAAGAATTCGCATGTTATTGAAACTGATGGTGTGATTAAAGAATTTGAAGCTTCGGACCCATAAAGTAAGATTTAGTTAGTTTTTATGTATATCCTTTGTATTTTTTTATTATATTTTATGTTTATTTTCAGTTTAAGACGTGTAATGTCACTAATGTGAGAAATAAAGCTCAAAATGTCCCCCCATCCTAAATTATTGTATCCTACTTTTTAATTTATAGAACTCTCTCATACCGAGTTTTGTTTACAAAAAAATTAGCTTTAATAAGTTTTTTGATCCAGGATCCGCGACTGTTGCAACTTATAATGTCTACCTGACCAACATACCAACCCTCTGCTTCTTACTATTAGGCACAATGGAAGATACTAATTACTATGATCAGTACCATAACACCTTATAATGACTGCCTCAACCACCATACCATCCTCTGAGTTAAGCCTTCATGATATGAAAGCATATCAGAGCATCCTAGCTATCTCAACCCTTCTATATGTACATATTCTCTCATTCTTCTCTTTCTGCCTCTACCTCCACTTCCGCCTTCATCAACCATCATCCAGCAAGCAAGCTCTCACTCTTGTTAATTACACAGTTTACACTATTTACTATGTGATTTGTTCTACCCTAGCTAGCTCAATGATTCATCTCTTCCAGATACCACTCTTTGCCTTGTGCTCTCCACAAGTTCTGATATACTTGCAAACTATGTCTTCCATCTGCGAAAGCCCTGATCATATATCCATCAGTATCAATGAACAAAGTAAGCTAGGATCACAAGTTACAAAACCCATCTTTGTCTGTATTCACACCACTCTCCTTGTGCATCAGCAGCCTTAAGCAAGCAGCAGGTACATTTTCTTTCACCGGCAATCTCATCCCGCCTCTCTCAATATCCATCATTCCATCTTCCATGGCATCATCACCCTGCTTTCTCTGAGACGGTGAGGTTTGATATGGAGTTTCTGTATGCTATGGTATCAAGACATTGGTTGTTGAAGATAGTTGAAGATATGAACTATCAATACTATTGTATGTCCCTGTACTTTCAAACCAGATAGTTGAAGATAGTTCAAATTTTCTGTATGCTATGATGTACTATTGTATGTCCCTGCTGTTGCATAGTACTTTCAAGTTTAAACAAAACCAGAAGTGCCTGTAAAAGTTCGGTGAAATGGTCAAGCTAGCTAGCATTGGCACTGAAGTACAGAACGACACAAGAATTTGTTAGGGAGAAGTGGTTGAACACTTGAACTTGCTTTAAGTTTTAGTATGTTTTTTCAATACTCTGTATTTTTTTCATTGGTGTACTACTCTTTCTCGCAATGAACTGATTAAGAGACTTTTCTAAGCTTATATAGCCAATTGTTGCAATAAAGATAACTATATATGGTTGGTTCATAATTTCACATAGATTGTAACTTTGTGTTGAACAATATGCAAGGGCCAATGTTGCTTAAACTGTTTGCTTAGACTTAATACCAAATCTCTTAATTAATGTTGAAAAAGTTTATTGCCAGCCAAATGCGAAGGAAGAAACAACAAAAACAGGTACTAACAACGTCTTAACACAAATCTTTTTGCACTGATAGTTCATTTTTCTAAAGCCACACCTCAAACTTGTATAAATATCCAGTCTCTCAAACAAATAATTCAAATAAGGTACAAAGAATAGCATTGCCTCAGAGAGCCAGAGGTCAGCGATCATGGGATTGTCTAACACGAAATCATTGTTCTTCTGTCTACTACTTGTTAGCATGCTAATGTTAAACCATGGAGTCGACGCAGTTAGAAGGACTGACCCTGGACTCCCTGACTTTTGCAAACTGCCAGTCCCAAGACTTCACCCGGGTTGTTCTCCTAAGGGAGGAAGGAAACATTACAGACGTGGTTGCTCAAAAATTCATCACTGTGATAATGTGGACTAGGGACTCTTCATGTTTGTTCACACTTCACAGAGCTACCTGGTAAATGTTTGAGATCACATACTATGTAATCCATGATTTTTATTTATTGGCAATAAGTCAGTCTATAGTATAAGCAAACAGAAAGAAGGTATTGCTGCGGTTTATAAAAATTGAGGGTATTACTACAGAAGCCTTACTGTTAATCTTTGAAGTGTATGATACATCACTTTTCTGTAGTTATATGAATTTGGAGTAAGCAAGATGAAGCAGGAGACATCAACAAAAAGACTCTAGATTGATTTTTCAACTATAACTTAGCAAAGTAGACTATGAACCCAGATGGACAATGTGCTACACAATCTAAAAGCTGAACCTGCTCGAGCCCAATTATGTTGAAAATAATAGCACTATGATTAAAAAAATCCCCTTCATATCTGTGCACTTCTGGGCTTATACATAGCTGCAAGACAGAACGAAAGATCTTATTAGTCAAAATAACCATAGGTGTGGTAAATGATAGACTTAATCCCAACACTATACACTTTCTGACCAATTTTATTCTGCATCAGAAATTGAAAAATGAAAGCGTACCTGGGAAACATAGAGGTGGACCATGGGGTTCACTCGCAGGCATATGAGCAGTAAAACTTAAATCCCAACACTGTGGAGTCCTGGGAACACCAAAATCATACACAAGCACCCAAAACTCCTGAGACTCAAAAAGAGGCATACATATCAGTACATGCATATTCCTCAAACTGTATGCATGTATTAACTCTACGTGAACAATACAAGCAAAAGTAAAGAAGCCTCAATGCAGGGACATTTTGTAATTTGGCACATATCTATCATCAGTCCTTACTATCAACAAGCACACAACATTAAACCTGTCATAATCTTAACTAGCTTCCTGCTTGGCCATGCTATAACTCCTTTCTAATCTGATGTTTATTAAAACATTAAAAAACGATGTTCTTAAACATGTATTCTGAAATTTAAGATAAGTACTACATTGCAGTTATATTCCTAGAAATGTCTAGAATATCTCAAACTGAACATACAAGTTATCCTTGGAAAAAAAAACACAGAAAATATATATTGGGGAGAGAATAAACTGGTATTTGTTGGTCTGAAATCCAAACCATACGTGATAGCGGTGATACCACTGATACAGTAACCAAGACTGTGTTATTGCTGTGCACCTAAGCAGCATATACCAAAATAAAATCTCATCATTAGATTACTGCAATATAAAATGTTAGAAAAGTACAACTATCCAGTGTGTTTATAGTAATGTATAAACAAAGAAAACTTCCATGGTCAAAACCAAGTGAAACAGGCTCAATTCAGACTGAAAGGTGAGGAATCATTTCTCAGTGTAACAAGTAAGCAACGGTGTCAAACTATCACAATTCCTAAGCACAAGCATGACTAGCAGACAACATTTACCTTGGAATATTATCACAAAGCAGAAAATAGCTGTGACAATCATTGCCAAAATGTTGATGTTTGATGATGATGACGATTGATCAGTTTTCATTTTATTCAATGCTTTCTGTCTTTCTCTCCTTGCACGCCGCAACCTCGTTCGCTTTGAAATTTCTTTTACCAACTCTATATCGGCTGCTTGTAATGATGGACCCGTAGGAGGCCGAGGCGGCTTGGAATGCTTCTTAGACTCTATCATTGTCTGTTTATCCACCATTCTCTTCTCAATTCCTCCCTGAGTCATATTTCTACTCACATCAATACTTGATACCGTATTGCATGTGACTACACCCTCATTAGCTGTTATTGATCCTTCCAAAAAATGTCCACTCCTTCCCCTAGATAATCTCTTGGAATGTTTACCATTTGAACCGGACTCTTCACTTCCATGAGTTCCACCTTCTTCACTGCTGGATTCAGTCTCACCACTTTCCAAGTCAATCTCTACATCACTTTCTCTAGAACTCATATGATCCATTACATGCCTAATTTTCTTTCGTCCCAATCATCTAACGTCAAAAAGATTAACACAAGTAACACTTTTTTTCCTAAATAAGCCAAAATGAACTAGTTATTCATTTTCTGTTCTGCATTTGCTTAAGCAGAACTTATATCAGATAGTGAAATGGGTATGATATTCTCATCAATGCAACCTCAACAAAAGTGACCTTCAATCTGTTCTCATTTCTAGTTCCTGACATCGAACACAGCATATCCAAAACATCAAAACTTATAAAAAAGACATGGAATAGGATGCGAAGTTCTTCATTGTAGGATGATAAAACATCAACTGTAGCTGAATAAGATAGATAAAATCTGGGATTTCTCAATTGAAACAACGACACGTATGAAAAGCTTCGAAAAGATTGTTTCCTTATGCTTTACGCTGAGTATGTTACATATTAGTTTCCGGGCAACTAATATAATAAAATCTGCATTTGTAAATCGAATCCACGTCGGAATGATATCAAAGGACGTACCTTATTAGGTTGAAGAGAAACAGATGGAAAATGTTGGTCGGAGGAAGGATCAGAAGGAGCCAAGCTGAGCTTAATTGCGGCCGTTTGGAAAAATAAGAACAGGTTTTGGGTCATTCAGGTTAGGGGTCATCATTTGGCCCGTGGGCCTCGTGGGCCGGTGGAGGCCCGCAAGCCCGTGGGCTAAAAGCCCGGCCCGGCCCGCAAAAAAGCCCGCAAAAGCCCGCCAAGGTGGTTGGTGGGCCGACCATGGTTTAGAGATCTAAAGCCCGGCCCGGCCCGCGGGCCCGGCCCGCCAAAAGCCCGTCAAGGCCCGTTAGGCCCGGCCCGTCAAAGCCCGTTAGGCCCGGCCCGTCAAAGCCCGCACACATATTGACATATATCATTAAATTATTTAATGAATTTTAATCATTATACAATTTATACCTAGTTAATGTTTACCTACACACATATTGACATATATATATATAATATAGTGACTAGTAGTCTAATAGACTAATACTATATAGATATATATTTTACATTTGTGTATATATATTAATATATTACATATAGATGGATAGATTGAATATTTGAATTCCATATATAATTAAATTTGTGTATCTATTTTACTATTAAGTCATTATTTAAAGTTTAGCATAAGTTGGGGTTTAGGTTTAGGGTAAATTAGGGTTTAGGAGATTAAGATTTATGGTA
Source organism: Geum urbanum (assembly GCA_946800695.1). Classification (NCBI taxonomy): domain Eukaryota; kingdom Viridiplantae; phylum Streptophyta; class Magnoliopsida; order Rosales; family Rosaceae; genus Geum; species Geum urbanum. The sequence goes on along the minus strand of OX327000.1, from coordinate 74,834,599 downwards.
AGTTAAGGTTTAGGAATTTGAGGTTTAGGGTAAGTTAGGGTTCCGGTTCTAGGATTTTATTGTAATTTTTTTAGGGTTTAGGGTTTGGGGTTTAGGTTTTAAGGTTTAGGGTTTAGGTCCAAAATTTATAAAAATTAGGGACGGCCTACTTAGAATATTATGAACAACCAATCCGACATTCAATTTTTTATATATATAAGATAGTAGTACGTATATCATTATACCTACACTTATATATATAATATAGTGACTAGTACTATATATATATATTTTTTATATTTGTGTATGTTTATATTAATATATTACATATACATATATTGATCAAATATTGGAATTCCATATATAGTTATATTTATGTATCTATTTTACTATTAAATCATTGTTTAAAGTTTAGGATAATTAAGTTAGGGTTTAGGTTTAAGGTAACTTAGGGTTTAGGGGATTGAGATTTAGAGTAAGTTAAGGTTTAAGAATTTTGAGGTTTAGAGTAAGTTAGATTTTAGGTTTTAGGAATTTTGAGGTTTAGAGTAAGTTAGGGTTTAGGGGTTAGGGTTTAGGGGTTAGGGGTTAGGGTTTAGGGTTTAGGGGTTAGGGTTTAGGGGTTAGGGTTTAGGGTTTAGGTTTAGGGTTTCATTGTAATTTTTTTTATCGATTTACACTGTAAAACAGTAAATATAATAGATGGTTCAGATTAGATTTTGTAATTTTTCAATGGTGAGAGTTTAATTGAGAGTGTGTGAAATGACATCAATACCCTTCTCTTATATATTGCTTATTTTTCCATGGAGAAACTTGATAAATTAAATTTTTATATCAATTTTTTTGACACTATGAGATAGATATGTAATTTACAAGAATGTGTGTTAAAATTTTTATCTTAAAAAATTCCTTTAGGGATGGGTAATTTATGTTTTAGTTGTAAGGGTACTACGGTCACATTTAGCGAAACTCATAGATGTAGGTCTAAATCAAGTCCAAAATTTATAAATTTTTAACGGCATGCTTAGAATATTATGAACAACCAATCTGACAGTCAGTTTTGTAAAATGATGATACATGATCGATTACGTTTCACAAAGGACTTTCAACCCATATAACCAAGGAATAAAGGTAAGAACATTAGTGTGCATGTAGAGAATTCAAGCAATATAGGAATTAAAAATGTTTTAATAATAAAGAAGGCCATATATAATAGTTCACCTTGTAATAAAAGACACCGTACGTAAAAATTAGCCTAATCGAAGTACGTTTGGATCCCAGTTAATACAATTAAACAAAATTTGTGAAAACACTAAAATACACTCATCTTATTTTCCTTATTTTCCTATGGGGGGAGTAGATAAATCAATTTTTTATGTCAATTTTTTTGATACTATGAGATAGATATGTATTCAATAAGAGTATGCGTCCAAAATTTGATGTTAAAAAATTATTTTCGGGAGGGGTAATTTCCGTTTTAGTTGTAAGAGTACTATGGTCACATTTGGCGAAATACATGGATCGATGTCTAAATCAAGTCCAAAATTTATAAAATTTTAAAGGCATGGTTATAATATTCTAACCAATCAATCTAATGGTCAATTTTATAAAATAATTAAACATGTCCGATTAAGTTTCACAAAAGTATTTCATTCCATATAACAAATGAACAAACGTAAGAATATTAATATACATATGAATAATTCAAGCAATATAAGAATTAAATATGTTTTAATAATAAACGAGGACATGTAGAAAACTCCATCTTATAGTGATAAACATCGTACGTAAAATTTAGACTCGTCGGAGTACGTTTAAACCCCAGTGCATGGATAAAGGTTACGTTTATTTTGAAATGTCTTAATTTTTTAATAATTAAAGCCCGATAGGCCCGGCCCGCAAAAGCCCGCAAAGGCCCGGCCCGCAAAAGCCCGCAAAAGCCCGCAAAGCCCGCTTGAATGGGCCGGGCTCGGATCCTTATATAAAAGATAAAGCCCGGCCCGGCCCGGCCCGCATATATTAAAATGTTGTTGAGGCCCGGCCCGGCCCGGCCCGTACCGGCTATACATGGGCCGGGCCGGGCCGGGCCGGGCTTTTGCCGACCCCTAATTCAGGTTCCCTAGTGAACGACAGCATGCACGTAGCTGTTGCTAGTTGCTACACGTCTTCTACCGTTCGAAAACCTTTCTGGGCCAAAGAGCAATGTTCTGGGGCCCACTGAATACTGAATTCTATGTGATCAGTTGGGAATTCTATTCGAGCGTGCGCGTGTGTATATATATATATGCAGCGGTGAGAGAAATCGGCTGGATTTCAGGATGTTCTCGGTGTGGGCTCCGCCTGAATCGATTGTGAGGGGAAAAAAACGTGCAGCAGTGAAGGTCATCCGCGGCGACCGAATGTTGACGTCGAGGACGTCCTCGCCGGTGTCCCCAAATCGATCGCGATGGAGATCGTCCTCCCTGGTGAATCCCATGCACGTTGATGACGCCAGGGAGCCCGATATTTTTAAAAACTTAAACGCGCCGTAAAACAGTTAAAAAAATTAACTCACCAATCAAACGACGACACGTGGCAAAGCAGGGTAACTGACTCCAATGGCTAGATCGATCTGGGTCGTCCATTTTCATTCGAAATTTCAATCCGACGGCTGAGAAATATTGATCTTTTGTAATATTTTAAATAAACTATTTACTCTAAAACTTCAAAAAATCATAATAAATAGCTCGGACCTCCGAAATATTCAATAAAAATACGCACGAGTTCATATTAATGTATTCTATAACTTTCGTGAAGAAAATGAGTCAAAAATCATAACTTAAAAATTGTCAATTTTAAATCGCGACAAAATAAAGAATCATAATAAACACGTTGTTATAACGAATGTAGGCCCAACAAAAAACATAAGTCCAACATGACTCGGATTACATTTAGCTCCAGGGGCGTTGCCCCCGAGCCCCCACCAGGGCGTGTCACCCCTAGACCATGACTCAGCGAGGCCCTCGTATGCTACCGGCATACAAACCTGATTCAAGGCATATTAACACACGTCTATTTGTTCAGAAAATAATGACAAGTATCAGATGACACGTGTCGGCTAATTATTGGTTGAAAATATTACCGAGAAATAAAAAATTAAAATTTTAAATAATAATAAATAGTAATAAGAAGTTCTATTTTGGACACCACTGCACGCAAAACAGGAATATGACTTCCTATTCGAGAATTTTGGAGAGAAATTCCTCAAATAGGAATTCCTCACCCATTTCATGGGTGCATATGCTCTTAGACAATAACAAATCAGCTGTATAATTAAATAATTTTTAGAATCTAGCCAAGGACAATGACTAAAGTCTTCTAAATACCAATATATGGAACTCCCACACCCATAACTGAATCTCGTCTATGAAGCTAATTTTTGGTGGTTAATTGTCACATATCCTTGAAGAAATATGTATATACATGTAACATTCCACACATATGAGGATTCATTATATTTTGGAAGTGTTCATCTCTGCGAATGCCGGTGATCTCTAAATTTGTGAAACTAAAGTGTCTGTCTATAACAGCTTTACTTTTGAACATTTCTAATGGTTCTATATTTAAGCCTTTAGATAAATATTAGGAAAAACTAAAAGTGGTGTATTGTATTTCTTTTTTAGGGTAAAACGAGCATCGATAGATCAATTAGCAGAGAGGCTTCCCTCCACCTCCCAATGAGCTTCACCTGCACATGATACTAAATGTGCCCTCCAGTAAAAACAAATCACAATTTCTTTATCACCAGTCCTGGAAAAAACTTGAGCTGCTCCACCGCCGGCAAACTACGATCTCCTCCTCCTCGACTTGGAGCTTCGGCAAGTGGCCGATGAAGTGGTGTTGAAGCAGATTGATCGAGTTATTCATCTTTGCGAAAGAGGTCAAAATCTCGTCGGTGAACATGTTGTTGGATAAGTCCATCGATTTCAGTGACTGTAGATTGCTGAGCTCTGACGCCATCCAGCTGAAGAGCGCATTCACTTGGAGGAACAATGTGTCAACGTTCTGCAATCGGCCGATCTCCGGCGGGATCTCACCGGAGTGTCCGCAATTGGCGGCGTCAAACCGAACGAGCTGGGTTAAGTTTCCTATTTCGTCGCTGTTATAGTGGCTGAGGTAAAGCTCCTAGATTTGGGTCAAATTTTCGATATCCAACGGGTTTTTTTCGGGGAGCTCGTTCCCCTAGATGGTCAGGTAATCAAGAAGCATAAAGCTACCATACCTGGGAAAGATCTGACTCGAGAAGAAGTTGCCCGACTTCATCGGCCGATATACAACAAAATATCTAGAGATGGCGAGGGTAGATACCTCAATTGGAGCAGCGGCGAGTACCCGGCAGCAGTTTATCGGTTGTTGAAATTCTTGCTAATAAAGGTCAAAACTGGAAGACAGAATTCAACAAAAATGGGCACGATAAAGTCTAAATCAAATGTGAGATCAAGGGAGGTGCATTACAATTGCAGTTGTGAATCATCACTGACAGTGGAGAGAAGTGGTTTCCATCAATCAGCAAGTACAACTATTGGCCACTAGGCCCTCAATCCCACTTGGGATGCTACCATCCCATTTAACATTTTGGCTGTTCTCAACTCCTAAACAAGTGAGATTGTGTGCTGAGTTGTTACCTTCTCTATACACGTGAACGAGTTTAGAGTTTAGAGTTTAGAGTTTGGGGGTTGTCAACTGGCTAGGTTAGGCCTTCGTGGGCCGGATCTTGCAGGTTTTGGGCCGGGCCGGGTTGGAGTTTTGCTAAAACTAAATAATTACAAATCAGATCGGGCTTGAAGCATAATTGTGAAGCCTAAGCCCGACCGATGAAACTAGGCCTTGATGGTCGAGTTTGGCCGGGTATCTCTATAATTTTCGGGTTTATCCAGGTCTAATTATTTTCTACATAAATTACTAGTCAGACTATATGTCTAATTGTATTCTCCAGGACAAGCTAGGTCGTACATGTAACTCAAGGCAGCAATGTTCCTAACTCACTAGTCGCAAACATCAGATCAATACATAAACATCAACTCCAAACCATATAGCATTTTCAAAACAATGAATAAAAATCTTCTTTATACAATAAAACCTTGATAAATGAATATTAGATAATGTAATAATCTCGCTAAAGTAATAATTTTTTCCAGTCCCGACTCGAGACCAATTCATATTCTTAGCAATCATGCTAAATGTATACGATAATAATTTTTTTTTTTGTAATTTCATTAGATTCTTACGAATATATAAATTAATAATGTAATTTAAAATATAATTTAAAATTTCATAAAAATTAAAATTTCAGTTGAGAATTTTTATTTTCTCGATGAGTTATGCTATTTCATAAAAAATGACTCTATTATGGTCAGCTTCTTCTTCACATCTAGACCAAAATAAATTCGTCATTGATCTTTTGCAATGTGTGCACCACATATATTTGGTAAATTCTTTTCATTTTGTAGCGCAAAGTTATTCAAGACACGTAATTATTGTCTCAAATGCATCTACGGTGAAACTATCGATATAGCATAACTGTCATTTAGATCATGAGCGTCTTCAACATACAGATTCTTTATCCCTTCAATGACGTCTTCATTAGTAGGCGATTCCAACACTAATAGTTTTTATTAAATAGGAAATATTAAAAATCTTGATAAATTATTAATTTATCAATAAAATAATAATCTTGCTAAAATAATAATTTATACCGGTCCCGAGGTTATTCGTTTATAGAGATTTTACTATATAAAACTAAATTTATTTATTAAGATCAAATAACCAAATTGAGAAGCTAAAAGCAAATCTAACTATTCAAGTGAACAAGAAGAGTGCAGTATGAAGAAAAACAAACACTGGAGCTTGTTCTCACGAGCTTACAGTTGTAGGTTGTTTTCTTATCATATTGCAAATTTTTTTATATAAGTATAAGTTATAATCCATATATTAAATTTAAGAAATTAAAATACAAGATGGGCTTTCAGGCCGGACCGGACCATGCGGGCTTCTTACGAGTCGGGCTTGCATGCGGGGCAAGGCTTGAGACACTAAGCCCAAGGCCTATTGTTGGCTTTGTTTCGGGCTGGTCCGGGATTAGGCTCATTGGGCCTCTAAGGCCCATGGACCAAATAATGAGGCCTATTTGGAGCCAGGTAATTGATCTAAGAGAAGGGAAATATCTTCCAAAATGAAGCCAATGTCTGAAACATCTTCTTTTGATTCCAGAATAGCACGAACTAAGTTCAAATTGTCCAACTCGAAAATGAAAGGAAAGTAACTATGTTGGACAACCTCCATACAAGCCGCACGCAGAGATAGTGCCTCAAATACAACATGAGAGCAAACTTTGTTTTTGAACTGAGAGAAGCCACCCAAATTGGTTTCCGTGTGATCATGAAACACTTCCCCAAGGCCAACTGTAAATTATCTATCATTGAAGGCTCCATCCACATTCAATTTGAGCCATCCAGAAGGTGGAGGAGACCAAGGTAGGAAAGGTTGGGTCTTCCTCTGTTTGTGTTTAGCAAAAACTTGCCACATAATGGAGAAGTACATGTTAACTTGAAAACTTACTTGTTTTTACAGATTTGGCTTCACCATGCCAAACATGTTGATTTCACTCTTTCCAAACACTCCAGATTAGGACCCAGAGTAATGAGAGGAGGTGCATAGGAAACAATTTGAAGCAAAGAAAAAACCATTCCTTGATATGTAGGCCGAATGAGTGGGGAGATCCCGACATAAATTGGGGAAGAAGGAAAGCAGTGCTGTTATAAAAGGGCATTCTCGAGTGATGTGGGAAATTGTTTTACCTGAGTTACCACAAAGCAAAGAGTCATGATGAACATTAACTCGCAGAGTTTGCAGCTTGGTCACTGTAGGTAAGATACCTTGAAAAGCTCTTCATACATGGAGTTTGATTTTCGCTAGCACATGACTTCTAGCCATCATCTTGGTTATTATAGCTTACATTCGCTTAGGAATGCAACATTTCAGTAGCTACCTTGTAGGCCAATTTGGTGGTGAATATTCCATTACGCTCAAAATGCCACATCTACCTATTAGGAACAACACGTGTACTGAGGGGGATACTATTAATCAACGATGCATCATCCTCATCAAAATCCTGAATTATGAGAGCTAAGTTCCATTCTCTGGACGGACTAACAAGAGAGTTAACCTGCGCACCAAGATCAACATGACAATGAAGGGGCCGAAAGAAATGTGGTTGAGGTAACCAAGGATCCGAACGAATGCGAATGGAGGAGCCATCGCTCACTTGCATACGTAGCTTGCATCACAAAATTAACCTTGTTGCCACTATACCACGCCAACTAGCTAACACATGCCTACTAACCTCTACTATTAGAAAATCTTAGGTGGGATAGTAGCGCACTTGTATAATCTTCCCAACAAGGAGTTTGGAGAGCACATTAGACGTCATCCTCCCTTGGCCAGAAGTGCAAGATTATGAGCATGCAAAGCATGCATTGTACGAAAACCCATTCCTCTTGCTTCTTTGGGTAAACACAATTTGAGAGCCAATGTATCTTACGATCATTTTGTTTACTGCACCACCAAAATCTAGGACACATTTGGTTGAGAGTATCGCAAAGTTCTTGTGGGAGAATGAAACAGTTTATGGAATTAGTGGGCAAGGACTGTCCCACAACACAAATAAGCAGATCTTTCTCGGCGCCACTAAGTAGTTTGCCTTGCCAACCCTCAAGTTATTTTCTCAACTTCTGCTTCACGTATGAGAAAGTCACCACCATGTTCCTACCAATATAAGCCAGCAGACCAAGATATTTCTCATGTTTTTCCTCAATATTAACACCCAAAAAAGAGGCAATATCAAATTGTAAGGAGAGAGGAACTTTCTTACCGAATATAATATTGATCTTAGCAAAATTCATATCCTGACTTGAAACTTCTTCATAAGTTTGCAAGACTTCTTTAATATGGCTAGCTTCTGAGATGGAAGCCCGGCCAAATAGAAAGCTATAATCAACATAAAGCAAATGGTGAATAGTAGGAGCACCCTCACAAATCTGAATACCATGAATAATACCCATGTATACTTTATGGTTAAGTAGTGCAGTAAAAACCTCAGTTCTCAATAAGAATAAATAAGGAGATAGTGGGTCACCTTGCCTTAGTTCACTAGAAGGGGTGAGGTACCTTCTCGGCTTACCATTGATATTGAAAGAATAATTTACTATCTGCATACAATGCATAATAAGTTGAATCTAGGAAAAGCCTAAGCGGAGCAGAACAACTTCGAGAAAGCTCCATTCCATTCTGTCAAAGGTTTTACTCATGTCAAGCTTCAAAGAGAATGCCCGATTAGCAGTCGATTGATATGTATGTATATAGTGTGACACATCATTAGCAATTAATGAATTACCAGTAATAAGTCACCCTGGTATAAAAGCACTTCGAAATGGAGATATAATAAAGTCAATAATGATCTTGAATCTATTCACAATAGCCTTGGAACAAATATGATAGAAAATATTACTTCGAGAAATAGGCATGTTGTAATCTGCTACCATTGTAGGATTAGAGAGTTTCGGAATCAAAGTCACATGTGTATAGTCCAGGACACCGAGAATCTAACATGTATGCAAGAAATTATGTGTTGCTGCAATAACATCATTACCAACAATATCCCAATACTTTTGGTAGAATAATGGAGATATGCCATCGGGGGGAGGGTGCATCTGAAATAGGGCACGACCGATCTCTTCACTAGAATATGGTGCACATAACATCTCATTCATCTTTATTGTAACTTTGGGTTGGAGGAGATCAATGGCAGTGAGGCGAGTGACCAGATCAGATGGCACCAAGGTGAAGATTTGCTCAAAGTAATTGACAACTACATGCTACATACCAACATTAGTGTCCTACCAAACTCCACTTGATTCAAAAAGCCCATTCATTATGTTTTTTTTCCTATTGGAAGCTTTTTTATGGAAGTACTTCAAATTACTATCTCCATGTGTAAGCTAGTGCACCTTGGCTCGCTATTTCTAGTAGAAGTGGTCATCAATTCACCAGACGTCCCCTTAGTTGATCAATCTCACGAGCTCTGTGTCCAAAAGTAGCTTTAGCTTTCTGCCAACTCAATAATAAAAATCTAATGTGCATGACTTTCTGGGCAGCCACATAATCAGGGTTCCATGACACAGCAACCTCCCAACCTTTCTGAGTAGCTTCATGACACCCTTCATTCTCAGTCCGAAAGTTTTTAAATTGAAACCTTCTTGTCGTGACCTTTGGTTGCCGCAACACATGTAGCAAGATAAGTACATGATCCCCTATATAGGTCTAAGATGTTGTAACCATGAAACTGGAAATTCATCTAGCTAGCCAGGATAACAAAGCCACTGCCCGATCTAAGCGTTGTCACAGTTACCTCTATACCAGGTAAAGGGCGAGCTTGAAAAACTAATGTCGTGTAGGTCATCTCGTGACAAAGCATCCCGAAGTCCTTACATTTTTGATTCACGACGTTGAGCACCACCCACCGTTTCAGAACCATTGAGAAGCTCATTCAAATCCCCCAGCAAAAACATAAGGGAATCAGCATTCATCACTGAGTTGCCTAATTGGATTCCAAGTTTTGTGTCTTGACAGTGCATGGATGGCTATAAAATCCAATAAACCACTAGATTTCGAAGCCTTGGGAACAGTGAATCTCTACATCAACATGATTGAGAGATTTGGAACGGTACACAACTTGGACGTCATCGTTCCAGAAAAGGACCACACCACCGGAGTTGCTGACGTTTGAGACGGCTTCCCCATTCAATAGACCCAGTTGGAGACGGATTGAGTTGAGGTAGTTCATGTTATCGACCTTAGTTTCGATGAGGAAGACAAAGGATGGATGTTTGTGATGTACAACGTGTAATAGGGCTTGCGTTGCTGCATCGCCGTTCAAGCTCCGACAATTCCATGCCAATAATTTCATTGTCGTTCAAGGATGACGTGCAACACCACCGCTAACGAGGAAACCCTAGCAGAGCGAAACTTTTTTTTTCCTCCTTTTGAAACTTTAGTGTACCATCAGAATTTTGTTCTTCTGTGTATTGAAAGAAGTAAGTATTAGTAATTCTAAGCTAGTGGTGTATTGTATTTAGATTTGGTGGAATTTTTTTAAGTGATGGATTTCTAAATTTTTTGTGGATTATATATGATTTTCATAACACCTTACAAATATACGAATTTTGGGAGCATTTCAAATTTTTTTTACATATTTTCAACAACAACAAAAATTCATGAATTTTGGTGGACTTTGATAAAATAATTTACATCATCAGACCAAAAACCCATATCCAAACATGCCAAAGCTTAAATGAAGAAACAAACAAAAAATGTGCATATTATTTTATAGGGTTCCTTATATTGCAAAGGTCGAGTGAGTCTGTGAGGAGGAATATGAAGCTAACTAGTGATGATGTTGAGATATGTTTGCTATGCTTTTGTGCTGCTATGGTTTTAAAAATGACGATTTTATTTTTATAAAAAAAATACAAGAAAAAGATAGCAAATGATGATTGGTGATATTTTTTTTACAAGGTTAATTGGTTTCCTAACAACAAAAGAAGAGCTCACGAGTATATAACTTAATTATGATGAATGATGTAAATTAGAGTTTTTTGGAACATTCCATAACGCATTGACCATAGAGAAAAAGAAGAAGGAAAAACAACGTGGTGAAGATCCAAGTTGCAAAAAAGGAGAAGAGAGAATGTGAGTTTTATGAAAATCTTTGGTTTGTAGGTTGGATTTGTTTGAGGATTTTGTAGTTATAATTGAAGCTTACAATCCACACGAATTCTATAAAATTTGTAGAGTTTTTGAATACTCTAAGACTTTTGTGGAATTAAAATCTCTATTTAGAAAATTAAATTGAATACCTCATGACTTTTATAAAATTTTAAAAATCACAATACCCATAAATTTTTAAAATCCAAAAACAGTACTTAAAATATTTAAGAAATCTGAATACAATACATCCCTTACAATTTTCTCCTTCTTCAAGTTACAATATGATATCAAGATAATTTTTTTTGCCTAAAATTAGAATAAAATAAAATGCATTTACCTTTGTTTTATTATTCATTCATAAAAGCAAACCAATTCGAAATCTTATCCTAGATTCAAATAACGTACACTAACCTAAATTCAAAAATCAAAAGTGCCAACCCAACATTCTTTCTAATTCACACTCCCATATTTTGCCTCATAATTCATATTCCCCCCAATTTACTATATAACATTCTTGAAGCAGCCAAAGTATTGTACATACTACTATTCGTAAGGGGGTTATTTTGGTCATTTGGTTTCGCACGGCTCGCACGCATGATATTGTTCTTGATGAGCAACTGGTTCGTTCTTGCCTCTCTGAGTTTTTGTCTATGTCCAAAGTAGCCTTTAGGGCATCTGCATCTTTGGTATGCTATGAGCGAGCTGCTGTCTCAAAACATTAATCTTTCAATCAAGTGTGGTATGCATTTGTTCTTTTAAGTTTATTGGAATTTGTTCTGTTATTCTTTTCTCCGTATGTGAGTATACCACTGAGAAAGGGAGAAAAGGCTATGGTAAAGGAAAAGGGTGAGGGTTTGGGTATATGTATATATATTTGTTTTGCATAGTTCAAACAATGCATAGTAGTGAACTTCCTTGCATTTCATCTGTTATTGACATCATATGTAACTAATTGATAGTTTGTTGGGTTAACATTTTTCTGTTCCTTATTCTTTTGTCTTTTTTTCTTCTTCTTCTGCATTGTGGTACTAATTAGATCATATTTTCTTTTTGTCTTTCTGTATTGATCTCTACTGACAACTTTGGATTGCATTGGAGTACATCTATTGGTGAAAGCTGTGTTTTGTTGAGCATTCTTTCGTATTTGGTTTTATAGATAGAGTTGTACATTTATTTCCTTCCTCTTCCTTCTATTATTTCTTTTCATACCAAAATAAAAGTAAAGCTGGAAAGTGGCTGAAGGTTTGGAAAGGAAAACAAAAAAAAGTAAAAAATGTAATGGTGAAACTCAATGGTTGAGAGGCTGATTAGGAACATAAGGTAGTTCTAACCTTTCATTTAGAACTATCGTGAATAACCTGGAAAGTGCATCAGGTTTAATGACCTAGATTTATCATGAATGACATTGAGATATCGTTCGACCTCTCTTATTATAACTTGGAAAGTGCCTATAAATTCTCACATTTCATGGTGAAACTCAGTGTTTGATTTGCACTGCACATAAAGTTCAGTAAGTGCCCGAAGGTTTGAAAGGAAAAAAAATAGCTCATAAGGATCATTTTTGACAAAATTTACTCTAGATGTTGAACTGAATGGTATGATATCTATCTTTTGTTGGTTTTTGATCACTAATCGCAACATCACTTTGCTTGGACTCCAGCATTCGATCGATTGGATCTATAGTTGCAACTTCAATCTTCCCTGATTCTAACTAATTTTTAGATCCTGGTTCGTCCTATCGTCAGACTCCCAATACCAAGCATGACCCTTAAGGACTTTTGTGGTTTCTTGAACAACTTTTGATAGTTAAATTTTCAATGGAGTTTGATGGACTAAAACTCGAACTTAACTTTTGATAACTGGGTTCTTCGTTATGATTAATGTATGGTGAACTGAAACTCAAAATTGAAACTCAAAATTGTAAGAAATTATGTATGTACACTATTGTGTGTTCTGCAAAGTAAATACCATTTTAGATGTGTATTTATCATTTTCGCAATGAATGACATTTACTCAAATTGGATACCTCTAAAGCACTGTAAGTGTCTTTGATTGATTGCTTATGGGTTATGTAGTAGGAGAAATTTGTTAGGGTAAATTGAGGTGCTAGACAATTGTATGCATTTTTAGGTCAATATTTAAGTGCATATTTTTTGCATCAAATATTATTGTCAACATCTCGAGCATGTGGTACTTTATGTTTTGCAATGAGTAGATTGGAGTTCAGCACTCCTTTAGCGGCTGAAGTAAAAGTAGAACTGCATATAACCCCACAGCTTTTTGGATCTAATTAGAACCCTGAAGTTTGATGGTTTACCTTAAGGGTCTTAATAGACATATATTTTCTACTTTAACTTCAAAGAAAGTTTGCTTTGCTTTAGCAAACTCAAAAATTTCAATTGGACAGTTTTATTTTCAGATGTAATGTATGCTTCCTCATATTTCCTTGATTCATTACATTAAGATCTGACTAAATTTTGTAGCAAAGTTTAAATTGTGTGATTTTTTTTATGATCAGACCTATCAAATTTTCTCGATCATTTTGCTCTCTCACTGGCCCTTTCTCGATCTTACATTTTGTTATAGGTATTTTTTTATTTTAATTTTAATTCTTTAGTAAATGTTGTATCTTTTGAATTTATAGCCACTGCCATTCTCATATCCATACTCTTGGTTATAGGCAGATTTGAGAGATTTTCCGCGGTCGGAGAAATAGAGATCTCGAGCCCAATTGGAGTTCAATGCAAAACTAAATTACCCATCATCTAAAATGAGCCACCCAGATTCTTAACTTGCTTCTAATTTGTATTATGGATATGTCCATATTTGTGTTTTTGTCTGAGTCAGAGAGATACAATAACAATGCTAATCAAGCATTTGTCTGTCATTTTTTTATATTTTCGGTGCTGAATATACAAAGCGTTTTAGATGGCAGATAAATAAACTAGAACTTGACTTCAAAGGATAAGTAGGCATATGCATATTATACTTTTCACCTAGTAATTGCAACAATCACAATCTATCCAATCTTGTTTTGTTTTCAAAAAATTACACTACTAGAAACAATAATTGAACTCTATTCCGCGTCCGTAGATCACATAAAAAATACGAATATACGTACGATCCCCCGTCCTCAACCCAAAAAGCAACTTCGCAAAAAACCCAAACCCGCCTTTTAAATTCATCACGACCTGAAATCTCAAATCCCGTCTCTCTTTTTCTCTCTCTCTCTCTGAGTAATTTCATTGAACACATTCAAGGGCACTGCTCTAATTCGCAGCAGAGAGAGAAGAGAAGAAGCAATGTCTCTAAGGCCGAGCACGAGGACGGAGGTTCGGAAGAAAGCGTACAAGTCCGGCGTCGACGCCGACGACGCGCGGCGGAGGAGGGAGGACAATTTGGTGGAGATCAGGAAGAACAAGCGAGAAGACAGCTTGCTCAAGAAGCGAAGAGAAGGATTGGCTCAGTCTCAGCATCAGCCGCTCGATGGGGTCCCAAATCCCGCCGTCGTCGAGAAAAGGGTACTCTTTGGAATTCCCTGATTTTTTATTTCTTTTGGGTTTTTGGTGATTAGGGTTTAGTAATTGGGATCGGTGTGGTAGTGGGTTGTGTTTGAATTGTATTATTTTATGAACGCTGGATTTAGCTGTGTAGAGTGATGTTTAATTTGAAATTAGTGTTTTAAATTAGAGCAATTGACGGAGATTAGTCGATTAGTGAAGAGCTGGAAGCAGACAAGTGGTGTAATTTTGTTGGAATGAGCTTAGTCTTGAAGCTGGTGTCCTCACGGTGATGTGGTAAATTGAGAGTGAGGGATCAGGAAGGGTTTGGCTTGGATCATGTTCTTAGTCCTAGTTGGTATCTGTTACGTTCTCAATTTAGTACGATGTGATAGTTAGTCTTGGGTGAATGTCAAAGAGGATGTAATCTGTGTTGATAAAATTAAAATTCTGTAATTGTTATAAATTATGGGTCTGTGATTGATGTTGGTGTTATTTTACAGTTGGAGAGTATACCTGCAATGGTGCAAGGAGTATGGTCTAATGATTCTGCTCTGCAATTGGAAGCAACAACCCAGTTTAGAAAGCTATTGTCAATTGGTACGAGAGTAGTCTTAGTATACTTGAAACCATTTGTCTTCTTTTTTTGATCTACTTTCGTCTCATGTTGTTAATGTATGGTTATTAATCTCTGTGTAGAACGCAGCCCTCCTATTGATGAAGTCATAAAAGCTGGTGCGGTCCCTCGATTTGTGGAGTTCCTTGGAAGGAATGATATGCCACAACTACAAGTATAAATTCTTTATGGAGGGTCATGTTAAATTGAAATCATCATAGTTTTTATTTAATGGACACTAAAGATGGCCTTTTCTAATGTGTGCAGTTTGAAGCTGCATGGGCTTTGACCAATGTTGCATCCGGTACATCTGAGCATACACGAGTTGTTATTGAACATGGTGCAGTCCCCATGTTTGTGCAGCTACTTAGCTCTGCCAGCGATGATGTCAGAGAGCAGGTTGTCTGTCACTACCTTTCACAACTTTCATCAACTTAAGAGCTTTTCAGTTTCATGTTAGGTTGTCTTTAGTACATTTCAATTTCGAAACTTCCTTCAGGAATAGTTACTTTTTTATGTTCTACATTCACTGATTTTGCGATTCTTGGTTTGTCTTCTCTCAATGTTAGCAGTTTCCCATTTGCTTGCTTAGATTGGTATCTGGGTTACAAGCTTACTTCTTGATCTTTTGTCTCTTAACAGGCTGTATGGGCTCTCGGTAATGTAGCTGGTGACTCCCCTAGCTGCAGGGATCTTGTTCTCGCACAGGGTGCACTAGGGCCGTTGCTAGCTCAATTAAATGACAAATCAAAGCTATCCATGCTGAGGAATGCTACATGGACTTTGTCTAACTTTTGTCGTGGCAAGCCACCTACACCATTTGAACAGGTTTGCAAGTAGTACCTTAACATGTCAGCTGGTCCTTTCATTGCACAGTATGGCTGATATCATCGAGACAGTAATAAATGATTATGTTTGCATATGTATCTGCAATTTTTTCTTTTAGGTGAAGCCTGCCTTACCAATTCTTCAACAACTCATCTACTTGAATGATGAAGAAGTTTTGACAGATGCTTGCTGGGCCCTATCATATCTCTCGGATGGCACAAATGACAAAATTCAGGCTGTGATAGATGCAAACGTCTGCCCACGACTCGTGGAGCTCCTTGCGTAAGTTTTTCAACCAACTCTAACAGTTCATATGTAGCACTAGCCTTTAGTGTTTTTTTTTTTAAATTTTTTTATTGTTTTACTTTACCATAGTTGTTTAGCATATTCACCTCACTTAAATCTATCATTGACTTTTTTGTTCTGCCAGCCATCCACAACCTACAGTTCTTATACCTGCGCTTCGGACAGTGGGGAACATCGTTACAGGCGATGACTCCCAGACTCAGGTATTATAAATAAGATATAACTGTGCACTACTATTTTGCCAGCCATTACAGTTCTTATACTTGCTATTCCATAGTATCTTAAATCCTTTCTTCCAGCAGACTCGGGATATGAATTTTATGATTTTGAAGATAGTGTGATCTTTATTTGTTACTTAGCAACCAAATGACATATGTTAATGTTTCAGTTTGTTATTCAACACGGAGTGCTTCCTTACCTGAATCAACTTCTCAATCAAACTCATAAAAAGAGCATCAAGAAGGAAGCTTGCTGGACAATTTCGAATATTACAGCTGGGAATAAAGCTCAGATACAGGTAAAGAATTTTCTGGGTTTTGCAATTTTGACTTGTTATAAATCCTGTATCTAGATTTGACTACGTAATTCACTTTGTTGTTGTTTGCATCAAATGTTAACCTAAAAGAAAAAGAAAAAGTAACAAAAAAAAGGAGAGTCCATATGCTTTTTGAGAAGAAGACTTACCATTTACATGATTCAGAGATTTAAGTTGGAGAGCATGCTCCTCGAGTAACTTGGCACACTAAACATATCACAGTCTTGTGTCCTAACAACAGACAACTGTGTTTGTTTTCATATACTTATTGGTGGTAGAGTTTTCTTGATTTTTTTGCTACTTGAGGCTTCTCAGTGAATTCACTCCCATTTGTTGTCTACACATTTATTTTGACAGGCTGTGATGGATGCCGATATCATTCTTCCTCTTGTGCAACTTCTCCAACATGCAGAATTTGACATAAAAAAGGAAGCTGCATGGGCCATCTCAAATGCTACTTCAGGAGGGTGTCATGAACAGATTCAGTATGCTTTACAACTGGATAAGCTTTGCTGCTTTTGTACTTCTGTCACATATATGCATATAGTCTTGTCTTTTTGGGATACACTATATGAAGTCTAGTATTGACATGCGTGATAAATATGTACTTGCAGATATCTCGTGAGTCAAGGTTGTATCAAACCGCTCTGTGATCTACTGATCTGCCCAGATCCAAGGATCGTAACAGTTTGCCTTGAAGGTCTTGAGAACATTCTGAAGGTGGGCGAGGTTGACAAAGCGATGGGATTGAACAACGGGATCAATATTTATGCTCAGATGATTGATGAATTTGAAGGATTGGAGAAGATCGAGAACTTGCAGACGCACGATAACAATGAGATTTATGAGAAGGCTGTAAAGATCTTGGAGAAATATTGGGCTGAGGATGAAGATGAAGGAGGGAACCTCCAGCAGAATGGAGATGGAATTCAAAATGGTTTTACATTTGGCGGAAACCAGCCCATTGCTCCCCCTGGTGGCTTCAAATTCGGATAAATAGCGATTTATTAGGGATTCTATTTCCTGGCAGCATAGGCTTTGTTTCTTGTTTCGATGAATTTTCAATCTTCGTTTTGATTTCCCCCTACTGCCAATGGCCAGATTTCGCACATAGGCTTGTCTATGGATTTTAGTAGAAGTGTTAAAAGCTGCAAACGAGTTAATCTTCGTTGCATTTCTTATTTCCATACTTTATTAGGAAAACAAATTCTCGATCTTATTGTGCTAATTTGATATTAGCTCCAAAACTGTGCGAATCTACATTTGTGTGATCTTGTTCCTTTGCTAATTTGTTGTACGCTTTTGTAGAGTTGTAGGCCTAGTAGCCTGAAATGACTCGTGTTTCTTTGGGAAAATGGCACCAATGACAAATGGTCAAAACGAAACAAACCAACTGAAGCCAATGTAATCTAGGAAGCACGGGAGCGTGGGTCAGGCCACATTTCGCGTTCAGAATCGCCTGGAATTGCGAGCTTCCGAAATGGAAGCGCAAAATTCTCAAACCAGCGGAAGCGTGAGGCTACGCACGACTTTTTCAACCTATTAATCCCAAACCTGATTCTACTTTCAATTCTCTGTGTCGGTCAAGAGCGCCTCCTTCTCGATTCTGAGATTGAGAATTTGAAAGACAAGAAGATATATTTAGAATTACAATGCTACAACAAGAGTTTGATTTTTGTTATTCTTTTCTGAATATGTTGGGTCGAGATCAGAGAGAGGGAATGAAATTGAGAATTTGAAAGACAGGAAGATATATTTAGAATTACAATGCTACAACAACAGTTTGATCTTTGTAATTCTTTTCTGAATATGTTGGGTCGGGATCAGATAGAGGGAATGGAGTTGAGGGATATATAGGATGATGAGATGCGGCACTCGAGGAGTTATGAGAGAGGATCTCTAGAGAGAAGTAGCGAGGATAAGGAAATTGGGTGAAATGGTTTATATGCTGGCCGGAGGATCTAAGTTGAATGAATTGGATCTCTATTTCACGATTATCCATTGTTGTATTGATAGTGGTTGCTCTATAGTACTCTTGTGTAGTTGTGTTGAGTATTAAATCTATGCTAACTTATTAGCGTTGGTACTTGATATATATTATATGTATATATATACTTGCTTCATTTCAGCATGATTAGATAAATATGTTGTAAATTGATGTTAACCTATGTTATTTATTATATTTATTTACTATATTATTTATATAATATATTGTTATTATTATTTTATTTAGACGTTTTCAAAACCTACTCGTTTTCAAAAAAAATTAAAAATAACATTTTCGTGTTTCTAAACGCTTTGTTTTCGTGTTTCCGTACCCACTTCCATAGCTTAGATAATTTTCTTTCTTGAAAATTGGCAAAAGGTTAAATATTCACATTTTGGCGGGGTTTATTTGCAAATTGTGCTAAAACCTCGGACTTTCTCAACCCTCTCTCCTGCTTCCTCTTCGTTTCCTCAATAGCTTTCAACAATGGATCCCCATATTAACATCAAAGAAGATGAAGAAGACCAATATGGGGTACTTCTGTTCTACAAGTACACCCAAGTTCCAGACCTGGACGACCTCTTCAACTTCTACGACTCCAACTGCAACTCTCTCTCACTCCTCGGCCGTGTTCGTCTCTCTCCTCTCGGCATCAATGTCACCGTAAGTTTTTTCTCTCACCCGAAAACACTAAAAAGATTACAGATTTATTTTCACTGCCCATTTTTAGGATCTGGGTTTTTATTAGTTGTAAGTATATGAGTCGAATTTGATTGGTTTGGATTGGTTTTAAGGTTGGTGGGAAGCTGTGTGCGTTGAAGAAGCACATTGCTGCAGTTGAGTCGAACAGTTTGTTTGAAGGCACCGACTTCAAGCTTGCATCTTGTGGGCGCCCATCGAATGATAAAGTTGCTGAAGAATGTGGATTCACTTCTCTCTCGATTCGCGTTGTCAAGGTAATTGCATTCTGCTTAGTTTTCCGAGTAATTGAAGCATTTGGCTTGTATATGGAATTTGAGCATTGTGCTATATATAATATTTAGGAGTATGAGATTGTTTCTATGGGATTTGGGAACTATGATTCTTACAGTTTGTTTTGGACTCAGGAATTGGTTACTCTTTGCTGTAATCCTCTGATAGAGTCGCCGGAGATTTCAGAAGCTGGAAAACATCTTTCTGCAGCTGAGTTTCATTCAGTTTTACAAAAAGCTGGTTAGTGACTTCTGATCTGAACTTTTGTAACTTTTGATGGTTGGAAACTTTGCTCTAGAAAAAGATTTGGTAAGTTAATGGGTGTGATGGTATCTTGGGGTATGTTTTTCAGGAAAATTGGACAAGGAGAGGACAGAAGACAATAGAGAACTAGTATTGTTGGACGCAAGGAACTTATATGAGACAAGAATAGGGAAATTCAACGCACCAAATATGGAAACTTTGGATCCAGGCATTAGGCAGTATAGTGATCTGCCCTCGTGGATAGATGATAACCGTGATCAATTGCAAGGGAAATCTGTTCTCATGTAAGTGCTGTACCCCTTTAAGGGGTTCCAGTGTCATATTCTTCTGCTGTTAGTTTCTCCTAGAATCCTTTCAAGGAATGTAGTTATCTTTTTGCTCTATGTAATCAGTCAAGAGTTTGATGGGCATAATTTTTATGTATTACTCACCAAAGTATTGGTTTCTATTACCAGGTATTGCACTGGAGGAATTAGGTGTGAAATGGCATCAGCCTATATCAGGTCAAAAGGTGCTGGGTTTGAGAATGTGTATCGGGTGTGCTTGTAAAGAAGTATTCTTTTTTTTCATAGATAATAAGATGTTTACTTGCTCAAGGCGATGCTGATAGCCTTTCTTGCTTAATTAATTTTGTTTGCAGTTATATGGTGGAATACAGCGTTATTTGGAACAGTTTCCAGATGGTGGTTTTTTCAAAGGAAAGAACTTTGTTTTTGATCACCGGTATGATTTTTAGGCTTTCAATGCAGCCTGTTATCAATAATCATATCTTTTTGCTTCTAGATAATAGTAAGAAATTGGTAAGAAAATTTAGTTTTAATTGAAACAGAGGCAGAGTAGTTTATATGGACATGTCATGGCATTCACTGGAAAAATAATAATTAATCAAATTAAAATTATGTAGGAAAAAGCTAGATGATATTTATCTCAAGCCAGAGTAATAAGTGTGTACATACAAACATGCTAATGAGTTTTTCATTCTGCTTTAGGATTTCAGTTGGGAGTTCAGATTCTAATGTTCTGGGTGCTTGTCTTCTCTGCGGCACATCGTTTGATGACTATTCACCACGCCTTCGTTGCACTTATTGTAGAATGCTTGTCTTAGTTTGTGACAGTTGCCAGGTATGTTTGTTTTATATACTTCTGTCCATATATATTGAAGGATATAGTGCTGAAAGACAATTAAGTTTTCATCAGTGAGCCACTTCTTGTGTGTCCCTGTAATTTTAGTCATTAACTTTCAGGGTCCTATGTGATATTGTTGTTCATCAAAAACATATATGTTGTCTGATGAAGAATAAGTCATGAAATGGTCCTTCTGTTTGTCTCTCTGCGAGAGACTGTTCTCTCAGGTGGCATTTTCTCTAGATAAGTATGCTAGCATTGCCTGATTTCGGAACTTTTCAATCTGTGTCTGCAGAGGAAGGGCTCCGTATATGTTTGTGAGCTCTGCCAGAATCATCACAAGGGTAGTGCATTGACTCCTTCCAGTGAAAATGGCAGAATAAGTATGCTACCATCAGTTGAAACTGGCTCTTTAAATGCTAAGCTGAGTAAGCTCTCCTGTCAGATGCCTTGCAGACAGGGTAAGGTTTGTGATCTAAATCATTGCTCAAACGCATCACATCTTACATATTGGATTTTTTTACATATTGGGTGCCTTTGTGCATACTGCATTACCGCATACTCATGTATCTGTGCATTGAGTTATTGCCTTGTTCCCTGTCAACGTTGGTCACAAATCAGTAACTATTATTATGCAGATGCTTATATTAGAACTTGAACCTTACTTCCAAAGTACTGACGAGTTAAATGTTAATGTGTCTATAGACATTCCCATGTTACCCTATTTTCATTGGTCCTGATGATAATAACTGTCATGTCACAGCAACTGGGTCTCCAAGAAAATTGAGAATCTTGTGCTTGCACGGGTTTCGTCAGAACGCTTCAAGTTTCAAAGGAAGAACTGCATCATTAACCAAGAAACTCAAAAAGCATTGCCGAGCTCGTCTTTGTGGATGCACCTCATGAATTGGCATTCATATACCAACCACCCTTGTCTGTGAGTGAGACGCCTCAAAATTGTGCATCACCACCAAATTCATTAGAACAAGGTCCTCCGCCTCTACCACCCTCAGAGCACTACAAGAAAAAATACGCATGGCTTGTAGCCCCTGATTCCCAAGAAAAGTCCAAATTCAGTAACTGGGAAATGGTAGATGGTCCATTTGATCCAATGCAGTACCAGCAGCAAACTTCAGGGTTTGATGAGTCATTAGCGTATATCCAAACCATATTTCTCAGAAGGGTCCTTTCGATAGATTGCTGGGGTTTTCTGAAGGAGCAGCAATGGCAGCTGCAGTAGCATTTGCGCAACAAACACAAACCGAAATGCAGTTCAGATTCGTGATCTTATTCTCTGGCAGCGGCCTCAAGCTACTGAACCAAGAGTTTGACAATGAGAGTGATCAAGAAATGCCATTGCCCTTCCCTCCACATTTTCGGCAAGGACCAAGGCAAAGACCGACAGATTGCCAATGTAGAAAGCCGAGAACTCGCTTCATTATTTGACGACGGTTGCTCCATCGTCATCGAACACGACTCCGGCCACATTCTCCCTACATTGATCACATCAAGGACTTCCTTGGTCGCTTTCTTCATAAAAAAAACCTCCTAGTGGGGAGCTTATCTCTAATCAATTATCAAACTATCCCAGCTCGTCCTCACGTGCCTCCCTTTTTTAATGCATTTGGTTTACTTTTCATTTTACCCAAATAAAAGAAAACGAATCTTTGTTTGGTTTGTTGTGCGTTAGTCAAGTCTCGAGTCAGTACCCAGATGACGTTGGTTCAAACTTCAAATTATAAAAAAATATTAGAAATATAAATAATATTACGCGGTAAGACCGTCATCATGACGCGCGTTGACTGCCAAAGTTCGTAGCTATTTACGAAACGAACCAAGTCCGTTGGCCTATAGAAGCAAAATCTTTAAATCTTTGATAGTATAGTGTCACGGCGCTGTGACGGTGAGGGTGGTGAAGGTCAGCAGTGACGACTGACCGGTCAACATTTAAGGCTAATTAGTGAGATGCGTACGGAGCGATGACGCGTGTCCCCGCAAGCAACGCGTTTTCTTGCCTCCCTAGATGTCCACCGTCTCGACCCGACCCTCTCTCTGTTTTTGTATCTATATATAGCCATTGTCTTCCTCTCCAAGACTCTCAGCTCCCACTTTGCTTACTTAAAACTACTCATAAGTCACAAACTCAACTCAGTCAAACTCAAACTCCAGTTCCATTTTTCATTTGTTACTTGAGTACTGAGTTATGGCGGCATCGGACAACTTAGCTATGGAGCCGTGGGTGTACAGGCCGGCGACGTTTGCGGACTCGTGGATGTCGGAGGCCTTTGCGACAGATACCAACAAGGCGCTGACGTTGGCGCTGCAGAATTCGCTGTCTTCTAATAATAATAACAACACGAACTCGGAATCTGGTGATTCTGAGTTCTTGAGGCTTTTTAACACGTTTCAACCGGAGACGACGACGCCGACTCCAGAGACGGTGTCAGGGACGTCGGATCAGGAGACGGCGGTGACGAAGAGGCAGAGGAACACGGGGATTCCAGTGGCGGGAGGAAAGGTGGTGAAGAGGAAGTCGAGGGCGTCAAAGAGGACGCAGACGACGTTCATCGCGGCGGACCCAGCGAACTTCAGGCAGATGGTGCAGCAGGTAACGGGGATGAAGTTTAGCAACAACAACATGTCTTCTTCGGTTGTGAAGCCGGAGCCGCAGAGAGGCGGCGGCGGGGTAGGTGGAGGAGGGATGCCGACGCTGGACACGTCGGCGTTTTTGTTAGACCAACAGCAGCAGATGGTGGTGCCCGGTTCGATGTGCTATGGTGGGGCGAGGAGGGTTGAGGTGGCTCAGGGAGTTGGTGGCGTCTCTGGCGGGGGATTAGGCAGCTTTGACTCGTTTTCGAGCTTTCCCACTCTAGAGTCGTGGAAGGTCATGTAGTTGTGACACTCTGACAGAGAGAGATCATGTGACCGTTCATCATGTGCTATGTGGTGTTTTTGGATCTTGTTTATATACGTTCATGTGTTTTGATTTTTTTGTTTTGTTAGATCTTTTTGTTTGCCCATTTCACAAGTACTTTCGTATTCGTTGAGCTTAATGGAAATGGAGTATAATTTTGTGCACGTCACTCTCTCCTCGTCTATGGCTCTCATCAAACACGAATGATTGGATCGCTTTATACAACCTTGATTCAAACTCCTTTAAAAAAAGAAAGAAAGATTCAAACTTGTGTCTAACCAAAATTAGCAAAAAGGAAAAGAAAGAATTAGATGTCTTGGTGATTGTTGAGAGAAGTTGATAGAAATTGCCAAGCCAACTGAGTTTAAGTTGCTCTCCTAACTCTAAACTAGATCAAAGATAACTAACTTAAGCCTGTGTGAAACACTTAATATAGAATTATGCATCATTATACAACATTACATTACTATGAACATAAAGCTAACGTGATAACATGATGCATTGATAATAAAAGACATAATGGACGGTTGAATTTGAGATATATGGTCACTACAGTATACTTTTATTATATATTTTGTTATATAAGACTAGACTCCAATGTAACGCTCCAATATAACGTATATTTGTGAAATGAATGAACAATTTATCTCTTGATTCCTTTGCGTTTATGCATTTATTAATTTCCCTTCATAATATGATCATTTCCTACAACCACCGATCTTAGAACATCTGCAGTGGCGGGCTCAATAGCACGAGCAATTAGAGGGACCCGCAAGAAATAGCACGAGCAATGTCCAAATTGAGTGCAACGGTGGAGAGGGAGGGGGATGACCGGTCGTTGACTAAGGAGGCGAGCTTCAGCACAAGCAATCCTTGCTCGTTTGAGAGAAGGTGCTCTTTGGTGGAGCTCACTCACATGGATGACGCCATAGTGTATATTTATTATTTTAT
Source organism: Geum urbanum (assembly GCA_946800695.1). Classification (NCBI taxonomy): domain Eukaryota; kingdom Viridiplantae; phylum Streptophyta; class Magnoliopsida; order Rosales; family Rosaceae; genus Geum; species Geum urbanum. Next base: position 74,809,819 of record OX327000.1, on the reverse strand, counting down.
TTATTTAAGGCGCGTGTAATACACGCGCAAGTAGAAAGTATTTTTTTTAATAGTGGATGACGGACGAATGAAAGCCCGCCACGTGGCGATGCCGTTTGGCAAGACTCCCCAACGGGCAAGTTGATCTGGGTTGTCCATTTTGATTCGAAAAATCAATTGGACGGCCTAGATTCAAAATGAACAGGTAGTTTTGGTAATAACGGGCATAAGCTATAATTTACCAAAAAAACCTTTAAAATTGCAAAAATATCCAAACAAATTGCAAAAGAAATTCTAAAAAATTATAAATAACACCCTACAATTTTCCTATAAATACTACATCATTTCATTCACCTCTCTCACACCAATTTGTGCACAACAAATTTATCATCTCCTTCTTTCCCATCTCTCATTCCTTTGTATTTTTTGCCAAAAAAATGTCCAATTGGCTTCCTTCCTAAGATTTGCAACTGTGCATTTATTATATTCGTCATAGTGTTGATCCTCTCATCGGCAACAAGCAAAATACCGACAAATTGTGAGAAAAAGTCTATGCCAATAATTTAAAAAATTGGGTGATTGCTCATGGTGAATCAAGCAAGGAAAATAGGACCCAAACCGCAATTTCATCTTGTTTTACTAAGTTGAGGCCAATTTTGAAAACTCAGGGTGATGCTCTTAGTTATGCAAAGGAATCCACAATTCGATCCAAATTTGCAAGATGAGGTAAGTCCTTCGTAATTTTTTCATCTCTATTTTTTTTGCTTTTATGAATTAAATGTTGCCATCTCCATTATATTTAATAATATTGTGACATAGAAATTCGTTATGTTTTCTAGTTAAGAAAAGCTCAATCATGGTATGTGACACGAAAGAAGAAAGAGTTTACGAAGTTTGAATGTTGAGAAGTGGTGAAGATTCCTCATTATTTTAGGTCCATCGAAACTACTACTCCACCTTCTTACCTTGTCAACTTCGAAGCTACTCCTTCCGTTAGCGAAACGTCTCCCACCGTCAATTTGGATGAGGATGAAGTGATTGCAATACCACAAAGCAACCGTGAAGGTCTCTCAAGTCCGTTTAGATCAATGAGACTATGAGAGTGAAGGTGGTCAAAGAAGAAAGAAAAAAGGGGGAAAAATCATGACTCCTATAAATGAGTTACAAGATGAGGCTTTGAAAAGCATTGCGGCCAATCAAGAAATTTGAGTCGCCGGGTAAAAAGCAAGTAAGGATGACAATTTTGCTTTACACAAAGCGCAACTCATCCTTCAAGAGGAAGACTATAAATTGAGATTGCAAGCAGAAGAGACAAGGACAAGGATAATGAATATGGAGGCTATGACCCCAAATTCAAATAGCTATTTCATGAAGAGGAAGCGGAAATCCTTAAGCAAGGAGATGACAATGAAGGAGAAGATATCGATGAAGCATTTTCAAATTGTTATTGCCCGTTTTTTCAATAGTTTTATTTTCATAATAAATTTAGACTTGGCTTGTCATTATATAATTTAATTTTTCAAGAAATAAAAACGCACTTTCTTTATTTAGATAATATTCAAACACATCACATTAAAACATAGTATATTAAAATCAAACAACATAAAATGCAAACACACAAAATGCAAATACATAAAATTCAAACAACATTTTTAGATATGTTCACCAGTTGTGCTTCACTAAGTTCTTTTGAAGCTCTCTATGGATATAAGTAGATTCGAGATCCACAGCACGGTCGCGAAACTGTTGTTCATTCAGTCCATCTCTTCCAAATGGCTCAAAAAGAATTCGATTACCTTGTTCATCCACTGACCCATCATAAACTATGAAACCACTCAATGAGTTTGTAAATCTTCTTCTTCGTTCTCCTTAAAATTGTCCTCCATAAATTCTTCCTTAACAATCATGTTGTGCATTATGATGCAAGCCAACATGATCATTTTTAGTATCGATGTGCAGTGACACCAAGCTGGATGACGAATAATTCCCCAATGAGATTGCAAGATGCCAAAGTACATATCCACATCTTTGCGGTATGCCTGGCCTCTCGGTTCTTTGCGAACAATTTATGTGGTAGATCATGGGGATTGAGAATTATTTTGACAAATGAGGAGTGCCTCGGATATATTCCGTCAGCTAGATAATAAGTGTTGTGGTACGTCACACCGTTGACTTTATAAGTCTGTTGCATGATTTTTCAAGCAAGGAGCGAATCGAAGATATCCAATTGGTGGAGCACGTTGATATCATTTTATGCTCCAGGCACCCCGAAGAAGCTGTACCATATCCACGTGTCATATGAGGCCACCGCCTCTAAGATAATAGTGGTACATTTCTTCCGCCTCGAGAATGCTCCCTGCCAAGCTTTTGGGCAATTTTTCCATTCTCAGTGCATGCAGTCTATGCTTTTGATCATACCAGGAAATCCCAAATGCCTTGCCCTCCTTAGAAGTCGAGTGATGTCTGCTGCATTTGGAGCGCGGAGGTAAAAGTCACCGCAAATCTCGTACAATTGGATGCACCACTTCTTCATGCATTTTAGTGTTGATTCACTCATTCTTGTGATTTCAACACATTGATCTGTTGTTGAGCCGTACACTAGCATTCGAAGAGCACCGATCATCTTTTGTTGGGAAAGAAGTCTGAGCATTTCAGTGACATCTGCTCTTTGATGCCAAAATTAGTCATGGTTGCATAGATCCGCCATTATACGGTTAAATAAGTTCGTACTCATTTGGTACCTCTGACGAAAGGCTTGCTCGTTGAAGACAGGGTGTTCGATGAATGAATCTTCCATCAGATTCTGTTCCCTTGACTCCCTCAGCCTTTCTTCATTTGGACGACAGGGAGGTCGTTCATCATCAAACGTTATAGCTATCATGCTACCATGACCGCGTCAGTGACGAAGACATAAGCAATTTCTACATTTTGCCGACGTTGTTGACACCTCCTTGTGAAAAAATTGTTCAAATCGAAATGATTCATCTTACTGATGTGAGAATGTGAGGAAATGTTAAAGAACTGTGTTTACGGGCAAAATAGCAAGTAATTTGTAGATGGTGTGAGCATACAAGGAGCCATAGATGATTCTTTTATAGCAAATTACAGATTATATGATGTTTGAAGATGATGACATGCGTCACATCATAATTGGTCGAAAATCTTACCCGAAATCTTCTTCAATTATTCAGATGACAATGACACGCGGAAGTGACACATGTCGTCTCGTGATTGATCGAAAGTCTTATCGAAAATTTAATTCAATTATTTGGAAGATAACGAACTATGGGAGTGACACGTGTCATTTCATCATTGGTCAAAAATCTTACTAGAAATCTTATTCAATTATTTAGATGACAACGACAGTTTTTGGTTGAAAATCTTACCAATAAACTAAAAAAAAATTAGAATTAATGAATAGTACTAGGAGGTACTATTTCTTTAGTACCGTTACACGTTACACGAAAAACAAAAATTGTACATCTTGTGCACCTCCTGAGATAGAAAAAGCAAACCTAATAGAAGGTACTACACAAGTGCACATGCTCCTAGCCCGCTATCATCTTGTGCAGATTGCTACTGCCACAACTTACTCTTAACCTTAGGTGACAAAGTCAAAGCGACACTGACCCATAACCAGAGATGATTCAAAGTTAGAATCTATAAATGGGCAACGATTGTTGCTCCTGCACTGATGTCGTCATGAAAGCCAAATACATTCAATTTAAACAACAGACCATTACACATTTGTAGGGCAACAGTCTAACATCGATGGTCAGGTGGATATGGCTGGCAGACAAAAATAAGGAAAAAGCGCAAAATTCTCAACCTAATCTTTTTTCCGTGATCAATTAATTTGTGGTCAATCGTGATTAATTATTATTAGATTTGTATCCAACAAATAACATTAAATTATCTTTCAACTATTTTTAATTATCTATCATTAAATGCACATCTAACAACAATTCACCATAAATGTACAAAATTTATTAATCCCCAAAACATGACTCACTCTCAACCACTTGGAGAACTGAAGATAAAAATACACACACTACCATAAATTTGTTAGAATCGTTTGATATTAGATTATTCAGCACCGGTTTTTAATTATCTATCATTAAATGCACATCTAACAACAATTCACCATAAATGTACAAAATTTATTAATCCCCAAAACATGACTCACTCTCAACCACTTGGAGAACTGAAGATAAAAATACACACACTACCATAAATTTGTTAGAATCGTTTGATATTAGATTATTCAGCACTGATGTCGTCATGAAAGCCAAATACATTCAATTTAAACAACAGACCATTACACATTTGTAGGGCAACAGTCTAACATCGATGGTCAGGTGGATATGGCTGGCAGACAAAAATAAGGAAAAAGCGCAAAATTCTCAACCTAATCTTTTTTCCGTGATCAATTAATTTGTGGTCAATCGTGATTAATTATTATTAGATTTGTATCCAACAAATAACATTAAATTATCTTTCAACTATTTTTAATTATCTATCATTAAATGCACATCTAACAACAATTCACCATAAATGTACAAAATTTATTAATCCCCAAAACATGACTCACTCTCAACCACTTGGAGAACTGAAGATAAAAATACACACACTACCATAAATTTGTTAGAATCGTTTGATATTAGATTATTCAGCACCGGTCGAGTAACCAAGACTGTATGACAACCCAGTTCCAGTTTTCCTCGATTATCAACTTATAATAATAATAATAATAATAATAATAATAAATTTCGACTAACCTAAAAATGAAAATAAGAAAGAAAAACCAAAAAAGTGAAATGAACCGAACGGGTGTTTCGGAAGTTCTAAAACCTCAACTTTGTCCAGTTAAACCCTATAAACCCAAACTAGTCTCTACTCTCAAGTACGACGATCCGTCGCTGATTCCATCTTCAAACTTTCAGCAACTACTCCAGCTTTCCTAAACCTTTCGTGTAAAACTAAAAAATGCGGATTCTTGTTGGAAAAGTCCTGCAGACTCTGTCACTCAAGCATCAGGTACATTTTGATTGCTCATATGCAACCTCTCTGTTTACATACGAATCGTTTATCATATATTTTGGGATGATTAATCAACTGGGTGATGGTCCATTTGTGCTCAAATTGCCTAATTTCTGATAAAAATAGTATCTTAATCAATCCCATATGGTTCAATGGTTCATCATATATGAAATAGCAGAGTAAAGCTGAAGTTCTGTACTTGTTTTATTTTGGGTTTACAGACAATTGGACGCCGTGCATTTTGCATCAGGAAGTTTGTTGATATTGGGCAGCCAACTCCAGCATCTCATCCACAGGTATTCATTCTTAACAATGTGCTGTATTTGATAAATTTTATGGCATTGTTGACGTTAGTAAAGTTTTTGTGAAGTTAATGAAAGAAGGGGAGATTACGCCCAGCATTACATTAGAGGAGTACACATTGAGAAGAAAGAGGTTTTTGGAGTTGCTTCCTGATAATGGCTTGGCAATCATTGCTGCTGTGCCGGTGAAGATGATGAATGATGTTGTGCCTTACACATATCGGCAAGATGCTGATTACTCGTACCTCACTGGCTGTCAGCAACCTGGCGGCATTGCGGTCTTAGGTCATGAATGCGGTTTCTGCATGTTCATGCCCGAAGCAACATCTCAGGTGTGCTCATCATTCTGTGATAGAATTTTGCTGTGCTGTGCTGTACAATATTTTCATTTTACTTGGGCTTAGCTGGAGTGGATTTATAAATGGTATTTTTACTCGTGCCCATATCTACTAATAAGGTCGTCTAGAACATAAATCTGAGATAATAAAGCACAGACAAGGCAATTTTAGACATATTGTTAGAAAGACAAACATAGACCACGTACATCTTTTTGTCTTTTACGGTGGTCAAGGAAGAATGTGTAAGCTATTAATATTGTTGGCTGAGATGAGAAAGTTGCCGTTTTACAAAGTAGCTCCCATGTACTCATGTTCCTATTCTGTGTATGTAGTTTAGTAGTTTACTCATGGATGCAATGTACATAAGTAACATAACACTTGTAGATAAGCTTCATTGTCAAACTTGTTTTGTCTGACCTTGGTTTTTTTAGGATGTAACATGGCAAGGAGAAACTGCTGGAGTTGGTGCAGCAGTAGAAGTATTCAAGGCAGATAAAGCATATCCAATGAGTAAATTACGGGAGGTCAGTGGACCAGAAATTTTAAGACTGATAAATAATGCCAGTTTGAATTAAAAATGAAGCATCTAACTGAAAAAATATTATATTCCTGAAATGTACAAACTAGCATAAATTTCTGTAGAATTGTAAATTTAGCATCATGAGCTTTTGGAAAGAGCACTCAAGATCAGCTGCATAGAAGTTTTATTTGAAAACATACTAAGAGAAATCAATAGTGTTATCGTAGTCATATCAAAACGTCAAAAACCACTGCATCTCCTTTTCATTTGATTTCGAAAGCATTATCAAGTGCTGGGGTTGTTTTAAAAATGGCATTACTAGTATTTACGTGGCTTGTTACTGTCCTCTAAGATTCTTTTCACGTAGAGACATCTGAAGTCATTGGCTCATGTAATTGTTACTTCTTATATGTTTTACATTATATGTACATTGCCCTTTCGTTTACTGACTGCAGATCCTCCCAGATATGATGAGGAGATCGTCCAAGCTGTTCCACAGTGTACAGACAGCTGTTCCCAAATATATAGAATTGAATGCCTTCCAGAAAGCAGTTACGTCTGGAGAAATGAAAGATGTTTCAGTTCTCACACATGAGTTACGATTAAAAAAGTCATCGGCAGAGCTCAAGTTAATGAAAGAGTCCGCATCAATTGCTTGTCAGGTACTCAATTGAATCACATTGGTAACTACTTCATAATCTATATTTCCTACCATATATTGTCTCATGACATAAGCCTATAGCATATTAGTATGTGGCTTATGGGAACTGTGTGTTGGGAAATCCATACTAGTCCTGTGTTAAGTGTGACGATTATATTTCTACTGCACATCATAATCGGGATAGATTCATCCTTTACATTTTAATGAATTACTATATATTGTTTGAAGCTCTTCTGCAACGCCATTTTAAGATTTTATAGAAGCACATAGTACTGCCATATTTCTGAAAAGCATAGTATTGGATATTAATATATAATAGTGAAACTAAGTGTATATTTGTTTTAATCAGGCACTGTTGCAGACAATGTTACATTCAAAGAAACATCCTTATGAGGGAATGCTCTCAGCTAAGATGGAATATGAATGCAAAATGAGGGTGCCCAGAGAATGGCGCAAGATCAATTTATTTATTAACCTTTGCTATTGTAGATCAAATCTGGTGTTGTAAGATCACGATTTAATAATTTTGTTGGTAGTCAGTACATACATTTTAAAAATAATTACTATTCTTATTATTCTATTTTTTATTGCTAATTGTCATCCTCCATTGCAGGTTCAACCCTGTTGTTGGTGGAGGCCCCAATGCTAGACTCATATACATTATTCTCGAAATGATCAGAAAGTGAGTTGACTACCAAATATACTTCTATTTATCTACTAACAATCTAGATTAGTAAACAAAATATTCTCCTTGTTTTTAAGTGGGTATTGCAGGCTTAGAAAGATTAATATGCATCGTTGTGCTGATTAAAGAAGGAGATCTTGTCTTGATGGATGTTGGTTGCGAGTTTCATGGTTATGTCAGTGATCGTACTCGCACCTGGCCACCCTGGGGTACCTTTTCTTCAGCTCAAGTATGGAAATGTTTCTTTGCCTTCTGAAAATATTAAATAATGATTTATCCGCCCTGTCTTGTTGGTTGCAGTTTTCTATTAAAGCTGTTAAGAAGGTTCTTCTCTTTTACATTAAAAATCTTCGTGTTTCATCTTCAAAGACAATAATAGGAATTGAAAGTCATTTAATTGGGAGCATCTTTGCTTCTTGTAATTATACTATGGATGACCGTCAGTTTGATCACTTTGTAAATCAAGAATCTATATGTTAGTTTTCCTTCTATTTCTCATACATTTGAGGCAGCAAGTTAACTAGTTTTATTGACGTTGGCATGCAAATCTTAATATCTGAGCTATGTTTTAGAATCATATGCGTTGTTTCTTGTATGCAAAAGTCAAGTCATCAATACAACATTATTGATTTGTCACGTTTTGACAGCCGCATTCAGTTGTTTCCATCAGTTTATTATTTTATTCTGTTAATGTATTGGAGTATTTTATTGATGAGTGTGGCTTATTAGTGTGATCTATATTTCAGGTAGAGCTTTATGATCTTATTCTGGAAACGAACAAGGAATGCGTGAAGCTTTGCAAACCTGGTGCTCCTATTTGGCAAATACACGACTTTTCTGTATGATCCTTTGAATTAAATTTTTATTTGTTATGTATGCCATTTTTTGGTTGAGAATTCCTTCTTTTGCTCAATGAGACCTTATGGTACCTAATAACTCACATGTAAAGGTTGTAATGCTTCAAAAAGGACTCAAGGAGCTGGGGATTTTGAAGGAAGAGTCTCGACGTAGTTCACACCATCATCTGAGCCGCTACTATCAGCTAAATCCAACTTCCATAGGTGTCTAACCATCCATAGTCAAAATTTTCAGCTTCTTTCAATCTTTCATTTGTCAATATAAGGCATGTGTTCTATAATGGTATATTGACTACTAAACCTTTCTGGGTGATTGCTTCTCTTTTTCCTCGCTACATTATATTCAGAATTGAAACTTAAATATATATTTTAATATATATTCTTAAATTTGCAAACTTTAAACACCTTGGGTAAACAATTTAACCACATTTTAAAATTATCATGCGATGTGTGGAGTGTGGACCTGTCTTGCCTCTATTGAGCTCAACCATATGACATTCACCAAAATTGGAAGATTGCTTTTGCAGATTTGAAATTATGATAATATGACTTGACTCTTGTTTTTGCTGCAGGTCACTATCTAGGAATGGATGTCCATGATTGTTCTAAGGTCAGCTATGACCATCCATTGACGTCCGGGATTGTAAGTTGTCTCACTTGCCTCCCTTATTAAAGGACATGCTTCTTTGTACTTCTCTATGTTTATTTAGTTAAAATTGCATTCTAGACGAAATGATGATACATGTTCACATTTACTACTGTATTATTGTTTGTGCACATACTCTGGCTGTATGTTTGCGTTGAATCAGCAAGCTGCTTCATTGTTTTTCTTATATATATATATATATATTTTTTGTGATGTAAAGTTTGTTCTGTCTGTAAACAGATGATATCAATTGAACCAGGAATCTATATCCCATTGATATCTCATATTCCTGAAAGGTACTTTTAGCTAACCGTTGCCCATATAAGCTACCAAATTTGAAAATTTTACATCTCAGCCAACCCACGACATGGTTACAGTTTTCTTTGAACAAACAGTAATTTTTCCAAGAGAAGAATTAATATGTGCAATAGGCTGACTGCACAAAACATCATATCTCCAACTTTTTAGAATCTTTTGTAGTTAGATTCCACCAAGAAAGAGACAAATTCCTGACTAGAACTTTTCCTTGTGAATGTATGTTACATACTTACATAGGGCATCAATCATCCTATATTTTAAACCTCCTTCCTTTTTGTGATATATACTGCAGGTATCAAGGCATCGGAATAAGGATTGAGGATGAGGTCCTTATAACAGACACGGGATGTGAGGTACTACATGGCCAATTTATAATTCAATACAACTTCCTTCTTGTTACTTTCAGTCAGTCTGTCACCATGCTAATACAAGTCATATAGCTAATAGCTTCCTAAATTCTTGGCACTTGCATAGCTTCCATCTTTATGTAGCGTCTTGGCAATCATATTCTGTTTGTCAGAATATTTCACTTCACTTCACTTCACTCCACAACACTTTCATAACAAGCATGACATTTTCTGCCATTTTCTGCGGATCAGGTCTTAACTGCTTCAATCCCGAAAGAAGTTAAACACATTGAGTCCTTGCTAAACAATTTCCACCACTGAGCTGTAATGGAGGGCCACAACAGTGAGAGTTTCGTCAACTGATACTCCCCCTGTAAACTAGAAATTAAGCCAAGACAGACCTTACTTTGCCCACGTTTTCCAAGGCATATGAATTTGGAATCAGCGGCATTGGAGGCATTTTTCAGCAGGTGTTGGACGCAAGTTCGGGCAGCTTTGTGTATTGTTTCCGAAATTTCTGGCTAAGATAATGTCTACTGCCTTTGTTATAGCTGTCATAGATAGATGATGGGTGATATACATCACAAGGCATGCATACAATAGAGCAAGTCAATTCGCAATATTTGTATATCAATCCGGATTGATGATTTTATACGCTCTCTCTCCATCTTCGTAGCTTTAGACCTATTAGTTCAGTTCCAAGACCACCAAGCTATTTGTGAATGATGAGCTGCTGAGCTTCCATTTTTTTTTTTTTTTTTTTTTTGCATTTTTAACTCGTGCTTCATGTATCCAACATGCACTAATCATATTTATTCCAACCATTGCTTACCCAAAGTTTCTCAAATTTGTAGCTGGCTACAGGAAATGGACATGCTTAGCTATAAATTATGATAATCTAGTAATTTCTGAACACCTATGATGGTTAAGAAAGAAAAAAGTTAAACTGGAAAACCCATTTTAACCCGAGAGAATCAGTTTTTGACTTTCTACCATATAAATACCGTCTCTGCAAGATTGTGAAACAGATCTGCTCGCACAAAACCAATCCAGACAAGAGACAGAAGACACGGCTAAATCCTTGGCTGTCCAAATCCTCCCTCCTCTCTCTGATCTGCTTTCACAGCCCACAAATTAAGACCAGGTACTTTATACTGTTTCTTTCTGTCTGAAATTGTGATCGACTAGGTCTAAGTCTTCTATGGTTTGCATGTTTGTTTTACCATCGGTTACAATTCTAGATTTACCTTGTTGGTTCCTTAGCTACCAATGTACATGATGAAATTGTTATCCTGAAACTGATATCATTGACGATAGAAGATTTGATGATTCAATCTCAATGATCAGATCAGTATGTGAATGTATTTGTGTAGTTTGGTGTGAAATGAGACCCTGGATTTGGATTTGAATTGAAAGGCATCGGCTTGCACAGATCACACGTTTTATGAGACTGGCACAAGCCACATTGGTATTATTAAGATCCGAAATTTCGTTGGAGCTAATGATCCAATTCAGTTATTCAGATATACTTGTTGCTTTTGCTAATGGCATTGGATTTTGATTTTATTTGTATAGCCTTGGTTTGAGATCAGACATTTTTTTTTAATATTATTGATACAAGCCACATTGCTAATATTAAAATTCGACATGTTCATGGGAGCTTAAGATCTGTTTCTGCAGAATATGGATGTGTAAATGTATAAGGCGTAGTAGAACAATTTGTTAGCTTAACAAATCTCCTTGCACAACATACTGAGCATAAGAATTGAGATTTCTTTCCTGGGTGTACTTAAGATTTTACAATTGTGGATGCTTTATACATTCAGATACGATTAGTTGGTGTCGATGGGAACAGCTGTTAAAGAAGCTGCTAGCAAGGAGACAACACGAAGCTTAGCTGATCTGAATCCTACTGTGGTGTTTGTCTTGGGTGGTCCAGGCAGTGGAAAAGGTACTCAATGTGCAAACATTGTTCAGCACTTTGGGTATACTCATCTCAGTGCTGGTGATCTTCTGCGAGCTGAAAGGAATTCTGGTTCCAAAAATGGTAACATGATTACAAACATGATCAAAGAAGGACAAATTGTTCCTGCAGAGGTAACGATCAAGCTTCTGGAGCGCGCAATGCTGGAGAGCGGCAATGACAAGTTTCTCATTGATGGGTTTCCTCGCAATGAAGAAAACCGTGCAGCATTTGAGGCTGTGACTAAGATCGTGCCTTCATTCGTCCTGTTTTTCGACTGTTCTGAAGTGGAGATGGAGAGGCGCCTTTTGGGTAGGAACCAAGGAAGAGAGGATGATAATGCAGAAACAATAAGGAAAAGGTTCAAGGTTTTTCTAGAGTCTACTCGGCCGGTGTTGGAGTACTACAATTCCAAGGGGAAGGTTCGAAAGATTGATGCTGCAATGCCTATTCAAGAGGTTTTCGAGTCAGTGAAAGGCATTTTCGGCCCCAAAAATGAGAAGGCCGATTAGTTACTGCGATAATACTATATTGAAGACTCGATATTTGTACTATTGAAGCTTTTTTCCTGCAGGCTGCAGGTACTTAATTTTTTAATTATCAAGATTCTTAATAATTGTTCCATTTTCTTTCATGCTTTCGTTTGATCTGATCATGTAATAGTGGATAAAGTGAAGCAAGTTTTGCTCTATTCTGTATCATTTTCCAGATTGCTGATCTAATAATAATGCATACAATTGGTTTTAGAATATAGAAATCTTTGATGTTCAACAATATTATCCATAGTTCCATACCTAACCAAACTAACGGACTCATATGCACACGCACACGAATGACTTGATGTTCACTTTATTTGATTTATAGTCTCAATTCGTAGCTCCTTCATGGGTCGGGTTTGGATGGTCAAATGCACTTAACAACCTGGTCATGGCTAACAACAACCGATTAGGTTGGATCACATGTACTGTCCTGCTCGAAGTTGTGCGTCAGTTATGTATAACTTGTGTTCGTTACACGTGAATAATACTTGGGATATTTGTTGGTGTTCTAACTGTAACGTTTAGAACCTTATTCGCCACCGTGAACTTGGCATGAGCTTGGTGTGAGTTTGGACTCACATTCTTCATGGAATACTGATTCTAGGTTCATCGGATTTTAACATGAAGGGGCGGCTGCCGATGTAAGTTAGCATGCAAAAATTGACGAAAATTTGATCAAGGGTGATGCCGTGATGTAGGGGGGGGATCGGTAGATTTGTATAAGTGATGTAGGTAGTTGGAGTTCTTGGCAATGTTTTGGCTTCCCTGGTGTCCCCAAATTACTGTATATATCGTAAAGCCTTTATGTCAACACACGCGGAACACTCTTATTCTTTGCAGGCTTTAACCCTGCTCTTCCCCACCCCTAACTAGCCTTAGCTCCTCCCCAACTGTCATGTACACAAACTTCACGTACATCCCCTTTTCTGCCCCTACTCTCTTGCAAAAATTGCAAACAGCCACTATCAAGTGACAAAACAATCAAGGACCTATTTAATAAAAGAAGGGAAATGTTTAAATTTGTGAAAAGTCCATACATAAAAGCAACTCCAACATATCTTTTAAATATTTATTTTTTCAATAATATAGGTGTTTTGATTAAATTTAGACTCCGGCAGCTCCTCCATAACATTTTTTATTATAAGAAATTCTTAAATAATACAATTTCATCATCTATTCTTATACCGAAAACAAATAATATAGATAATAATAATATATAGTTAACATTGTAATCAATTGTTTCCTTTTATGTTACAAATGTATTTAATTCTTTAATATATTTAATAAATTATAATCGATCAACTAATCAAAACTTAACATTTATTCAAATATAACTAAATTTTAAAGTTTAGTTGTTGGAGCAAAATTATATAAGTGTATAGCTAAAATGACTTTGTGGTATCTTTTTGTACAAAATAAGAAAAATTTAAATAATCTTATTGGAGATGCTCTAAGTGCGGATAAAAAGAAAAATGACCCCTTCAATTTTTATTGATAGAGAAATTATACTAAGAGATAGATTATTAGAGTGACATTAGAATATTTGATTTTTTGGATTTATGATCTACACTTTTTTTATGTGCTTATTGAAAAAGAAATGTTCACCTGCCTTTCATGGTTGCGTTAGAGCGCAACACCTCTTACTCCACTCGGTGGTTTGCTTGTGGCTCTAATTGGTCTATGGTTGGCTGGGGGGTCTTAGCATGGCGGCCTTTGCCTGTGCACTGGCTTTGGGACTATGGTGGATCTATCCAGGTTCTTCCATTGACGACAACTTCATCGGTCGGTGGTCAAGTTGTGTGGATGGCGCAAGGGGGCTTGTCGAGTTGGTCGGAGCAGCAAATGATAGGGTAGTCGAAAATTTGCGCGTGCAAGGATTGGGATTTCCCAAAGATTTGTGACGGTTGGACATGTAGCCAGTTGAGCCTGGCTGGTTTTGAGGCCTAGATTGCTAACTCTAATGGGAAGTGGGCTTTGGTCTCTTTTGTGGGCATGAGCTTTTTTTCTTTGCTTTGGAATAGGGTTTTAAGGTTAGGGGGTCAAGCCCTTATCCCTCTCTTTGGAGTATTGAATGGTTTGGGCCACTTTTGGGACCGAATCTGGGAGCCCGGTGCTTGAAGTCCTACGATATAGGCGAACATTACCTTGGTTTACCTATGTTGGTGTTCGTCTTATGAGAGGCAATGTCCTGGTTACTTGGTTACTTTTATTTGGTGCTTAATGTTCAAAATATTTGTTCGTGTATTAGTTTGGTCTCCTAGATTAGTTTGACGGTAGTTCAATTCTCTCGAGTCCTACGAGTGTCCTACTGTGTAACAGATGTTTTTCCTCTTGATTAATATAGTGCCACTCGTTTACCCTAAAAAAATGTATGTAAAGTTAGATAATGATTTTCCATCTATGTTTTTCTTCTTCTTTTTATTAATGCCTTAATGCTCTTTTATTGTTAATCGTTATAGTACATCGCCCAAGCCTAACAAAATGACAACCCTAAGTTCTTGTGAGTAAAAGAGCAACAACACAGTCAAAGCCTAAGTTAGATCATAATTTTCACAGAAATCGTCCCAGCTATATGAACGACCGCCCATTCCAGCACAATGTCCCAATAACCTCACAGTTCGATCACAAACTTGAGCACATTTGAAAATCGAATATCAAGAGAAGCTCCACCACCAAATTGAAGTTTCAAAGCTCACAATTCAAGAAGAATGTCTCTTGTCACAGCAGAGGTGAAATTCAAGGCTGATGAGCGCTACCATGGTGATGCCATGTGCCAAGAGAAATCTAAGTTCCTGTTGACAGAGATGGGCCTCCCCAATGGTCTCTTGCCCTTGAAGGACATGGAGGAAGTTGGCTACATCAAAGAGACTGGCTTTGTGTGGCTCAAGCAGAAGAAGAGCATAAGTCACAAGTTTGAGAAAATTGGGAAGCAGGTCTCCTATGGAACTGAGATCACCAGCTATATTGAGAAGGGCAAGATCAAGAAGCTGACTGGAGTCAAGACCAAGGAGCTCTTGGTTTGGGTCACAATCAATGACATCTTTTTGGATGACTCTCCAACTGGTAAGATCACCTTCAAAACTCCTTCAGGACTATCCAAGTCATTTCCTACCTCAGCTTTCGAACTCGATGGAGGACCTGCCTTAACCAAGCACGAGGAGAAGGAGGAGGAGGTCAAGGGAGTTGTGGAAGTCTAAGGCTTCATTTGGTTTAGATTTCAAAGATAAATGATGACATCTAAAAATACTACTAATACTGCTGCGAAGGCAAAACCTTCAAATTTGTTTGTACGTTTGATCTTGATTATGTGTTCTGTTGTATTAGAGCATCTCTCTATTTTTTCAACAAATTTCTTGAAAAATAGCTAAAAGTTAAATTTTTAGCAAGTCAAAAAAATAGTGCTCCAACCATACAAAAAGATAGGAAAGCACATTAAATGCATATATTTTAAAATGCATTTTTAAAAATAATTTCACTAAACTTTTTAATTCATTTATGTTTAATAAAAATTATAAAGAAATAGCATAAATAATTTCATAATATTTATTAATTAAGGTTACTACGTACACAATCATGTGTTATGGTGACCTTTATTTTAAAGGAAACAAAATATCGGGGGACATATAACCAAAACTTGATAAATTTTAAAACTTAGAAAAGTCATATTTAAGGGTTTATTTTACGTCCGTTTCGTTTTGTAATGATTTTCACTTGACGTGCTTGATTTTATTAACACTCATTATCATATTAGAGATAAGTACAATTATTTTAAACTCCAATTGGATCTTGTCGAGCATTTGTGGAAGCTAAATGGAGGAGAATAGACCGCTGACTACTATGAACTAATACGTATTTTTCCTGTTTCTAATAATACGAGGGTCAAAGAAAACCCGATTGACTAGTACATATGGCTACATCCTCGTTCAATATGCAAACTACAAAGTTATAATATTTTTATTTGAAAATTGTTGATTTATAAGTTTGAATTAAATATATTTGTTTTAAAAATGATTTGATTTACAAATAATTTATTTTTGACCAAAATACAAATGAGAGAAAATATAATAAATTAAATTATATAAATTATAATAATCATTAATTTAATTATTTTAATCATTCACAAACTACTTTCATTAATCCTTCAAAAATTTTAGGCCATATTTTTTTATATCTTTATTTTTTATCGCAATTCTACATTACTCGTTAAGGGACAAACTAAACAGAGGCAGAGCCTTGATGTCGAAAGTAGAACGCGCCCCACGCGCGGGGGCGAGAACCACCATAATGTTGCCTAAGTACGAAATCGTGAGCTTCTTCCTTGCTTTAATTAGAATTTGGCAACCACCTTGGCCTGATCCTTGTCCAAAACTGAACATAACCCATACCCTTGAATTAGAAAACCCCTTTTGTTCAAAACCCAGACATAATCATGTCATCCCGTTAGCACACCAAATCCCTAAAATCCCAATTTGGGGGCAGAAGAGTGAGAGAATCTACATGCCTTATATGAACAAGGTTCAGTGTCCAATCAATCATTACCAGAAGACGATCATGAGTAGATGCGATACAAAGCTGTCTGGTCACCCTCCACGATTTGCGCTCGCTTGCGATGACTCCCAATTAACCCAGGTACATTCTCTATATAACTCTTGTAGCTTTATTAATTATCTTTGTAATCTTCAAGTTGGTAATCGTATCATATTTAAATTAAGTAGTCTCATCAGTGGGGTTTCTATCCCACTTTTGATTTATGCTCAAAGCCAATATAATTAGTATGATTCGTCTTGCTTTGGTTATGGCAAATGAGATATATTAGAATCTTGGAATTTTACAAGGACATGTGATGGTCAAGGTTCTCGATTAACAATTCGATTAAATGAAGATAGTCTTTTGGAATAGTCAGGGAAGTTCCTGCCCTAGATTTCAAATGCAAGTAGTGTTTTTATGTTTCTACTTATGTTTTGGATGTTTTATGTGTACTAGATACCAGAGCATCATCTATCAACGGAGATAATAGTACTCGAAAGTTTCCTTTTGATCAACACCTTGTGATTCTCGTTATGGGATAGAGGAGTGAAATTTTTCTTTGTTGAAAATCTAGAACCATTAATCTTAAAGTTATTTTACAGCACGATAGATTTGTTCACTGTTTTATTTCAAACTCCAGCTCTGTTGATGGCTTTTATATGATTTTTGTCTATGCTTATCCTCAAAAATAAAAACTAAGAGAGTTGTGGGATGAAATTTCTAGACTTAAGCCTAGAAATGGTGAAGCGTGGTTCATTGTAGGTGACATGAACATGATTATTTGTCTCTCTGAAAAAAGTGGTGGAAATACTATTTTTACCAGATACAAGCTTGAATTCAACAATTTTTAAACAGGAATAGAATGGTTTCCATCCCTAGTAAGGGAGTTCTCTATACATGGTCGAATAAGCATAAAGATGATACATTGATTTTTGAAAAGCTTGACAGATTTTGCACTAATAATAGTGGTTTCACAATATTTTTAGACTTAGAAGTTACAAATCTTCCTTTATATGGGTCTGATCATAGTTTAGTCTACTTATCAATTGATCACAGGAAACCGAAGAGGTTAGGTTCTTTTAAGTTTGAGGCAATGTGGCAAAGCCATTCCCAATTCAAGAACTTGGTTAATGCTGCTTGGGGTACTTGTAATGACCCAGAACCTATTAGAAATTTTTCGATTCTAGTGAATAAGTTTATGAACTTAGCCAAAACTTGGAATAGATATGTTTTTGGTGATATCTCAATCAGAATTAAAAAATTGCAGGAAGAACTTACTGTTATTCAGGACTAGTACATGAATTTTCCTCACTCTATTTCTTTGCAGGAGAAGAACAAGAAACTTGAACACTCACTGTCTAACTTATTTAGGGAGGAAGAAGTGGTCTGGGCTCAAAAGGCTAAAGCAGATTGGCTACATTTGGGTGACCAAAATACAAAATTCTTCCACCGACAAGCTACTATTACAAAGAAAAGAAATCAAATTGAAAAAATCAAAGCGAAAGATAATAGTTGGCTTACTGATGCTAATGATATTGTTTCTCTCTTTGTTTCAGACTTCAAAAAGAGATTCTCTGTGGATAGCGCCCCCCCCCCCCCCCCCCCCCACACACACAGAGGTAAAATGGAGGAATTTCTAAATGTTATTTCCCCTTGTACTACTGAGAACGATAATAATATGCTTACGAACCATGTTAATGAGGCTGAGAATCTCAATGCTTTTAAATCTATTGGTCCTTTTAAAACTCCTAAACCAGATGGGATCCATGCCACGTTTTATCAAAACATTTGGACTGAGGTTAGCTTAAATGTTGTTAAAGTTGTGCAGCGTGCGTTTGAAAATGGTGCTCCTTTTAATTTATTGAATCATACAAACATTGCATTAATTCCTAAAGTTTCTGAACTTGAAACTGTGAATCATTTTAGACCTATCAGCATTTGTAATGTCTCCTATAAGATCATTACCAAAGTGGTAGTTAGAAGATTGAAACCTCTCCTTGAGAAGTGTATCTCAAAAAATCAGGGAGCTTTTGTCCCAGGAAGATCAATCCATGATAATATTCTTGTGGCACATGAGATTTTTGATAATTTCAAGAGAAAGAAAAGAAAATTTGGAGCTATGGCTCTAAAGATTGATCTAGAGAAAGCTTATGATTTTTTAAGTTGGAATTACATTGAATGTTGTCTTCGAAAGTTTGGCTTCTGTGATAAGTGGATTCATCTGATAACGGAATGCATCTCTTTCGTCTCTTTTTTGGTTATTATAAATGGTAAACCTAAGAGATTCTTTTCTCCTTCGAAGGGCATTAGGCATGGAGATCCGATCTCTCCATATTTTTTTATTTTGTGCACGGAGCCTTTCATTAGAAACTTAAATGCTTTAGCTAGTAAGCCTAAAGAGCATGTTGAGATTTTGTCTTCTCCAAAAGGGCTTCGAATCTCTAACCTTAATTATGTTTGCTGATGAATGTTTAATTTTTTGTTAAGCTTCACCTAAAGCTGCTAGAAAAGTTCTACATGTGCTTAATGATTTATCTGCTGAGTCAGGGCAAATAATTAAATTTCAGAAATCATCCCTTTATTTTTCACCTAAGATCGTTGCAGGAATTCTTGGAATTCAGCACAAGACTACAATTTGTAAATACTTGGATATTAATAACATTGTTTTTTGGAGAGACCCTATCAATTCAAAGGAGTTGCTCTCCAGGATATCTAATAAGTTGGCAGGATGGAAAAAGGAATCGAGAGAGAGAACTGGCAGACCAACCCTGATAAAATCAAGTATAACAGGTTGCCTAACCATGTAATGTCTTGTTTTAAGTGCTCTGACAAGGTTTGTAAAGAGATTGATAAAGAGACAAGAAGCTTCTTTTGGGGTTCAGATTCTAAGTTAAATCCTATAAGCTGGAATAAACCTCGTCTTCCTAAGTCTAAAGGAGGTCTTGGTGTTAGACCTTTTGCTTGTTTCAATAATGCAGCCTTGGCTAAGGTGGGCTGAAAAGTCTTGACAGAAAAAGAAAACTGGTGGGTACAACTTGTCACTAAAAAATACTTGAGAAAAAACTCTTTTTTTGCTGTTAAAAAGAAGAATACTAGTTCAACTGCCTGGAAAGACATTCTGGACAGCAGAGATACTCTTTTGAAATAGATGAGATGGATTGCTGGGACTGGTGAGAATATAAAATTTTGGACTTATAATTGGGGTTTTCCTTAACCTCTGATAAATTTGATTGATACTAACAGTAGTGTCTTTGATGTTAATGATATTGTACAAAATTATATCGGTGATTGTTCTTAGAACAAGAATAAACTAATGAGTTATTTTGATATTGAAATTGTGGAGCATATTATGGGATTTCTCATTCCTTTAACTGATCAGGATGATTGTTTTGTTTGGAGTCCTACCCCAAATGGGAAGTTCAGTATAAAATCTGCAACTTGGTTGCAGGTAGAAGATACCCCTAAGGCCAGGAATCAAGTTCTTCTTGATAAGCTTTGGAAGCTAGTGATCCCCCAAAAAAGTAAAAATCTTTGGGTGGATTATGTTACAGGGAAGATTAAAGACTAGAGATAGACTTATGAAGATGAAACTTTTGAATTCAAATGTATGTTCTTTTTGCAATACTGATGAAGAATCATTGTCTCACATTTTTTGTGATTACAGCTTGGTTAGAGATGTGTAGAATCAAACAAGAATATTTACCCCAACCTTGGGGAGAGGCCTTTTGGAATAACTAAAAGACTTGTGCCAGCAAGAAAATACTAATACTTTGTTTGAAATTTTTTTGACTGTTTGTTGGCAAAATTGGAAGACAAGAAATTGTGTCATTTTCATAAATGAGCATGTTGTTCCTTCTTCCATTGTGGCAGCAGCTCAGACTTCCCTCGATCAATATCATGAGCATAATCAGAAGTTAGACAAGAAGAAAAATCACCCTCAAAACATTAAATGGTCACCTCCTCAACTTCAATGGTTTAATAGTTAGAGGTGGTGTTGGAGATGTTGTTGGAGGATTTATCGTTAGAGACTGTAGTGGCCGCCCTATTATTTTTAGTGCTAGGGCCTTTGGGAAGACTTCAATCGCTTTTGGTGAAGTTCTAGCTCTCAGAGATGGCCTTAATCAAGCTCGAAGAAAATGTCTTGACAAGATCATTGTGGAGGGGGACTCTCAGCTAGTCATCAGCAGCATTGTTGGGAACTTCTCTCCTCCTTGGAGACTTGCCACAGTGATACATGACATCGAGGAAATTGCCGGATCATTCAAGAGCACTGATTTCATTCATGTTCTTAGAGAAGCAAACTTTGTTGCGGATAGTTTGGCCTCAATTGGGCATCAAGCTCATAACCTCCTTATATGGGAGAGTTGTGTTTCAAGTAGAAGTAAGATTGCTCTATGGTTTGATCAGTTAGGTAGTGGGTGCTCTAGAGGATGTTCTTTGTAATCTTTCTTTTCTTATAAAAAAAAGCCTTAGGAGCTCCTTTCTTTCTCCTCAGATTTAGGAGCTCATAAGGGTCTCCCTATTTTAGGAGCCTAATGGAAAGCGTGATTGGAGGTACCAAAATTTGATTTTCTCTATTTTTTGTTTACAGAACTCCAATAGGAAGCCCCATTAAAGATGCTCTTATAGTACATCCTCATATGAAATAACAATAAAGTTTCATTAGTTTGTTGTGTAATTTAAAGTGACAATTAGAGATGCTATAAAAGTGGTATGAGTATTCTAAGAGCAGCTGCGCCGGTGCCGGGTCGAGCAACTCGAGCAGTTGTAAAACGGCGGGCCCCAATGCCTGGTAGCACGAGCAGCACGATCGACGACGTGCAGCGACGACCGCACGTTGACTGGCCGGACGAGCAGCTGCATGAGCAACTTTTGCTCGAGCTGTGCTGGCGGAGCCCACGCACGTGGGTGATGCCAGTCGGTTCGATTTTTTTTTCTATCTGGCGTGTGTATTACAAGCGCCAGTAAATGGTAAAAAAAATTAACCATCCAATAAGGAGGCGCCACATGTCAAGCCGGATGGATAAAAATTCATAACGGTCAGATTGATCTGGACCGTCCATTTCAAATCAAAAATTCTGATCAGACGGCTGAGATTCAACCGAAACGGCTATTTCAGAATTTTTTGCCATTTTGCAAAATAAACCCTAAAAAATTACAAAAAAATCCCAAAAAATTTCAAAAAAATTGCAAATAACACCCTATAATTTTTCTATAAATACTACATCAATTTCATTCACATCTCACACAAATTTGTGCACAACAAATTTATCCTCTCCTTCCTCTTCTCCTTCATCCTCCTATCATCCCTTTGTATTTTAGTTCCCAAAAAATGTCCAATTAGCTTGATTCCCAAGATTTGCAACTTTGTATTTCTTTTTGTCACATTAGCGTTTGCCCTATTACCAGCAACATGCAAAAGTCCGACAAATTATGGGAAAAAGTCTATGCCGATTATAAGAAAAATTAGGAGATTGCGCATGGTGAATCAAGGCCGGAGCCTAGGACCCAAACCGCGGTTTTTTCTCGTTTACAAAGTTGAAGCCGAGTTTTAAAAATTGGGGTGCTGCTCTTGCATATGCACGAAGGAATGCACAATCTGGCTCAAATTTGCAAGATGAGGTAAGTGTTAATAATTTTGTCATAAATTATTTATTACATTTATTTTAATCAATGTTGACATCTCCATTTCCTAGATATTATTTTGACATATAAATTTTTTGCACCTTAGATAAGAAAAGCTCAATCATGGTACATTGTACAAAAAAAGAAAGAGTTTACCAAGTTTGAATGTTGGGAAGTGATGAAGAACCATCCAAATTTTCGACCCGTCGAACCTAGTATACCACATCCTTCATATTCCAACTCCGCAACTACTCCTCATTTTACCTCAATGCCTCCCCCCGTCAACGTGGAGGATGATGAAGTCATTGCAACACCACAAAGCAACGAAGAAGAAGTGTACTCTTGTTAGACCAATCGGAGTGAAGGCGACCAAGGAAGCTAAAAGAAAGGGGAAAAGAGCCATGACATCTTCAAATGAGATAAGAGATGAGGTTTTGAAAACCATGATGGAAAATCAAAGAATGCATCTCGCCGGGCAAAAAGAAAGTGATGCCACCGAGCTAGCTTTATACCAAAAACAACTCGCCCTTAAGGAGAAGGACTACAAATTGAGGTCCGAAGCGAAGGATTCAAGGATTATGGCAATGGATACGGATGCTATGACCCCAAAATTGAAGAGGTATTTTTCGAAGAAAAAAGAGACTATCCTTAAGAAAATGGAGGAAGATGAAGGAGATGGTAGCGATGAAGCATTTTCAAATTGTTATCGCCCACTGTTTCAATAGTTTGGTATATGCTTGCCATTATGAAATTATGTACTTAAAATTTCCAATAATTCTAGGCTTTGATTGAAATTATATACTTTAAATTTTCAAGCAATAAAAACGCACTTTTTTTATTCCATCAAAGCTCACGCACATTACAATAAAACATAATGACTTAAAATCAAACACACATCACTCAAACAACCAAAAGGAAAAACAAATAAAGCAAACATGTTGCAAACCAGGTTAATTAAAATTACACACACACATCATTTAAAGTCGTTCGCCGGTCTCTAGATACCAGTTGTGCTTAACTAAGTCATTTTGCAACTGTCCATGGATGTACGCAGATTGGAGATCTACAATACGGTCGGCAAATCGTTGTTCATTTTGTTCATCCTTTCCAACATGCTCAAAAGGAATACGATTACCTTGTTCATCCATTGGTCCATCATAAACTGTGAAAGCAGTTGATGGGTTTTGTAGATCTTCTTCTTCCAACTCCTCCTCCATAAATTCTTCTTCGACAATCATGTTATGCATTATAATGCAAGCCAACATGATGCTCTTCAATGTCGATTGGTGATGACACCTAGCTGCATGCCGAATAGTTCCTCAACGAGATTGTAAAATCTCAAAGCACCTCTCTACATCTTTGTGGTATGCCTCTTGTTTCTTTGCAAACAGTTTATGTGGTAGCTCATGGGGATTGGAGATTGTTTTCACAAACGATGAGCACCTGGGATATATACCGTCAGCTAGATAGTAAGTATTGTGGTAAGTCATACCGTTGACTTTATAAGTTGCACTCGGACTGTTTTCGGTAAGGAGCGAATCGAATATGTCCGATTGGTGGAGTACATTGATATCATTTTGTGATCCGGGTACCCCAAAGAAGCTGTGCCATATCCACGTGTCATATGAGGCAACCGCTTCTAAAATAATAGTTTGACGCTTCTTCCGGCCCGAGAATGCCCCTTGCCAAGCTGTGGGCAGTTCTTCCATTCCTAGTGTATGCAGTCAATGCTTCCGATCATACCAGGAAATCCGCGATGCCTTGCTCTCTTTAGAAGTCGGGTTATGTTTATGGCATTTGGAGCGCGGAGATAGAGGTCACCGTTAAGCTCGTATATATGCATACACCACTTCTTCATGCATTGTAGTGTTGTGAATTCACCCATTCTTGTTATTTTAGCACACTGATCTGCGGCTGCGCCGTACACCAACATACGAAGAGTGCCAGTCATCTTTTGCTGTGGAAGAAGTCCAACCAATCCGGTGGCGTCAGCTCTTTGGTGCCTTAATTGGTCGTGGTTCAAAAATCTGTCATTATACGGTTGAATAAATTCGTACTCATTTGGTACCTTCGATGAAAGGCTTGTTCGTTGAAGACAGGGGGTTCGATGAAGTAATCCTCCATCAGATTATGTCCCCTTGACTCCCTCATTCTTTCTTCATTTGGTCGGCGGCGAGGTGGTTCATCATCGAACATTGCGTCGACCACGACCACGACCGCTTTAGTGATGAAAGCATTAGCAATTTCGGCATTTTGCCGACGTTGCTGTCTCCTCCTCCGGAAAATATTCTCAAAACTAAAAGGATTGATCTTATCGAAATGTAGAATATATGGTTGAAAACGGTGTGAGTGAACGATGAGCACCAATCGACAAATTTATTGCCGACTGTAGATATTCTGATCAGATAAGATGAAGACACGTGTCGGCTTTCAATTGGTCGGAAATCTCTCCGGGAATCATATAAAAATTATTACGACGATAACGATACGTGGACATGACACGTGTTGCCTCATGATTGGTTGAAAATCTTATCTGAAATTTTGTACAATTATTTACCCGATAACGTTTTGTCGGTGTGACACGTGTCAACTCGCCATTCGTCAGAAATCTTATTCAATTATTCATACGACAACGACACGTGTCATTTATGGATTGGTTGAAAATGATTCAAAAAAAAATTTAATAAAAAATTAATTTATGAACAGTAATAGGACGTGCTATTTTTTTGCACCGCTACGTGAAAAACAGAAACTGCACCTCCTATTCGATGAACAGTGACTGCTCCACCTCAAATAGTATCTGCTCCTCCTCAAATAGCACGAGCAATCGCAAAATACCGGTGTGGGTGCTTTAATGAATGAATGATGAGAATGTGTGAGATTGAAATTTGATGATTATTAGTATATTATTTTTGTTAGCCAGCAAAAATAGTGTATATTCCACGTGTTTTTTTTATTAACTTTTGACGATATATCATTGACCATATTTGAATGAGAAAGATCTCAGGAGCAGGTTGTGGTCTCAAAGCTTATTTGTGAGGGAAACGGCAACCACGTCGAGGTCGCTCTGCATGTGAAGCTTGTTGCGGGCGATTGACGAGTCTTTGCATTAGTCAGCGAGCGTCTTGAGGCGTTGGAGAGCAGAGAGTAGGTCGGGGAGGTGGGTTATTAGAAGAGAGTACTTGCCAAATGAGGGGGTTGGAGATGTCGACGCAAAAAGGTGTGAAAGAAGGCATATTTGGAGCACAGGGAATACCAACGGTCGACGATGGATTAGACGGTAAGAGAGGTACGAAGAAGAATAACGTGGTAAGTGGTTGATGAGACATCTTGTTGTTCCAATTACAACAACATAATGATAAATAATGGATGACACATTTATTGTGGTACATACATGAAATTTGTAATGATAGGAGATTCTCAACAAAGTAGTATATCAATTAATTGCTTAAATTATAAGCACATTACACTCTTTTCTCTTGGATGAATGTTGTTCTTGTAAATAAATCAAAACTCAGCAGATAATTAAGATTACAATTGAACTATTTTTTTATAAAGAAAAAAAAATGTTTGACTCCAAAATCTCTCTGACAAGGAGCGCGTAGAGAGCCTCTTACAAACTGTCTCTTTTACTGATTTCGGATAGTATAACCGCAGGTGTCAGTTTATCCTGTTTGTGCTTCGTGTGCTGATGTGCCACCGTCTCTCAACGAAATATGGAATGTAAGGTGCCTGACTTCTTGATTTAAGCGATTAAGGCGGGGGGAGCACCAACCCTGCTTGAATGTGTCCTTCTCGCCTAGTAAACTAGAACTTTGAGATTTTTGCGTCTCTAACAGAGCCACAGAAATCGATACCTCACACTACCCTTTACGAGTGCAAAGCAGAGCAACTTCTTTGACAATGTGTTGAGAATACTGCTTCCTTGGATATCTGAACTCTCACTCGATATGTGATAAACCCTTCAATCTTCCAGTTGCGTTGCTTTCTTTGATCGCGGTACTCTCACTCGATTGGTGACAAACACTTTGATCGTCTGGTTGCAGGATAAATCTCTTGACGAGATGTATTTGTGTGTTTGCGTATAGCAAAGCTTTGTATTTGGTCGGGGACCCTTTCTCTATCACTCTCGCTCTCCTTATATAATGCTCAGTAGTCGTTCCTCAATTCACTTGTACGTCTTCAACTCTTTGAATCTCAATACAACTCTAAATGCTTACCAACACACGGGTCTTATCTTTATATAGTTTCAATGTTATCACAATTCCTTTCATGAAGGAAACCTAACCGAAGCAGGAAATGTTCGATAAACATTAAGCCACATAGATCAACTTATCTGAACTTACAGTCCTAAACCTATATGAAAACGGACTATATTATAATACTTGGCCGCTTGCCAAGCTTTAACTTAATCGGGCCGCTCGCCAAGATTTCAACTTACTTGGGCCGCTCGTCAAGACTTCAGCCTTCGAAATCTAATATAAAATATTTATTTCAGATCCAAACAAAAACAATGAGAACTCACATTATACCAATTCAAATGTTGATAGATTTTTGTGCATGTAAGAGCTAGATTTTATTTTTCCATACAGCATGTAAAAACTAGACCATAGTTTTCAAAAGGATATAAAAAAAATTGGCAAATCTGAGATTCTTATGGAATAGAAGGGCCACAATACAGTGGCACTGCAGGAATTTGGTGAACCAACCAGGGCAAAGTTCTAACGTCCCAGCTATATGTATGACCACCGCTCGCTGCACAATGTCCCAAGTCCCAACCTCACATTTCTTTCACAAGATTGAGCCTCGGGCACATTTGAAACTCAAAAATCAAAAGCACCACCACCGAAGTCTCAAATTCTCACAAGAAGAATGTCTCTTGTGACAGCCGACTTGAGAGCCAAGGCCGATGAGGTCTACCAGGGCGATGCCATGTGCCAGGAGAAATCCAAGTTCCTGCTGACAGAGATGGGACTCCCCAATGGTCTTTTGCCCTTGAAGGACATGGAGGAATGTGGCTACATCAAAGAGACTGGCTTTGTGTGGCTCAAGCAGAAGAAGAGTCTAACCCACAAGTTTGACAAAGTTGGGAAGCTGTCCTCTTACGGAACTGAGATCACTGCCACAATTAAGAAGGGCAAGATCAAGAAGCTGACTGGAGTCAAGACCAAGGAGCTTTTGGTTTGGGTTACAATCAGTGACATCTTTGTGGATGACCCTCCAACTGGTAAGATCACCTTCAAGGCTCCTTCTGGTCTATTCAGGACATTTCCCACCTCCGCTTTCGAGCTCGATGGACCTGCTGCCCCAACCAAGGAGGATGCCAAGGACAACAAAGAGGAGGTCAAGGAGGTCAAGGGAGTTGTGGAGGTCTAGGCCAATTGCCTCTGTTTTGAGATTTCAAAGATAAAGATGAAGAGTAATAATACTGCTGCAAACTTGCAAAGACAAGGCCTTTGGCTTTGTCTGTTTAGGGTTAAGGCCTTGTCTGGTTTAGGGTTATCTTGATTTATGTATGCGGTCTGTTATTTTGTTTTTCAGTTCATATTATGAAATAAAACTTAGAGTTTCATAAACAGGTTCTTTGTTGTGAAGGAAAGACGAGATAAATTACATGTCTTTATCTTGGTTTGGTCACTTTGGAGCAAAGAGTATTGGTTTTTGAATCGGTCTGTCTTCGTCATTCACGTTCCTTACATGAGTTGGGGCAGTTAAAGCTAGCTTCATGTTCTTTGCCCAAAAACTGATTACGAAAAATGTGCTTCCTTCTTCCGTTTATTTGTCGGTTTCATTTCCGTTTCACTTTTCAGTTAAAACTTCAAAGGAAGTTCTATGCTAAATTCACACTGTGACCAAAAGTAGCTACCGACTAGAACAATTAAGGCCTCGTTTGGCTTCAAAGTGTTTATTTTCTCTGTTCTTTCCCATGAGAAGGGAAACAAAATGTTTCCATCAAGTTTAACCGAAGGAAAATAATCATAAAGAAGAAGAAAAAAATAGTATTTAACCTAGATGAATGTTAAAGAAGAAGGGGAAACAAAATCCCAAAGGGGGAAGAGGGAAACATTCTCACCCCCCATCTTTCTTTTCCCCTTCTTTCCTGCCAACCAAACATGGCCTAAGAGTTGTATCTAGTTCGGGTCCCCATTAAAACCGGAAGTAATAGCTAACAAACATGAAATGGAAAGCTCTCTCAAGCATAAGTTGTTATGCAATCTAAGGTTTTTGGACCACAACTAGCAGGCACACAAGGATAGAGGATAGTGAAGGATGCTAACTGTACTCCCAGTGGATAGGTTATGCAATTCGAGTATGAACTTCATGAGATGTGGGAAGGAACCCACTAGCCAGATTAAAATGTGATTAAACATTCAAGGGGCATTCATGTAGCAAATACAAACTTACATTACAAATCAATATTATCATCCCGAAACCTAAAGACTAAAGAGGCCAAAGCTGAAGCAATTCTTCCTACTGACTCCAATACCTGGTAAAAGTAAATTACAAATCTGGCCATGCATGGTTTCACAGGTAGAGGTTGCTTGATAGAAGGCTCTTTCAGGCAAAATGATGATGATATAAGATAATAACTAGGTCTAAATGATGCCCCCAAGTACCTTACAGCATTCCTATGCCCCCAAGAGTGCATAATCACCCAAATATTAAAACTCCAAACAAAATGTCCTTTGAAACAAAGATATAATTGGCTGTGAAATTTACTATTATTTATCGGCATTTGACACTAGCGCAAATTCACAATATTCAACATATTATTCTTGAGCACTTGACTTGAAATCCCAAGGGACAGACATGGTTGAGTAGTTTTCAGCAGGCAGATGGAATTGATTCAGCTCCAACTTTCATTCCACTTGTGATTTTTAACTGTCCTATACCTTTCCTATACTTTTCCATTTATGATGTCTCCTGACTAGAGCTCTTATGATACTGTTTTCACCTAATAACAGAAATCATAACTTGATGAGAGCAATTCAACTACTGTTAGCCACACACAGTTACTCTCCCATGAGGGCCACGTCCAGACCGAAATCCGGATAGTGCCGTTCACCAAATCTGGGAATGGCAAGGCCATTTGTTCTTCTCCCAAAATAGTCTGATGCTAACTACATTTTTTAGCAGATGCTATAGACCTCAGTTCTTCCGCCAAATGCTTCCCCAAGTCCAAAACATGATATCAGACTCGTGCACAATAATTGAGGGAAAAACTAATTTAATTTATCATCATCTATTGTTGATTCCACAAGAATGAAGGAAATGCAAGAGTATTTGAAGGGGTTTCTAATATCATATCATCCCTACAGTTTAGAAAACAATCGATAGTTTCACTCGACATCCGAGGATTCAGTTTTTGAGAGAACTTGTCATTGAACACTCGAGCAAAGTATTAGATATAAGTCAATTCAAGTGGTTGAGATGAGTGTCATACCAGGGATGGGATAACCCATTTTCCATCAATCCAATCCTGATGAAGCCTCAGATCAGAGTGTTGATATTCAAGTTCCTCGCACGTTTCTCTGAAATAGACTATGTACCTTGAACCTCTTAAAACTTTAGAAACCACACCAACCCACCAGCCATCATTGTGCAAAGCATCAACCTCGTCAAGTTGCTTGAATCGATCAACAACATTTTCGGGTGGATGAGGTCGCAAGTGCAAGACATCCACCTCTTCTCTCAAAAATGCTGAATCATCCTCTGTCCTCAAATCCTTGTACTCAATGAGGAACTTGTCTTTTCCTACAGATTTCACAACAGTTGCAGCAAACCAAGCACCATGAAATCCTTCTTCATCACTGCTAACCTCCACAAGTGCTCCCTCATTGAAGATTTGATCGGTGCCGATCAGTGAATCAATTACAGTTGGATCAGTCTGCAAGTTAGACATCTGAGATCGTGAAAAGTGCAACCAAAAACACTAAAAAGAAAGATCACCAGAATCTTACCAAGATGGCAAGTACTAAAAAGAAAACTATGTGCTGCCAGAACAAGCAACATCAGCAAACTAAGATAATGAAAAATCTTATGAAGTTTTTGTCTTTGAGTACTTGCCAGCTTGGTAAGATTCTTTCTATGGACATAAGAGACTTCACAATCTTCTAACTATCATTACCTTTATCTTCTTTTCTCTGACAGTAACTCATCAGAAATCAACTCTTAAAAATCTACATATTTCTTTAGCAGTGAAATGTCTCAACAAACCACACCAGATCACTTAGAGAGCTATATGGGTACTCTCCCTTTTTAAACTCTAAGAACGTCTAGGCAAAGAGTCTCAATCAATTTTCCGGCGATCAAAATACATAGGACTCTCGTCAGAATGCAAGAAGTTAAATTGTACTCAAAGTAAAGCTGAAGAGCATAGAACTTTATAAAGGAAAGGTTAAGACTTTTCTCACCTCTCCAGCTTCTTTAGTCACCTCCGTGCGCGGCGGAGGCCTTGAGCATTTCCTCAAGTTTGAGCCTTTGGGTTTTCGAGGCATTTCTCTTGAGGGTTTTTCGATTTAGGGATTTTTACTACTGAGAAGTGAGAAGTGAGTAAGTATGTACTTTTTTTGTTGTTGTAAGAATTGAAATTGCATGCAACTGAAATATAGTTATCTATTATAGTTAACTACAATTCAATAAATCAATAAATGTAAGAAACTTATTCCTAATTAAATATACACAACCCTGAATATATCTCTTAAGAATAAAATATATGTATCCGACAAATTGCATCACTTCCTCAATTAAACAGCCTTGCTATGATTAATCTTCATCGATAGTGCACATTAAAGCAAAAATATCACTTCCTAAATGTCTCCAAACTTGCAGAAGTAGAATTGTAGAGAGATGTAAACAAGCAAGGGGACGTGGAAGAGTCAATGTTGCATAGGCTTGACCGTTTGAATGCAATGTGGGACTAGCAAGCAGTGGATGTGGTTGATAATCTCATGTTAAAGTCAACAAGCCATGACATCAATCAAATCATCACAGACACTTCCGGTGAAGAAGTCTCTTCACATCATGTACGAACCCGGCCATAATGTCACGAGCTTACTTTTCTGCTAGCACTCGTGCGGCCTTAGCACTCCCCTTATGCTAAGTCAGCCTAAATGTCGCCAACGCTTGGCTAGAGCAACCGAAAGATCGAAGGGAGAAGAGTTTTGCAAGTAAGAAACTTGTATTGCTAAAAGAAAGCTTTACAAGAGTTTGACAACTTGCTACTAGAGTTCCTTTCTCTAGTCTCTCTAATCTACCAATCTCATCTACCAATCTATCTCAAATGGGAGGGGAGGTTCCCTATTTATAGTCTCCACCTCCAAGCCTATGTGTTTCTAGACTAATCTAGCACATATACAAATGAGGGAGTTCTAGACCTTTCTAGACAACTCCAAGATGTCCCTTGACGATTCTAGAGGTCTCCGGAGTGACCTTGACCCATAAGCCTCTCTAAGGTTCTAGAGAGTTCAAGACCTCTCTTGATGCTTCCCGAGTCTTCCGGAGACTTCCGCAACCTTCCGCAACCTTCTAAGGCCTTCCACGGCCTTCCGGAACCTTCCGTAGTGTTCCGGGTGCCTCCGTACCATTCCGGACCCTTCCGGATGCTACCACACTGTTCCGGACCCCTCCGGAACTAACCCCGCTGTTCCGGACCTTTCCGGAACTGTCTCTGCTGTTCCGCAGCCTTCTAGCACCTTCTAGCACCTTCCAGGCCCTCCTGGGTGCTTCTGGCAGCCCCCGGGTGCCTCTGGCAGCCCCCGGGTGCCTCTGGCAGCCACCCGGGTGGCACCCTGCTGCCTTCTGTCGCATCGGACAGCCCCCTGGCTGCTTTGGGCAGCCCCCGTATGTGTCTGGCAGCCCCCTCTGGGTGCCTCTAGCTGTCCACGGATGCTTCTAGGGTGCTCCAACCCTGTCCTTGAGCCATGCTTCCCTCGCGAATGCTCAAGGCAACCTTTGGAATGTTGGCGGGGCGTGACATTCTCCCCCACCCAATCTCGCGATGCCCTCATCGCGGCTTCCCCATTGTAGCGTTGGATCTCGTCCTTGAATCGCCACAAAACGTCCTCGGACTCCCAGCTGGCTTTCGTGTCGGGCAGACCTCTCCACTTGATAAGGTACTCCTTGTGGCTTCGCCTCCCCAGGCGATAAGTGACTCTATCCGCGAGCACTTTTTCCACGACCTTCGTTATCACCCGATGTGTAGCCTCCCTAGCTGGCTCCTTCACGAGTTGTAATGCCGATAACACCTTCGCGCCTTGCTTGGTGACCTTGGTTGGCACTACACAAACCCTGTCGCCGTCCATGATGAACATGCTTTTGGCGAACGGTATCGGAATCGCCTTGACCCGATCATGGAACTCCATCCCCAAGACAACTTTGTAGTCATCCATGGGCACTATCGAGAAGTCTAATTTCCCATGCCAAGCCCCCATGCTTGTCTTGACTCCTCGAACTCTCCCTAGAGTTGGCTGAGCTGGTGAATTGATCGCCTTCATGAAGTGTCCTCCATCGTTGCCCTTAAGTCCTAACCTTTGGGCCTCCTCAATGGAAATGAAGTTGTGGGATGCACCTGTGTCGATCATCGCCACCGTTGGCTTTCCCTTTATAGTGATGTCGACAAAGTGTAAGCCTTTACCTTCATCCGTAGGAGTGAATTCGATCGCATTCAGCAGCTGTATAGCCCCCATACGTGCATCCTCGTGGCCACCCTTGGCCTCCATCTCACTTTGACGAGTCCCTAGAATTGCGTTCAACGCGTTCTTCTTTGGGCAGTCCCTCGCCCAATGAGGACCGTCGCAAAGGAAACACCGGTTGTCATTGAGCTTCCCCAAGCTCCTCGTGTCCCTTTGTTTGCCCTTGTCCACTCTCCGTCCCGAGTGATTGTTTTGCCGGAACTCATCCCTGCGAGGACTTCCGTTCCTCTCACGTAGGCCTCTGTCTCCCCCACCCTTGACATGAATACTCTCTTTTTCCCTCGGCTGGCTGCTAGTCTCCTCTCGACTAGTGTAGTCGATTAGGCTTTCGGCCATAGCTATGGCGGTAGCAAGGTCTTGCACCCTACGTCGCCTTAACTCGGCCTTGGCCCATGCTTGGAGACCATCCATGAAATTAAAGAGAGCATCCTTGTCGGTCATATCGGGGATCTCAAGCACTAGATTGGTGAAATCCTTGACATACTCACCAATCGACCCCGAGTGCTTGAGCCTTCGCAATCGAGCTCTTGCCTCGTCCTCGGCATTCTCGGGATAGAATTGCCTCTTAAGATCCTTCTTAAATTCATCAAAGGTAGAGATGGTGCACGTACCTTTTTCAATGTCTCCTCGCCTTCGCCTCCACCACAACATGGCTGTGTCGGTGAGGTAGAGAGCCGCTGCCCGAATCTTGGCATCCTCCTCGTTGATGCCTACGGCTCCAAAGTATTGATCTAGCCCCCATAAGAAGTTGTCCACTTCACGAGCGTTGCGCGAACCTCCGAAACTATTTGGCTTTGGCACCTCCACGTGCCTAGCCTCCCCCATACCACTGGTGCTTGTCCCCGTCGATGCCAATGCGCGCTTGCATAGGGTCAAGTCCCCATGCATCTCCTCCATGCGTGCAAGCGTACTATTCGACTCCTTCTCGTGGACTTGACGCATCCTTGCGAGTTCCCCCATGAACTCCTCGCGAATCTTCCCCATCTCGCCACGCAAGGTCTCCTCCAATTGGACTAGCATCCCCTTGATCGCAGTGTGGATGGCGATATCCTCCGCCTCTAAGCCCTCCACTTGTTGGCTTAGGTCCTCCACCTGGGCCCCCATGCCACTCACGGCCTCCTCCACCTGAGCTAGGCGTGAGTCGAGAGAAGAAATCATGTCCCTTGTAGACCTCTTTGGGTTGGCAAGCTCTTCGCGAACTCCCTCTTGCGTCACCACATCGGAAGGGCTGGACCCCGACGCACCTTTGGTAATGTCAAGCGATGCACCTTTGCTCGCTGTTTGCTTCACCATCTTTGAATGAGGCTCCGAAGGAACTTCGGCTCTGATACCAACTTCCACAGGTATCGACAAGCTCTGATACCAACTGTCACGAGCTTACTTTTCTGCTAGCACTCGTGCGGCCTTAGCACTCCCCTTATGCTAAGTCAGCCTAAATGTCGCCAACGCTTGGCTAGAGCAACCGAAAGATCGAAGGGAGAAGAGTTTTGCAAGTAAGAAACTTGTATTGCTAAAAGAAAGCTTTACAAGAGTTTGACAACTTGCTACTAGAGTTCCTTTCTCTAGTCTCTCTAATCTACCAATCTCATCTACCAATCTATCTCAAATGGGAGGGGAGGTTCCCTATTTATAGTCTCCACCTCCAAGCCTATGTGTTTCTAGACTAATCTAGCACATATACAAATGAGGGAGTTCTAGACCTTTCTAGACAACTCCAAGATGTCCCTTGACGATTCTAGAGGTCTCCGGAGTGACCTTGACCCATAAGCCTCTCTAAGGTTCTAGAGAGTTCAAGACCTCTCTTGATGCTTCCCGAGTCTTCCGGAGACTTCCGCAACCTTCCGCAACCTTCTAAGGCCTTCCACGGCCTTCCGGAACCTTCCGTAGTGTTCCGGGTGCCTCCGTACCATTCCGGACCCTTCCGGATGCTACCACACTGTTCCGGACCCCTCCGGAACTAACCCCGCTGTTCCGGACCTTTCCGGAACTGTCTCTGCTGTTCCGCAGCCTTCTAGCACCTTCTAGCACCTTCCAGGCCCTCCTGGGTGCTTCTGGCAGCCCCCGGGTGCCTCTGGCAGCCCCCGGGTGCCTCTGGCAGCCACCCGGGTGGCACCCTGCTGCCTTCTGTCGCATCGGACAGCCCCCTGGCTGCTTTGGGCAGCCCCCGTATGTGTCTGGCAGCCCCCTCTGGGTGCCTCTAGCTGTCCACGGATGCTTCTAGGGTGCTCCAACCCTGTCCTTGAGCCATGCTTCCCTCGCGAATGCTCAAGGCAACCTTTGGAATGTTGGCGGGGCGTGACAATAAGCTCTAGTTCTTGGGTCATAGACTCACAGCACCAGAAGGACGCAGACATATAGATAGAGACCGCTTTGAATTTCCATCTTGATAATTGAAATATTTTGACAGTAAGAGTCAGAGAACTTAACAATTTCTCCAAAGCATCATCGTCTTCTTTCGCATATTTCTCATCAGCTGTACACCATATTGAGATCCCTTAATCTCCTTGAGCACCACAAGTTCACAACTCTGAAATCTTCAATAGACAGAAATGAGAGCATAAATTTCTGTCTTCTGCAAGTCTGCAACCTCAGAACCTTTCCTAGGCTTCCATTTTATGTAGATGTCTCACAACTTCAAGACCCCAGAGAGACCCTAATTGCGCACTATGAGCTTGAGCCCAAGTTTAGGTTATGAAAAGCTGAATTGGCATATGTCATTGGGGGAAACACCAATAGCTTGAAAACAGTAATCATAAATCATGTACTATAAATTTGTACAAGAGCAGCATTAGCAAGGACTGAGACCGTAAAGCTTGAACTACTTGTTAACGCCTTCATTTACAAGTTACAACGAGATGGTAGTGGACATATGAAGAATGATTCTGAGGCCTTATCATGTAACGACAATCGTGAACATAATGAAGGCATTGAGTTGAGGTAGAAAGAGCAGCTTCGTCCACCACAAATTTTTGTGATCCAAAGTATATATACAGGTATGTATAGTTGCTTTCCGAATCAAACGTGGCAAAACCAGCAGCAAAGTGAGCATACACAATCGTCATCAAATCAAAGAACATAATTGCACCAACAAAGCTTTTAAGAAAATTCCTTAGCAATGATATTTAGCTTTTGCTACGGTGTTTTTGAACTGGTCTAGTATTACATTGGAGT
Organism: Geum urbanum; assembly: GCA_946800695.1. Lineage (NCBI taxonomy): Eukaryota > Viridiplantae > Streptophyta > Magnoliopsida > Rosales > Rosaceae > Geum > Geum urbanum. The sequence goes on along the minus strand of OX327000.1, from coordinate 74,773,607 downwards.
CAAATAATAACTCTGTAAGCATCACCTACTACCACCGCACACACATTGCATATTGTCCTTGTGTCAATGAGTAGCATATTGAGGTTACCAGTACCCACGAAGCGAATGAGCTCTAAAGCTTTGGAAGTGTCACCTTTAACACATTGGGAGCCCTTGCATACTAGAAGACACCCAATTCCAATCAAATTAGTTTGAAAGGTTTGAAGTTGTTCCTGATACTATTCCTTGAATTTGATGTAGGTTTTGTCACCAAATGGAAGATGACAATTGACTGTAAGAATTGGCCACAGGCTTGGGCGGAGATGACGCCTGAGTGCTAGTAGACACCGATAGAGGAAAGATTAAGAACTCTTACATGGGCAATCAAGAATCAAGAATCAGTGAGGTGAGGTGAGGTTGATTGATTAAAGCAGAAAAAGGAAGAATACGTGCGCTGTTCTCCGGAAGATATGACTCGATCAATAACAGTACACTGGGAACATAAGCCTTTGAGCCACTTTACATTAAAATTGGCAGTTAACTCAACTTATCCCTTTGTAAATTGTAACCGCTTGTGAATTGTCTCCGCCGTGGGGCTTGTGGAAAACAACACCGGAGAAGAGAAGCGGAAAGACCAACACTTTAAGGAGATTCGCAGTGTAATTCAATGATAGAGACGGCCAAACTGCCGTAATGCTTACAAGGTGGAATTGGATTCATATCAATGAAAATCACGTCCAATCATAAAATTTCCTCTGGACGGTAGACACAAGTACGTTGAGCCTGAAATGGGTTGATCTGAATTCAACAGACTCGTCAATCTCGCACCGCTTCAGTAATTGGAAAATGCCGCCGCTGCTAACAACTGGACATTGCGACAGATCTTCAATGGTCTCAAATGAAATCAAAACCTGCTTGCTCCGGCTCATGGTTTGAATTGAAAACCAAAGGACCATAATCCAGCAAAGAGAAACCACTTTTCGTTTTTAGTATCCACCCACTCTTTTTAAGTCTTCACCTTATGTAAAACAAATAAATTTATTAGTGTACCCAATTGATGAAAACTTCAATCACTTGATTGAGTAAATTGGCTGAAAAGAAGTAGAGGAATTCAAGAGTAATCACAAATAATGTGGTCGTTAAGTTTTCAACGGAATTCAAACCGAAAAGAGAAAATTCAGACTGAAAGATCCACTAAAGCAAAAAACGAAACTGCCTGGAGATCCCTTGAGTAACGAAGAGAGAAGGATTCTGACAAAACTGCCTGCAAATCAGGCATATCTCTTCGAAAACGAAGAGAGATACTGATGGAACTTGGATCCATCCTTGTCTTGTTTGGATCCTTGAAACCGATCTACGCCTCATTTGCAGATCCTTGTCTTGTTCGATTGTGCAATTGAATGTGTGTTGGTGAAATGTGGAAATTTGGTTGCTTGGAATGCTTTCATTGCTGCTTGTGTCTCTGGCAGGTTTGAGCGACGAATTTACAGATTTAACTTCACTTACCGTATTAACTTGAACAACTCTCTTCAACCATCTTTTACGCCTAAACCACTGCACTACTTTGCAGCCCAAAATGTATTCATTATGTCAACGTGTCAAGTGATGATAGGTTAGTTTGTGTTGGCGGGAGTAGTGAGGAGCAAGTACCAAAAGTAGGTTGTTCCTTTCAAAGTCTTGACCTTTTCTCAAAGTTTCAAACTTCAAACCTTTTCAAAGTTGAGATCTTTAGTTATGAGCTTGGTTAATATGACCATAAATTTGTCAATTTTAGAGGCCCATTTGCCCAAATGCGGAAATCTCAAGCAGTTTAGCCAAGTACTATCTCAGATGATCCTCACTGGTTTCATTAGAGACACATATGCTGCAAGTAAAGTCCTCAAGTTCTCTACTGAATCTTCTTTCAGTGACATTGATTTGTCCCTCAGAATTTTCAACCAGATTGAGATCCCAAGTGGGTTCATTTGGAACACAATGATGAAGGCTTATATACAAAGAAACAGTCCCCAAGAGGTTTTGAGTCTTTATAAATTGTTGTTGGGTAAGAATGGGAATCGTGACTATTATACATACCCAATTCTGGTCCAAGCTTGTGCTATGAGAGCATCAGAATTTGAAGGCAAACAGATGCATAGTCAGATTTTGAAAGTTGGGTTTTGTACAGATTTGTATGTTCAGAACACATTGATCAATATGTACTCGGTCTGTGAGAATACGAGGGATGCACGCAAAGTGTTTGATGAAATGCCTGTCTTGGATTCGGTAGCGTGGAATTCAATTTTGGCAGGGTATGTTAGGGTGGGGGATGTGAAGCAGGCTAAGTGTATATTTTGTCAAATGCCAGAGAGGAATACAATTGCTTCGAATTCTATGATTGTTTTGTTGGGCAAAAAAGGCTGTGTTGCTGAGGCGCAGCAGTTGTTTAATGAGTTGTCCCAGAAGGACATGGTTTCGTGGAGCGCATTGATTTCTTGTCTTGAGCAGAATGAGATGTATGAGGAGGCTTTGGCTTTGTTTGTGGAAATGTATGCTAATGGAGTAATGGTGGATGAGGTTGTGGTGGTTAGTGTTCTTTCTGCGTGTGCTCACTTGTCAGCTGTCCAGACAGGGAAGTTGATCCATGGGTTGGTTGTGAAAATAGGACTTGAACATTATGTTAATCTTCAGAATGCGTTTATTCACATGTATTCGAGTGGTGGGGAGATAATGGCTGCCCAAAAAATGTTCAATGCAGCCTACAACCTGGATCAGGTGTCTTGGAATTCAATGATATCTGGGTACTTGAAATGTGGATTAGTTGAAAGTGCTAGAAGATTATTTGCTTCCATGCCTGCGAAGGATGTAATTTCTTGGAGTGCAATGATATCAGGCTATGCTCAGCATGATCAGTTTTCAGAAACTTTGGCATTGTTCCAGGAGATGCAGCTTTGTGGAATAAGGCCTGATGAGACCACTTTGGTGAGCGTCATATCGGCCTGCACTCATTTGGCTTCCCTGGACCTGGGGCAGCGGCTTCATGCTTATATAAGGAAAAATGAACTTAAAGTTAATGTCTTCCTGGGGACAACTCTTATTAACATGTACATGAAATGCGGGTGCGTGGAAAATGCGTTGGAGGTTTTCCAAGAAACGGCAGAAAAGGGGGTTTCAACTTGGAATGCTCTTATTCTTGGGTTAGCCATGAATGGGATGGTAGAGAAATCACTTGAAATGTTTTCAGAGATGAAGACATGTGGTGTGGCACCTAATGAGGTAACATTTATGGGAGTTATTGGAGCTTGTCGTCACATGGGCTTAGTTGATGAGGGGCGTCGACATTTTGATTCCATGATGCAGGAACACAAGATAGAACCCAATGTTAAGCATTATGGATGCATGGTTGATCTTCTCGGACGTGCAGGTATGATCAAGGAAGCAGAAGACCTCATTCAAAGTATGCCTATGACACCAGAAGTTGCTACTTGGGGAGCTTTACTAGGGGCCTGTAAGAAACATGGGGACCATGATAGGGGTGAGAGGATAGGAAGAATGCTCATCAAGCTTGATCCTAACCACGATGGGTTCCATGTGCTGCTGTCCAATATAGTTGCCTCAAAAGGTGATTGGCATCGTGTTCAAGAGATTAGGGGAATAATGATGCAACATGGGGTGGTAAAGTCCCCAGGAATTAGTATGATCGAAGCAGATGGTGTAGTTCATGAATTTTTAGCAGGAGACAAGAACCACCCTCGAATGAAAGAGATTGAGGTTATGCTCGATGAAATGGCTCAGAAGTTGAAGAAGGAAGGTTATGCACCTGCTACAAATGAGGTGTCCTTTGACATTGATGAAGAAGAGAAGGAAACTGCTCTTTTCAGACACAGTGAGAAGCTAGCGATTGCCTTTGGGCTTATCGCTATCAGTCCACCATCACCAATACGAATAATTAAGAACTTGCGAATATGTAATGATTGTCACATGGCAGCAAAGATCATCTCAAAAGCTTTTAATCGTGACATTGTGGCGAGGGATCGCCACCGCTTTCACCACTTTAAGCAGGGATCTTGTTCCTGCAATGACTATTGGTAGTAGAGTACTACGATAGTTGGTTAGTACATAATTGACCTTGTGGACGTTCATGTTTACCAACCAACATGAATAGATGATGCTTTTAGCGAGGTTTAGGGAAGCATTGACCTCTACTGAAAGAGAAGGTGAAATGTGAGTTCAGAATCATCAGTAGTGGAGATCTCTCATGGAGTGATGCAGGTGGTACAGAGGTAACAGAAAGTGATAGTTGATTTTTCTCTCGGCTGCAATACAAGTGAAAGACACAGCCACAGAGGTGTTACCTGTTTCTTTGATGATCCTGTGTGAAATCACTGATGGTTAAGTATCATATTGTGCTACATATTGCAATGAAATCACTTCAATGGTTTGATCTTCATGAGCCCGCATTCGGAGGAATCTCTTACTCTACCCATCTACCGAGCTTGATGCAAATTTTGTTTAAGGTTGACATGGGGGTACAATTGATGGTGAGATGACTATGTAGTTAATACTTGTTTAGCTGTTTCTTTGTTGACTCAGTTTCATTGCTGCTGATGTTGATAGCAATTCTGCTCATGTTGCAGGTTTGTGCCGTTTAAGAAGAAGCAATGGACTTATTTGCTTCCTGATGGATGTTCTGTAATGAAGCATTGTCGAAGATCAAAGATTATTAATTCTAATGTCTGCCCTGCGATTTGCATTTTCTGAATATATTGTACACGGTTTTACTTCTATTTGCCATTTCCATGCATCAATGAAATCTGTATAGCTCTGGAGCATAAGTAGTTTATTCTGTTTGAGTTAATCTATCACCACATCAGTTTACAAAAGATACTCGAGTAAAAGCAAGTTCTGTGAGATCTGTATATGAACGAGAATAAGTAAATTGCTTTTCACTCTCGATTGTTGATCTGTTAGCAGCTATCACAATACTTAGTCTCGAGTCGAAAGTAGCTATCTCCCTGCCCTGCCCCTTGCTTGTGTTCCATGCGTGAACTTACTCCCGCAGATCTCTATATTAAAGAGAATAAGTAAATTGTTTTCCACTCTCAATTGTAGATTTGTTAGCACCTATCACAATGGTTAGTCTTGGGTTGAAACGTAGCTATCTCCCTGCCCCTTGCTCATGTTCCATGCGATGAACGTACTCCCAGATGATGAATTCTTCCTATTCATCACTGTTCTGTTCTTTCTACTGGCTCTAAATAGACAAAATTGACTCTGATTGCATGGAAGGCTCGCGACACTGAGCTCATTATCTTTGCTATGTTGTCAGCGTATGGTGTCTGTTTACAACAATCAAATGATGTACCACAATATCCTCCTGTTTGTCTCAACATCAGTTCATTCACTTCAGCTTCTGTGCAATTTTTATCCTCTTGGTCATGTATATTACCCCATTTTATATGAGAACTTGATCCAACAACAATACTATAAACCTCGATTCCTTACTTCTATCCAACTCTGTCCTGCCTCTTTCTTATTCCACATACCTCTCATCAACATTCTTATATCAGCAAATTCCCCCCATTGACCTTCAGCGGCATAAAAATTTGACAGCATTAGGTACGTTTTTGCCTTCTTTGGCCTCAAATCTAATATCTTCTGGGCAGCTAATTTGCTTAAATGTGGAAGCTTATATGCTCTACAAGCTCCGAGTATTGCACCCCAAACAGAGGCATCAGGCTTAAATGGCATACTCTCTACTAACTCATAAGCTTCCTCAATCCTCCCAGCACGACACAGCAAATCCACCACACAAGCATATACGCCTTTATCTGGAGTAACTTTGTAGTCAAATATCATTGATTTGAAATACCTCAAGCCCTCATCGACAAGTCCAGCATGGCTGCAAGCACTCAGAACTGCCATAAACACTATTCGATCTGGCCTGATACCTGACTTCACCATCTCATCAAATAATTCAACAGCCTCTTTACCATATCCATGATCCCCATATCCGAGCATCATGGAAGTCCAGGAGACTAAATTTCTAGTAGACATTTCACTAAATATTTTGTGCGAGTCAGTAATGCTCCCACACTTGGCATACATGTCAATAAGTGCATTCCCTAATTCCAAATTGTTATTAAAGCCTCTGCGGATGATTCCACCATGAACTTGTTCACCACAGTTCAAAACTGCTAAGTTAGCACAGGCTGCTGTAACACTGGTTAATGTAAAGGAACTCGGACTAAACCCTTCGGATTCCATACGTGAAAACATACGCAGGGACTCTCTAGGATCCATTTTTTCATATCCAGAAATTAAGGCGTTCCAGGTGATCAAATCTTTTTGACTCATTTCATCAAAGTATTGGTTCGCCTCTATTAAGAACCCAAACCTGCAGTACATATCAAGGATGGAATTCATGACCGGAAGACTGGACTCAAACCCATACTTAATCACTGCTGAATGTATTTGCTTGCCACAAGCATGCAAGCCACTTGAGGCACATGCTCTAATCGCGATCGACAGACTAAACGGATTCAGTTCCACTTGATCCTGTTTTGCCAATAGTCATGTAAGCATCTCGTAAAATGTACATTACTCGTAAAAACCAATTCGTGTAGCAAAATGCAAGAATGAGGTCCAGCCACTTACCAGCAACATTTCGCGAAAAGCTTGAAGCCCGCCATAGCCATCACCTCTGTGAGTGTAGCCAGCAATCAAAGTAGTCCAAGTCACATCATTCTTCTCATGAAGCTCATCAAAAACCTTGCATGCATCGTCCATATTAACACCACAAGTAGCATACACATCCATTAGTGCATTCTCAACATACATAGAGCCCTTCATGCCAAACTTCAGAGTCAACCCATGAACCATTGCACCACACGACAGAGCTTTCATGGCTTTACAAGCCTTGAGCACACTCGAAAAAGTAAACGCATTAGGCTCCATTGCATCCCTGACCATCTCACAGAACATACCCCAAGCGAGGCTGTGGTGACTGCAGGAAGAGTAGCCAGCAATCATAGCAGTCCAAGCAACAACGTCTCTCTCAGACATTTCATCGAACACCTTGCGTGCTTCTTTGATTGAGCCGTTTTCGAAGTAAGACCTGATTAAGTCTGTGGCTAAGTGTTTTGGGCCCTTGGATGAAAATGGTGGGTTTGATTGGACGGTGGATTCGTGGGCGGAATGGAGTGAGTTTCTGATGCTGAGTGGTAATATGGGGTTGAAGTAGGATCTTGATAGTAGTTTTCTTGTGCTCATGTCTATACATGGTCAATGCTTTGAAGGGTCCATGTCGTATGGTTTCCTTGTTGCAAGCTATATATAGAGTTGTTCGCCCTATGTCGACGAACAATTGGAGGGAGTATGTATAAGGGGCCAATGCTACTATTCCACATTTCTATGAGAGCCGAACCCACACTAGTCTCCGAGCCCATCTTCATTATGTCAGGATTGTTAGCCCATCTTCTTAGGTTAATACGTAATCTCATAAATTTTTGATCAAGAATATTTTTTTAAAATTTTCTTTAGAAAGTCTATCAAATCCATTAGGAAAATGTGACAGTAATACAGAACTTCACCGGATTACTCGACCCGATAAACAGAAGTCCTAAATCATCACTATACTAGAATACAATGTGAAACACAAAATCTTAGATAAACAAACCAAAGTAGCACGAATAACTATTAAAAAATCAAGTTGAATCACTCCTTAATGAGCTAGGCACATTCTCTATTGAGCTACGTTGCGTCTAGCTCATCAACATCCATAACTACCAGCAGAAGGATAGGTCTCTCATTCGGCGACTTTCTCTTGTGTGCTATCGGAGGTAGGAGTAGCTTGGACCTACGCTTCTTATTTTCTGGGCGACGACCAACGCCCCATGTCCAGTTGACTGGCCAGGAGAGCCCACAGAACATCCCAGCAAGCAGCATTCCCCCACCATACCTTTTGCTTGCCCTATAGGTGGGGGCGATGCTTCCATCATCTCCAGCTTTCCTACTGCTGGCTCCACAAGTCTAGTTGCGCCCTCAAACGGCGTAACCTACTATCCAGAAGTGCAAGCTGACAGAATAGTAATTAACGCATGCAGGTGTCTGAGATACAACTGCAGGAAACATGACAAATGAACTTGATGTATCCAATGTAGCCACAAGACCTTGCACATGTGGACCAGTTGGTCTTAAGACTGGTAAGTGATCATGTTATTCTACCTGCAAAATAGCAACATCATTAGAGAGGTTGCCCTCGTAAAGAGAGTTACTCTACATGCTTTCCACATGTTCCATGTGGACTTCCCGAGGTGCCCCAGTAATTTTCTCCACTTGTATTAAGGGCATCTCCAATAGGAGATACTAAACCCTATAATTTTGGGATACCAAAAAAAATTGGGCTCCAATGGTAGTTTTGTGAAGTCCTAAACCCTATATTTATAAGACTTGGTCTCATCCCAAGTCTTATTTTGAGACTCCATATGAGACTTGGTCTTATAATTTTGGGTTGGGGCCACTTGGTAGAGGGGAGAGAAATTAGAGGGATAAGACCCCATTATAAGACCCTTACCATTGGAGATGGTTGAAGTGTTATATGAATAGTGTCTAAATAAGGTCTCAAAATAGGTATAAGACCTCATTATAAGACTTCATGATTGGAGATGCCCTAAGGTTGTAACCTTAACTACACCGTCTCCCTATGCTAGAGGCGACGTCTTTGGAGAAACCTCTATCTGATAGCCACTTACCGGTTGCGCCGAGCTGTAACGGACTAACGGTGCACTACCGTAAACAAATCCATCATAGGGCTAGAAGAAATCCCTTCCCTTCCCCGTCTTAAAACACACGCACCTGAGACTCACTCCACCAGTCTTACCCAACACGCCACCCTCATCCACTCGCACCCCATTGGAGCCTCCACCGCCACCACTCCTAATCATCCACACTCCTGAAGAACCATTGTTATCAAATCCCCACGGTTCCCTAGGCACCCTCTTCACTGGCCCAACCTCCCACCGCAAGCTAGAAGCTGCCACCATCACCGACTTCCTAGTCCCTACAATCAACCCTGAGCCCGAGTTTCTCCGATCCTCCGCACTTGGCGGTTCCAACACCGCCACCAGCCTCAAACGCCCCACTGCCCCATGCTTGAACGCACCATAATCTCCACAAACCATTTAATCTTATCATAAATTAGGAACACCTCCACTGAATTAGTACTAGTAAGGTTAAAGGTAGTTCTTACCACTAAAGAGCGTCGAAAGTCGAGATCGATCTAGAGCTTCATCTCCAACATATACAGAAGCATATGACTATCGTAATCTTGGTAACCTCCGATAATGCTGTTGTGATAACCCGAACTTAATTTTACTATTTGAAGAAAGTTAGTCGTGGGTGGTAAATAACTTCTACCAATAAATAACTTTTACCAGTTACTATACGATTGAAGTCTCGCAAAGCTTCCTTGGCGAAATTCGTAGAGTTCATTGAGACGAGTCTATGGACAAATAGAACGATGAAATCGAAGATATGACGAAGAAAGTGTTGACATCAGAAGTTTTTTTACCTTTTTACTTTCCAGTAAATTTTCTTATTATAAATAGCAATTTTCCATTTAAGGAAACTTGTAAGTTTCTATTTTTGGGTTGTTCCCTTTCTTTTCTCCCGACTCTCTCTCCCATTTTTTTCGGTTCTCTCTCGCAACACACCATCGCCAGAGATGGAGGAAGGCTGACCGGCCACTAATCGGAGCGACCGAGGTGTTGAGATTTTCCTCTAAACCTCCTCTATCCTTGACCTATAATCCTAGAAGTCATATCTCCCTAGTTTTGCTCGAATTTGGAGAAGAAGTTTCGAAATTATCAAGAATCCTAGAATTTGGGGTTGATTGATTTGGTTTCAATTCGATCAAGGAGACGTAGTGGGCTTTGTATCCCTCTTCCTTGCAAGGATTAAAATATTGGATATCGAAGATATATCGATGGTCTAAAATACAGATATTTCGACGAAAATATCGATCAGTGAAAATTTTGACGAAAATGACAGAAACTGAGAGAAATTCATGAAAAATTGTAATGAAACTTTATGAGGTTCTTATATGATCATAGATATACCTTATATAAGGAAACAAAATATTGATCAAACACTAGCACAAATGAATTTGTGACAATGTCAAATGAATCACTATGATCTGAGTGTTGATTGTTATTAAAATATGTTTTAATAGTCCTAATTTTTTTTCTATGGCTGGAGGTAGCTAGGCCTTTTGTACATTATGTTATATATCATACATCACAAAGTCAAAAATATGAGTACTTTAGAACCACATAGAAAATCTATGAAAGTCAAAATTCACACTACATTCCCCATCTTCCTGTGTAGAATCCTTTGTATACAGTGAAACATATTATTAAATTATTGTTCTCCGATGAAATTCTACATGTATTAATTTACATGCCAAGTATGACTTATTATTAGCGCTCTACTTGTTGTATTTGGGTGAACAACCATTGGATCTTCACATATTTTTTTCATGATCAAAATATATAAAAAAAATGCAATGTATATAAAAACATGTAGTATTTTTACCAAAATGAATCCTAGCATGTTTGTTTAAGACTTTTGGTTCTTACTTTGTGGATTTTAAGAGGTATTTTTACTCATTATATAGAATAAATAATATTAACATTTTGGCTAATTTTGAAAATTTCATTTATTTTGGTAAAATTCGGCATAATATCGAGATACATTGGATATTTCAAAAAATTTCGGCTGAAAAACCTTTATAATCACGGATGTTTTAGGTAAGTTGAAAAAACGATAATATCAACGAAATATTGCCGATAATGTCGATTTTTCATTTCTTACTTCTTTGTGAGTCTCTTCATACCAAGAACATGTCTTAATTCCATCCGAGGGAGAATCGAAGATTTGGGGATTTTTAGGTGGTCTTGACTTTAAAGGTGAATTCGACCATTTCCATGATGAATTGGACTTAGGTGTAGTTGAGAAAGTTAATGTTGTATTGATTTTGGACAGGTTGAGCTATTCGAGTCGCTGGAAATGGATCAGTGCTGCCGCATCGCCATTGCTGGTGGTGGTTTTATACAATTTTGTTCGTATTTATGTAAGAATTACAATGAAGATATTTTCGAATCAATTGGACTTACTTTGATTTTGACTTGAAATTTATCGGAATAATAATACGATTACAGTAGAACTTCTATACAGTCATACTGTTGGGCCGAGCAGAATTTATTCTTATAATGAGGTCATTCCTCAATGAAGGTTTAGTGAAAAATTAGATCACATTTATTGCATAAATATCTACAAAATAATTTTTTTTATATAAAAACTATAAAGCATAAATATGAGTTCAAAGATACCAGCAAGCTCAAATATGTGATATTAACCATGAAGCGTAGATCATCACATCAAATTGCTATAGAAATGTAATTTAATTTTTCTTAAATCAAATTATGTTTTATTATTAGTGATAATTATTACTATATGGAGACACATTTTCTATATATGGGACCAAAAAAATTTATAATTTATTACAATGTGAAGGTTATTCCTAATTATAACTGGTCCCGAGTTAGGACCGAGATTTTTTATCTCTATAAAAAGGTTATTCTTATATAAAGTATTCTTAAATTGAGGTTCTACTGTAGTTTATAAATTTATTAGAATTTCAGAAATCACGTGGTTTGAGAATGCGATGTTCTCGACGGGAATGCTTGTTTGCAAACAAGTTTAGTCATTTGATACGACTTTCGACAAGTAGTTATTAAATAATGTTCGTTGTAACAAGACAACTTGTTTAGTCATCGACTAAGGAGTATTCGGCAATGCTGAAGACGTAAACCCATTACTATGAGTGGAGTTTTGTTTTAAAATCTTATATGCATGCAATCATGATTTAAAAATTTGTTATATTCTTTCAATTCCTGAATCAAATATCTCAGTTCTAAGCAATGTTTTAAAACGCAAACATAGTTTCGTTAGAGCTTCACATACGTGATAGCATCAACGCGAAACGCATAAGTTTTTTGAAAAAAACATTGTATAGAATTGATATGAATAATGCATACCAACAAGAAATGAGGCCAAGAAGTACGAGGGAAAATAGTTGGGAATCCATTAATTTGAAACTTTTGAGAAATATGTGTTGAGTACGTGTTAATTTTGATGACTGCCACATTTTAATTGGGAAATTATTTAATTATAAATAGAATAAATTTTTCCATAGTCTACAACAGTACAACTCCTTATCAAACTCCAAAACTCCCACATTTAGTACTGAGATCTTCTTTCTTATCGTTTCTCTCTCCTTCACTCTCATTCTCTCGACACTTATTCTCCTCCTTTATTGTTTGCATGTTCTTCACTCTTTCACATTTTCGCCAATTCTCCCATCTCTTCTTCTACAGACTATAACCACAACCACTTAACTGTAGCCCATGAGAACCCAAAAGCTCCCAATTTTGATGTTAAAACCTCTCACCATTGTTGCTGTTATGCCCTCTTGTTTTACCCATATCTCACCTCCTTGTTTACCCAAATCTCACCTTTCATTTAGAGAAAATTAAGTTTGGAATCACATCGTGCCTCAAGGTGAGTTATGCGAGACGTTATAAAACATTGGTTTTAAGAGTTCAGTTTGAAAATTAATCCTTGAGTCAGTCACTCAACTTATGATGACAGTTTCAGGAGTTAGATTTAGTGCCAATTACACTATGTTATGTTGTCATTTGAGTTGTGACATGATTTCATTGTCTTGTATTACTCAATCCTACAGTTCAAATTTTGGTCTCTGTGTCAGTTATCCAGTCGTATGTTATAGAAATTTGGTTTTCGTGTCAGACATTCAGTATTATCTTTATTGAAGTTAGCTCAGCCTTGCTTCAAAATTCAGTTCCAGTCACTGTCTATTAGTTTATATTTCCCATTGGAGGTTATTATTATATTAGTTTATATTTATACATACATGTAATGCGTCACTTGGCCTGGCCTCCAAGTGTCTAGTTTGATGCATTGGAACATCAGAAAGTCGATGTAGATCTTGGTATAGATATCAAGGCGCCAACTTCAACAAGAACCTTTTTGGTTCCAAGAATGATGACAATTTTCATACCCTGCTTCGTCTGATAGTTGCACTTATTTTAAGTGTGGATCAACTACGCATATGCACATACAATGTAATGCAAGCAAAGAAATTCAAGGTATCTACAAGAGACTCCAGCAGTATTGGGTACAAGAGGCTACCTTTAATGGAGGAGATGGTGAGATGAAAGAAGACTATGGAGTCGTTCTCATTTAGCAGAAGATAAGAAAGCAAGTCTTGCAACTTCAGATACAAATTAGTCTATGGATTAGACTGTTATTCCTGCTATGTAATCAAGTTTAGCTTTATTTTTGGCTTGGTTTTAGCCATAGTTTGAGACTTATTGTAATCGATTTTTTTTGAATAAGAACAATTTTTGATGTAAGTTTTGATGTTGGCAAAGTAATAAAATTTCTTCCTTTCAGTATTTGAAAGTGTTAAGAATGGTTATACAACTCCATATTACTTAAATGTCAAGCCTCTCTCTCGACATGTCAAGAGACACTTCCTGGTTCGATTTTTGCATATTTCGACACGTCAAATTTTTTGCCTACATTTGTTTTGACCCGTCGAAAGATGGTCCTCGGCTACAAAATGTGTACTATTCGACGTGTCCAAGCTTCATCTCGACGTGTCGAAAATAGCTTATGTCTCCAAAATTCCAAATTCGATCCGTCGATGAAATTTTTTGACATATCGAAAAAGATATCAAAAAATCGATATCGGTTTTAAGTTTTCTTCGACATGTCAAACCAATGGTCTCGACACATCAAAGAGGTTGTCCTGGACATCATTTCCATGATTTTCAACCCGTCGAAAATTATCTTCGACCTGTCGAAAACGGTATCGAAAATTCGAATTTATTTTTGGGTTTATTTCGACCCATCGAGTGCATTTTCTCGACCCGTTGAAAATCTAACCTCGAATTGTTGTTTTTGATGTGTTTTACATGGGTTTTATCAATAAAAAAAGGTTTAGAAAAAATTTCAACTAACCCGAACTTCTGCACCTGATAATCTACATAAGATGTGGTTTTACATCAGTTTTGTCATGCCATGAAACATAATCTACAAGGGTCATTTCAACCGGTCATATGCTGGTTTATATCAGCTTTTGGATGTTATTATGATCAACACTCTAATTGGACCATACTAAGTTTAAAAAACTTTTATGCCAACAGTTTTCAATTGGAACAATATTATGAGAATGGAAAAGAGTTTTGTATGCAATCTCTATAGAATGTTGCCAACGACGCAATCTGGAGAGGTTTATGAGGATTTGTAGTGGTTTATATTTTACTACGGGTTGGATCATTGAATTCAATCAATGCAGTCATTTATATTACTATGTGTGACTTGGCCTTATATGAGCTTTTGTATTATGATGATCAAGATAGTAAGGAATTCTCATAGTCATTGGTTCTTAAGAGCAAAAAAGCATATGGGAATATCTAAAACCATCAATTTTGATGGGGAGAGTGAGATTATTCACTCGGTCTAGGCTAAATCTCCAAGACGAGTGCTGCACAATCACGTGCATTTTTTTCTCACCGGATGCCTTTATGGCAAAAATCCAATGCATATCGCTCAGGTTGCAAAACTTGTTCATGTCTGTAATGCTGTATATATGCATGACGGTCTTTTGTTGTAGATACAACTTTCATTTCTCCATTGATTCCAAAGAATATTTTTGTGGATCAATCAAACTAGTATGCAGACTATTTATATATGGTTTTGATTGTTGCATTGATGCATAGGTCACACGTCTTTGTAATCTACATAGTATGTTGCATTTGCAAAACTCCTAGCACAAATTATTAAGCTTCAAGCTCACCACCCGGACAATCCAATTAGGTCAACTAGATTGGATAATGCAGGAGAATTCACATCAAAATTTTTTGATGACTACTATATGTCAATTGGGATTGAAGTTGAACATCTCGACCCTCATGTTCATTCTCAGAACGGTTTAACAAAGACACAAATCAAACGGGTACAGCTTATGTCCATCAATTTGGTAATGCATACAAATTTATCAGTATCTGCTTAGGGATATGCAATGTTACATGCAGCTATGATTATTTGCTTGACACTCGTAACTCACCAACCCGACAACCATTTAGTGTGTACAAGTTGGTAACTGGATATGAGCTTGATATCTCACATCTACGCATCTCTAGTTGCGTTGTACATGTGCCTACTATACTTCTATTGCATATGAAAATGAGTCATCAATGACGATAAATCATTTATGTTCGTTATGATTCTCCAACGATTGTCCGTTATTTAGAACCTATGACAATAGGTCTTTTTTTTTTAATTTTGGTTTTGCATAAGTCACTATGATGAGACATATTTCCTGTTGTTAGGAAGAGATAGAAATGGTTCCATTCTGTTAAACATCAAAAATTGACTTGGTATGTCTCCACTATATGTCATCATGAACCCTGCACATCTCAGTGTGAGATTGAAATACAATGAATTCTAGATCTTCGTAAAGTAGCAAATTTGATGTATGACTTCTTCACTAATATCATGAAAGTAACGAGATTGGTTATACATGCTGCAAATCCTGCAAGATTGAAAATCCCTTGGATTAGACAAAATAACGCAACACCCTAATCATGTAGTGTTTCTCCTGCCCATAATGAGGGTGTAGCGTCGGTCAAAATCCACTGACGAGTTGCCGATGAAAAGGCAAGCCATCAAGGCACAACCGTTCATCATCAACACATGAGATTGTTTCTGACTGCAATTATATCTAAAAAGTCGACATTGATAAACACTAGGGGATGTCTCAGAGTCAATGAAGGTGTCAATAAACAAAGAAATCTCACCAAGTTAAACAAATGCTAGCGGTATTATGGATGGTTCTTCTACGTTTGTTGATGATGCATTTACTTATTTTGTTGCTCAGGAATTGAAGACAATGAAGTGGAACATTGATCTATTGCGGATTATCAATGGTTACGGTAGAGCAAATTGACCGATATGGAAAGTTACAATTTAGAATGAATCAGACTCTTATAAATGACAGGTTTTTGGTCTAGTAGTGCTATGACCACTGAATGATAAGCTGGTTACACACACATGAGTCTTTATTTCGAAGCACAATGAGAAGAACTTATGGCGCAAGGATCTTCTCAACACCCTAATATTGATGATTAGGAGATGTATTCTCTGGTTATCGACATCATTACTTTCCGCTACCTTATCAGTTTGGTAGTGTCCATAAAACTGAGTATGCAGCTGATGGATGTGGTTACAACATACTTATATGGGAATCTTGATTCAAGAGATATACATGAGAGTGCCAATTGACATAGTTTTACCTAATTCAAGTAACTCGAAACCACGGAGTGCTCATGTGTTCAAATTGAGACGTTCACTATTCTAAGTGACTACTTGATTTGGATGAGATACAAGAATGTTAAGTTATACCCATGTGTGTTCATTAGAGAAACAAGTTGTTTGAGATGATAGACCTTGGTAGGACTCGATTTTGTCTTGGTTCAGAGATAAAACATCAAGTTGGTTGAATTCTTATTCATCAGTCTATTTATGTCTAAATCAGGCAATGGACAAAGTACACCATCTTAGCACATCAATGGTTGTTTGCAGTTTAGGGAAAGGATAAGCCAAATTCAATGGATCTCTTCAAGTACTTGGGTTTAGGGTGATCATACTAAACTTTTTTCGCCAAAGTACTTCTACAATCAACAGTAACAGTGGTTATTGATTATCCGTGTGAACATGATTGGTTTGGTGGATAATACTACAAACTTGTTTACTAAGTCATTGTCCAAATCTATATTTGTAATGCATGTGAGACGCATTGTTATGCGAAGATTGTTTGAACTCCAAGTGAGTTACTGATCAGGAGGAGTTCATTTCGTAGACATCAGGGGGAGTTTAGATCACATGTAGTCGCTAATGTAGTTGATGCGTTGTACTCTTTTTTCTTTATACCAAGTTTTTGTTTTTACTCAAGAAGTTTTTTTGTTTGTCTGACAAAGTTTTTAGCGAGGCAACATGTTATGCATCAGACCTTAGGATTGCGACACAAGGGGGAATGTTTTAGGAGAAATATTTTTGATATCTCGGTGTGTGCCTTATCCTAATTAAAGTAAAAGTAAATATTAAAAGAATATTAATTGTAACAGATTATACTATACTACATATATTTAAAATTATTTATCAATAAATAAATGACAGTTTCAAATTTATTTTTTGCCTGTATCTATTTTCTCTTGCAAAGTGCAAAGCACGCACTCACGGATTGTTTTCCTTTTTACAGCCTCAATGAGGTAAGGTTCACTGGTTCAGATATAAAAGGGTGTCTCCTTTACTTTCACTCAATGTCGGAATCTAACAAAGAATGATTACTACCTACAATTTAATTAAGAGTACGTCCGAGCAGATTTTAGGCTCTGTAATTTGATATTCATCAGAACTTTCAGAAGCGCTAGCCTAGCTTCTGGAATCTGGAATCTGGAATTGCCATGCATATAACTTCCTCGAATGGCAAACGTAGGCGCTTCCATCGATCACTAGAACCACCGAGTGTGAGCAGCATCAGGCCGATTGTGATTACAAAAAACAATTTGATTCTAAGACTTATAAATATAGGAAATACATCTTATAAATATGCATGGAAATCAATTAAAAACAAGAGGACCCTTTTGTACTCATATAAATATCGGGATTTTTCCGATTCAGATTCCAGAATGTCAGACACGCTTCCAAAATAATAAAAAAAAATCGATTTCGATCCTAACATGTTAATAAATAACCAGGAGAAACATTTTAAGAAACAATTTCAAACCGTGAATGAAAGAAAGTGATGGGAATTCTATAGTTTTTATTGTTTTTAAAACTTTGACGAATCCTATAACTCCAGCGCTTAAATCAAACCTGCTGCTGCGCCTTGGAATACGACACGCACAACAACAACACACTTGGAACTCGTGTGAACGCAGCTAATGGCATACACATAATAACACCACTGGACACCACCACTCTCACTTTCTCTCTTCCCCACCACCGTTCTCCGACGGCCACCATCTCAGAATTGGGTCGCTTTTTCTTTGTGACAAAAAACTCCTCTAACTTGGTTTAGCTCACTGATCACAAAGGTAACATCTTTATTTGGTCTCCCTCAGTTGTTTCTTTTGTAAATTTAATTTTTTTTGTGCGATCAAACAAGGGTTTGTGTAGGTTTTGTCTTTTCAAGATGCTAAATTTCTTGTTGTTTGCTTGTGTTTTTTAGGTTATTGTTGCATCACTCTTCGGCTGTACTACTACATTGTTTGGTTTTTGTGTTCGGAATTGTTAGGTTGGGTTCTTTGTCTTGTTGTTTCAGCAAATTTAGGCCTTCTGATTTTTTGATGCCTACTAATTTGTTTTGGTGAATGCATGTTGTTATTGCTTTATTGTGACTGTCTAGTGCATAAAGTCGGAGGTTTTCTCTGGTTTTGGGTCTGGTGTGTGATTTTGGGGTTTCAGAATGGGGCTTGTAAGGTAAAAAGGTTGAATCTTTTTTTTTTATGTTTTTGCTTGTATCTCCTCAAATTCATGGGATTCTAGCTCTTGCTATTGTTTTGATTTTATCGTAATGGAGGAATTGCCAGAATTGTTTGTGCTGGAATGTAGGTGATAGTTTGATTGGTCCTCTGGGAAGCCTGAAGCCTTATACTTGTAAATAGATTTCTGAGGGGCCTTCTCAGTTCGGAATAGAGTTTTAGGTGAATTAGTTTGAGATGAGGTGAGTTCTTGTATGTCTAGGTGGTTTGTCATATGTTGAGATGAATTTGTGAAAGAAGAGCATGCAGAATGCATTCATTATATCATAATAGATGATAAAGCATCTGAAATGCATTCAATCGTTTATCCTTGTGCGGATCATGTCCTTCGTAGAAATAAATTGATGTATGCTAGTTTCATAAATGTTGTTGTTTAGTGGATGGTCATATGGTGGCATAACGCCTTGTGAACCTAGTAGAATTCTCTATGTATCTCTCATTGGTGCACATGAGTGCATTCATATTCTTTGTGGACGTGCCGTGCGCACGTGTGACCTGGACTTTGGTTCCTTTTTTGGAAATTTATGTGTGAAAAATTCTTAAGATGTCGATAACAATTCTCAAATTGCAAGATAATTAATTGCATTGTCAATATCTATTTGGTAAATGCATGTGTGGGATAGTGTAGGTACTAAACTTGATTCTTAAATAAGAATTGAGTATTCAGTTGCCTATGCATGAGAATCTACTGTGTATCTACCTTACTCATTGTGGCTTCAACTCTCGAACTGAATTTTCTGTGTGTACTCCTGTTTCTTTGTTGAGAGTTAGCTTCCCTACGTTGAAATAGAACATTGAGTGCCTGTAAGTTGATTTAATTTCTTCTAACAGCACATAAAACATCTCCGAAGTATCTTACTAACTTTCCTCTTAAAGTTGCAGTTGTACCTGTTTGGCTGAGGCATTACTGTATCACAAAGAGACGGCACGTCATGGGAGAATTGGAAAATATGCTTCTAGAGGCAGCAGGAAGAGGTAGTGGACCTGAGAAAAATCGGCACCAACTTCCATCTTCTAGGAAGCAACAGGGAGGTGCCTTCGCTAATGATGATAGTGACTGTGGAGATGAACACTCAGATGATGATCGTAGTTATGCAAGCAGGAAGTCCTCTCAAGTGCCTCTGAAGAAGAGGTTTGACCCCAAGGAAAGAGGCAGTGATGAAGAGCACCATGACAACAATGATGATTCCGGTCATGATACTGAAAACAGTGATGATTCTGATGTTGGCCCTGATCTTTACAAGAATGATGCTGACCGGAAGTGGCTTGCAGAGATGACTGAACTTGAAAGAGAGTTGATTTTGACAGATCGAGCAGAGAAGAAAGATGGTAAGAGTTTTATGGAGAAATTGAGATCTAAGAGAAACAAAGAAGTAGCCCCGAAATCAAGAAAAGAGGCTTCTTTTGTCCCATTCTCTCGGGGTGTACGCTCATCGGCTAGGGCTGCTGAGAAGTCAGCTGCTATGGATGATGTATTTAGTCAGTTACGAGCAAAGCGTCAGAAGCAACAAGATTTAAAGGCTCACAAGAGTTTGAGGGACATATCAAAAGGAAAGGAAGGAAACCAGGATACTTCGCCAATCAAGCCTAAAGATGCAGCAAGTCTGGACGACTCTGGTGAAAATGATAAGGCTGGGGGGCTACAAAATGAAGATGTATCATCACCTTGGGGAACTCAATCGTCGGACAGCAATGAGGACCGTCCCGATCCACCAACATATCTGGACGTAAAGGAGATTACCATTCCAAGGTCAAAACTTGCAAAATGGTGTATGGAACCGTTCTTTGAGGAGTTAATTGTGGGTTGCTTTGTTAGGGTTGGATATGGGAAATCATTCACTGGTCCTGTCTACAGGCTTTGCATGGTTCAGAGTGTAGATGCCACAGATCCTGGCCGGCAGTACATGCTAGAGGGCAGAGTGACACGTAAGTATCTGAATTGTGTTTGGGGTGGTGAAAGTTCTGCATCTAAGTGGCAGATGGATATGGTGTCAAATTCTGCTCCAGAGGAGGAGGAGTATAACGAGTGGTTAAGGGAAGTAAAGCGTAATGCTGCCCACATGCCGAGTAAACAGGATGTAGTAGAAAAGAAAGAGACACTACAGAAATCTAACACCTTTGTTTACTCAGCAACAACTGTGAAACAAATGTTGCAGGAGAAAAAAGCCTCAGCAAGGCCTGTTAACATTGCAGTTGAGAAGGATTGGTTGAGGAGACAACTGGAAGTTGCAGAGAGCAACTTTGATGAAAAGGAAATTGAGAGAATCAAGACAAGGATCCTAGAATTGGAAGCATCCAGGCAATCCCAGGAGAAAAATTCCAAGGCTATCAAGTTAGCTGAGATGAACAGGAAGAATAGGTTCGAAAATTTCAAGAATGCTTCAGGACAGAAACCGAAAAACCAGAATCTGAAGGTGGGGGAGGCTGGTTATGATCCCTTCTCAAGAAGATGGACGAGATCAAGAAACTACTACTGTGGAAAACCTGGAGGAGGAGACGAAGCTGCTGAAGATGAGACTGCTGAGGCAGCAAATGGGACTACTCATGGTGTAACCACTGACAAGGCAGAAGCAAATGTAAAGGTAGAGTTCGGCATGACTGCAACAACAGCAGCCTTGCAAGTGGCTGCCGGTGCAGGGAAGTTGGTTGATACAAATGCTCCTGTGGACAGAGCAACAGAGTCATACATGCCGCATAATTTTGACCTGCCAATCTCGTTGGCTGGACTTCAGAAGTTTGGTGGACCTCATGGCGCTGCAGCTGCATACATGGCTAGGAAACAAAAGATAGAAGCAACAGTTGGGCACAAAGTCCCGGAGGACGACGGCAAGAGACATGCTATGACATTGTCTGTTAGTGACTACAAGCGAAGAAGAGGGCTTCTCTGACTCTTATGCTCCATTCTGGTATGGTTCTGTAATTTAAGTTGGCCTATTCGGAAGGAACCGCATTTGTGCCTTTAGTTTGTTGGACATGTTCTAGACCTTTCTGCGGCTAAGCCTTTCTTTTGTGCCTTTAGTTTGTTGGGCAAGTTACCTAGACCTCTCCAGTATGGCTATGGTTTTTCTTTTCCTCAAGTTTCTAAACCTTGGTAAATTTAGCTTTCATTGATTAGCAGTAAACCAACAATTTCTGAAAAAGTTTACACTTTTCCTTGGGTAATGGGAGCTAATAATACCAAAGAAGGAAATGAATCAACTCACGTAGACATATGATAACTGTAAATTACAAAGAAATGACAAAAATGGGGTGCCATGGCAAAACTTCCAGAGGGTACCCCTACTTGTAAATTTACTTGTGCATTCCGATCAACTCAACTAATTAATTGGATGACAAAACAGATCATGAATGTGTAAAACAAATGACTTTATGATGCAAGCTTTCAAGTTGAAGCTGCTCTCTATCCAACTTTTTCGTATCTATTCTAAAGTTGCTGTACAGTTCAAAAGCAAAGTATTTTGCCCTTGAAAGAATGCCATTATATAAGAATCTGTGACTTAGCAGCACCTCTGGAGCATTTTTTCCGGCCACTCTTGCTCAGTGCGCAAACACATATCTCAAGAAGCTCGTAATCTTCCTCCCAGAATAACAAGGCTGCCTTCTCTGGATTCTCCACCAGCATTTTAGTTGTCAGGTATCCGGCAATGGTCCATGTCTGGTGAAGTCGAGATTGCTTTCCGATAAATTTCCCAGTTCTAGTATCATAGTATTCAGGCCAACGGTCAGCTCGAAGCCTCTTCTCAGCTAAAGCAAGTGCCTTTTCAGCTAGTTCAGTTCTGCCCATCTTGATGCATGCCAATGTGAACTGAAATAGGACAGCCAACAAAATTTCAGCGGGAATAAACACATGCAAATGCACAGGTACAATATTCATCTTGGTCCAAAAGTTCATTTCTTTGCATTCTACAATATATAAACACTTCAATCAAGCAAAAGCTTACCTGCCACAGAAGAGTTGGCCACGATCCACCATTATGATACGACCAAGGGCTGTAGGAGTTGACAACATAATTAGTACAGCTAGAGATATCTACAAATACCATGGAACATACAAACAGCACATAAAAGTATGCAGCAAACTCACGTATTCTTTGGGTCGCTGCCAGTGATTATACGCCATTCTTCATATTCCAAGGCAGGATAGCAAATCTTAAGTGGCATATGCCCCACAAGATCATCCCACTTGGCTTCAACCAGATTCAATATAGCTTGGTTCTGCTTTGGAGTACCCAAAGATGAAACAATGGACCAAAGATTTCCAAGAGTGAAAAACCTAAAGTCCATGTGAGCTGGTTGTAGATTACCAATAAAGAATCCACCTTCCTCCGGAACCCAGTCCATTAACCACAAAGGAATTTGTTCAGGATAGATATTAAACTTGTTGGTGGCTTCTGTAGAGTACTCTTCTGTCTTATATCGATAAATCTCATTCATCTTTTTCATATCGACCCAATAATATTCTCTTATGTGGAATGACAAAGCACTGAGTCTGTTGTTGATGGCCCTTACCAAATTCTTGGATCCATCATTTACGGCAAGCATTTCGCGGGAGCACCTTAAAGCTGAGTAAAATAAGGCCTGAAGAATGAAACTTCATGTAAGTCTACTAGCCAAAGAATATGAATAAACCTAGAAATGATGCAGTATTATTCATAACACAAGGTCATGAAGAAGATAGATAGGACCAGACCAGAACTGGCATGATATCAAACAAAAGGGCATGAGCAGCCGAGCAGGATACATGCATACATCCAAAGATTAATAAAATCTAAGAGTCAGAAGCTAAAAAATTCAGCAGTAGCTGCTCTCTCAATTAGTCCAAAAAGGGCATCATCATTGATAGTCTTATATGTTCTACTTTCTTATTTAGGATATGCTCAATCTAAATTTATAGTTATCAAATTTATATCAATAAAGACCTGTTAAAGGAATCAATTCTCTAACTCCTATTATGCTTCCTCATGAACTGAAAGCAGCTATGCGAACTATTAAATAAAGGAACTCACTTGGATCTCAAGGGGGTGACCGTGGATACCCATCCGACGGTCTATCATGCAGGAGCCATCAGTAACTAATAGAGAAGGAAACATATCAAACCCATCAGTTAAACACAAGTTCAGGATCATTTTCAAGCCTGTCTGAACATCCACCCTTTCCTGTAACGCATAGTCACCCGTTATCTTTCCGTAAGCCCTCAGAAGAATAATCCACCATAATCCTGCAAGAGAAGTCGACAGCACCATAGAAGACCCTTATTCATTAGATGCCGTGATAGCAGAAATTTATTACCAAATGCAGAGCAAGTATCCAAAAACAACAACTGGCCACCAGCCGTGAAAATAATTACTTTTTGCAGCAGTGCAGCAAAATATATAATTTGCAGATGAATTACCAGAATCCACAGGTGCAACACGGCCAATAGCTGATTCACCAAAATCTGGATCCAAAACTTCTTCGAACTTATTCTCATCGAGTGGCACAGATCTGACTTTAAAACTTGCAGGCATCAATCCCTGCCCTGGGCTATAGCAATCAACAGTTTTTTCCCAACTCTGATAAATCATAAATGAAAGTTATGGTTAGAAAATTCATGAAGCCAAAACATTCAACTCACTGTACATTATGGCAAGAGTGTTGTGAGCACAAAAAGTTACAGCAGAAAGAATCAACAACATGAACAGCACATTGATTTTGGCCGGACAAAATATTGTTTCCATGTTCAAAATCCATATACAACCAGTGATTTAATGTAATACAAAGGAACTTTTGAAATTTAATAACTGATCAACAAAAAACATTCAAAACACAACAACAAACAAACAAAAGGGAGGCACAATGAAGGTTTGACAGATCAACACACAACAATGGAAGATCAAGTAGAGATAAATAGATGTGTGAATGGTTACCTGCAATTGCAATGTGTGAAGTAAGAAGTTCCTCACAATCTCTCCTTCCCCCTTGAGCAAGAAAGCAAGTGCCGACGGAACAAAATCCCGAATAAAGACCTGATCATAATTCAATGGCAGCTTATCAAGTGGATCATTTGCAGCCACAGTCCCAATGGGACTCCCACAATATGTCACCACTGACTCCCTCAACAGCTTCCACGCCTCCTTCTCAATATCCGAAAACTCCCTCTCGGAACTCAAGACCTTAGCTTCTTCCAAATTCTCCACATTTTCACCAGCAACTTCTATCCTCGAATTCTCATCCCCCACAATATTCTCATCCTTATCAATTCTCTCCACAACCAATGGCTTCACATTTATCCCTCCCTGAACATAAATCCTCTCAAAGTTGTTCTCATTCACTCGGGTCTCCACCGATGTCGAAAAATGACGATTCTGAGATCCAATACAAGCAGTAACAGAAACACCCCCACTACTAAATGGCCTAGAAACAACCCCAGATTGGCCTAAACCCCAATTGGGTACCTTCAAAATTCTCTGTGCATCATCCAATACATTCCCACATCCTAAACTACGAGAAGGGTATGTGTGCAAACTCCTATTACGCTCAAAATTGACACGAAACTTTGATAAAGTTGCTCTCTTTGTCAACCCAGTATGAAATTTCGCGGGCATAAACCCGAAAACAGAAGCATTTCTAATACTATTGATGATTCTACAAGTGGGCCTCATTGTAGAATGACAGAGAAAACTCAGGGAACTCATGTCAAACTCTAAAAGAATGAACAGAATCAAATCTATGAGATATTATTGTAACTAACTATACGCATATACAGGTGTTCTGGGCCGTTGGAGATTGAGATGAACAATAGGGATTGGGGTGAAACTTACATAGAGGGAAGACGATCATCGGAGGCGGAGAGAGATTGTAGCACAAGAAAATGATGGTGTGAAAGTTTTAGGATGAGAAAAATCGTTGAAATATAATTAGTGTGAATTGGGTTTTTATATATAGGGCGACTCAAGAGAAGGGAAGGAGAGGAAGATATTTTTAAATTTTTAATGGTGTAATTAGATTTACTTAACTTACTCCTTATCTCATATCCAAATAAAGGTTAGAATGTTATTTGTAGTTAATTTGTGTCTTAAAGTGTTTTGGTCAATGTTGGAAAATCTTCGCCCAGGCCATTTAATCTCATATGAAAGAGTTAGACCGTAAGTCGTTCCAATTAATTAGAAAGTTCTTGTTAAGTATGGCGTTAAAGAGAAATTATGTAATTATAATTTATGTAAAAGTATGAATATTGCTTAGAAATATTTGATATAATCTACTTAGATTTGCTTAGATGTCTGTTTAGGTCCTAATGCGCTAAGTTTTTTCACATGGTCTGATTATCGTCTAACGATTTTTAGAATATTATCTTTGATCATGGACTTCATGGCCTAGGATTTGTCATAAGATTATAAGATTAGACGTTGTTGAGGTTGTTTTGCTAAATAAAATTGTCATAAGCGAGTCCTCTTCATTTCCTGTGTTTATTTCGTGGACGTAAAGACATTGACATTAACTTGCACTGTGTGTAAACGTTACTGGATAAGTGTTGGTGACCTGTAGGTTCATGGAGATCTATCCACTATTATTTCATATCCCAAATTAAAGGGAACCATGCACCACTTATATCATGCCATTAGCCTTCTTTTGTTCTAGTGACTCAATTTGTAGTATAACATCCAGAAGACAAGCCATGCATCATAAACAAAGGTATATATGCCCGGAGCTTATAGGCATCAAACACCATTTACCATTGTTATAACATTCTCACGAAGACATGAACCTTCTCAAAGAAAAATCATCTCATGAACGGAAGAATCTCATGAGAAAGGTTTGGTCCATTCTTGTTGATTTCATATTGGGCCTCAAAGTCCACCATCTCTCTGTCTTCATTGGCAGACTGGCAATATTCAGGTAAGAGCAGTGCTATGTGGGCATAAGAATGGCCAAAATTTGTAATCATAATCCACATATATACAAAATAACACATCACAATAATTACATAATGCATAATTTACACTTCATATTTTAATTTTGATTTTATCATCCTCGTTTATCAAAATTTTCGAAATAAATTATGAACTTAATATCAAACTTTTTCTTTCAAGATTTTTTTAACGAATTTTTTTTGAATATTTTAATAATAACATCATATTTAAACCATAACCCCTAAACCCTAAACCTTAACCCTAATCTTAAACCCTAAACCTAATATATTATTAGTGCAGATGAACTGTAAACCCGGCCTACATTTTATTAGTGTACTGCCTATAAACAATTAATAAACTTTGTAATATTTCATATATTATCATCCAAACTCTAAATCTTACTAAATACTCGAGTAAAAAAAAACTTGACCATAAACCTTAAAACTTAAGTAATGATCCTTATATTTATATGCTTACTAATTAAACTACCAGTACGTACATTAAAACCACCACTACTCTTAATCTTTATAGATATGATTATTTTTCATTTCATTCTTATGATATATGATAATATATCATAAGAATGATATTATAATGTAGATTAAAAATTATATAAAGATACTTGATGAATAATTATATATTTATATATGTTATGTATGTTATTGTTCGTTATTTAGGCTACTACGAAAACACGTACTTTTTATATTCTAAGAGCATATTTTAAATCATCGATATGATAAATTACTTCTATAAGATCATGTATACAAAAATTAAATTAAATAACATATTATTTAGATATTCGATTCTACAAAATCAAATGAACGACCTATAATAGTTTTAGTTTTTCAATTACTAACATAAATTAATTCAAGTGTATTTCTAACAATAAATCATTGTGTTCAATTGATATTAAAGATGATAATCCACTTGACCAGTTCGAACGTTGTTCAAATGATATTGCTTAACCTATTTTTTACTCCTTTCACAATTAAAAGTCTTGAAATAGGATAGAAATAGGTAGAGCATCGATTGTCCGTAAGTCACTCTAGCTTGGTTCATTGGTCACTCTTCAAGTACTGTAACTAAATTTTGCTAACGTTACATTTAATCACCAAGGCCAAGGCCATACATATAGCTAGCTAGCGAGATATATAGTTGAGAAATCGATCAGAAAGAATGTCCATAGTGGGAGTTCTATCAGTCTTAATAGCTCCTTAAATTAATGGCCAAACCTTCCTCGATTTGTTTTTTTTTTCATATTTATTATTTATCTAATTTTAAAACAAGTTGTAGATAAATTTTTCTAGTCATTAAATTATAAAGGATATGATAGATATTTAATAAATATGATATGACATATTATATCTAAGTAAAATTTAAATATAATGATGTGTAATTCCACCTAAATTTATGGCCACAAATGTGGTAGCCATCCTTGTGACCGAATATCATTTTCCATTCAGGTAAAGGTAGTTGAATGAGATGATTATCTGATATGAAGGATAGGCAGTGGATATAAAGCAAAGAAAAACAAAGCAGGATAGAAACTAGAAAGGGAAACATGGCAAGGTTGGTGGTGTTGCAGCAGCATCAACAGAAGCAAAGTCTACCTTCTTTCTCTCCTCTTACTTCTCTCTCTGACTTCAATGCCACCAAACTCGACACTACTCAACTCCAGGTCTCTCCTTCTGTCTTCTGTCTCAAACTTGTTCAACTTTATGTTCCAATTTTCACAATGTTAGAAACTTGATTCAGAGACTAATGCAAAGAAGCATAACTTGCAGTGTAGTAGAAAAGTATCGTATCGAAAAGAAGCATTACATGTTACAGCATCAGATGCAAAGAAGACTCTAACAGT
This sequence comes from Geum urbanum, assembly GCA_946800695.1. Lineage (NCBI taxonomy): Eukaryota > Viridiplantae > Streptophyta > Magnoliopsida > Rosales > Rosaceae > Geum > Geum urbanum. The sequence continues at coordinate 74,745,213 of OX327000.1, read as the reverse complement.
AAGTATGGCAGTACCCGATTCTTTTGATCATTAGATTTTGCTCTAGTATCTCGCAATTCATAGCTTCAAAAACTTGACAGGTGAGCCTCACTGAGAAAATGTCAGGTGAATCGGATAACAGTGGTTCTGGATTCACTTCCAAGGTATGCTAGGAGTCACGCATTTGTATACTTGACATGAAATTATGAATATTTCTTTCTATATGTATCTAATATATAGTCAGACTAAAGATGTTGCAGTTCCCAGGAGGAATGCAATGGCCTTAATCTTATCAGGTTGCTTATTTTCCCAAATCAGTTTGCAAAGTCCTGCATTAGCTGAACAATCTGTTGTTGCATTAAGAGAGTACATAGACAGTTTTGATGGCTACTCACTTAAGTACCCTAAGAATTGGATTCAAGTCAAAGGTGCTGGAGCTGACATATTTTTTAGAGACCCTTATATACTTGATGAAAACCTAGCTGTGGACTTGTCCTCTCCTTCATCCTCCAACTACAAGAGCGTCAAAGATCTTGGTCCCCCGGAAGAAGCTGGAAAGAGAGTGCTTAGGCAGTACCTGACAGAATTCATGTCTACAAGACTCGGCGTGAAGCGTGACGGGAAAGTTCTGTCTACATCTTCAAGAGTTGCCGATGATGGAAAGCTTTATTACCAAGTTGAGGTTAGTTGATTTCAAGTGAAAATGTTAGTTCTGCGCATTATAAAGGACTACGTTTATATAATGTGTTGTGGGAACTGTGTTATCTAGGTGAACATAAAATCATTTGCAAGCAACAATGAGCTAGCTGTGATGCCAAAAGATCGTGTAGTTAGTATGGAATGGAACAGGAGGTACCTTACTGTTTTAGGAGTTGAAAACAACCAGCTGTATGCATTGAGATTACAGACACCAGAAAATGTGTTTGTAGATGAGGAAAGTGATCTTCGTCGGGTTATGGAATCGTTTAGAGTGAACAAGGTGGTTGCTTAAATACCATGAGATTGTACAAAAATTTGTAATCCAAAGCTCATTTTCCTTGTTCTGATCCAATTTCTACTCATCTGCAGTTCATGTTCTTCAAAATCTTTATTGCTTAATTTATCAGCACTGTGCATAGTTTGTGGGTATATTTTCCTTTACATTGTGTTGTCAGTTGCTACTATACAATAAGTCTACCGATCAAAGAGAGGAGTCCATTAAAAACAAGCATAACCGAAAGGCTCTACCTTATTAGTAGCTAACTTGACCTTGAGCTGTTGATGCCGTATATCTGTCGTTTTAAGTATCAGCGAATTTCGTACAGGCATGTTCGATTACAAAAACAAATTTACAGATGAAACTATCGGTGACATTACCAGAGTAACACAACCACACCATAATGTACAAAAAATGATCTAATTTCAACTGGCTTTGAAATAACTGAAATCCGATTGCTAATTACGATCTGACTTCAAATTGCCCTGCTTTAGTGAGAGCTCGAAAGCCCTTGTATGGTCGGTTAGGTAGATTCATCAGATCAAGTTTATCAATCTGTAAGCCAGAGAGAGCAACCCCCATGATCCGAAAATTCGCTTGAAATGTAGGGAACACATGTAGCCGGTCTAATCCGGTCTCGAGCACCAATGTTCCAGACATTGAAGGGGTTTTATCTTTAGGTATACGCCCAATGGACCATGAACAGGTCTGCATAAAAGCAAATAAGTTCATTAGAAAATCAAAATCCAACCAGCAGATACACATTCGTATTTCTTGCTGCAAAAGTGCACATGTTGCAATGAGAATACATCAGCAGAGACAAATTAACATATGAAAGTTCCCTACATATATACTTTTAGAGGACCCGAAGTACCATTTCGCCACAAGTATCAAACTTAAGAAATTGAAGAGAGTATGTCTGGGCAATGAGTAATTGAGTTGACGATACTACACTAGTACATTTGTACCTTATTTGAAAGAATGTTCACTGTTCCATGATTTGAAGTTAGATCAGCTGATAAGACACAAGGGGGCAGTTCAAACTGCACCGTAATTGAATCAATGGTCTTTCCAGGATCATTTCGTATTCCGACCATCACACTAACACGGCATGTTCCCGCATCTGAGGTCAGCTGGGGCTTTACGTAGATTGGAGAGATTTTCAACTTTCTAACCCTGCAAAATATCAAGTTATGTAGATAAAACAAAACAAGGACATGGGATCCTGAAATATTAATCAGTAAACATTGTAACTTTCACTAACCCCAACCACATTACCCAAATAGATACTAAACTTCATGACTACCCACCCAAGCTAAAGTATGGTCCCAAACTTTAATTAGTAAAACACATTTAGTAAGACCACACCTGTAACTCATTAGCTTAAACTGTCCGTCAGGAGGCACAAATGACAGAATTTGCTGGGATTCCCAAGGGCGAAAACGAACACATGGATGGAACCTTACATCGTCAAGAATTGAAGGGTTGGCAAACGAAAGAGTCAAATCAGGAACTCCTGATAAATGAGAGTTCACTTGAACTTCACCCAATATCTCGCATTTCACCAGGACCCCATCCCTGAGCAGCGCTCAAACAACTGATGTGAGTATAAAACCTTAAGATATAAACAGAGTACAAACTATCGAATCTGCAAATTTCTGTACAGCAATCATGACCATCCATAAATGATGCAACCATTATGTTCAACAACATTATTCACTTCTTCAAACTTGGGCACACTATTCAGACCTCGTCTTATCCAGCAATATGGCATGTGATTCATATAGACAGTTTGACAATAGCTCATTATCTAAATGCTTTTTAATTGTAAAGAGTGACCAATTACCAGTTAAATAGCCATTAATGCATGGAATGTTACACATCATTCCATACACATCTAACTATATGAACTGGTCATTAAACCGGAGGGAAAAAGCAAAAATAGCAGATATAAAAATTATTCTATATGGCCCACAAGTAATACGGTGAACATACCCAACAACTAATCATACTACTAATTTCAGAAATATGAATGTCAGTTTAGATGTCCTAAATGGAGAAGGTGTTTGAATCAGATTTTGATCAAGTCCTAACCAATAAAAGAAACAACAGAAAGGAAGGAAAAAAAAGATGACCTGTTTATTATTGTATCCATTTCTTCAATAAGATCAACGTACACTTCATTGTGAGCATACTTCGTATCTGTTGTTCTCCATGGAATGAGAGATGATGTTGCACCAGGAAGTGTATCACTCATGTTGGAACTGTTGCCTGTCACAACACTTAGCATTTTGTTAACAAGATTTGGTGGAGCAATCATCTCTCTCAGAATATTAGGTTCTGTAGTGAGTGGGAAGCCATTGTCAATCATCTCATCCAGGAGCTGCAAATTGTATTCCATAAAAGATAAGAATTGTGTCAGTCTATTAGAGAAAAAAAGGAAAACAGAAACACTCGTTAGTTATCAGCACACTCTCATCACCAGGGAATCACAGCCAATAGGACTAAGATATTAGACTAGTTCAGTATTTTTGTTAACATTCTGCATTCTAAGTAGACAAGTCTATTGCACAGAAATCACAGACATGAACCACAAAACTTGTCCACAACAATAGACGCATTCAAGAAGTGAAAGTAAGACACTATATGGCATCGAAGCATTGCCTTCCGAAAACAAATTAAATACAATAGCATGTTTAAGAACCTCATATACAATGACAAACTTATTTTCAGTCTAGTGAGTTACACAGAAATCACAGAAATCACAGACATTAACCGTAAGACTTGTCCACACGACACACACATTTTACCAGAAAATATGAGTAAAATACCAGAAAAAGTTAAAGCACTGTTTTCTGAAAGAAATCAGCAGTAGAAGTAAGACAATAACCTCATATACAATAACAAAGTTATCCTTTATCACGTCTTCATTCAAGCTGCCAAGGTAATCTGTGAGGACATCGGCTACCCTGCAAAGGAACTACAACTGATGGTTAGACGTCAATCAATTCAGTGCAGCACACAAAATGAAATCATATTACTGAAACACAAGGAGAACCAATCACCTCAATACCCATCAAAGGTGGCATTTCAACTTGGGTACAAGCTAAAAAGGTTATCCCCTCGCGTAGAATTTGGAAAAGGTAATGTGTTGGTGAAGCAATTACCGGTTGCAGCTAATAACAACAGTGCATACATGGTGTAAGAAAAGGCATGATAAACACATCCCAAGAAAAATATCATTGTATTCACAACTGACGTAATTAATAACATTAGCTACCTTTGAGGGATCACTTTGAGAATTGGCTTGTTCCCAGAACCACACACATATCGACCGGTCCACACGCTGCCCCGTTAGCTGTTTCTCTAGCATTACCTCGCTGTAAAATACAAAAGATTTAAACAAAGAAAGAAACTAAGAGAACAAAAGTGGGGTTAAGTGATCAAACAAAAGAAGCTAACAGACTCACCCTGAATCCGATAGCAGAAATATGCACTGCAACATCTCTTTCTCACTTTCCCTTCAGGTTGTAAATTTAACTACACTGTAGCTTAACCTAATCGTTCAAAGTAACCCAAGATTAGCTCAAATTCACGTCTCTTTCTGAAGAAAAGTTCCTGACAATAACAAAGAAGTACAATGGTACACTCAAAACTTGAAGAACCCATCTTTCTTGTTAAACCCAAAGCCTAAAACCAAAGCAGCTTGCTTTAGCTAAATAAACACCCAAAATGAATCAAATCATGGAAATTTAATATCGAAAAGTTTCAACAAAGAACAATATTAAGATCCCAGCACCAAAAATTGGATTAAGAAATCCCCAGACTTGAGCAATGTGATTCAATCGCTTTCTATTTTGATCGAAAACCGAAGCGTTGTGATACGAAAGTAACGAACTTTAATGAGAAAATGCAAAAAGAGGAAATGAATACCTGTTCAAATCTTCAGCAGCAGAACCCGTCTTCGTCTTCGTCGTCTTCTTCGTCTCTTGTTCTTGTTAGATTCATACTTTTGCTGCTATTGAGTACTGATACTGGTCTTCTGTGAAAAGCCCATATCTTTAAAAGCCCAAAACTGAGCCCAGAGTTAAGCCCACAGACAAATCAGGAAACTGGCACTAGGCGCCTTAAGGCGCGAAACCGTTGGTTGGGTGGTGCTGACGACGCCGTTTTCAAGCGTTGAGATGAGAGGCTGTGGAGTGTAGTGGATATGCTTTGCCTTATCTGAAATGTTTGCCAAACACAGACGATGGAAAGAAATGGATATTTCATCACTCTCAGAGTTTCAGTCCCAAAAAATCAATCAGAAACAAAAAAAGAAGAAGAAGAAGAAGAAGAAGAAGAAGAAGGGTGGTGGTGGTTGATTGTTTAATATGGCAAAAATGGTGGGTGTGCAAACACACTCTTCTTTGTCTCTCCTCCCTCCTCCTTCTTTCTCCGACTTCCATGGCACCAGACTCCTCAACACTCAAGTCCAGGTCCTTTTTTCCCACCATAATTTACTTTTAATTTTTCAGTGCTTTACATGATGAATTTGTTTAGTACTCATTTGTTGTTGTTGTTAAATGTTGCAGTATAACAGAAAGGTTTCACAGTCTAGAGGAGGAGCATTGCAAGTTTCGGCTTCTTCGAGTGAGAAAAAGATTTTGATAATGGGAGGAACTAGGTTCATTGGTATCTTCTTATCAAGACTCCTTGTCAAAGAGGGTCACCAGGTATCTGATTCATCATCAATATCTCGATTTCAAGTTTCGAACAATACAAACTTTTGAAAGTTACTTGATTTGAGTAGATGCTTCAGTTGCAACAACTTCATGTTTAGGTGTTAAACGGTTACATTAGTCAGACTAATAAGTTTGCTTCGTGGCGTTGAGATTGATATCTGCCTTAGGCTTTTTGTATATGTTGGTGACATCAAGTTAACTTTGGCAGGTGACTTTGTTTACCAGAGGAAAGGCACCCATCACTCAGCAGCTGCCAGGTGAATCGGATAGCGACTACACAGATTTTGCTTCAAAGGTATGATAGATATTGGCCCTTCAAGACTTTCAATGGTCAGTAATTTGGAGTGTACATTGTTCTAGATTTCGTAATGGGGTTCCGTGTTAGTTTTTCATGTAGTTTTGCTATTTTTATTATGTAATTGGGGTTATGTGTACATTGTTCTAGATTTCGCATTTGAAAGGAGACAGAAAGGACTTTGATTTTGTCAAGTCCAGTCTTTCGGCTGAAGGCTTTGATGTTGTTTACGACATAAACGGTGTGCACCATCTTTCAGTTGATCTCTCTGCTTTGAACTTTTACACTTTTATTTGTTACTGCATCACTGGACTGGTACAATATTCTCGTGCTTTAAAGTCTGAATTTGTGTGGAAATTTTCAGGACGTGAGGCAGAGGAAGTTGTGCCCATATTGGAGGGACTACCAAACTTGGAACAGTAAGCTCTAGAAACCTACTGATGAATATCATTTTGTTTATTGATGGTCGGTTAATAAAGCATTTATCTTTGTTTATTGATGATCTCCCGTGCATCATGTCATTTTATCCATGGTTTTAGATCAGGACCATGATAGCTGAAGTACAAGTTAACTCTAATTTGACAAGCGTGCCATGCTTAGTCATTGATTTTAAATTAGAAAAATAGTAATAGAATCATTATACTTGGCTATCTTACCATATCTAAACAAAAGTTTTAATAATTATACTATTTTTCTGTGAATTTTTCGATTTATATGTTCTTAAGATTTAGGAACTCTTAGGAAACAGGAATAAGCCTGCTTGGTTAAAAATGTTATAAGAAAGGCCAGGTCTGCTGCCATGGTTGCGCTTATCACTGGGTAAATTGGTAACAATAAGTACACAAGTGAATCCGAATGGACTATACAAATCAAACTCGAATAGAAATGTGAATTTATGGTGTGCATTGATTAAAAGTATAGTCCTTTAGATTTACTCAGTTCCTCAAATACTAAACTGGTGAAACTAATGTTTTGTAGCCAAAAGAGTGGTACAGCTTCTATCCACTTCTTTAAAATGGAATTTTTTTTACAAGATTTAAGATTTTACTGATTTCTCAGGTACATATACTGCTCTTCAGCTGGTGTCTATCTCAAATCTGATGAATTGCCTCACCGTGAGGTATGCCTGATGTTGTAAATAGCTTAATTTGCAATTATATGGGGGCCAGTTTTTATCATGGGAATGTCAACTTCCAGCTCATTTTTGTGCCCTAGAAAATTTGATTTGTTTCTGGACTCTGTGTCGATTATAATCATTTTTTCCTAATAATGATGGTGATAGGTCGATGCAGTTGATCCAAAGAGCAGGCACAAGGGAAAGCTTGAAACAGAGAGCTTGCTCGAATCAAAGGGAGTAAATTGGACTTCCATAAGGCCAGTCTACATCTATGGACCATTGAACTACAATCCAGTTGAAGAGTGGTTCTTCCACCGGTTGAAAGCTGGCCGGCCAATTCCAATTCCAAACTCAGGAATACAAATAACACAACTCGGTCATGTTAAGGTATAAAAACAATCAAACTCTTCGTAAATTCTTTTGAGTATATATTGCAGTGTTATTCAAGCTTCATTTGGTCATTGTTTTGCAGGACTTAGCAACTGCGTTTATTAAGGTTCTTGGTAATGAAAAGGCTAGCAAGGAAGTGTTCAACATATCTGGAGAAAAATATGTCACCTTTGATGGATTAGCAAAAGCTTGTGCAAAGGTAATATTTTAGTCCTTTGCCAGAGAAAAATCACTGTCTTCTAAAATGTTAAGTTTCTCATTTGTCTTGGATTTTGTTAGGCTGCTGGGTTTCCTGAGCCTGAGATTGTCCACTATAACCCTAAGGAGTTTGACTTCGGCAAGAAGAAGGCATTTCCATTTCGTGACCAGGTCAGTATTGAATTTATGCACTATCAGGATAATCAAAGTATAGCTATCAAAACCTAATAGTTCACAACTTGAACAATATGGATAAGAAAGGGTTTCATCACTTTCATGAGATAAGGGGGAAATCTAGTTTTCTTACCTTCGTTGTGTTGTTGACATGATGCAGCATTTCTTTGCATCAATTGACAAAGCGAAGAGCGTGCTTGGGTGGAAACCTGAATATGACTTGGTGGAAGGTCTTGCAGACTCCTACAACCTAGACTTTGGAAGAGGAACATTCAGGAAAGAAGCTGATTTTTCAACAGATGACATCATTCTTGGCAAGAGTCTTGTTCTAAGCTAATCCTCTAATCTCATTATTTTCAGTGAGTTGTAATTTCCCTTGTATGTCAATTTCAAGATGAAGAGGAAATCGAGCTCAATCTTGCTATTGTGATTCTATAATAAAAATAGACAGTACTCAATTTGTTGCATCTGAAAAATCCATGGTCTACTAAAGTCATAGTATAAGATCGTTGCAAGGCAACTTCCCCATCATCTTAGGACAAGTGCGGATTTTGGGATTTGTCAATTAGACAGTTAGGCCATCTCCGGTCCTAAGATGATGAGCCAAGGGTTTGATATAGCCTCAAAATCAGCAAAAAATCATCTCCAACCCAGGACAAGGCTATATCAAAAACTGATAAAGTAACTCGATTTGGCCCAAGGGCTGGGCTATATATGGTCTTTGGCATAACTCTGAGCTTTATTTTTGTGCATACCACAATTGGAATTAAACACTAAAAAATTGATGTTTTTAATGACTAATATTAATTTTATTTAGTGTTCATGTCAATTTAAACGCTATTGTAGCATCATTTAATTAATTTATTTATTTTAATTTTTTAACTCCAGTGACAATTACAATATTTTCCTAAAATAATATAATCAAAGTAATAATATATCATGTGTAATACTTCAAAAATATTAGAAATATATTTTTTATAATTTCAGTAAAATAATATATGCAACGGTACGTAATAATAAATAAATACAAATAATGTAATTTTTTAAAATGTTATTAATAATTTATTTGTTAAATAAAACATCAATGAATATAATAAATACAATGCAGTTAAAACATTAATATAAATATCAAAGGCAATATTTTCAACAACTAAATTAAATGTAACGGTAATTTTTTTCTTCAATATTTACATCACTCTTATTTCCATACCATTCCTCATATTTCTCTTCTTATTCCTTTCTCTCATATTATACATTTTTTTATCAGATTTCATTAGAAATAATTAAAAAGAATTCTATAAAAACAACACATGTAGTTTAAGTTAGAGCATCTCTAATAGTCTCTTTAAAATTTCTCTATCATAGAGTTGAAAAAAAAATCAAAAACTCTAAATAAATTTGCTTCAAACTCCAACAGTTACTTCAAATTTTACTCTATAATTTAATATTATTTTCTATAATTTAATGAAATTAACATATATATTACGTTTTCTATAAAAGTTTATATTAGATTAAATCATTTATTAGGAAAGAGGAGAATAAAAATAGAGAGATGATGAAGAAAGAGAGTGAAAATATTAAATAAACATTAAATTTTAGAGAATTTTGGGGAGGTTTACAGTTTTTTATTTTTCTATAGATATAGAGTTTTTAGTTCTCTTTAAAATATGGAGAGGTTTAGAGTACCTCTTAGAGCTAAAAACATCTCTTTTTACTTTATAATGGATGAATTTTCCATTATAGAGTAATTATTGGAGATTCTCTTATATATATATATATATAATATTTGTAAGATTTCATTAGAATATATATAAGTTTAAAAGTTTAAATTAATAAAATAATATAAAAATTAAAAGTATAACTCTCAGGGTTTGGAGACGACACAATATATACCCCTCACTATTCATCTAAATAATATATTTGAAGGGCTAAATTGCTAAATATACCCTCTCATGACTTGAGATGACCTTAGTCCAAGTACTTTACGAAGATCTGATGCATGCAGAAATGTAGCACATTATTTTGAAAATTATATTGTATGACTAACCCCTTCTTAAATTGAAGAGAATTTCTATTGGAACCTCCATATTTGCTCAAGTGACCTAGCTCCTTCAAATTATATATTTTTATAATTTTGATTTTACCCCTTACAATTAAAAATTAAAAATATAGTGTAACGCAACCCTACTGTAATTCGAATTCCATTTCTTTTCTTCTCTGATTGATAGTTGGATACTCACTACCAGCATTTTCACTATAGCCGACGACAAATCAATAAAAAATCGTCGGCTATAGTATAGCCGACGAAAAAGGGGCAAAAACATCGTTGGCTATAGTATAGCCGACGCACTATAGCCGACGAGATTATAGCCGATGATTTTTAAGGGTCGTCGGCTATAGTACTATAGCCGACGAGTTTTTAAAAAAAAAATTAAAAAAATTAAAAAAAAATCATTTTTTTTAAAACTATAGCCGACGAGATGTTTTATTTCGTCGGCTAAAGTTTTTTAAAAAAATTTAAAAAAATAAAAAAAATCATTTTAAAATAAAAATTAAAAAAAAATAATTTTTTTAAAACTATAGCCGACGAGATTTTTTATCTGCCTTGGTCGGTGTGGGCCCACACAGACCCGAACGTTGGATCTCTGCTGTTTTTTTTGTTTCTTGCCGGAGTTTCCTCGTCGACGTTCAGCCTTTCTGCCGTCAAAGACCAAGTTTGGTGAGGCTCTCATCCCATTTATGGTGTTTTCCGTTTTGGTTCGTGTTTGGTTGTTTCTGGGGATTTTTTTTGCTTTTTCTGGGTTTTGCATCTCAAGAACAGGGCGTGTTCTTGAGGTGTGCCAGGCTTGATTTTGTTTGGGGTAGGAATTTTGTGTTTTTTGTGTTTCTGGTGGTTTGCCCCCCCCCCTACTCTCTTTTGCTAAGTGTTGCCTGAACGCCCATGCTGCCAATGTATCCTGGCGCTCCTCCAAATCTGCCTTGGTCGGTGTGGGCCCACACAGACCCGAACGTTGGTGGTGTTTTTCAATGTCCTCCGTTCGAGCAGGCTGGACACCCCACACGGGCGGAATTCTTTCATCTCTTCCGGTTGCGACACTCCACCCCGTCAGGTTGAGTTCCCCAGTCCTTCCGTACGCTCGGTATGAACGAGTACCCGCTGGGCACACGCGTGCCGCCAAATCGCCTGGGTTGTTCGTAGTTTGCTACTAGGAATATGAATAGGATAATTTTACGAAGTGTTGTACCTATTTGCTAACCTTCCGTTTGTGTGCTCTGTAGGTAAGATGACGAAGTCCATGGTGACAGACAAGGATGACGTGCTCAAGCGCTGCCTGTTCGCACTGCGGGATGCTGCCGCGAAGGCCCACAAGGTGGCGGATGACGGTCGTGGCGTACTCGTCCCGGGGGACAGTACCCAGCCCAAGACCCCTGTCGCAAACGTGGCTGATCCTGCTCCGCCCATTTGAGGGTCACAAGCGGATGCTCCCCGCCCGCCACTGGGTGATGCCATTGGATCCAAGGCCCAGGCCCGGGCGGAGCGCGAGCAGCAGCAGTTCGAGCGAGATGGTGTCGGGGACAGGCGGGAGGCTGCCCATGCGCCTCAGTCCGCCAGTCGTGCGCCCGTTGCGCCCTCGTCTTCGGATCGACCTTTAAGTCCTCCACGATACTCTTGCTCTCCAAATCCCCTGCTTCCGTCTTCCGGTCCTCCACAATTTCTTGAGTAGGGGGAGGGTGAGGAGCATGCGCAGAAGCGCCCCCAGACTGAAGATTCCCCTCCCGGCCCTGCTCCTGAGAGGAATGTTGATGTTGTGGACGCCTTGCGTCGTGCGCTGGTGGATGGCGCCGCCTCTCTGGGGTCCCTGCTGCAGCCGCTGGAGAATGCTGCCCCCGACGGGCTGGATGTGGTCTTCGTTGCGTGCACCCACCTGCTGCATCAGGTCTTTCGCGTCCGCTCGTGGGAGGGTGTGGAACTTGCACGCGTCAGGGCCGAGGGCGCGAAGCAGTGTAGGATGACGGACAGGGTCGCGGCGCAGCTCGAACAGGCCAACAAATTGGTTCACCGGTACATCGTCCGTGCAGATGAGGCAACCGCCCGGTCTATTGAAGCTGCCGCCCGTGAAGCTGTGGCTATTGCTGAACGGGACAAGGGCGTGGCCGAGGTGGAGCGGGTGCGCGCCGAGCTGAAGCGCATCCGCGCTGAAGCAGCCGCCCGGGAGGCGCTCTCAGAGTCTCGGCTGAAGGAGGCTGATCGCGTTGCTCGCATGGATGTTGTGGCGACGTTCAAGAAGTCTGACGAGCTCCGCGAACTGGTCAGAGCGGAAGTGGATGAGCAGGTGGTTGCGTTCCAGGCAGCGGTGAGTCCTTTCTTGAAGATGGAGGAGTACCAAGCGTTCGTGGAGTTTGAAATTGAGAGACGGGCGGGCGCTCAGGTGCATGCGTATGAGAGAGAGGTGGGTCCCTCTAGGGAACCTACTAGGGCGGAGCTGGAGCCGGTGATCAGGCGGGTGGATCCGGGCGAGCAAGTGGAAGCTGTTGTGGTAACGTCGTCGGAGGAGGCTGAGGAAGTTGGATGTTGACACGGGGGCGTAGTGTAGGGTGTTTCTTCTTCTTTGTAATGGGATAGATTTTTGTAGTCGGGCCTTGTGCCTTCCATTAATGAAGTACTTCTTTCCGTACGTGTGCCTCGTCTGAAGTTTTTATTTTTTTTTTGCATCTTTTGAATGGCTCGCGCGAACGTGCGCCCACCCCTCTGTTCCATGGTACCCGTAGTCGTTGACCCTGTATATCTCGGAGGTGATAAAGTGCTGGCGCTTCCCTCCACGGACAGGGTGTCTTCATCCCTTGCCGGATTGCCCCCAGTCCCCCAAGTTGGATTGGTCGAGCCCGGATGCGCTGGCTGGACGATCAGGCGATCCCCGTTTGTTCGCTCCTCTGTTGAGATGCATCATGTGTCCTCGCTCTTCCAGCAGATTATTGCTGATATGTAGCCCTTCACCGTTCGTGCGTGGATCGTACCCCTCGATCCGTGGGCTCTGATGGGTGATTTCTAGGGGTAACATAGCTTCCTTTCCGAATGTCAGGCTGAACGGAGTCTCGCCCGTGGCGCCGTCATCCCGTCGCGTGGATCGCCCGATACCTCCGTTCCTGGCGTAGGTTCCAAGGTGAGAACCTCCTGCCTGCCCCGGGGTTTCGTGGCTTCTTCGTGATTGTATCCTCGAACGTACCCGATTCCACGCTCCGTTGGGAATCGTCCCAAGAGCAGGTGCCCTGCGATGATCATCTTCAGTTTGTTGATCCCTGGCCTCCCGAGTATGGCGTTGTACGGGGAGGGGGTGTCCATGACTATGAAGTCCGTCCGGACCTCACTGTGCGGGGAGTCGGACGCGCCAATCCCGACCCGGATGCTGTCACTCCCGATTGGATACGATGTTTCGCCCGTGAAGCTGGCCACGCGCTCGTGATCCTGCGTCATCTTGTTGGCGGGTCTACCGAGCGCCGTGTATGCGTCAAAGTAGATCACGTTCACGGACGCCCTATTGTCGATCAGTACCCTCTTCACGAGGAAACGATCGATGAACGCATCGATTACGAACGGTAGGGTGCTGTCACTCGGGCTTCTCTCCTCGTCTTCCGCCATGAAGCAGATGGCGGGCGCCTCCCTTCTTCCTGTTTTCTGTGTTTGTCTCGTCCTGATCGTCAGTACCACCTGGCTCGGGCGATCGGGCGATGAGGTGCCCTCCTTGCGCTTGCCCCCGAATATCGTACTGATAGTCCCACGGGTTCCAATGTTCGCCTCGCGCTGTTGTCCTTCCGCCCTGGGAGGGGTTGTCCGCTCGTCCTTCAAGTCTTCAAGGGCCTTTTTCAGCATAATGCAGCTGTTGGTACGGTGGGTGGCGGCGTTGTGTAATTCGCACCAGACGTCTGGGAATCGGCCGGTCGGAGCCATTGCTTTCGTCATGTTGTTTGGTGGCGGTATTCGGTGTCGATGCAGGCGGAGTAGGTGCTCGTTGGAGTGGTGATCGACTGCACAGACCTCTTGTCCCGCCGGTCGGTATTGTGGCGCTGGCGGTAGACGGGCTCCCTGTTGCGCTTGTCCCCGTGCTTGGTTGTAGTTGTTGCCCTGATGACTGCGGAAGAAAGGTCTCTGGTAATTCTGTCTTTGCGCGTCCCGGTCCCTCTTATAGCCCCCGGTTGGCCTTTCGTCGTACGCCAGCTGTCGTGGTTGGGCGCTTGTCGCCTCTGGTCTGCTGGAACTGGGTTCAGAGGCGGACCCGTACACTCGCGTCTCTACGAGCGCCTTCTGCACAATCAGGTCCATGATCTCGTCGTAGTCGAGATGTTCCTTCCTTACCATCTTTTCTACGAACGGGGTGGCGAGCAAATTATCCATCAGGGCTACCTTGGCCACTCGCTTGTCGAGGTCCCTGCACGTGCTCGCAACCGTCCTCCATCGGTTTATGTAGCTTGACAGGCTCTCGTCCATCCTCTGGCGGACCTTGAGGAGGATACCCGTGGTGTTGTACTTGCCTTGGAGCCGGTCGCGTTTCTGGAAGCTCTCCGCCAGCTCGAGGAACGAATGTATAGATCCCGGCGGGATCTCGTAGAACCAGCTTCGCGCTTCCTCCGCCAGTGTTTCCTGAAATAGGAAACATAGGGTTGGATCCGAGTACCGGGTTCCGTCCGTGGTGGATCGAAACTCGTCCACGTGCGTGCGGGGATCTCCGCTCCCATCGAACCGAGCAATCTTCGTCGTCTTCGCGTGGGGGTCCCTTCCCCTCTCCAGTATATGCGCCGAGAATGGGCTGACCCGGGGTCGAACGTCCCGCCCTGTCCGGCCAGCTTGTCCTTACGCAAGCGCGAGACCTCTTCCGCCAGCTCCTCCATCCTCTGAAGGATCAGAGCATTGTTCGTCGGGGGCGCCGGTTCCTCCACCGGTGAGGGCGCTCGGGCCGCCCGGGCGCTGGTCCCGCCGAACGGATGTTGCCCTTCGCTGGTGGTCTCCTGGGTCCCCTCGTGCTGCCCCAGTTGCTGGCTGACGAGTGCGTCCAACCGCTCCTCCAACCTCTGACGGATTTGGCGCTCATCTGCTCTCTCAAGCGCCGCCTCCCATAACTCCTGGACCAGGCTGTCGACGCGCTCCTCGCCATCGTTCCTGTCGGTCGCTAATACATACCGCCCCTGCGAGTCTGGCAGCGCTTCCCCATCGGGCGCGTTGCTGTCGTTAGTCACCGGGTTGAGCATGTGGACCTTTGGTTTTTGTGGTGTTTATACGAGATTTGCAATTTGTAAGTTTCCCACAGACGGCGCCAACTGTTTCTACCGAATTACGCGCGGGGGCGTAATGGGGCAGAAGCAAGTACGAGCAGACTTCCTTCTCCTCGTCCGAACGCTCGGGCTGTTCGGATGGTCGGGCGCTCTTCTCTTCCTTTCGGGTGTGCGGGTGAGTGCGTGTTCAGGTTCGGCTGTTAGAAGAATACAACAACAAACGGACAGTCAGGGGTCGAGACGGGGTGGCCCGCCTTCAACGCTCCGATGCCTAAGTCAGATGATGTATTAGATATAACAGTCAAGCGAACGTGCGTGTGAGTAGTGTTTGGGTCGAGTGAATTCGTGTATCCTTACCTGTAATAAATACCTTACATATACAGGTGGTTGAGTTTGATGCTCACTTGTGCTCTTCGATGTGGGACTGGTGTGCTTGCTGTCATGTGATCCGCACATTCGGGCATGCGCCCCACGGGCGCGTGCGCGCTCGGATGGGGTCGGTCTGGTGAGTGAAGTTGGAGCCTCCTTGGTGGTCTGGTAGGTGTCGATTACCTGCTTAAGTGGATAAGTATATTAATCGGACAACTCATGCTATACAAACAGTATGTATATACATATTTTAGATATAGATCAAGATTTATATTATATCCTAGGTTTCTTAGTCTAATCAGTAAAGTAAGAATTATGATTCATACATTGTACAACTGAATTTAGGAACTAAAATCCTTAACAATTAAGTTAAAATTAAAACTATATATGTATGAAACTAGCAATGATTATAAAAAGAGAAGTATAGAGATAATTAAATATTATAAAAATATTATGAGAAAAATATGTGGCTATATATAATTGATGAATAAAATAAGTTAAGGAGACCATTTTATGATTGATTCTTCAACTCTTCAACTTATCAACAAAATGATATATGTAATTCAGGGTCAGACGAAATTTGTGGGAATGTCATGACCCCTGTGTACCTCCGCTATTGCCTGAGAACACCTGCACCGGTTTTTAGCTATGCATCTCCTATTTGAGCACGATCTCTTGCTCGAGCAGCGATTGTTCGAGTTGTTGCTTCTTCTCTCTCGTCAACCGTCAATCGTTGTTCTGTACTTCACCGTTACACACTAAAATATCGTCTACTTGTGTTATTCGCTGAGTTGGTCCACCAAATTTATCCTGTTTGCTGCTCGTACTGACACCGATACGAGTGCTCTGATAAGGGTCAGTGGGATAATAGCTTGGGTGCAAAGCCACCACTATTTCAATGCTGGCATGTTCGTCTACGATCCTTGTATGGCCACTTACCACAAGCTCATCAGTACACTCCAGATTTCAACTCCAACGCTATTTGCGGAGCAGGTATGTAAAGTAAACTAGATATATCCTATATGCCTGGATCGTTTCATAGATTTTTGCGCGCGCATGGGAATGATGGGATAATAATCGGACAAAATTTTGTTGTCTTGCATGGGATGCAGGATTTCTTGAACATCTTCTTTAAAGATAAGTACAAGCCCATTCCTTCTGAATACAACCTCGTGTTGGCCATGCTTTGGCGCCCACCCTAAAAACATCGAATTTGACGAGGTCAAGGTTGTC
This sequence comes from Geum urbanum, assembly GCA_946800695.1. Taxonomy (NCBI): domain Eukaryota; kingdom Viridiplantae; phylum Streptophyta; class Magnoliopsida; order Rosales; family Rosaceae; genus Geum; species Geum urbanum. The sequence continues at coordinate 74,728,492 of OX327000.1, read as the reverse complement.
CGCTATTGCGCTCACTAGTAGCAAAAACAGCTTTCCACGCTGATATAATCCACACTGATTTATAAAGATACACAGATGTCTGTGTGGAATACAACGCTTACAGATATTTATTAGAAATTATTATATGCAAATATAAGTTGCTTCAGATGTCTGTGAATTAGTATTCAAACGGATTCCTACGATTACTTTTCTGCGTTGGGACAGACATCAATGTCAAATACCATTCCAGACAGACTTTGTATCCGTGTAATATCGTTTACAAAATATGATGCATAGATACAGAAGTCCGTGTAATATAACATCATACTGACAACTCATGATAATTTATGATGCACTTCTGCAGATGTCAGTGTCAATACCATATCCAACGGATAACTGTGTAGAAATTAATGATATCCACTGCTGGATTGGAAATTTTTTCGGTGTATCATGTGCGTTTGCATCAATGTCGAATGTAATTTTAACAATTTATTTAATTTAATATTAGATAAATAAAAAATTTGATTGGTGTGTATTTTGAGAGTTATAAAAAGTCTTTTCTGTAAAGAAAATTATGGAAAATTTTTCATTCACTATAAGATTATTTGAGATTGTTTCTCCTTGACGTATTCGTGAGATCTTATTTTTTATTTTTTCTTTCTATTTTTATTTTTTAATTAATTGATTTACTTTTTTATCCATAATAAATGAAATTCTTTTTATTAAAGATTGATTTAAAACAATGGCACATTATGATATTTATAATGTTTGACCATTACTGTCCAAATAACTGTAGAAGATATATCTTTTAATATATAGAGACTAGCAATTGGCACATACGGTGCATGTGGGTTGAGAGTTAACCTATAAAATAAGAGAAATTTTTGATAATTTTTTTTCTTCATTTAACCTCCGGAAGGAGGGGTGCCATTTAGCTATATTTTGGGGAACTTTTACAAAATTGTCCATAAAATAATATATTTGCTATGTTCAGTGCATTAATCAATCAAGGATATTTTTAGGAATATTGAATGTTTGACGTGATAACTGTGAAAGACACAACTCTCTTAATATGACACTAACACTAATATTAATATTAAATTAAATAAATAGTTAATAATACATTATATATAAATAGTGCAAGTACACTGGGTGCACTAAAAATGTTATCCTCCTGAATAACCATGTAAATAATATATCGCACAGATGATTGTGCATTAAATACGTAGCTTTAATTTTACAGCACTGTTTTCTGTGTAAAAATAACAAAACGGACCAAAGACTCGAGGTTGAAATCCATTTCACGCCATCAAATACCAAAATAGAGATCAATCTTTCTCTCTTTTTTGGCTGGGTTCTCTCTCTTAGAAGAACAACATATGCAATTCCAATAGAAAAGGAGTGTTTTTTTCAAAGAGCATAAAGAGAAAGAGATGATCTGCTTTGGTGTCGATCAACTCAAGCATTCGATTTATGTGCAGCAAACATGAGACTAGAATTGCTTTGGACAAGGGCATGGTTTCGGAGGAAGAAAAGCTCTGAATGGCCTACATGATTGACCCGCTCCAAATTTGCCTTGTCGACAGTTTGAATCTTTTTGTTCTTATGTTGTTTTCCATTAATTTACTGTTAAAAAAAGTTATTTAGGCAACGAAATATTTTTCATCGTCTAAGTGTATTTAGACGACGAAATATAAAGCAGCTTAAGAGAGTGAAAATTCGTCGTCTAAGAAATGATTTAGACGACAAAATTAATTTTCATCGCCTAAGAAATGTTTTAGACGACCAAAACTAATGTTTCGCCATCTAAGATATGACTCAGATGACTAAAATTTTCATTTTATTGTCTGAGAATAAATCCTAAACTTAAACCCTAAACCCTAAGTCTTAAATACTTTCCCCTAAACTCGGAAAGTCTTAAGCGACAAAACTCATGTTTCGTCGTCTAAGTACAATTTCACAATCTGACCTCTAAGAAAACGACCATGTATACCATCTTAAAATACATATTTTTTTCGTTGAGGGCATAGAGTAAATAATTCTTGAACTGTGAGTGTTGACGGTTCAAAAATCGGAATTACGAAAATTCGTATATCGACGTTTCCGTTTCGTTGAAATTTAGGTTTTATGGTTGACTACGCCAATCAAACGTTTAACGATTTCCATTTTGAAAGAAAATTCATCCACTTACATATTATGTTATGATGACTATATCCAACAGTTATTTTGTCCAAATTCAATTTCGTTAATGTTGATGTGGAGTGAATATAGACATACGAATACATGCATAAGTTATATAACACTAGTAGATATATAACAAGTTTTTAGTCTTAAATAAAAAATTTATGTCAAGTGCAAACTTAATTAACAACACTTAAGTTAATGTTGATTTTTGATGATTTTTAAGCAACTACCCAAAATTATTTTACATATATTTTTATAAAATAAAATTTTAAAAAATTAAAAAAAAATTCACTTACTATATATGAAACTATTAGTTTTCGTCGCCCAAGTGTAATTAATTTTTTTAATTTTAATATTTTAATTGTTTTTAAAAGAATTTACTTAGCCTACAAAACTAGTAGTTTTCATCCACTACCAACGTACGTAATTACTATACCCGACGAATTTTTAAAAACTATAACCGACGAAAACGAATAAAAAACTCGTCGGCTATACTATTACCGACGAGTTTTAGCCAACGAACTATAGCCGACGATATTTAGTAAGTCATCAGCTACACTCCACATCAACATAAAAAAAAAACTCGTCAACTATAGTTTTTAAAAATTTGTCAGGTATAGTAATTACGATGGTAGTGGTCGCTTAAGTGTAATTAATTGATTTTATTTAAAAATATATCACTGAGGCTACAAAACAAGTAGTTTTCGTTGCCTAAGTGTATATTAATTTTTAAAAAATTTAATTTTTTAAAAAATATCACTTAAACGACGGAACTGTTTATTTTCGTCACCTAAGTCCAAAATTTTGGCAGTTTTTTTTCTGCCAAATTTTTTTTACCAAAAATCAAAATCACTTAGGCGATGAAACTTTTTGGTTTCGTCGCCTAAGTTCAAATTTTTGGTGATAATTTTTTCTGCCAAATTTTTTTACCAAAAATTTAAGTCATTTATGCGACGAAACTAACTATGTAATCGCCTATAAAAAAAATTCATCCCCTATTTTTCCCAATCTTTCCAAATCTCTCTTTCTCTCTCTCTCTCAAACCATATACACCACCACCACCACCACCACCACGCGCCGCCACCTCGGCACCACCGCCACCGCCACCACGCGCTGCCACCTCCACCACGCCACTACCACCACCACAACACTACCTTGACACCACCATCACCACCACCACCACCACCATCATTAAATTATCTCTTAATTACAATTTTTGCGTTAATTAATAATTCAAATTTGATTACGATTTAATTAATTTTTATTTAAAAAAAAAACTTGAACGACGAAATTAATAGTTTCGTCGCCTAAGTGAATTATTATTTTTATTTAATTTAATTTAATTTATTTTTATTTTTTGTAAATAAAATTAAAAAAATTCACTTTGGCAAGGAAAATAAATATTTTCGTCGTCTAAGTTGTTTATTTATTTATTTTTATTTTTTTAATCAAAAAATAAATAATCCACTTAACTGTCGTCGTCTAAATGAATTATTTTTATTTTTATTAAAATTTGACACTTAAGCAATGAAAATTTGACACTGAGGAGATGAAAATTTTCGTTGTCCAAAAACCTAGATGACGAAGTTGATTTCGTCGTATAAGTAGCTAGCCACTTAGACGACGAAAAACATTCGTACGTAGGCTAAGCATTCGTAGTCTAAGTACTTAGGCTACGATTGTTAAGAGACGAAAAAATACATTTAGGCAACGAAATTGTTTCATCGCCTAAGTATGTTTTTCTGATAGTGATTTGTGCATCTACGTAGATATTTCTCTTATTTAATGCTCTCATGTTCTAGATTTTTCACTTGGATATTTCATATTGATCTCAATTTTACGGGTTTTGATCAGAAGAATCACTGTGGTTATGTTGTTTTCTTGAAGAAGAAAAAGACATGGTCTATCTGTTTGGTTCAGCGAAACAGATGATGAAGTTGGAGGATGAACCTACATTTGGAAATTCATGTCTTTGACTATCGATGAATGAACTCGATGATGAAGTAAATATTCAAAATATCAATTGAAACCCAAATGAACCAGATCGAGATCTGGAAATCAAATTATGTATTGTGGAAATGAGGACTGATTTTTGTGGGCATTGCCGATATACACAGAGTCTAGACTGGTGGGGTCTAACTGCATCGTCTACACAGATAACCGTGTCAATCGAGGAGGCATTGCCTTAATTGGGAAACCAAGGTGGGGGTAGGGTCCATCTCCAGAATTTAGACAGATAACCGTGTATAGTAGTTATTTCACAGATAAGTACGTGGATCGAGCATTCCACATCCTCTGAAAGTCACGGAAGAGTAATACGTGTCTGCACTGTGGCTAAAGCCTTTTTCACTCGGATATCAGTGTAGAAAGACCTTATTATACACAGATTCTAATCAGTGGGGATATCTTGTTTTGCTAGTAGTGACTAATGTGAGTAAAACTACCCCTCAATGATGATCAGCAATTTTCATCGAAGATATTCACATTTAATTAAGCTGTTTATTAATTCTTTGTTATTTGGTTAGGGGTCTAAACCCTGGAGGTACAATGGAGAAGGATAGAACATGGAGAGTGAAGACATTAAGATGCTAGTGAGGAAGTGGTGGGATGTCTACGATGATGAGTCGTTGGATTACCAAATGAGCTCTGGGACTTCCCTGGTTGCTAGAAATGGAGGTGCCCGAGTGAACCAGCTGCAGCCATTCAAGGCGGCGTTGTTATCGGAGGCTGGCGATTTCACATTTGTTACAGCCCCATCCGCTGTACGTCTAGCTTGTTTCTGTGGGTGATGGATGATTGATTCACATCTTTTCAAGTATTTAATTAAACACTCAAACAAACACGAAAGCAATTAAAACCCTTCTTTGTAGATGTAGCATTGGTAAGTAGGGATCGTTCTTAACCGGGGATTGAGGGTGCATGCATAACTATGCTAAGGTATTAGGGGGGTGCGAGATTTGTTGTCTAAGTTCCTACAAATTTTAAGGTAAAACGTCCTAAGCTAATATATTTACAAGGATCGACTCATCTTTCACCTAACTCTTTAGAACCTACCAAATTACATGCAACCTATTAGTTCTAAGTCTTTAGCGACTAATTTCATGCATATCTCTCGAAAGTAAAGTGTAGGGATTGCCCTGACACTTCCATTGATTTAAGGTAGGATTGCCATGCAATAAATCAAAGCGTTAAGCACAAAATATAGCATGAAAACCAAAGACTAAAACGTGGGAGGTTCACGTGAACTTGATAAAATTACAAACCAAAAACACTTCCACAAATTTGTCCATACAAACCAAGAAATAATACAAGAAGTAAAGAGTAGAAGTCATGGTTACACTTTTTGATGTCGGGATTGCCCTAGTCTACTTGATGTAAACCACGCCTTCAATGAATGGAGGAGACAGTTAGGATTGCCATGAAAGTCTCGATGGATGAAGGTAGATGATGGATTTTGGTGTGAACGGCTTCTTGGTATTTCTTGGAGAGATTTTGGACGTGTGGAGGTGTTTAGAGGCAGAGCTCTGGCGTCTCGAATGAGTCGTCCCCCTTGAAATGGTCGAGCTTCCCTTTATATAGAAGAAGATTAGGAAACTTCCCACCTTCTGAAAGTTGTCAAATCTGACCCTTCTGTATTAAAAGCTACGTTTCGGACGTTTTACAACTTCAAACGGCGTGATTCTTTCGACACTAGAAAATAGACTTCCAGGGCTTTCCAGCTATGCATTATTTGTGCCATAATTCCTCCTGACGCGCCTTCAACGCCCATTTAAAGTTGGCTGTTAGGCAGAATGACCTATACCCACTAAATCCGGGATTTCTGAATATCTACACATTGTAACGGCATGATTCCAGTGGGGTTGGAAACTAGACTTCCATATATTTCTAAGAATGCCTTACATGTGTCCAAATTCGTTTTCAATTGATTTTGGTGGCCTGTTGAATTGGGCTGATCTGCATCGACAGATTTCTGGATTTCTAACTTTCGGTCCATCTTTTTCTTTTGGGCTTCTTTCTCTCCAATTCTTCATTGGCCGAAAATACCATGTAATTGCACATATTTTGGGCTATAAATCATATCCAAATCATCTTGGAATATTCTCCACAAATGTGACCCAAGTATCCTCCATGAATTCGGCAAGAACATGCTTTCCATGATCGCGCGGGAGAAATGTCTTCATCTTTATTTGCACCATTTTCATTTGTCACATGGTTTCCAATTCTTGATGGAATTTGAGAATACGTTTTAGAAACCATTTGAAGACCATTTATCGTACCATTTCTTCTCTGGATTTAGGAACTTTGTCCTTATCCCGCTTTTAGCTCCGAAACGCCTCATTTATTGTTCCACCTTTATTTTATACCTAAAAACATAAAATAAGTTAGAAACATATTTACTAAGCTCATAACAAAGCAAAATGCAGAGAGAAAGACATTAATAATCAAGCATAAAATGCGTAGATCAATGATCAGGAAGAATTGATCCCATAAATATACACAAGAGAGAAATATATAGGGTGTTCGAATAAATAAAAGTATAGGTTATTAGGCATGCAAGCTTAATTATTTTACTAGCTAGGCGTGGAAGACATTCAGATCAGCACAGTATAGTATTAAGTAGGTACGTTTGAAGTCTACTTTTGAGCGATGTTTACTTTGTCAACGACTGGAGGTGGGTAATATAATGATGTAAATTACGTATTGAATTATGTAGAAATTAGTTTCTCAACAGATGAATCTTGTACAAGTAGCCGATCCATATTTTCTCTAATCTTTCTCCCAGTTCAAAGTTCAAATAGATGACACCCAGTACAATATTCATGGGAGAAAAATAACATGGTTACAAGTTGGAGTAATTTGCTTACTAGCTAGTTAGATCCAACAACTATAGAATGCACCCTATAAAATTATAAATTGCAACGCCTTCCATTTCAATTTTGTAACACTCGATGCAAACGAGCATGACCCATAAACCGTTGCCATTTATACTGTAGCTTAAAGAAAAATTTCTAGTAGTGTTAATTAGCCCTTCTATTACTCTATTTTGTGCACAACTATAGTCGTGATGGTCATTACCCTTGCCCCTTGGCACTCTATTTTGTGCATGGTATTCCATGAGATTGATTTTGTGCTTTAAAAATCTGTTTGGATACAACTATGATGTGCATGGCCATTACTTTGGACAAAATAGAGTAATAGACCATCGCCTAGTGCGGACCACAAAATTCCTTACATGGAATAAGCTAGTCTTGCAGATCAATTCACTATACGCTGCAGATCTGCCTCAACATGCATGTATTAAGTCTTTCATTATTCTTTCTTCGATTTATTCTTTTCTTCCAACTATACACACATAATTTGATATGATTCTTCCTCAATTTTTCTTCCATATTATTTTTAGAATCTTCTTATCCCATAATTATTTACACCTCATTAATTTTTTTTTAAAGGTAACGCGTGAGACATTAGTTCTCATTAAAATGAGAAATTTTAATAGTAACGATTACAACCACGACTATCCATTTAAAGGCGTCGAGAGAAAAAAACTGTAGTCTAGCTAGCTACAGCAACGAAGTTGCTATACTTAACAAAATAATTGAAATCTAGAAATAAGCTCAAAGACAGTAACTAGTGACGTAGCGAATCCTAAGACGATAACTAATGCCTATTTCAGGACCAACTATAAGTTTAAAAATTTAAATTACAGAATTTTAAAAACGAAATCCAAAATACAAAAAATAAAAACAAAAACTTAAAATATTATTGGATTAACTTCTTCCAGATCTACTTCCAGATCTACTTCCAAGTTAAATTCTTGGATCCCGAACAGAAAAGTTCATACCAATTTATTCTTGGTAGCATAAGATTATGGAAGTAAAACTAAAGCTCCTCCAAAAATTGGTAAATGCGTAAGTCGATGAATGAACCGATTTGAGGAAAATGAATGGAATCAATCATACACAATTATCGCTCAAATAATGGAAAGAAATCCCAAGAATCTCGACACTTGTGGAATCAGTTATAGTTAAAAACAGCCACAATTTCAGGATATGGAAGATTCAGAGAATACGAGACGGAATATTCCACAGTAGTCCATAGTCCAAAACAAACATATTATCAAATAACTAGGCCTCGGTCGGTCGGTGTTGGCTTATCCTAAGCAAATTAATACGACCCCGAATTGAAGCTAAACGCGTCTATGTTTCGGGACAAGCAACCAAACTAACTAAACCGTAAAAAATAAAGGCGCCATTCTTGCATGCATGGGTGTTCATCTGGGGCGCTCTCACTAGTGTTAAGAGTCGACCACGAGCACTCTGTCCTATTCACAGCAGGTCACCACTCAATAGCTTGACACGTAGCAGATTAAGGTTTTTTCACCGGGTGGCCCTACTGAAAGATCTAGAGGACTACGAAAGAAACACGTGTTTAGATGTGTCCACGTGGCAATGTACCCTCGGCATTTCGTGGATTTTAGGAGGAAAATTCAGCCTCCATGTCGGTCACGGTGGTGGAGCTGGTTTGATATTTATTTATTTCAAATGACCATTTTACACTTCTATTTTCTTGACAAATGATATAAAGATCACCATTTTTTAAGGAAGTAATTTGATTTTACTAAATGAATCAAACACGTCCTGACCGATTTTTTTTGCCATTGGTATTATATTTACTAGCTTTTAAAATATTATCTCAAGTTTGTGTGTGAATCAATCAGTTGGAATGTAGGATGTTAGATCATGAAGTTCTTTTTGCCAAATGAAATTAGATCATGAATTGAGTTGATATATCAAATGTGTTATGAAAAATAACAAGGTTACTTTCGTACCATCACAGGTGGTGCATGGTGGACTCGGGGATAATCCTGTATACTGAAATATCCAAATGAACAATATAAATCATTACTATAATTGTCCAATGAAAATGGACACCAATTTGACTTAATGCCATATTTATTATTTATAAATAGACAACGTACGCATCTATATATCAAGTGTTTATTGCCTCGAAATTTTCTCAATCTTGAAAGATATGCAAATCACTATTCACCAGTGGGAAAATGGGACTCACAGAGCCTCATCTACCTCAAACTCACCCACTAGGCCACTACCACCAATGAGTTAAACCTTTGTCCTAAATTACCATTTTTTATCCATTCAAACCAACCGACCTCATTTTTCTAACCCCAAAATGCAGGAGATATTTCGCTCCCAAATTCCTATTTAAACCCCTCACCCCGACTCCAACTTCATCATCTCCAAAACATTGCACAGCCTTTTCAAAGCAAACACAACTCAACGCTTGCCTCACTTCCTCGACCACTTCCTCGTCTCAAACACCATCACTTTAATTCCCAAACAATCAACTCGATCATCATGGCTCCTCATAATATCACCAAGTCTACCACCACCATCCTGTCCACCAAGGCTGCCACGGCCCCTAGCCGAGCCTATGTGACGTTTTTGGCCGGAAACGGCGACTACGTCAAAGGTGTGGTTGGTCTGGCCAAGGGTTTAAGGAAGGTCAAGAGCAGGTACCGTCTGGTTGTGGCCATCTTGCCCGACGTGCCTCAGGAGCACCGTCAGATCTTAGTCTCTCAGGGCTGCATAGTCAGAGAGATCGAGCCTGTTCATCCTCCTGAGAACCAGACCCAATATGCCATGGCGTACTACGTTATCAACTACTCAAAGCTTCGGATTTGGGAGGTACGTGCACTTTTAAATGTTTTGATGGAAAATTGACACGTGTACGTTCTCGTAAGATTGATTATTAGGGTTTTATAGTTTTCTTACGTGGTCTTGTTTTTACGTTGCAGTTTGTGGAGTACAGCAAGATGATTTATTTGGATGGAGATATCCAAGTTTTTGAGAACATTGACCACCTGTTTGACTACCCGGACAACTACTTCTATGCCGTGAAGGATTGCTTTTGTGAGACCAATTGGAGGGACAGTCCCCAGTTCAAAATTGGGTACTGCCAGCAGTGCCCTGATAGGGTACAGTGGGACAATAGCTTGGGTCCCAAGCCTCCTCTGTATTTCAATGCAGGCATGTTTGTCTATGAGCCAAACTTGTCCACTTACCATTCGCTCTTGGCTACCCTCAAGACCTCAACTCCTACTTTGTTTGCTGAGCAGGTAAATAACTTTTGTCGTAGTAAGTTTATCGGTTAAATTTGATGCTGAATTGTAATATCTGACAAGAAAATTTTCCATTCCGTATTTCAGGATTTCTTGAATGTGTTCTTTAGGGACAAGTACAAGCCCATCCCTTCAAATTACAACCTTGTGTTGGCCATGCTCTGGCGCCACCCTGAGAACATTGAGCTAGGGAAGGTCAAAGTTGTTCACTATTGTGCTAATGTGAGTAGATTTTACCTACCTCGTTCATAATGATCGCCGATTTTTGACTGAACAGCACTAGTTACTAATGTGTGTGAATTTACTTTTGAAATTTTCAGGGTTCTAAGCCATGGAGGTACAATGGAGAAGGGGAGAACATGCAGAGAGAAGACATCAAGATGTTGGTGAAGAAATGGTGGGATATTTATGAGGATGAATCCTTGGACTACCAGAATTGCATTGGCTCTGCGGAGGCTGGAAATGGAAGAGAGCAATTGAACCTGCAGCCATTTGTGGTGGCGCTTTCAGAGGCTGGCGATGTTCATTTTATACCCTCCCCATCTGCTGCCTAAGTGGCTATGGTTTCTTGTTCTTGGTGGGATTCAACCCTATAGAAGAACTATATAGGGATTTTCTTAATTTAATTTGAATGTATCGGTTTGGTCCTTCCACAATTATTTAATTGGGAGGCCTTGTTGTTAAGTTTTTAGTTAGGTGTCTAGAGTCGATCCCCCTAGTTTTTATGTTGGGGTTGATTTTACTTTGCTATGTTCCGAACAATGTTTGAAATAATGATTCCAATTCTCTTTTATCGCAATTGTTTTCCTCAATTCAACTACTAATTTGGAAAAAAAAAATCAGCAGCTAGCAAAGAACATATTATTTTCTGCTAATTCTTTGGGCACTCTCCTTGAATCCTCTCATTCAAATCTTGAAGCAAGAGAAAGAACAGCTTGAAAGTTGCGTATTTCTAAGCTGTGACCCTAGCTAGCTTAATTTACTCTTGCAAATCAAGGTGTTCCAAAATTGAATGCATGATATCAGTGATATATCTGGAACACAAACTCTTTGCAAGCCGAAATTGGTAAATACATTAAGCTATGACAAACACTGAGACGAAGTGAAGGCGGAATTTGGAAAGGCAGCAGCAAACACGCAAAGGTTTATAGCCAGAAGAATGATGGTGGTGGACTGGTTGCAAACTAAGTAAATCACATATCAAAGCTATCTAATGCAAACATAGTGTGCTGTATATGTGTGTAAAATTAACATGAGACATGAGTGAATACTGTGAAATGAAGGTGGGCTTCAAAAAGAATCAAGATGGAAATTTCAGTCAAATTTTTGGCACATGCTAGCTCTGCTGGTCTCTAGACAAACGGGTGTTTTTGTTTTCATGATTTGGTCTTGGTCTCCGCAATTTGGCTGCAGGCAATATCACGAAATGAGTGATGTGCAAACATGTACGTAGTTAACAACTAATGACTGATTACATGGTACTAATTGCAATTTCAAAGGATATATGAGAGGAAGCAAAGAAGAGAGTTAGCCTACTCTGTAACTTATGACTACACTGTACTTCGTACGCCATGAACTTCACCTTGGTAGGATTTAGTTTCAAACGAAATCTCAAAGTTATTATCAAGACCAAACGACATTCGAAATGCAAGCATGATGTGATCCAAACATATATTTTTGACAATTTAGCAGTTGCAAATTAGCACTCGGTAGAAGCAAAGCAAACTAGCTGGAACTATAAAGCTATTCAGTTTTTGCTTCAACTTTTAGTGATCGGTCTCTCTTGAGTATCTAGTAGCTACTATCTATAAAGGCAGCTACTTCATCCACCGAAGTATTTGTACATCGGTGTTGCGTTTAAGAAGCTACTAATTCCCAACTTGTTTTACAAAATAGAATGAGAACAGAATACATTGGATAAGCTGCAGCTACAATCAATGACAATTGGAACAACTAAAAAGCAGAGGTTTTTTGTTCACATCAATCACAATTTGATTCTCATGTAGTTTTTCATTTCAGCTTGTTAATTTTACTGTGGAAGCTTGAATAGCCGAGAATACTGATCAGAGAGATGTTTCACTTATCGCTTGTTACTTCTGCATTTTAATCTGTGGAGTGCTGCTGCCCGATTTTCTGCTCTTTGGCAAGCCCCACTTTCTTGATAGTTCTTCGGAAACAGCTTGCGGCCTTGTTGCAAGGTACCTAGGTGGTCGAAGACTTTTACTGGCAGGCGTACCGTCATCGCTCCACCTAGGGTTTTCCAGCTAACTTGTGGTCCTAGCTTAATCAATAACCTCTAAATGAGGGACTTGGCCGGAAGACATGGAGGATATCTTGCTAGCCGGAGATGGAGGAAAAATTCTGAAGAGGGCAACCAATCAAACCATATGACACAGAATGGTGGGGATACTGAATAGTGAATACATATTAGAGCTCATGAAGCATTGGTAGGAGTCTTCTTTATATATAGAACTATAGAAGGGTAGTAAATTTGAAATGGGAAACAGAATGCGGCAGGAGGGACTTTCAAAGTGGGAGCAAACTTGAAATGTTTAGTCAAAGCTATAGTACATGCAAAGCCCTGCTGCTCTCACTTCTCAGTCCAAAGGAGTAGTTGCCTGGTTGGTCTTCAGAAAGAGTACTCATTTTGTTGGTCTTCATACTTATTTCATCGGATGTTTAAAATAAAGCACCCTAGCAGGAAAGGACCACTAATTTCTTCTTGGCCTGAATTATTAGAGGCTTCGGTCCAGAGGTAGTAGTTGCCGAAACAACTAACTAGGTTTTGTTCAAAGTACGTTCCTACATGTTATCAGCCTTCTCCCATTTTGTAAATAGAAGGATCACATTTACATAAAATGTTTCTCTCCTAGCCTCTTACAAGTTACAAGTTATATGGTGCAGCATTTCAGCAGCAGAACCATTGGACACTAGTCACACTACTAGTAGTCTGGTACCCTATAAGCTAGTTACTAGATTTTACCAGTTGAACTATAATTTACATGCTTAAACTACCAACTTCAGTAGGTGATATATGAAAAATGAGGAGGGGATAAAAGGAGAAAGCTCTGTTCTTATTCCAAATGGTAGTTTGTTTTCAATATTTGTTATGAATAGTTATTTTGTCTTAGCAAAGGAGCAGGCACGTACATATTTTTGACAAGATCACTACTATTTCTTTTGTAGCTTCTGGCGATCGAGGATCTATTCATTTGAAATACAATTGCAATTCCATATTTGCACTACTCTGTAAAGTGTGAACAGATATCTATAATTGCAACCCATTTGTTTGTTCTCGATAACTCTAAGTGGTTATAAACTTATAATTGCCACATTTTCTGTTTGAAAATTAGGAATGATATGCAAAACACAAATCGCAGAGCTTCAAACAAAAGATAGAAATTTAGAGTGCAATAGAGACACCGGATTTGGGTAAGTAGATCCCGTCTTCCAAATTCAATTCTCTACAAAATCACACATCTCCTGTGAAATTGATCTCGAAGTGTTACCTAAAGAATTTGAGATAGAAAACGAGGTCGACTAAACGCCTCTGGATTCTTCTCTAGTTTATGCTCATTTCCGATCCACATCAGTACTGTCTCCCCTTCTCTTCTCTAGTTCTTTCTCTTGCTCTTGCTATTGCTCTTTTCTTCATTCCTTGGCCAGAGGGATGAACTCTTCTTGCTACAGTTCTTGACAGTCTTCTACCTCTGATGCTTCGGACATGTAGTGAAGGATTTCCAGCTCACATTAGCAATAATATCACTATGTCAAAGCCTCATCGCAGTTGGATACAACTTCACACTCGAGTATACAACTTCACACTCGGAAATGGAAGATGTATGTAAGTAAGGCGTTGTATCCCACACGAATGAAGTTGTCAAAGATTGTTGGATGTGATCTTGATGGTACAATCTTTGACAGCTTCCACCTCTCATTGGGAATGTTTGAGGCAGATGTGGAGGACGACTCGGTGGCTTTTGGAGGACTTTAACAAAAGTGTTGGGATTCTTTACACAGTGGATTGGTCGACAAGATATGATATCGAGAATTCAAACGCTCTAGAAAAAACAATCACACAAAACAACACAAAATTTAACGTGATTCTCTCACTCTTTGAGGTACGTCCACGGGGCGTGATCTGACTCTTTACTATTGAAAATAATGAGAACAAAATACAAGCTGTATCACTGGGTGTTTATATCCCAAACTCGAACCCTTAAACCCTTGTACATCCCTCTCAACTCACTCTCTCAATACCGTAAAGCTAATTTTACACTTGCTAGAGAATGTGATACTCTCTAAACAAGAACTACAATTTTCTCACCAGATGTCTTTTGCCTACCTTTAGTTGCCAAAGCCTTATGCCTATTTATAGGCAACTTCTTCCATGCTAACACATCAAAAGCATGCATAGAAGAGAATCAAAGTCACTCTCTTCCATCTTTTTCGTTCAATGTTTCTATGCTAAATAGTATAAAATTATTTTCAATAGTTCTCTACTATTATATTTCTTGCTTACATGATTCACATTTTTCCTCTCACATTCGTAGAGAGTTGCACCACCAACTCTACTTATATATAGGCTAGCTCACCATTTATTTACGTTGTTCACATTGCAACCTATTTCTCCTATTCAAATATTACGTACTGCAACAATATGCATGCACACATATTTCTCCATGACATTAATTTGAGCCACATCTCAACATCTACCTTGGTGAAAACTTAATGACATTCGTTTGTCCACCTGGAACTCCATACATTGCATCTACACATAGATGCCCCATCCCCACGCCCTGGGATGCTCCGTACACTTTAACATGAAAGAATTTTGGTCAAGTTTGAACTCTCTTCAAACTTAACCCCTGGACTTGAATTCTTCAAACCAAACACGCATTGCACAGCCACGAGCCTATTATCACTAAAAACTTTGTCAAACTGTAAAGACTTACCAAAGTCATTTTTGTCATTCCCGAGTTTGACATCACCATGAACAACCTTCTCCAACCTTCTGCTAACTGCCAGTTGACCAATGAAAGTCATCTCCTCACCACAATTGAGGATAGAGTGCTCATGACTTTCCGTCGCATCACCAACATGACCAACTGCTCGCCTAATACTCTCTCTCTCTCTCTCTCTCTCTCTCTCTCTCTCTCTCTCTCTCTCTCTCATGGCACTGAAAATGAGCTGCTTTATTGCCATCAGAATTCCTGCGAGCCAACGTCATACCTATCCTTATGGGTCTGCCTCCCTGTAAAAACTGCTGCAATTTTGGCTGCCATCTCCAAGTGGATTTCTTTCCCCTCGATTGTATAGCTCCTTTACAATAACTTTAGGAAATAAGATCACCATTCTTCTTACTGATTTGCAAACTGCGCTTGCTCAAGTTTTTGTCAAGATCTACACGTGAATTTTGATTCCACGTAGAAGCCCTTATAACTCAACATGTGTGATATCCCAAAACTTTTATATAATTGTTAATATTTACGTATGATTCAAGTTCGATTTGATGTTGCGGTAAAAGATTTTTACCGTTGGTAAATTCTAAAGTATCTCGGGTTGACTTTTCATTAAATTTTTGAAGTCGGTTGACTTCGGATAGAAATCATAGAATTTGTCTTGATGAGTCTGCAGACGAGTAAATCGACGAAAATGAAGTTATGACGAAGAAGTATGTCAAAAATTAATTACTGAGTTTTCATAAATGGAAATAGTATTTAAGGGAGGGGTTTCCTTATTTAGAAGGCATACCCGTTTTTTTTTGGGGGGGGGGGGGGTGTTGGATGGTTAACTCGGTTCAACCTTCTCTCCCCGAGGAGAGAGAGAGAGAGAGAGAGAGAGGCGATCGCCGACGGTGTGACGCTGTTTGGTCATCTCCGACCTCGAGACCAGTCAGGTTAGACGTGGCTCGTGATGCTCTACCCATTTCTAAGCTCAATCAATGGCATGGTGGCCGGAGAAAGGAGTAATCAAACCGGTAAGTTTTTAGGGTTCAGTGTTATTCCGTCGACGTCGCCGGTGGGGTTTCCGACGATAATTTTATGTGTCAATCGAATGCGTTTTTCATGGTGATTGTATTGGTATGCTTGTTGATCATTTTGGTTGCAGATTTAACCACCGAATTCGAAATCGGATTCGGGTTGTTCCGTTCGGTCTCCGCCGTGGGTGGTAGTTTCTTGTGGGTATTGGGTGGTGGGGTTATAGGGTTTCGAATTCTCTTCTCCACGCGGTCCGATTGGGACCAGCTGCGAGCCTAGCCGTGGTTCGTCGGAAAGATTTTCTGGTGAGATTAGGATTCTGTGGCTTTCAAGCCGGATTTCGATCACTTGCTGGCCGATTTGGCCATGGCCGTAGTTTAGAAAAGTGTTGGGCTTGTCGATAGCTTTCCAACAGTGTATTGATCTTCGCTGCCGCTGGTGGTGGCGCGTGGCCGAAAAATTTGTCCGGAAAACTTATTTCCGATATGGGTCGAGTTATTTGTCGTTAGATTCGTATCGACGGTACGAACATAGTCATGATGTTTATTTAGCGTTTACGCTTCATTGTCCCAGTGGGTGGGCGGTGGTATGGGGTTTGACACCAGTGACGGTGCGGGCGACCGAGAAATTAGTTTTGTGGTATGTCGTTACGACTACTTCGTCGTAACAAGTTATCGAATCAGTTCTTCGATTGATTTAGTCGAATTGAGTTTTCTGATCGAATACTCCCTCGATTAATTTGATTATTTGATTATTTTATTCATTTTGACGATTATCGACAAGGGTCGGGTCGTCACAACCTGTCAAAGAATTCCCTTCCAAAAGGTATATATTGTTTACCTTATTTTCACATAGCACCTCACGAGAACTCCTCACTACACTCAAAACTCCACCTTCTGTCACAATCTTGTAACCTTTGGAGTCGAGTGCATCGATAGAGATAGGATTCCTCCTCAGCTTTGGAACATATCTAACATCTCCTAGAATTTTCACGACTCCGTCATGTGTCTTGATCTTGACTGCTCCAATTCCCTCCACCTTAAAAGGTTTTCCGTCCGCCATAAAAATGACACTGCTCTCCACCTTTTCATAGTTAATAAAAAGATTCCTATATGGACATATATAGAATGAACAGCCAGAATCAAGAACCCACGCGTCTTCAAAAGACATACCAGAATATGACATTGCCATTAGAAAATCCTCGTCATATTGTATATAGGTTGTTGAAATTGTTCCATGAGGATTCATTTTTCTCATTTCTATCGTCTTTCTTCTTCTTCAACTTAGGGCAGTACCTCGCGATGTGCCATTTTTTATGACAGTAATAACACTCCTTGTCCTTGAGATTTTCTGAATAGGACTTGGAGCTCTTCCATCCTTGATTCCCTTTATCTCTCCTTCCTCTAGCATAGAGAACTTTGGTATCCTCGTAGCTACCATCTCCACCTTTTCTCCTATTTTCATTGGAGAGAAGGGTCGATGTAACTTTATCGAGGACTATACTTTGCTTCCCGTATAACATTGTCATCACTAGGTGATCATATTTCTCAAGAAGTGATGCTAGAAGCACTGAAACCTTGTCTTCTTCACTCATAGTCACCTCCAAGTTTAGCAGTTCTGAGAGCATTCTGTTAAACTTATTGAGATGGTCTTGCAAAGCTCTACTTTCATCCATAGTGAACCAGTAGAAGTCCTTCTTAAGATTGATCCGGTTCGTGAGTGATTTCTCCAAGTAAAGCTTTTCAAGTTTTTCCCAAATCTTCTTTGCTGATTGCTCATTCATGACGTTATGCTTGATTTCTTTTGATAAGCACAACCGTATTGTGGAACAAGCTTGCTGATCAAAGCTTGTCCACTCATCGTCCTTCATTGCTTCAGTTTTCTCGTCCAAAGCTTCTGACAGACCATCCTTGACTAGGATGTCTCTCACTTCAACTTGCCACATGCTAAAGTTGTTTTTCACATCGAACCTCTCAACATTATACCTTGCTACCCTTGAATCCATACCAGATAATACCTAGGCCGAAACCTAGGCTCTGATATGACTTGTTGGGATTCTTTACGCAGCGGATTGGTTGACAAGATATGATATCGAGAATTCAAACGCTCTAGGAAAAATAATCACACAAAACAACACAAGATTTAACGTGGTTCCCTCACTTTTTGAGGTATGTCCACTAGGCGTGATCCAACTCTTTACTATTGAGAATAATGAGAACAATGTACAAGCTGTATCATTCGGTGTTTATATCCCAAACCCGAACCCTTAAATCCTCGTACACCTTCTCAACTCACTATCTCAAAACCGTTAATCTAACTTTACACTTGCTAGAGAATGTGATACTCTTTACACAAGAACTACAATTTTCTCTCCGAATGTCTTCTACCTACCTTTAGTTGCCAAAGCTTTATGCCTATTTATAGGCAACTTCTTCCATGCTAACACATCAAAAGCATGCATAGAAGAGAAGCAAAGTCACTCTCTTCTATCTTTTCCGTTCAATGTTTCTATGCTAAATAGTATAGAATTATTTTCAATAGTTCTCTACTATTGTATTTCTTGCATGCATGATTCACATTTTTCCTCTCACATTCGTAGAGAGTAGCACCACCAACTCTACTTATGTATAGGCTAGGCTAGTTCACTATTCATTTACCTTGTTCACATTGGAGCATATTTCTCCCATCAAATATTATGTATTGCAACAATATGCATGCACCCATTTTTTCATGGCATTAATTTGAGCCACATCTCAGGAAGTTCTTTAACTTGTGACCCTAGCTTAATTCTAGACTTGAGACTCAGGAATATGCAACACAAGGATATATGTTGCACGGCGGAATTGGTGTATAGTTTAGGCTGAGAGTGACACAAATAGCTTTGATAAGTACTTTGACGGTCTAAACTGTGAATGAAACATATAAAGGCAGAATCAAGCAACCAAGGAAAGATTGATAGCTAGGGAGAAAAATAAATGGTGGTAGCGGAATGAGTAAAGCGAGGGAAATTAGGGTAGCAATGGTATGGCTAATTCAAATATCCGGAGTGCTATATACAGAGGAAGATATATGGAACGAGTGAATGATTGGAGTGGGGATAGGCTATAGTGGAGACTGTTAGCGTACGTGGCGCGCTGCCTTCCACAATCCTCATTTCATATCGTATAAGTATATATAATTTCACATTCTATGGTGAGATAGATCGATATTGTAATTTCAATAACTTTTCCATTTGGTAATTCACATATTTGATAGATTGATAGAGGGAAACACAAATTACCGAATGATGCCCTACGAAGGATCCATCCAACAAATCTGAGACAATGTTCAGTTGAGAGGACTAAGAATTGAAGTTTATGTAAATTTACATTGGATATGCCATGTCCAAAAAGTGTTCATTAACCTGATACGTACAACTAGAGAGCGGCCAGACACTAATTTATTGCAGAACTCATATGAGTAGGAAACCTGAACATCACACCACCTCTATCCTTATCCTCGTGTAGATCAAAATCATCGAATTATCTAAATGCAGCATGCCGCCCACAAAGGCACCAAAACCAGGCCATAACTTATTACCTTATAGGCGGACTGAGGTAAGGCAGATACTTGCGGTTTGGATTGTTTTGCCAGCCCTAATAGTAATAGGCATCCAACAATAGGCCGAGATACCTCGTCGAACAAAGGTAGTCACCGATCAGTCCGCAATCACAAAACGCGAGCAACTTGTTGAAACGCCACCCTTCATAGTGAATCTAGCATCCGAGATCAAAGTAAGTCCCGGTCTTTAGCCACGTACGTACTTGGACGAACATGCATCAGTTACAAAGTTCTATTAAAATTGGCACTAAATCAGTCGACCAGTCTAGTTAAATTCTAATCCAAAGACCAGAGAACACGATGGGACGACATAATTACTCGTTACGTGACATTCAAATAAGTTTCCAGTCTCTCTATACAAGCTCTATCGATCAAATGTGAATATGAAACTAACAACTAATTCATCACCACTAAAATCACTAAACTGTCAGCAAATTATTACAAATAGTAGAAGGCTTCGCCGGAATCCTACCGGTGCATGTGATTCGCCGGAATCCTACCGGTGCATGTGACCAGTGACTCGATAGATATTAGTGTGGTAGAAATATCGAATCAAAAATCACGCACTAACGTTCGATTTCGTTGTCCCAAAGATGCCTCTGCAGGTGAAAAAGTAAAACAGTACAAGCGAATATATTCGGATGTGGTAGTCCAAAATTATTAAAGCTGTGTGCCCGTACTTCTGTCACCTTCCTATTGGATGAGAGTCATGAAAAGTAGCTCCGCCGACAGAGAGAGAAAGTGTTGTTACATTGTGACCGGTGGTGATACATTATTAGATTTCCTTGAACAGAAAATATCTCACTTTTCGTCGGGCTGGTTGTGATCTTGTGGACAAGATCGTATGCATGTGAGGTCGAATCGGCTTCTATTTCATAGTGGTGAGCACTGTTTGAAAACTCTCCCGAATACCGAATACACCGAGTACTTGGCCAGTACTTGTTACTTAATAAAATAATGAACTGTTTTGAACCTATTTTGTCTCCTTGTACGAGAACTAAGTAATTCTTGAGTAATCTGCGATTAATCACCAAATAAATCCGAACTGTCTGTTTATTCGACCCGAATCAATCTTACTTTAACAAAAATATTAAAAGAAATATCATGTCTAAAAATAAAAATATCCAAAAATTCAAAACAAAACGTAAATATTAATATGAAGTTGTAGTTAAAGAAATTGATAACGCATTTATTTGAATTATTAATATGAAGTTAACAAAACGTAAATATTAATATGAAGTTGTAATTAAAGTAATTTTTTATTTTAAAATATACTTAATAATACTTTTCTTTGAATTATGTGTTTAATTTTTATTTTAATTATTTATATTTTAACTAATGGTATTTATATACATATATCACAGATTAATAATTATAATATTATTTAAAAATTAAAAAAATAATAATTCTGAGTACTCTCCAAATATTTGAACAGTAATCCATAACAAAACGGATCGCGGCCGATTATTTGACGAGACGCAGGAAGGAATCTTCGTAAGCCACGCTGGGAGAGTCCAAAAATTAGTTGACCCGGACCTGTAAACGTGTCAAGTTGGTATTGGCCGACGCAATGGAAACATGATAAAAAGGCCCAGCCAAGCCTCTTCTCTTCTGCTGCGAGAGAAGAGGTCGCGTTTGGGGATTACACAGTAGTAGTTGTTACTGGCAGCTCTCTAATTCGCTTGGTGCAGGTCGGGACTTGCTTCCGTTTTAGACCACCGAGCCCTTCATCTGGCTCGGTGTAAACGAAGTGGATCCCGCCTTACATCAAGTGAATCCGAGACCCGCCGTATTGGAAAAAAAAAAACTCGGATCGTTTTCATCAGATCTCGGTTATTTCAGGTTCGCTGTCCTCGAGTTTGTTGGTTTTTATCCTCGATTTGTTTTTGGATAATAGATATGGCTGCTCTGATGTCAGTTTTTCTATAGATGTCATGGTAGATCGGTCTGGTTTAGTTTTATTGCTTTGATGCTTGTCTTGCTGGTTTGTTGATAGATCTGGCTGGTTTGATGGTACGTCTTGGTAGTTCGAAGTGAAGCATCTCGAGGGCTAGCTAGTTGATGATAGTCGAGATTCGAGAGCTTGATTTATATAGCACAAAGTGGTGAAATTAGAATTGAAAAGGGCAATTGTGGAGGGACTTTGAGAATTAGAAGCGAAGTTTCGGTCAAAACTGTGGCACACGCAAATCTCTGGTGTTCTCGATCAGTTTGAAGGAGTGGTTGGTCGGTCTTCACAACGAGTACTGAAGTTGTTGGTCTTCATCGTTATTTCACAGGCTGTTGGTAAAGAATCACTATGCTGGGAAGTTTTTCCGGTCAAAGTTAAACCTAGGCACATGCTGTCTGTTGCTCAGTCAGAATCGTCAAAATTTGATTTCTGAAAGGAGATATTTTGTGTCTGCTTGTACCATTTACTGGTCTTACAATGGAAGCAGCTCTAGTAAAAGAATATACCGTTTGTAAATTAAACTGTAAAAATTCAAAGAAAGGGATATTGTGAAAATGCAAATAAAATCATGGGGATCATCTATTCATATAGCCACGATCGGCTAAAGTTATACGAATACAATCACCAAGTCCTTGTTCCTTTTAAGAGAAAATAGTCTGAGAACAGCGAATTGGAAGAGGCATTGTGCTCATTGTAGGAAAAAAGCTTCTGTTTAAATTCTTCATTAAAATCACAAGCATTTGTCACATCATTTACAAATTTTCCATAGCCCTTTTCATTACATGATATAGTACAAATTCTCAACAACCATAAGCATCTGTTTTGCACATTTCTGTAGTAAGCTAGCTAGATCGTTTCAAAAGATGAGCTGAAGTTACAGTCAATAACCATTATAACAAAAAATCAACCACAATGTGAACCTCATTGAACTTTCAAATACCACTAGACCAGAAAATCAACCACAATGTGATCCTCATTGAACTTTTGAGTCTTGAATTACTCCATCTATAGTGGACTGCCTGATCTACATGGATGACAACATGATCTTGCTTCTTCGGGAGAATACACCTCCCTTTGTAGGGGGAGGACAGAGGGAGGATGATGTGGGTGGCAGAACTGGGTAAGGTAAGACTGGTGTAAAGCTTTCTCTCTAACTTGTGATCCTAAGAGCATCCGCACAGGCTACTGTGGTGCTCGAGCAAACGGTAGGGTCGGTCGGATGTTGCTCGAGAAAACCAGGAACGACGAGACAACGGTGAGATCGGCGAGGATGAAGCACGAGTAAATCAGGGATCGAGCAATCGCTCGAGAACAATTTGCTCCAGCGTTTGCTGCAGCTCTTGGCGGAGCCCACTGCACGTGGGTGACGTCAGGCCTGATCTATTTTTTTGGGTGCTTCATCCTCGCTGATTTCACCGTTGCGTCACCCTTCTTGGTTTTCTCATGGAAGATTACTTCCATCGAATGTGCCCCAACTTCAACGTGCAAGAATTTCGGCGGAGATACCGAATGAGCATAGACCGATTCAACATTATCATGATGGATCTCTGCAACCACGACCAATATTGGCATCAAAGAGCAGACTGAAAGGACCCAACCCCGATTCAGTTACCTAAACCGGAATCGAACCCCTTCTGAAAATATGAACCAACAAAAACTTTTTTCGAAATTTCGGCAGAGTTTCGTTACTAACGTGGAATTGCATAAACCTGCACCCTGAAAATAAAACTTCGTCCTATGCCACAAAAGCCAAACCGTGGGCACCAATCCCAACCGGATTTCTCAACATCATAATATAAGCAATAACAGTAAACATACTGTACTATGTATATATATATATCCGAGAAAATCCGTATAAACATGTATCAGAATGTATCAGAGCGACCTCTAGTGTAATATATACAACATATACATCAGTAGGCGAAACAAGAACCTACTGGAAAACACAGGTAGCTCAGATCACTAGCCTCCAAACCGCGACGTGAAACACCAAACCTGAACTGCAACTGGGCACGGAAACCGAAAAGCCCAGGGGAAAGACAATAAACTCGTTAGAGTGAGTGGACGAAAATAAATGTCTTTCACCAGTTGATATATCAGTTTAAAATAACATATGCGAGTCCAGGTAAA
Organism: Geum urbanum; assembly: GCA_946800695.1. Lineage (NCBI taxonomy): Eukaryota > Viridiplantae > Streptophyta > Magnoliopsida > Rosales > Rosaceae > Geum > Geum urbanum. Next base: position 74,704,527 of record OX327000.1, on the reverse strand, counting down.
TAAAAACAACAAGTACACGAGGTAAAACCATAATCCTCCAGCGTACTGAGCATGCAAGTAAAAATCCTAGGGAGTCACTCATGGACACGTCCGTGCTAGTATAGTCAGAATCACGGGATCCCAGACCCACACGTGTTTCTAAGCCAGAAAGGCCTCGGTTCCGGGGAAACGCCCCTCACCGGTCAGGTCGGGGTTACGCCCCTCCTGGCAGCCTACCATCGGGGATTAGCCGAGAGGCAAGTGCATTGATACAACAACGTAACTGAGACTGTACTCTGTGTAAACCAAATCATAAACAGTTCGATGCAAATGCATGAAACAATATATAAGTGTATATATATTCGTATACGTATATCCGTATAAGTATAATCATATAATCGTAAAACACATGCTCATGTAATCCGAAATCTCATACGCATGCTCAAGTTTGTAAATCATATAAAAGACTCGCAAGGATTCCGTGAAAAGAAATTGTCCACTCACAGGTGAGCAAAACGCGCACTCGCGCTAATCTCGTGGTCCGACGGAAGATCCCTCGCCTGAAGCACGATCACGATCCCGATCTCGATCTCGATCTCCTGAATATTCACAAAACATAACTGATCAAAATCATAGTCCACAACTCTGTACTGAACCACGGAAACCAACCGTTCCCGGAATATGCAATGCAGTACAAAATGATTAACGGAAATTCCGTAATCTCCACACGAAACCCTCGACTAAAAATTGGCTACCCAAATCAATCCGAAAACCTCTGAACGATAATCAGGGCGCGATTTCGAGAAAAACGACATTAAAAACGTCGAAATCTGAAAAAGTCAACCATCGCCGGAGCTCCGCCGTTGACCGCCGCCGCCGGCGGCGGCGCGCCATCAACGGTGGAATTTCACGGCGGAAAACTCCAGATCACAAGATCATTCCAAGCCTAACCCTTTTCTCTTCTACCACGAAGCCCAAATCACACCGGAACACGGCCAAATCACCTCGAACAGATCGGAAATCCAGTTTTCCGGTGACCTAATCGGGTTGCAACCAAACGTCTACCAATCCTCAATTAAACCATACAGGAAGACTCACAAGGTCAAGGGGAGTCGAACCCCCCTAACCTCCATCACCGAGGCTCGCTGGAACACGGCCAACCATCACCGGCGATGAACTCAATCTCGGCCCGACTCGGGTTCAACCAAAACGGCATCAATTTCAATCAAACCAAATACCAAACGACTCGAAATCACAAGGGGAAGCTAACTATACCTTTCACTCGACCGGAGGTGGCCGGAAAATGGGTCGTCGGACGGCAAGACCAAAAACTTTCCCCCTCTCGGTCAACGGTCAACTTTCCAGTTTTGGAAAGTCAAAGTTTGGTCAACGTCAGTCAATGCTTTTATGACTAATTCTCGACTATTCCGATATTTATACTCGCGCCTCGGGTCGATCGACGATTCGAAATGGATAACCATCACGTATCGGATAAACACGAAACAATCGGATAAACTCGTCAAAAACTGAAACTTCAAATAATCGTAAAATATTCCTCGGTTATCAGAAAAATCTTCTGGAACCGCCCACGTGCTCGAAATCACGTACTCTACAACTTCCGTGAAGACACCCAACTCAAATTCTGGGCCGAAAACATAGTCGCAAATAGAGTCGATGAACTACACAAATATCGTAAAACTGCGACTATGATCAATCTCGAGAATCGTGCCGAATACGCAACTGATTCTGGTTCGGGTCGTCACACAGATGCCACTGGAATGCTAGGGATTCTTCCCCAACAAAAGTTGATCGGTGCTCTACGAATGTTAGCGTTCGGGGCACCCGCAGATCAGTGTACTGAAATTACAAGGATGAAGGAATCGACTACCCTGGAATATATGAAGGAGTTTTGCAGCCAAGTGGTTGGCCACTATGGTCTAAGATACCTCCACACTCCAACACCGAAGGACCTCACTGGGTTCCTAGATAAAGGCCAACATCGAGACTTTCCAGGTATGATTGGAAGCATTGACTGCATGTACTGGAAATGAAAGAACTGCCCCACCACTTATCAAGGGGCTTACTCGGGGCGAAAATGTCGCCCCACTATTATACTAGAGGCGGTGGCCTGGTATGATACATGCATATGGCACGGTTTCTTCGGTTATCCTGGAGCTAAAAATGACATGAACGTGCTCCGCCAATCTGATGTGTTCGACAAGATTCTTGCTGGAAGAAACCCAACTGTAGTCTACGGAGAGAGGTACGCCAACTCTTATTATCTGGCTGACGGAATATATCCTAGGTACTCACAAAAAAAGCTATTCACAAAGAAACAATAGGCATACCAGAAAGATGTGGAGAGGTACTTTGACATCTTGCAATCTCGTTGAGCAATTATTCGTCATAGTTGTACATTGCACCACAAATGGGTAATCACATCCATCATTTTAGCTTGCATCATATTTCATAACATGATTGTTGAGGAAAAGTACGTGGATGAAGAGGATGAGGAGAATAAAGAAGAAGACATGCAAAACCCATCGAGAGCTTTCCAGGTTTATCATGGGCCGATGGATTCACAAGGGAATCAAATTCCTTTTGAGCCAAAATGAGAAGAGATGGACGTAATATACAACGGTTTCACGACCGTGTTGCCGATTTTGAATCAGTTTATATTTATACAGAGCTCCATAAGGACTCGGTGAAACACAACTGGAGGTTGAAAACCGGTGAAATACTCTAAATGTTAGTCTAAATATGTGAGTTTCAATATTATTATGTGTTTTCATTAATAGTGTGTTTAATTTTAGTATGTTTTTTAATTTAATTTGTAACAAATATGCTTTTCAATTTCATCTTAATAAATAAATTATATTTTTATTTCTCAAAAATTTAAATTACATAATGACAAGCCAAACCTAGATTTATTCTTAAGATAATACTATAACTACCAAAAATCCAAAAATGTTTCATTGGTAGCTCCTCCTTCTCTAGGTTCTCATTCATTAAGGATTTCTAGTTTCCTCTTGGTAAAATACATTTTCGAGATTGGGGTCACAATCTCCAAATTCATTGGCATGATCCTTGTTTCCTCCGCTTGTTTCTTGAGTTGGAACTCATCGGCCGCCCTTGCTTCCTTCCGCTTTTGAATTTCTATGTACTCTTTGTAATAATTAAGCTCACTTTCATTATGTATCTTCCTCGAGGTATGTCACAGTGCTTGATCACTTGCAATTGTATGAAAAACCTTAACTCATTGCTCAATAGAAGTCTTACCTTATTTTTTTTTCCGCCTTGCATCCTTTTCGCCTTGCTTCCAACTGGTCTAGTCGGACTCGAGTGAGTGATCACGTTGCTCTGAGGTGTTTCATTCACTTCTTCGTCACCCAAATTGATGGTTGAAGATGATTTGGTTGCGGAAGGAGTAACTTGGTAATTACTAGCATACGGAGATGGAGTAGTTGGTAGCACAGCAACGAAAGATGGATGATCCTTAACCGCTTCGTAACATTTAAAGTGTGTAAATTGTTTCTTCTTTGCCGAATAGTAAAATGATTGAGGTTGCTTGACCTAATAAAAAATAAATATTAGTTATTTCACAACACTACATATTTAAATAAATTAGATATATAAATTACATAATTTAATTTATATAAACAAATAAAATTTATATCATACATGATAAAAGAATAGAAACTTACTTCATCCAATAGTGAAGTGCCGCTAGCTATACGCTTCCATGTATCATGCAAGCATTTGTCCTATTTTTGTAAGAATAACTTGAACTTGTTGTAATGAGACGAAAGCGTGATTTGAGTCCTTGGCTCCTTCAGAGGAGTTTCACCTTGTGTTGGCTCCCAATTTAGCACATAATAAACATGAATTGTCTCCCAAAATTTGTCCCTCTTTTGTTTGTTTCCGTTGTATTTATCAACTTTATGACATGCGAAAGAAATACACATTTGTAAATCTTTGGAAAAGTCAATGGGTGCCCATTATTTTGGAAAAATTGCTAAAAGAAATGAGAGGAGATGAAAGGGGATGTGAAATTTGTTGTGCATAAATGTGTTCGAGTTGTGAATAAAATGAAATAGTATTTTATAGGAAGATTATAGGGAAGGTTCTAAAATTTTTAGGGATTTTTTTTTATTTTTCCCTTTTATTTTCGTTGATTACATAAATAGTCATTGGGTTTGAATCGGGACCGTTGGATAAAAATTTGAAATTAAAATCAAAGACCCAGATCAAGTGGCCTGTTGGAAGTTAAAAGCAACTAACCTAAGACACCTGGTAGCTTCCTATTCGTCTGTTAAAATATTTTTTCACTGATTTACTGACACGTGCATTGCCTGAAAGAAAAAAATATATATCACGTGCCTGACGTTACCCACGAGACGTGGGCTCCGCTAGTCAATCGAGCAATTAGCAGAGCAAACTTTGTTCGATTGATTGATCAAGCACTCCATCAACAAGCAATTGTCTCTCGTTTTTCTCCCGTTGCATTGTCAAAATCTATTTGCTCGAGCATTTTTCGGTCGGCCCCACGCTTTGCTCGAGCACCATGACCGCTGGTGTAGATGCTCTAAGTCGAAAACATTTAATTCAGGGATTTCATTAATATGACTTCAAGACATGGTGAACATGTTTCAAGATGAAGACGGAAAGTAACTTCTGGTGAGGACTGGGGATACAGTGGGACATCGATCTTACAGCTAGCTAGTTGATGGTTGAGATTTGATAGTCTGATTTATATAAGCACAAGGGTTGAAATTAAATTTGAACTAGGCAACATAAGGAGTATGGGCATTTCAAATATTGAAGCGAAGTTGGCATGATTTTCAGTCAGATCTGTGACACATGCAAGCCTCCGACGTTCTCAGTCCAAATGAGCGGTTGGTCTTCAGTCTTCACAATGACTATTTGAATTGTTGGTCTTCATCCTTTATTTCACTGGATGATGAAAATAAAGCACATTAGCAGAGTAGCAGGAAAGGAACACAAATTTTTGGCCTCAATTATTAGACCATCTCCAACAATAGAGGTGTTATATCTTAGAATGAGACTTGTGAAAAATTGCATCTCCAACGATTAAAAAAACAGGTCTCATACCTTATATGTAAGATCCTATACCTTAAATAAGGTCTTCTTTTGAGACCCAAAATAAGGTATAACATCTTAGCTTATTGGTGGGTCAGCAGAAAGAAAAAGTAATGGAAGAAAGAGAAGAGAAAGAGATGATGAAGCCATATAGCACTAATTAATTTTTTTATTGATTAATTCAATAAATATAGATTACTTCAAATTTGTTTAAGAAAATAATATTCCAAGTATATTGGTGTGTGTATTGTCCTAATTAGTATAGAAGTAGATATTCTCTCAATTCCTGATTTATAAGGATAATGATTGTAACAAATTGTAATACCCATATAAGGTCATCTATCAATGAATAAAGTATAATTTCAGATTATATTCTCTGAGTATCTACTTTATCCTTCAACACGTTATCAACAGCTCTTGAATTGATAGCCCTCAACCCAAACCCCTAAACAGGAAAAATATCCTAAATACTAAAAGCCTCCATTGTCGATTCCCATTTTATTTGATCCAAAATTCTTTATGTAGTTATTCAATCAATCCAAATTTTGGAGACAGAGTGTAATTGGGACCAATCAATGAAAATGGGCCTCTGATTTAGGCCTGGTCAGGACTTGTTCGAATGAAATTAGCCTCATTTACAAGCTACAACCGTTCGTTTGATCTAATTGCTCAACATTAAATGGAATTCAATTCCGTGCTTGGAATCCGTATCGCGTCAAACAATCAAAATCCTTGAAATACGTTTTACCTGCCCCAAAAACTTTCATTTATCATGCTCTCTTCGTGGGTAGATAAACCGTATCGTGGTCCAATTCCAGCTAGACGTGTGCCCTATATTTTCGGGTGTAATTACTCTCGCAAAGCCTTACTGCTGTGACTCCTTCCTATAAAAGGTTTCCCTTTCCTTGTCTTGTGAACCAACTTCCTCGCGAGAATGAACTCCCCTCTTGTTCTTTTGCTCTGGTCTTCCTACCTAAAGAAACCTCCAGATAAAATCTTTCATATTGTGTTCCTTAGATAACAACATCCACGTCCAAACCTGGACTAGATAGCAACATCTACGTCCAGGTGTTGCCTTGGCTATCCCAACTTGTGTCAGTAGAAGAAGGGAAAGCCACAATCCCGAGGTTGAAACATCATCTTCCTCCTCCGGTGCACACACTCAGTTTCGATATGCATGGAGGCTGCAGGCCCTTGGATATGGTTTGCAGAGATGAGGAAAGACGGGGGCCTCAGACCTAGGAAAAAAGTCAACAAACGCCAAGGGAAGTGTAAAGGGTCTTTTGATCTGATTTAGGACTTCCTTGACGTCTCAGATCCTCCTCATCCCCTCGCCGAGGTCGATCTCTCTTTTTACCTTGGTGTTTCTCTAACACATCGACCCCAGGGGATGGCTATCAACTAAGAGGATTTGAAAAACAAACTGTATTTTATCTTTCTGTCCTGTTGCTGATTTGTAGTTTGTTTCTCATGTGGTATCAGAGCTTGAGGCCGCAAAGCCTTTGTATTCTTCTAAATAATGAATGTAATTTTCTGTTTGGAGCAAAGAGTTTCTTATGTAATTTTATTTAATAAACTCATATGTAGTTTGTACACAAGTTTGGCCATAGTAATTGGCTAACATGAACTCTTTTGACTTAGAAGAAATACAATTTAAAATTTGGCCTCGACTACAGGCTGTAACTAAAGATTTAGCCTCAAGTATAGGCTATTATAATGTATATAATCTCTATGTGTTGTCCCTGCAGTTTACTCATGCGAGTAGAAATTTAGCATGAATAAACTGGATTAAGCCATAGTTGGAGGATCATCATACTCCCAGATTGGTTGTATGAACTTCTTAAGGTAACGACCATTTATTGGATTAGCATGTATTGTACCATCTCGATCTCGTAAACGAACTGGTCCTTTACCCAAAAGTCGATCAACGATGTATGGTTCTTCCCATTTTTCTCGTCCTTTAGTCTTCTCGCCAACAGGCAAAATGACTCGCCAGACAAGTTCTCCTTCTGCAAAACTCATGCCCCTGGTACATAGGTCATAGGCACGAGCCACCTTTCGTTTTTCAGAACATAGACTATCATAAGCTTGTATTTGTTTCTTATCCAAGTCTTCATGCTCTTGCCATATCACTTGTACATAATCTTCACCGATCAGGTTGTGTTGCTCCATCACCCGCAAAGACTGAACATTTTTTTCCAAAGGCAAGACAACATCATGGCCGAACATTAATGCATAAGGAGTCGTTCCTGTGTGTGTCCTTTTACTTGTTCTATAAGCCCATAGGGTGTTAAATAATTCTTCATGCCACAGTCTGGCATTGCTCGCAAGCATCATTTTAAGAATATGGATAATAATCTTATTGCTTGTTTCAGCTTGGATTGGGCATAGTATGGAGAGGAGTGTAAAAAATGGATTCCAAGATCCTTCATAAGCTCATCTACTTCTCCAGACATGAATGTTGCCCCTCGGTCTGAAACAAAACTCTCAGGAATACCAAACCGACAAATGATATATTCGAATAAGAACTGGCGGATGACCTTGGCTGATGATACCCTGAGAGGTCGTGCTTCGACCCATTTTGTGAAGAATTCAGTAGCCACTATGATAAACTTATGCCCTTCAGATGAATGAGGATGAATCATTCCAATTAAGTCCATAGCCTATCCTCGAGCTGGCCAAGGCTTGATTATAGGTTGTAATGGTATTCGGGGCATATGGCTGATTGGACCATGTTTCTGGCATTCTTCACAACCTTTAGCGAACGTGATGCAATCTCTGAGCATTCCTGGCCAATAAAAGCCATGTCTTCTAAGTAACCATCTCATCTTGGGACCGGCCTGATGTGCCCCTGCTATCCCAAGATGGACCTCCCTCATTAATCGCTTAGCTTCACATCCGAAGACACACCGTAAAAGTATGCCCTCTTCTCCTCTTCTATATAACTCATCGTCTTTAAGCACATAATTAGGAGCTAAGAAACGAATCCGCTTTGCTGCCGGATTATTAGGATTCTGGAGGTAAGAGATAATCTCCTGTCTCCAATCCACATCAATGTGATCAAGTGTAGCAACGTACCATTCATTTTTATCTTCTTGGTGAGCAAAGAAAGATGGGAGGGTTCTTCTTTCAACCTTTAATATCCGCTCGCGTACTCCATCTTGCAAGCTCACCCCTGTTGCTAGTTGAGCCAACTTGTTTGCAGCATAATTCCTCTCGCGAGGAACATGACTCAACTCCACTTCTGTAAACAACTTGAGCAAAGCACATGCTCGTTTAGCATATGGTTCTAGGACTGGTCCAGTCTTATACTTGGTTCCAAGTTGCCTGATCACTAGTTGGGAATCTCCAAAAACATGCACATCATTGATCTCCATATCTAGTAGAAGTTCTAACCTAATGATTAAAGCTTCATATTCTGCTTGATTGTTTGTGCATCTGAAGTCCAACCTGAAAGAATAAGAAAAAGTTTGGCCGCGTGGAGAGACTAATGCAACTCCTGCCCCAGCCATTGTACTCGTACTCGACCCATCAAAGTATAAACACCAAGGAGCCAAATCAATACGAGTAAGGTCCAGTTCTGGCCCCTCACTAACATCCTCCATTGGATGGTGAGCCAGAAAATCAGCCACTGCTTGACCTTTAACCGCCTTCTGGGGAACGTACTGTAAAGAGAATTCTGACAAAACCAGAATCCACTTCCCAATGCGTCACCGGAGAATGGGTCTGAACAACATATACTTCACCAGATCAGTTTGAGCTATGACATATGTGGTGAAGGAAAGCATGTAGTGCCTCAGTTTTCATCCTGAAAAATACAAGGCTAGGCACATTCTTTCCATTGGAGAGTATCTCGTTTCACAATCATTCAGGGTATGATTCAGATAGAAAATAACACATTCAATTCCTGACATATCGTCCTGAGCTAATAAACTTCCAATAGAAAGGTCGGTAGCTGAAATATACAGCTTAAGAGGAATCCCTGGTCTTGGAGGAACCAAGACAGGTGGGTTCGTTAGATATACTTTGATGGTATCAAATGCCTCTTGATGAATAGGCTCCCATGCAAAGTCTTTCTGATTTTGAAGCTTGAGCAAGGTTGAGAAAGGTTGTGTTTTCCCAGCAGCATTGGCAATAAACCGTCATAGGAAATTAATTTTTCCTAACAAACGTTGTAGCTCCTTCTTACTCTTTGGTAGGACTGCACTAAGTACCGCTTGTTTCTTGTCATCCGGTATCTTAATCCCACGCTGATGAACCAAAAAACCCAGGAAATCTCCTGCCTGGACGCGAAATACACACTGGGCTGGATTCATCTTCAATTGATGTTGCCTCATTCTGAGAAACACCTGTCGCAAGTCTTCAAAATGATCACTTCTGTGTTTCGTTTTGGACGCAAAATACACACTTGGCTGGATTCATCTTCAATTGATGTTGCCTCATTCTGAGAAACACCTGCTGCAAGTCTTCAAAATGATCACTTCTGTGTTTCGTTTTAACTACCACATCATCGATATACACCTCCATAGTCTTGCCAATAAGATCATGGAAGATCAAGTTCATTACACGTTGGTAGGTTGCCCCAGCATTCTTGAGTCCAAATGGTATTTAGCTACTCGACTTCCTCCTTAACAAGAATTGCAGTTTCTGTGTTCATCCGACGTATCTCTTATTTTACAGGCTTCTTTCCCTCAATGATGGGTAAGTTGTGACAGACCAAATCTGGTGAAAGTCCTGGCATGTCGTCGTATTTTTCTGCAAGACAATCAGTGTATGTTCAATGGGATCTTTGACTTTAAGAGGTAAATCGTCCAGGGCTGCTGGAGCTAACTTCCCGAAATTTTTGGAATATTCCGATATTTCGGCGATATTTTGCAAATTTCTAAGGTTTGACTGAAATCAAGGTGGACCAATCCGAGCCCAATTCTCTTCTCTTTACTCTAGGCTCATTTAGAAATTGCTGAAGCCCAAATCAGGACAAATAATTCTAAAAATGCTTCACCAAACACTTTTACAAGGCTAAGCTTCGAACCATCAACCTATTGAATGGAAATCAACAACCCTAACCAAACATGCTGGAGTTTTGTTTGTATCTTAATTGTACGTTTTCATATTTATTTGATGTGACTTAATATTTTCATGTTTTAGTAAAATGCTTGCCTAAAATTCTAACATGTTCATTTGTATGCAATAATTAGTTTAAATTTATATAATTTTTATTCCAATCAAGCATAAATTTACTCTACACACACATATATGCATTTTCATTCAATTCATTACATGATTTACACCATTTATTGATCACAATATCTTTCTCACAAAATTAAAATTCTTATGCTTTTAAATTATACTACATTATTCGCATGTAATTATAATTTTAAAAGATTACAAAGTTCTAGTTACATATATTCATAATTATATATTATTAACTAATAGTATGTAGTATTTATCTAACATGATCACAACTTTATATCTCCATATGTTTTCTTATATTTTCTTTTGATATAAGATAGATAATTGGTCATATAAGAAACTCGTAATGTTTCAATACAAATTTCTATTTATTTCACTTAATTTTTATCGTTTCCGTCGAAATTTTTACTAGATCGATATTTTATAAATATTTTCATCGGAATATCCATATTTCGATCATCGATATATCCTCGATATCCGATATTCTACTCCTTGGATATGAGTGAAGGGGATTTAATCACCCTTTCCTCAAAATTTAAGCTTAGTGATGGTCATAAGGGAGTCACGTTTATTAGTGAATATCACGGTTAATTGTGATTTCACGTTGAAAAAAGAGAAGTTGATATTTTGTGACTCTGAGTCAGACACGATTTTATGGAGTGTGGTATGAAGCCATCAGTATTTGCATCATTTTTTTGTGTGACCATACATCATGGATTATTTTTCTTATTCCCTAAACTTGATATTAGTGATCGTGGTTTTTTCGATCGGTAAGCTAATCACATCTCTTGTCTCTATTGTAGATAACATCAATAAAGCCGGAAAGGTCTGAGTTTCACATCTTTGATCCACAAGGAGCAGAATACCATCGTTGAGTATCAGATGTTGAGAAAAGTTTTATCGGTAAAAATCTTACTGATACTATTTACCTACCACCACCTGATACTGAACCACCCACTCCAACTCACAAATTTCAAGCTCTCATATTTTTTAGACGGCATATACATCCAATCTGAAGCAGCAATATTTGCACAAGAATGATCTCGCAGTTTTGTGGGCGATTTTACATGAAAAATTTAATAAAGTGCATAATGCATAACTTCCAGAACTGCAAGAAAAATGGGATTTAATCCGGCTATTGGATTATCCAAATATTAATGTTTTTAATCAAGCTATTCTGGATCTTCAGTCAGAGTTGAGTGTTTATGGTGTTACAAAGACTAATCAGGCTATGATTGAGATGCACTACTACATTTTTAACCATTGCCGGCGATTTTAAATCGCCGGCAATAGTTTTTAATCATTGCCGGCGATTTTTCCCCCAAAAATCGCCGACAATACTTTTTTTTTATCATTGCCGGCGATTTGCAGGAAAATCGCCGGCAATAGTCCGCCTGTAATTAAAAAAAAAAAACTATTGCCGTCGCCGGCAATAGTTTTTTTTTTTTAATCATTGCCGGCGACTTACATTTAAGTCGCCGGCAATGGTTTTTTTTTTTTTAATTACCGGCGGACTATTGCCGGCGATTTGCCGGAAAAATCGCCCGCAATGATAAAAAAAAAAAAAAGTATTGCCGGCGATTTTTGGGGGAAAAATCGCCGGCAATGATTAAAAACTATTGCCGGCGATTTAAAATCGCCGGCAATGGTTAAAAATGTAGTAGTGATGTCTTTAAGCACCTTCCCTACCTCCATGAACAACCTTGCATTTCTATATCACATGGATTATGTGCAAGGGCGAATTAGATCATTTTGTGATCTCATAAATGTGTTTTCCAAGAAAGAGAGATATGGTGAGATCCTTCTCAACAATATTGCTAGGCCAGCTGGTATAAAAAGAGTCCATGAAGCTAATCATACTGGAAAGACATATAAGAATAAGAGGAATAATCGTTCAGACCTTTATCGAAATCGTGGTGGTAAAGGAGGGAATGGAAAATGTCATGGTAGATGAGTAAATAGTCAGAACTTGACTTGGACTAGCCAAGACAACAACCAAAACAACTTCAACAAGATTCATTCTGGTCTTAGAAATGGAAGACATTCTTCAAATTATGCTTCTACTTCGCGCTTATCACCTTGCTATAGGTGTAGTTCCACCAAATATATGCACGTACAAACAATGCCGTGCACCCAAAGATGTTCAGAATGCCTACAAGATGTGCAAGAAAAATCTGACACACGAGACTACACTTCACTGAAGTTTTTGAGATGGATGATGGCGGAGAAGCCAATATCATAATAGCAGATGACAAAGAAAGCAAGTCTTAGGACTACGGATTTTGAATAAGTCTATGTATTAGGTTTATGTCTTTGCTACATAATCACGTTTAGCTTTATTTTTGGCTTGGTTTTAGCTATGGTTTGAGACTTGTTGTAGTCGGTTTCTGTTTTGAATAAGAACGGTCTTTTGATGTAAGTTTTGATGTTAGGAAAAGTAATAAAATTTCTTCCTTTCAATTATTAAAAGTATTAAGAATGGTTATGTTCATACATATTGCTTACAATGTTCAAATTCCACATAACTCTATGGCATTATGACACAAAAATATCATATCAACGAGACAAAAGAGAGGCTAGTTTGATTCTAGAAACTTTTCAATTCATTGAATGGATCTATGATCGGTTTTTGGCATTTTTAGATCCATTGAAAAAATGTCTAGTTTTGGCCTTCGATCATTCAAAGTTTGCCCTCCTATTCATAAAACATAACCTTCAATCCATTGAAAAAAAATCCATGATTCATCAAAGGAAGGTCACAGGTTCCAAAGGCCAAACATTCTTTGATCCATCGAAGAACATGTCTCGATCCATCGAGGCTAAGCCTCGGGTTCACTCACTCCGACAACCCTTCGATCCATCGAGAACTATTCTCGATCCATCAAAGAGTCTTTCCGGATATGGTATTTTGGATGTGTCTTTACATCAGTTTTTCTTGGAAAAAGGTTCAGTTCTAAATCGACCAATATGAAATTCTGCACTAGATGTGGTTTTACATCGGTTTTTGTCATACCATAGAACTTAATCTACAAAAGTCATTTTGACCGCTCAAATGTTGTTATACATCAGGTTGTTTTGAGCTATTGTCATACTATATCAGCACTCTATAAGGATTACACCATTTGTAATCTTTAAGTATTCAGTTAAAGTGTCTGTCATGTCTTGGGTTCAAAGATGGATTGTTTGACATTGTTTTTTTAATATATGATGGCAAGATTGAGTGGTATACGCACCTAATAGCCAATCGAACCTTGTTAAGTTTTAACAATATTTTTGTGCCAACGGTTTTCTACTTGGAACAATATTGTGAGAATGGAAACGAGTTTTGTGTCTAATATCCATAGAATATTGCCAACGGCACAATCTGGAGAGATTTATGAGGATTTGTAATGGTTTATATCTTACTACGGTCTTGATTGAATCCAATACAATTACTTATATTATTATGTGTGACTTGACCTCATATGAGGTTTTACATTATGATGATCAAGATGTTGAGAAACTCTCATGGTCATCAGTTCTCAAGAGCAAAGAAGTACGTGGGAATATTTACACCATTCGAGTTTAGATGAGGGGGAGTGAGATTAATCCACTAAGTCTAGGCTTGGTCTCCATGACAAGTGAAGCATGGTCTTGTGCATTTTTCCCATTAGATGCCTTTATGGCAAAATTCAATGGACATTGCTCGGTTTGCAAAGTTTGTTCATGTATGTAATGCTGTTTACATGTATTACGGTATTTTTTTGTAGACACAACTTTCATTTTTCCACAGATTTCAATAATATATTTGTGGACCAATTAAATCAGTATGTGGATAAAGTTATGGTTTTGATTGATGCATTGACACATAAGTCAACATCTTTGTAATCCAAATGGTACACTGTATTTGCAAAACTCCTAGTACAAATGATGAAGCTTCAGACTCACCATAAGAACAATCCAATTACATCTATTAGATTGGATAATACAGGAGTTCCCCATGTTCATTCTTAAAATGTTCTTACAGAGGCACAAATCAAGAGATTATAGCTTGTGGTCAGAGATGTGATAATTTATAACAATTTATCGGTATCTGCTTGGGGATATGCAATGTTACAAGCAGTTATGCTTATTCACTCAAGACCTGTCAACCGCCAACCATTCAATGTGTACCAGTTGGTAAATGGACATGAGCATGATATCTCACATCTACGCATCTCTTGGTTGTACGGTGCATGTGCTTACTACGCTTCCACTGTACTGAAATGGGTTCTCAATGACATTTAAGCATTTATGTTGGTTATGAATCTCCAACGGTTGTCTGCTATTAAGAACCTTTGACAAGAGATCTCTTTACAACTAGTTTAGCAGATAGTCATTGTGATGAGATATACTTCCCGCCGTTAGGGGGAGATAAGAATGGTTTCATTCTGGTTAAACATTGGAAATTGATGTGGAATGCCCCCATTATGCCTCATCATGATCCATGCACATCTTAGTGTGAGATTGAAGTGCAATGTATTCTTGATCTTTAGAAAGTAGCCATTTCGATGCCCGACTCCTTTACTGATATCATGAGAGTAACGAGATCAAGTTATATATGTTGCAAATTCTGCAAGGTTGAAAGTCCCTGGCATTGGGCATGTTAACACTACATACATGCAAGGTAGTGTTTCTCATGCCCATAAATGGGGGTGTAGCGTTGGTCAATATTCACAGATGAGTTGCTGGTGAAAAAGGAAGCCATCAAGGCACAACTACTCATCATCAACATATGAGATTGTTTCTAAATGTGAATGTGTCTAAGTCAACATTAACAAACACTGGGGGACACCTCAAAGTCAATGATGATGTCAGTAAACAAAAAAATATCACCAAATTAAATAATTGCTAGCGGTATTATAGATGATTCTTCCAGGTTCGTTAATGATGCATTTATTTATTCCAGTGCTCAGTAATTGACGACGATGAAGTGGAACCTTGCTTAGTTGCGGATTGTCAATGTAGAGCAAATTGACCAATATGGAAAGTTGCAATCTAAATTGAACTAGACTCTATTACAAATGATATGTTTTCGATATGGTAATGCTATAACCACTGAATGATAAGCCAGTTAGACACAAATGATCTGTGTTTGGAAGCACAATGAGAAGAACTTATGGAGCAAGAATTTTCTCAACGACCTAGTATTGATTAGGAGGAGATGTATTCTCTGGTTATGAACATCATTAATTTCCACTACATTGTCAGATTGGTAGTGTCCAAAAATTAGGTATGCAGCTAATAGATGTGGTTAAAGTATATATTTATGGAGATATTAATTCAGAGATATACATGAGAATGCTGGTTGGCATGATTATACCAAATTCAAGTAACTATAAACAGTAGAGTGCTCATAGGATAAGATTGAGACGTTTGCTACTCTAAGTGACTACTTGATTGGAAATGGATCCAAGAATGAAAAGTTATGCCTATGCATGTTCAGTAGATGAAAAAGTTGTTTCAGATGATAGACCTTGGTAGGACTCGATTTTCTCTTGATTTAAGTCTATTTTGTTCGCAGTTTAGAGATGGTATATCGAGTTGGTTTAATTATTATTCACCAGTTTTCTTATATCCAAATCAGGCAATGGACAAAGCACACTTTATTAGCGGTTGGTTGCAGTCTGGTACCTAAAATGATCAATTTCATCGGAATGGTGATGGTAAGGAACCTTTGGAGTTGAGATTCTATATCTTAGTGTGGTTGGAGCTTGATGCACACATCCAGACATGCCTTCTCGGTATGCACCAATGCAAAGTCATTGGAATGGAGTATAGCATACCTTTAGGTACTTGAAGGAATCCATTGACTTGGGTCTGTTTCTTTCCCTACAAAGGATACAGAGATAAGCATGAAATTCTCGAAAAAAGGATGGTTGAATCGCAGTATGTTGAATCCAGACTTCAATCCATCGAGAGAAATTGCCGATACATCAAAGGTTACACCATTGATGACCCGAGCCATGACTTCGATCCATCGAAGGTAATCAACTTCAATACATCAAAAGTTGAACAAGCTACGAGCACTATTCCTCAATTTAGTGCAGTCACCTACTCAGAGACACATTGTGATGTCTTGGTTAGTTTTGCTGATGCTGAATATCTCTCTGACCCACATAAAGGACTTTCCCACACTGGTTATACATTCACCATGTGAACATGACGATTCTTGGAGATCAACAAAGTAAACCCTTTTTGCTACTACCTTGAATTATTCTGAGACTATAGCTTTACATGAAGCGGTTAATGAATGTGTCTAGTTTAGGACAGTAGTACACCATATTCGAGGATCTAGTGGATTATCATCTACTATGATAACACCAACTTACATCTTTGAGAATAATGCAGATTGCCTTAAACAAATGAAGTTGGGTTACATTAAGGATGATCATACTTACCTCATTTCGCCAAAATATTCCTACAATTAGCAATAACAGCGGTTATTGATTATCTATGTGAACTGGATTTGTTTGGTTGATAATGCTGAAGACTTGTTTACCAAGTCATTGTCAAAATATACATTTGCAAAACATGTGAGGCACATTAGTATGCGAAGATTGTCTGAACTCCAATATTGAGTTACTGATCATGGGGAGTTCATTTCGTAGACATCAGAGGGAGTCTACATTACATATGGTCGCTTTTGTAGTTTATGCGTTGTACTCTTTTTTCCTTCGACTAAACTTTTGTTTTTACCCAAGACGTTTTTTTTTTGCTTGACAAGGTTTTTAGTGATGCAACATGTTATGCATCATCTATTAGGATCGCGACACAAGGAGAAGTGTTTAAGGAAATAATATTCCTGGTATCCTGGTATGTGTCTTGTCCTAATTAGTATAGAAGTAGATATTCTCTCAATCCCCGATTTATAGGGATAATGATTGTAACAGATTCTAATGCCTATATAAAGTCATCTATCAATGAATAAAGTACAGTTTCAAATCATATTCTCTGTGTATCTATTTTATCGTTCAACAAAATTATAATAGTTTATAAATTATTATACAATACAAGATGTATACTTTATATTAAAAAGTTATATAATAAAGATTATGAGTTTTAAGGTATAAGGTATAAGTCCATATGGTTGGAGATGAGAAAAACTCATCTTAAAATGAGGTATGGGAC
Organism: Geum urbanum; assembly: GCA_946800695.1. Lineage (NCBI taxonomy): Eukaryota > Viridiplantae > Streptophyta > Magnoliopsida > Rosales > Rosaceae > Geum > Geum urbanum. The sequence continues at coordinate 74,687,106 of OX327000.1, read as the reverse complement.
TTTAGTGGTTGGACATGAGAATGTTTTACATGGAATAAGTGATTTTAAAAATGTCTCATAATAGGGTATGAGACCTTACTGGTTAGAGATGCTCTTAGAGGCTTTAGAGCCAGTTTCCAAAACCATAAGGTTTTTGTCAAAGTGGTTAATGGTTATTTCAATGAATTACTGCTAAAGAAATTCAATTGCATTTTTAGTTTCTACACAGCTACACTTTAAATGGTGGTGGTGGATTGGTGTTTAGAGTCATACTTCTAACTCCGACCCAATTTTTACTGATAGGCAGAAGGTGGATTCTGGTCCCAAAAATCAACTTGAAGGACTGTCTTATAGCAAGTCACCGGAGCACCAGTCCATGGTAAAATATCGGTGCTGCCAAGGATGCTCTGACTTAGTCCAATGGATCTCTAAGTTGGGGAAGAACCTCCCCTCCAATACTTCAATGTTGGCACTGACCATGAGTACAGAGCTTCAAAGTTACTTGTGAGTTTGGGGTAAGGCTTCAGAGTACAAAACTATTGACCTAGGTTGGATCCTACTGGAGGCCTATTGTTGGTGTGTGCTTGTTTCAAGATGTTCTAATGTGGGAACCGGGAACTTTTGGAGTGCTGTAGAGGTTGTGACCTAGACGGTTAAGGAGTGGTGCGTCCATTTTTTTTAGTTTTAGTGCTTTTATTTGTCTAGGTTTGTGAACATAGACCGAATGAGAATAGTAGTGATACTTTAAAATTTTCTTTTATCGGGCTGAGAAATCCAGTAAAACTCTGTAACACTATTACATTTGAAATGAAATTATTACCATCTAAAAAAAAGTCAACAATATAATTGTAAGCCCAATACATGTGGCAGTCCATTTCACGCTAGGCCCAACCACATGGGCCGAGTCAAGCTTGGGAGAACTTTAGGGTTTACGGTTGAGGCATTTCCCTACTGCATATTAATGTTTTTGAGAAGGTTGATGAAAAACAACTTCCAAAGGAATTCCACCAGTAGTACCTCATGCATCCCATTAATTGCCAGGATCAACATATTTCAACGAATTTTCCATACAACTCTAGCTATTGCAGGATTTTAGTTTATCTGATGCATCAATCAGTTATGTATGTAGTGGCTGCCCGTTTATGGCTATATATGTTAGCTTACACTTCTTTTTTGGGGGAATCGAGGCATTTGGTTTCCCAAATTTGATTAAACCGGCCATATAAGTATATGCAAGACGTACATGATCCTTTCCTTTTTGATATGGACACTACTTGGCGGAATGAACACTCAAAATCATGAAGCAACAGGACAAATCTTGAAATGAGTTTATGTTAGTCCAACATATACTTCAACTCAAATTTCATCATGATTGAATACAACATACAAAAGATTACGAAATGAAAACATTAGAATATTACATCCTCCCTTAATCATTTTGGGATTGTGGTGTAGAACAGTCAGAAACCGCAGAACATACTTTAAAGCTAGCTTGCTACATTTGGTTAAGAGTATCCCAACGCAACATATTACAATAAAAAAATTTAGTGTATCTGCATCTTTCCACACTACAACAGCTCCACATGTTGTTGGACAAGAATGATCAAAACTTTGCCCCAGTTTCTCCCTTACCTTTCACCTCTTATAGATGCGCAATGGGAGTGCCTCGCTAGAATTTTTGTAACTTGTGATCCTAACTTAATTACTCCATGAGTTGCTGCATGCAAATGATGGACTGCTTTCTGCAAGTGATCCAGGGAAGATGGAGAATGCATGGAGTTTAGAAAACGAGGAGGGAATAGAAAGAGGTTGAGATGCATGAATAGAAAACTATCTGAAGCTGGGGGTTTTTATAGATGTAAAACCGTAAACATGAAAGCTTGGAGATTAAATGAAAGTACTTGAAGATATGATTTCTGAATAGAGATTGAGATGCTCTGTGTTTTGTACTCTGTATCCTATACCAAATTCGATCTTGTAATCTCTATATTTTCTTGTAAAGGCATGGACCACAAAATCATGTACTGCAATTTCTTTGACCCAAAATTTAATTGTATAGAGAAGATATCAGTAAAGACATAACTAAATGGCACTCTCATGCATATTCTTTTATAAGTCTTCTATGACTTCAAATTCCAAACTGAAATTCCAGTCTAAAATATTGGCACATGGTTGATGCAAGCCCTGCTCTCAACTGATTTGGAACTTTTGGCGGTCAAAGTGTGTGCAAGATTTTTGTACTTTACCTAATATATGAAGAGAAGTCACAAAAGGCTTGAAGATACCTCCAGATTGATCTTAGAAGCTATAGGTCCTTTTTAGTGATTTAAGTTCAAACTTCTAAGTTTAAGATGTGTAGTATAAGTAAGGAAGGAAAATGATATTAGGATCATTTTAGCATATAAGATGAATAGAAAATAGCACAAATTGTAGTTCCTCTATCAAATAGTATTGATGCAGAAAAATATTCAGGATATCAATAGCATCATTTGCCTGTACAGTTACTTTTGATATGATCACTAGAACACTATTTCGACGTTTTGCAGCTTCTGGAATTACTTTGCTTTTTATTCTAATAATCACTTTCTCTGATGGGTTTGAGCTTTTGCTTTCTAAGTTTGAAATTCGTGATTGGGCTGAGATCATTTGGAAGCATTATCTCCCTCCTAGATACTCCATTTTGGCATGGCGTTTGCTTTATAATCGGCTTCCTGTTGATGATCAATTTCAGAAACGAGGTATCCATTTAGTTTCAATTTGTCACCTGTGCAAAAATTCAATGGAATCATCTGTGCATTTATTTTTTCTATGCCCATTTGCGCAACATGTTTGGCAATGGCTTGCTTGTCTTTTTGGCACGGTGTTTCCTAAAAATGGTACCTTATCTACCTTTTGGAATGCTATCTTGCGTAAGGCCTTCTCTTCTCAACTGTTCAACTTGTGGATTGCTGCCGTTCTATTCTCTTTAATGGCTATTTGGAAATCTCGTAACAAGTTGATATTTGATGAACGTACTCCATCTCTGATGCGTGTCTACCGCTCTATCAAGGCTTTGCTTATACATATTGGTCCTCTTGTTCCAGGGCATGCTAAGGGTGTGTTGGATAAGAAACTTATCTCAGATATTGGCTTTTTTTCGGTTTCTCGCAAGGTTTCCACTAAGCTTGTTTTTGACATCCTCCTGTTTTACCTTGGGTAAAATTAAACACAGATGGTTTAGTTAAAGGTAATCCAGGTCCAGCTGCTTGTGGTGGGGTTTTTCGTAATGCTTACGGGCAATTTATTGGCGGGTTCTCTTTTGATCTTGAGGAACAAAGTTCTTTTTATGCAGAGTTATTTACTGTTATCTTGGGAATTAATTTTGCCCATGAGCGTGGTTGGACACATCTTTAGCTTGAAAGTGACTCTGTTAGTGTTCTTGCTTGCATTAATAGTCGTGTCTTCTCTCCGCCTTGGACATTGCGTGTTAAATGGTTGAATTGTTTGGCTTATATTAATTGCATGAGCTTCAAATGCTCTCATGTCTATAGAGAAGGGAACTCGGTGGCAGATACTATGGCAAATTTGGGTTTGTCGTTTTCTTCCCTGGTGTGGCATGACTCTCCTCCTCTTCAGCTGTGGCCTGCTTTGTATTATGATATTTTGGACTACCCTTACCATCGGGTGGCTTGAATATGCTTTACTATAGGGGTCGGCAAAAGCCCGGCCCGGCCCATGTATAGCCGGCACGGGCCGGGCCGGGCCGGGTCTCAACAACATTTTAATATATGCGGGCCGGGCCGGGCCGGGCTTTATCTTTTATATAAGGATCCGAGCCCGGCCCATTCAAGCGGGCTTTGCGGGCTTTTGCGGGCCGGGCCTTTGCGGGCTTTTGCGGGCCGGGCCTATCGGGCTTTAATTATTAAAAAATTAAGACATTTCAAAATAAACGTAACCTTTATCCATGCACTGGGGTTTAAACGTACTCCGACGAGTCTAAATTTTACGTACGATGTTTATCACTATAAGATGGAGTTTTCTACATGTCCTCGTTTATTATTAAAACATATTTAATTCTTATATTGCTTGAATTCTTCATATGTATATTAATATTCTTACGTTTGTTCATTTGTTATATGGAATGAAATACTTTTGTGAAACTTAATCGGACATGTTTAATTATTTTATAAAATTGACCATTAGATTGATTGGTTAGAATATTATAACCGTGCCTTTAAGATTTTATAAATTTTGGACTTGATTTAGACATCGATCCATGTATTTCGCCAAATGTGACCATAGTACTCTTACAACTAAAACGGAAATTACCCCTCCCGAAAATAATTTTTTAACATCAAATTTTGGACACATACTCTTATGGAATACATATCTATCTCATAGTATCAAAAAAATTGACATAAAAAATTGATTTATCTACTCCCCCCATAGGAAAATAAGGAAAATAAGATGAGTGTATTTTAGTGTTTTCACAAATTTTGTTTAATTGTATTGACTGGGATCCAAACGTACTTCGATTAGGCTAATTTTTACGTACGGTGTCTTTTATTACAAGGTGAACTATTATATATGACCTTCTTTATTGTTAAAACATTTTTAATTCCTATATTGCTTGAATTCTCTACATGCACACTAATGTTCTTACCTTTATTCCTTGGTTATATGGGTTGAAAGTCCTTTGTGAAACGTAATCGATCATGTATCATCATTTTACAAAACTGACTGTCAGATTGGTTGTTCATAATATTCTAAGCATGCCGTTAAAAATTTATAAATTTTGGACTTGATTTAGACCTACATCTATGAGTTTCGCTAAATGTGACCGTAGTACCCTTACAACTAAAACATAAATTACCCATCCCTAAAGGAATTTTTTAAGATAAAATTTTTAACACACATTCTTGTAAATTACATATCTATCTCATAGTGTCAAAAAAATTGATATAAAAATTTAATTTATCAAGTTTCTCCATGGAAAAATAAGCAATATATAAGAGAAGGGTATTGATGTCATTTCACACACTCTCAATTAAACTCTCACCATTGAAAAATTACAAAATATAATCTGAACTATCTATTATATTTACTGTTTTACAGTGTAAATCGATAAAAAAAATTACAATGAAACCCTAACCCTAAACCCTAACCCCTAAACCCTAAACCATAACCCCTAACCCCTAAACCCTAACCCCTAAACCCTAACTTACTCTAAACCTCAAAATTCCTAAAACCTAAAATCTAACTTATTCTAAACCTCAAAATTCTTAAACCTTAACTTACCCTAAATCTCAATCCCCTAAACCCTAAGTTACCTTAAACCTAAACCCTAACTTAATTATCCTAAACTTTAAACAATGATTTAATAGTAAAATAGATACATAAATATAACTATATATGGAATTCCAATATTTGATCAATATATGTATATGTAATATATTAATATAAACATACACAAATATAAAAAATATATATATAGTACTAGTCACTATATTATATATATAAGTGTAGGTATAATGATATACGTACTACTATCTTATATATATAAAAAATTGAATGTCGGATTGGTTGTTCATAATATTCTAAGTAGGCCGTCCCTAATTTTTATAAATTTTGGACCTAAACCCTAAACCCTAAACCTTAAAACCTAAACCCCAAACCCTAAACCCTAAAAAAATTACAATAAAATCCTAGAACCGGAACCCTAACTTACCCTAAACCTCAAATTCCTAAACCTTAACTTACCATAAATCTTAATCTCCTAAACCCTAATTTACCCTAAACCTAAACCCCAACTTATGCTAAACTTTAAATAATGACTTAATAGTAAAATAGATACACAAATTTAATTATATATGGAATTCAAATATTCAATCTATCCATCTATATGTAATATATTAATATATATACACAAATGTAAAATATATATCTATATAGTATTAGTCTATTAGACTACTAGTCACTATATTATATATATATATATATGTCAATATGTGTGTAGGTAAACATTAACTAGGTATAAATTGTATAATGATTAAAATTCATTAAATAATTTAATGATATATGTCAATATGTGTGCGGGCTTTGACGGGCCGGGCCTAACGGGCTTTGACGGGCCGGGCCTAACGGGCCTTGACGGGCTTTTGGCGGGCCGGGCCCGCGGGCCGGGCCGGGCTTTAGATCTCTAAACCATGGTCGGCCCACCAACCACCTTGGCGGGCTTTTGCGGGCTTTTTTGCGGGCTGGGCCGGGCTTTTAGCCCACGGGCTTGCGGGCCTCCACCGGCCCACGAGGCCCACGGGCCAAATGATGACCCCTACTTTACTATTAGCTCTTACTCAATTAACATGGGGATATATTGCCATTCTACTCATCTGTTGAAGATTCAAGGAGAAGTCTGGTGCTTGGACTCATTGTTTAGGCTTCTTTTCTTTGCTTCTTTTTGCATCTGGGTTTTGTACAAGAGGACGAAGGTTCATCTATTGAATCTTCTGTTCTTCCTCAAGTCTTTTTGTATCTCTCTTTCGCTTTCGGATCTTGTTTTTCGGTTTAATTTTTAATTAAAAAAAATTCTTTAAAAAAAAATTCGAATTATCAATCTTCTGATAACACAAGGCATTAAGCAAATAGGAACATACCATTTTGAGATGATGTCTCAAAACCTCAAATATTGCATATAATGGTGAAGAAAACAAGTTACTGCAGCGGCAGAGAGCCAGCTAGAGTCCATTTATGGTGAAAGACTATAGAGCAATTGCACTCATTTAACTGGAAAGATAAGAAGTGCATAAGTTCATCCACTGTGTAGAATATAAACAGAAACTATTTTCTCAATGTAATATCCTTCAACATCGGGTCAAGCTTAGAATAAAATGTTTCCAACAGTACAAGAACAATTAACAAGTTTACAACAACTCTATAAACTCTATAAATCTATAATACAGATATCATAGCAGATTTCTGTGTACTCATTCCCGAATGTGCCTCTGCTTCTCTTAATGTAAATTGAACACCACAGTCCCAAATGGTGGTTTTTCACTCATTGGTTGTGTGTTTCTTTTTGAGTTTCCTCTCCCACGGCATCTCGTCTGCACTACCTGATGTGTAAACACTTTGAATGGGCTCAGCTGTCTTTACTAACTTGTGATCCTAGCTTAATGAACCATTCTTCTAAGGTTCAGCAATGGAGAAGTATCAAGCTGTGACCTTATAGGGATTATACCTTAACCATGTGGTAGCAACATGAAAATATATATACAAGGCAAAAGTGGGAAATTGTAGAGATAGGTCAAGAAAATAGAGAACCCCAGAACAGACAAGGATGGTAAATAGCTAAATACTAAACCAGCTGATAGCTACTCGATGATATATAGAAGAATAAGAAGATGGTGGAGCACATAGCATTATTATGGTTCCGTATAAAATGGTCTAAAGGACATGGAATACATAGAGGAGATTTGAGATGGGAAAGGAGAAAGTAAAGGGAGATATTTGCCAGTTCTCAGTCCCTGGTTTGGTCTGGTCTTCAGTGTTATCTCACTGGGGAAGGAAACTAAACAAACAAGCAGTCAAGAAGGACCTACTTGGAATTTTTTTTTTTGCAGGCTGTATGCAGATGCATGGTACATTTGGTTGATGGTTAAATCAAATGGGACTGGTCAAAGTGTTCTTGTATTTTGTACTCCTTTCTCTGCTCCATATGGTGCAGATATGCAGAACACATTACAACTAGCTAGTTACATACAAATAATATTTAGTGTGTTTTTTAATTTTTTGTACAAACAAATAATTACAGTTGCATTAGTTGTTTCACCGTTAATCGAATGTTTGATTCACACGACAAAGTTTGAAAGCAGAGTTGTTGAAAAATTGAGACGGAATGCCCTGCATATCGATTCGTTCTGTTTCGGACGTTGGTACTAATTCAGAAATAAAAATTTGATCAAGGACATTGTATACTAGCATTATTGGGCACTACAGATACCTAAAATTGGTTTATGGCTAAAGACGGCAAGCTATCATTCTGAAATCTGAAGTGATACGTTCAAACGTAAATTGGTTATCTAGAAAGGTATATTCATAAATGATTTATATGCTTACTCCAGTACAAAAACAGCACAAACTACCAAGACATGCACGCACTGCCATGGCCTTCGTCGATTAAAAATCAATGTTGACTAACTTGATGAAATCAAATTTTTAATGAAGCAGAAGTAACAATCTCAGCATAAATTTGATCAAGTCACTGAGAGACTGAGTACGATATATCTCATTACAAAATTGAAACCTTGTAAGTAATCACTAATTTGCACTTAAAATGTTATGCAAGCTTTTCCTACTGCTACCAATAAGGCAATAAGAACGCCGAGTATATTAGTCCTGAGCATAGTGGGACAGCTCGAATTCATTACCGGAAAACAAACAGATGACTCCAAGTCGATGACCGCTGTTGGTATATCACGCTGCGTGTACCAATTAACAATGAAACTCTGCCCCATTTTCTCCTCCCCCTAAACCAGCTTGTAGGGACTGATTCGTGAGATAGAGCTTCGCCAGAGTATGTTGTTCCTCACAGTCGATCGTTCCATTGTGGGATATTCATAACTTGTGATCCTAACTTTATCAAAGGTCAGTTAATTCCACGTATACGACCTTGTGAGATAGAAGGCCTTAATTTCTAGTTAGGAGATGTGAGGTATATATATATATATATGGAGGAGGGTGCTTGCATGAAGTCTACTAGACCAGGAGTGGATGAAAGGAATGGGACGGAAAGTAAAAAGCTAACAGTGAAGATCGAGTTGTATAAAACATAACATGAACATGTTCTCTACAGAAACTTGAAACGTTGTGGGTAGCAGCAATATGATATATAATAAAGGCCAGCTAGCTAGAAGAGAAAACTTATGGAGATGGTTGAGAGAATAGATTTAATGGAAACCAAAGCAGACAGAGACTAATATCAAAGGATTGTTGAACACATTGTCTGCTAGAGTCTTAGGGATAATGAAATATATAGGTGATTCGAAATGAGTAAGGCGGAGAGGAAAAATGGCTTTGTAAATCGAAGACAAATTTAGAGTACGTTCCCAGTCAATACTCTGGCACATGAAAGCTCTGCTACTGGTTGGTTTGGTCTTCCAGTCTTCACCAAATTGTAACAAGTTTGTACAAGTCCTCTGTTTAGGGCATCCATGGTTGTGATATGGACAAGTCACATATGGATAAAGCTAGCTACGCCCATTGTTAATTAAGAGTGGTGTTCACTCGGTCACTTAGGGTTCTTTGTCACATGTGTTGCAAAATTTCAAGTCCGAAATGTTCTGTTCAGGCCTTTGCATTGGCAGGGTCGTGCTAGGTTTGTGTACTGCCAAATGAGAATCATTTCGTTCACTGGATCAAATTCCCGTTTTGGTTATATATCCTTTTATTGAAAGGACTACTCTATTCGCATTAGGAATAATAATAAGAAGGTTTTTAGAGCCTTAAAATTCAAACGAATAATGGCTTTTGAAGCACTCCCGGCCCAACAATGGTTTCCAACTAAGAAAAGGTGCATTAACAACATGAATTAGATAATTAAACTCCAGCGAACGATAGAGGAAAGAAAAAGTTCATCGTATAATACTAAAGAATATAAAAGCAGAAACATCATTAGTTACATAAAAGTAGAACTTGAGAATCAAAATCAGAACCTGAGTGAAGACTGCAACAATCAAGAAAGTAAGAAGAGGAAATAGAAATGTTGTTGAGGAAGAGATCTAGGCTTTTCCCATGAAGAGGATTGAAAGCATGTCAGAGATCACATTTGATCTCAACACAAACTCCCTCAAAGTCATCCACTGCGGGGATATGAGGGAGGTTCCCATGTTAAGATCAAAGTAATCTCTAGCATCCTTGTGGCACTCTTCATTGGAGGCCCTCGGTCTCTTACTTAACAACATCTCTGTTCCTTTTCTTCCTTTCTTCCACTACAACTCCCATCTCAGTGAAGTATGCAGGGTTGTGCACAGAATCACCTATTTATATCACAATCGAAATGCTATAAGATAATTGAGATATTTTGAACGAGTGGTTTACATTTGATGTGTAAATGTATGTGGTTCTGCAGAATATCAGTGAGAGAGCCAAGCCATATACTGTTGGGTGAAGACACATATTGTGTTGCCTACTGTTTCTTGAGGTGAGACAAGCCGGTACTTGAGTTTTCTTATGCATGCGCTCATTTACTTTTCTGGTTAGGTCTTCTTCACTCTTCAGTTTTGTGATCAATAATTGTGACATGACAAGAGGCACTGAGGCAGGACCAATACCAACTAAGCTAGTAGGGTAACAGAACAGCAAAGATAATTGGTACTAGTCTTCTAAATGTTGTTAGATGATAGATAATGATGTGGAATGAAGGAGGACATTGTGAAACACCACAAGAGTAAATATCAGAGCTACTTGGTAGTAAAAAGAGAGTGAAACACGACAGATATATAGATGGATAGTTTCATAGTCTGAAAGAAAACAATGAGAGGATTGAGGATTTAATTATAAAAGGTTGAAATCACAAAGGAAAGATATTCAAATGTTTGCTGTGGATAGATTGGTTGGTTCATGCATCAATTATGTTCACAGGTTTTTTTTATTATTATTACAAAAAGGAAAGTACAAACTAAAGCAAAAAACCTCTACTATAACCAGCTCCCATAACATCAAGCATCGCCGCTTGCCAAGCACCAAATATTCACAGGTTGAGCAAGCAAGCAAGCAGGTGGTGGCTGGCAAAAAAATATACATCCATTTTGTGATCGGAGACTCTTTCAGAGTGCATGTGCTTGCAGGTTTATGTATCATACTGTTCTTTATATATGCAGATAACTGTTACAAGCTCAAATAATAGAGAGTGACCACAAGCTGATGTACAACCTTCAGCAATGCCTAACAGCTGGTTCTGGTAACATAATTGATGATAGGCGGGTAAACACCTATGCAAAGATATTTTATTTTCAAGTCAAATATATCATTGTAGTACTCATTAATAAGGGTTATGAAACACAACGAATTGGTGAAATTAAATTCTAACACTAAATAACAATGCTGACAGACTCGACTACAGTACAGTAATGACATTACGAACCTACTCTAAACTAACTCAAATAACAAGAAATTTTAACACAATATACTAAATATTGTGGCGGACTACCACACAAAAATTCAGGGTATTCGAAGTTGTTTTGGTTGCCTAAATAAATCTGCTAAGCTACAGCTATTGCAGAAATCAGTAAATTGCAGAAAGTAAAATGTTGGAGAAAATCAATGAGATATGAATGTTAAGGACTTCTCTCCACCCTTGACATACTTATGACCTCCCCAATATAATCAAACTAACCATGGATGAATATTCCCCACACAAGAGCTTTGGTTAAGTCATCTTGTGTATTATATTCCCTTACTTGGCATGAAAGAGGAGGGACAATCGGCTCGATCTTGATTCCCAATTAACCGACTTATACATATGGTGATGTAAGTCTAGAAAACTGAAGTTATTATGTTTTAAGAATGTTTGAAGAATCACAAAGCTTCAAGGATTGATAAGGTGATCACCCTTTCATCACTAAGGACTGTTTCACACAAATACATGTTTGTCTCTAATGAATATGCAATGATAAGGTGGTCATGTACACAATCAAGACTATAGATCCTAAGTCATGCATTTAAGCGTGCACTCAAAGAAACATGAACATAGAAATCATCGGTGAGAAGAACAATAAAACATGCAAAACGCATCCAAATAGTTAATAAAATCAAAAGAGGTTCAAAATCGTAAGCATATCTAGGATTTCAATCAGCCCCTAACTAAGGGAATTTAGCACTCATAGTCATGATAACATTATAGCAAAACATGATGGGAAACGAAGAAGAACCGAAAAACCCTAGAAAACTCGGCGGGAAGCTTTCGATTGGTCGAAAGCCAGGTTTTCAATGGATCGAAACCTGACGACTGCTCCTACTCTTCTGCTCCGGGTCTCTTTCTCTCTTTTGAGTGTTTTTCTCTCTAAAATATTCAACCCTAATTATTTCTTGAAAATTCATTTATATAGGGTTGGTTTTTGGGACATTTTCCTCTCCAAACTAGGCTTGGACTTATTTTCATGTGAACTCTTGACTTCTTGATCCAATTGCCTTAGGATTTTCCTTTTTATTGTTTCTTTTTGTAATTTCTTCATATGACTTGAATAAATAGAAACGTTAATAAATATCAAAAACTAAACAAATGAGCCAAGTAATTTCACATGATTAAGCACAAAAAAGTTGGATAAATATGCAACTATCAATTGAGAGGGTACGAACATAGTTCATTATCTCTGTGATTATGTAATGAAACCAAAGCTAGCAAGGCAAATGTGGAAATAAGGTGTGTGCATTAGAGGGTATTAATCTAGTCTCTAAATGCCTTATGTCTTGCCTATTGATTCTCTCTGTGCTAGAAATATTGCTCCCAAGCTATAGATGTATGTAGAAACATGCAAAAACATACGCTGGTCTAACAGAAACGATCAGAAGGCCTCGATTGATCATTTCTGAAGAATAAGATGGTCTTCCTGAGGCTACGATCTTACACAAAGATACATAGACCACTGATCAAGGCCGTGGTTATTTCAAATCAGCTAATCTGAAACGATACAGTCAAAACCAGTAACATATGGCATATGGTTGGAAACTGCAGGCTGAAGGTCGTATGACTGTAAATTAGAGGGTACTGGGTTGTATTCACACATTACAGGTTGTGTGGTCAAATTGTGCCTGCAAAATGAGTGTACAATTCTCACCACATTCAATTCCTTATGCAAAACATATTGGTAAAGACTAAAGAGTGACTGCATTGTATAACAGAACTATATAGGGTAGAAAACAGAATGTGATCACAGGAGGGGGGTAATTCCTCTAGGGCAATGTCTCAAACGGTAAAAGCTTATGCTATAAAGATTACATGTGCTTGAAAAGTGTGTGACTCTTAATAACATATTAAGGACACAAAAACAACGAAGGAAGTTATATAGACTACAGAGAACCTTAGTGTCTTTCCACTTGAATGAACCTTGTAAAGCGAGTCATATTCATTACGAATACCAGAATTAGCTTGTGCTTCATTTCATCGAGAAACTGGAAATAGGCATGTCTCCGAGACCTCTTTATTGCCAAACTTCCCACAACAGACCAAAATCCCACAATGAATCCCAATGCTTTGGTCAGATAGAACAATATATTCTACTTCATCATCATCTGCAGCTGCATTATCTGTCACTTGTGTGCAATTGATAGGTAATGGAGGGCTGCAAAGTCCTGAGTTTCCTTCATACATAGTTGGTTTATTGAAGGTTTGGAATTGGCTCGGATAAGTTGTTGTAAGACAAGTTCAATTTGCTCAGAAAATTCATAGAGATCATGCTCAATGGAATTGGACCCGAAAGATGATTCATCGATAGGTCTAGAGTCTCCAACAGCTTTAGAGTTCCAATGCTCTTTGGTATGCTCCTGGTGAGTTGATTATTCGAAAGATTCAAACCCAACAAGTTTGATAGCTTCGTGATCTCTTCTTGTATTTCTCCTGATAGGTAATTGCTTGACAAATCTATACTGTTTACTAGCCAAAGCAGACTCCAATTTTCATAAATTGTTCCCTTCACATTTAAATCCAATTTTAGATTGAGTGTGAATTGCATGTGGAAAACACCAAAAGCGGCAGGCATAGGATTCGAACCTGCAGATTTCATGGCATCAAGATTGCCGAGACATTTGGGGACACGACCGGATAAATGATTGTCAGAAAGGTTTCCACTTTCCAGAAGTTCTACAAGTTCACATAGTTGTTCAAGAAGGTTTCCACTTTCCAGTGAACATGTTGGCTCCTAGAATCAGGTATGACATTGAAGTCGCATTTTCTCCTATCCATTTCGGAATTGCTCCAGAGAACCTATTTTGTCCAAGATCAAGAGTAGCTAGTCTTTTGCATTGTTTCAAGGATGGATTGAGCTCCGCAGAAAGATTCTTACTCCTTAGTCTCAACCAGCTAAGTGAAGGTAGTTGTGATCACATGGAGTTAGGGATGCTGCCAGATAGGTTATTACTGGAAAGTTCTAGGAGCCACTGTTTACACAAGCCACTCAATTGTCCCGGGATACTTCCGGATAAATCATTGTGTAAGAGATCGAGAGTCTTCAAACTTTCCATTTTTCTAATTGAAGTAGGAATGCTACCATTTAGATAGTTTCTGGATAGGTCCAGGAATATCATCGATGGCACCATTTGACCAATGTTGTATGAAACTGATCCAGAAAAGTTGTTGCTCCTTAAAATAAGATATGCTGCAGTTGGCCAGAAAGGTAGTGGCCCCTCCAAGTGATTTTGACAGTAAACATGTTTGAGTTTATGGACTGCGGAAGCTTTCCAGTTAGTTGGTTGTTGGAGAGATCTAACCAGTGCATCATTGATGAAAATGTCCAGATCCAGTCCGGAATTTCACCGAGAAGTGCACGATCTGTGATTATGAGTTGAAAAATATTCTTCCGAGTCCTGAGCCACGCAAGAAATGAGGCACTCAATTGGCAGTCACTGATTGCAACGAACGTCAGACTAAATGGAGGAATCCAGTCGTGTCCCATGTCAAAAGACAAAGATTTATTTTTAGAAGACACTGAGAAACGTCTTAAACTAGTGAGATTTTGAAGATGACTTTCAGACATGACACCTTTGCAAAGATTATCCCAGAGATCCAAGCTAGACAACTCTTGAAGTTGTCCAATACTCTCCGGAATGATGCCACTCATCAGGTTAGTGAAAAGGTCTACTGTCGAAAGCCTTGACAGATTTACTAACGACATTGGAAATGGACCTGAGAATGAATTGTGGGCATGCAAGAGAAAGGGTTTTCAAATACTTGAGGGTTCCAAAAGAATCATGCAAGAGAAAGTTTATCCATGCTCAAGTCCAGTACTTGCAAACTATGGTTACTGCATCCGGACAAGGCATCCAATAACTCATCTACTTCCCCGGTTATGAAGTTGTCATATAGGTCTAAAGTCTGCAAGCCACAAAGGTTTCCCCATTTTATTTGAGAAATGGAGCCAGATAAGTCACTGCTAGACTTTTACACTCACCAGGGTGCTAATATTGGAGAGCCACTGAGGTAAAGAATTAATAAATTTGTTATCTGAGATATCAACCACCGTAAGTGACGTGAAATTTACTGATGGAAGAGACTGAGGGAGGTCGGTGAGTCCACGGAGAGTGTTGAGATATGAATCTCACGTTAGAAAATTGGGATCTTGCTTATGAGTTTATAAGGATTTGGGTTACTCCTACCATTGCCAATTGGTTTTGGTATGGAACCTCAGATTACTTTATCATGGTATCAGAGCGGATTACCCACGACACGTGTGAATGCGTAACGGCCACACGAACTCCACATCACCCAAATGTTGTCCACGTGTATGGCTTGCGATGTCGTCACACTTGTGGGGGTGTGTTGAGATATGGGACATTGCCTATGAATTTATAAGGATTTGGCATATTCCTATCATTGTCAATTGGTTATTGTAAGTAGTTGAGTTTCGAGAACCAATTCAAATCTGAAACCCAAAGCTGGTATTGTTGAGTATTCCTTTATAGAATAAGGAAACGTTGTGAGGATAAGGTATAACAAGTTTGATAAATTCCCAAGACTAGTAGGAACCATTCCCTCAAAAGATGAGTAGGAGAGGTCAAGAAACCTTAGTTTCATGAATGAACCGAAGAAACTCGGAATGGGAATTCCACTGAAATTATTGTGCTTTAAACTCAAGTAATTCAAATGAGTCAAGTTAAGTAAAGAAGGATTGATCTCACCGCCTACGCATGCCAGAAACGGAAAACTGCCATTCGGTTGGTTGCATGGCTCAAAATAATAGTGGCGAGTTACCCAGGTCAAGCTTGACAACATTGCCTATTCGGTTGCTGCAGCCGATGCCTTTCCACTCGCAGCAGTCTTCTCCAACCCAAGAAGCAAGGCTATAAGGATCATCCAGGTCTTGTTTGAACTTCAAAAGTGCCATCCTTTCTGTCTCAGTGCAAGAAATGTTGGAGTTGGAGCTGGTGTTTGTGGTTCCAAAGCAAGTAGAGTATTCAGTTAAGAAAACAAGGGAAGGGAATAGCATAAATCTGGAGGAGGCATTCCTGCTATTGCTAGTCATATTGTTCCTTAAACGAGCATTCGGATTCATGTTAACTCGTAAATTTTGCTATAGCTAACAGCAATAAAAATTGTTTATATAACAAGAAGTGAGAATCAACGTACTCGAAACATGCTTACAAGTCTCCCTAAACTTTACTGTTTACAAGTCCAGTTAGTAGGAGCAAATTTAGGAATTTGAGACACCGTGGGCTGTACTATATTGTGCAGCGCACAACTTTTTTTTCGGTTTGTAATCCTATGGGAGACTTATCCTCGTACCTTTCGTATTATAGTTAAAAACACATACATCGGGATGGATATAAAATCTAACTCTAAAGATAGAAACATCTACATTCTTTAAAAATTTAAAACACCAAAAATCAAAATATTTTAACCGGAGCAAAACCTTAGTTTGTCCACATTCTTAAACCAACATTTTAATATGTATCTATGAAATATGAATTCAATACTAGCTACATATAAAATTGCTTTGGATAAAAAAAATGACTTTGAACATCAGTCATGCACATTGATACATAAGAGAACATGAGATGATGATGAAACCCATCCTCTTAATTCCAAACACACACAAAGAGAATAGCAGAACAATACCCAAGCATGCATTTGATGGAGTTGACTCAGATGAGGAAGAAACTGGCTATAATGGGTTGTCTACAACAATGAAACAATAAAATTAATTAGTTCATGTCGACAATCCTTCGAGAGAAAGAGCATGCCCATCATAAAAGCTAAAGGACCAATTTTGTAATTCACATAATTATATTAGGAGATGCAGAGAAGAGGAATAGAGAGATAAGAAGAGATCGGATTTTCCACTGATTTCACCACCCAGCCCACCCTATAGCCATGGAAAGATAGCAAATCAAGGTAGTTAAGCTCTAGCACCAAGGCTTTTTAGGGGTTGGAGGGGAAAGAGTCGCGCGAGCTGTGAGGTTCGCTGTTTACAGCATGCAAGAGGTTGAGAAAACAAGTGAGTGAGAGGCTGGTAAGTCTGATTAGAGCTGGAAGTATGGGGCTAATTTATTTTTTTCTGGGAGCTTTGTCAAAAAACTCCGTGGGTTGCAGCCTACACACCCCACTATGTAGGTTCGCCCATGCTAACTAGTCCCACAGAAGTAAACCATCAATGAGTTAAAAGTTTCTGAAACTAATCGCTGGAAATTTCATGCGGTCAAGAAGATACAAATATCAGACGGGCTTTTCGGCTTTTGAAGACATATTGACTAGTTGGCATTGCCTAGTATTAATAAAACACACAAATCATTGAAGATCAACAAAGAAGATTAAAGACTTACGCTTACTAATCTCAATGGAAATCAGGTAAAAGCATGCATTTGCATATCATGCTTTTTTCACTGAGGATGACATCGTTGCCACTTATCCCAAGTCAGCTTATTCTTGTCCCATATACTTGTATCTATTTGAAGCTTGTTTCTATTCTTTCTATTATTTGAAAAAGGCTTTTATTAGGATAGACTTATTGTGACTTAGTGCCCAAGAAGATTTTCTGATAGGAAGGTTCTTTTCTTTGCAACCCGTGACCTTGTTTCCTTGGATGTTGAGAAAGGAAATCAGCTATTTTTTATGATACACAACCCAACACTTCAGCTGGCTACCTAGCCTCACCGTTCATTAGGACATGCTCTATTTAGAGTAAGTTGAAGAAAGTTTTTTGCCTCTCTTTGAAACTTAGTCATGTCTAAGGAAAGTTTTGAGTTGTCTTTTCTTTTTGGCCTGAGCATTCACTTGTCACATCTTACTACTTGCCATTAGACAAACGTCTAAAGTCAGTTCTGGTTCATTGCTTATGTGGTTGCTCTCATAGCAGACTCCATCAGCATATTAAATGACAACAAGGTAGCCTTGGCTCCTTGGTTGAGTTAGAGAGTTTTTTGTGCATCTTTCTAAAACGAGTTAGACTATTATGTTTTCTCTAAGCTTTCTCTTCCACTGCATGTAAGCCTTAGAGTATTGCACAAACAAGTTTTTCATTCAAACTCATATGCATCTTGCACACCATTGAGTTTGGTTTGGTAGTGCTCAACCCAAGAAGCAACTCATGAAGAATTAACTTTAAAATAGTTAAGTTCTGAGATGAGGCTTCTGAAAAACTTTTCATTTGTAAATACTTAGATACGAGAGGGAGTGTAGCTCTGTAGAACTAATAGAGAGACTGGTTAGGATAGCATATGGTTTATGTATCCCCAGAGTACAAGAGTCTTGTAAAGAAGTGTTGTTCATAGTGGAAATGTTTGTCCCTCAAGAGTTAGGGGCACGCAATTTTTCTCCCTGAATTGAGATAGTTCATTACTCTGCTAACCTCGAGAACAGTTTTAAGGAAAAGTTGAAAATGGCATATTCATCCCCCCCCCCCCCCTCTAGGACCTTTAAGTAGTATTAGAAAGACTACTAGCTCTCACTAGTGAGATCCTCTGAGGACCAAAGATGGACCGTGAAAAAGACTCTTCCATCAATGTCCCTTCATATTTTTATGGACATGATTTTTCACAATGGAAGATCATGATGAGTGTCTTCCTCTCCTACCAAGATGACGGTCTACTATGGCAAGTGGTGGAGAAAGGCTGGTCACATCCCACGAAGCTGAAAGCAGAAGACTCCCTTGTTCAAATTCCGAAACCAAAATCTGAATGGGATAAACTCGACAAAGATTTGGCTAGAGCAAACATTAAAGTTCTAAGTTGTCTCTTCAATACTATGTCCGAAGGAGAACGTCAGAGGATCATCCATTACCCTACTGCCAAAGAAGTGTGAGACGTGCTTGTCAACACTCAGGAAGGTAACTCTCGTGTTAAACAACAAAAACTTCAACGTCTTATTTTTGAGTTCGAAGGTTTGTCTATGGGTGAAAATGAGTCAATTGATGAATTTTATGGTCGTGTTCTTAGTATCACTAATCAGTGTCGAAGTTTAGGAGAAACTATAGAGTCTAAGAAGATTGTTAGGAAATTCCTAAGTGCTTTGCCTTCTTTCTTTGATTCAAAAATGAATGTCATCGATGAAGCTCATGATTTAGATACTTATCTTCTAGAAGAGCTAGTTGGCAATTTGAAAACCTATGAGACTCTTAAAAAAAGAACCAAGAATGAGAAGTCTTTTGCTTTGAGTACAGTAAAAACCGAATAAGAAAAGGATCTGAAACATGTTAAATATAGTATTGATGAAATTGCTTTCATGACTAAACAATTTAAAAATTTTCTCAAAAACTCAAAAAAAAAACCTTTTAACTCTGAAAAATATAATCCATCCATTCCATCGTATGACTTTGGGTTTGTTGTTCTGGTTCTGCTTTCTTGTTTCCATAAGGTTGCTGTCGCCGTTCTTGAAAATTGAAGTTGTGGTAGCCAGAGGTCTGAAGATGTTGTCGTTGTGGTGTGCCATTCATCAGGTTGGGAGGCCCATTCAGGATTTTTGGGCTTGTTTGACTGGGTTGTGGACTTGTGGATGGTTAGCTTGGGCCTGGATATCTGGGAATTGAGTTCCAAGAATGGGAGTGAAAAGAAGGGAAATATAATTCTTGGTTCACCGCGATCCTAGATCTCCGATCTAACTAGCATGTAATAAATTTACAATCTCATAATTGCATTCATTCAAGTTTTAAATTACTTTTTATTATTCACGTCAAACACCTGACAAACTCTTACACCACTAAAATCAACATGATTTGAACTCGTGATATTCATGTTGTCATCTAATTAATTAATCACTCAAGCTAGCCATGCATTCACTCAGCGTGTCTCTTTTAGATTACTTTGTTTTTATCTTTGCAATCTTTGACGGTATTAATTTGTATAACCGTCTATTTAATATGTACGATCTCAATTATAATTGAACTTCAATTAGAAAATTCTTGTATTTAATAAAGAAATAATTATAAAAATAACAACAATGTTAAAGGGTTTTAATGGAGTCATGAGGTGTAGATCTCAATCTGATGCGACATGTCATGTCTTATAAATAATTTAGTTATTTGTAAATTCATGAGAAAATCTTTAACTTACAAAATCAATTTTACTCTTTTAAACATTTAATTAAATTTATAAATTATAATTAATAAAAAAACTAACAACATTAAATTGATAAGCCCTAAAAAACATAAACACGGTCTTCACAATCTTCCCAGGCAGATGAAGTCCACAAAGCTCTAGCTAATAGTCTAACACCCTATTCGATTTCGATCAATTCATTAACCATAGATTAATGATCAATACCTATGGTTTGTTGCACCCGATATATATTTTATTATTCTATCATAGTGGATCGATCCATGGATTTTCTAGGCCGACCTATTGCTTTGTTATTGCAATATGGATTTAATTGTTCTATTGATGGATTCCCAATTCAATAAATTTTAGGTTGGACCAATTTGTTCCAGTTCCAATTTTATTTTATTTTTTAAAAAAGAGAGGAAGAAATTGTGAGCTGGGATTGTAAACTGGAATCAAATATCAGATAAAAGAACGAGAGAATTGTTGTATTAATTGATAGTAGAATCCATCGATATCAAAATTTTGCCATCGATTAGATTTCTTATATATAGAATCATTGTTGTAGAAGGAATTGTTATGAATATACTTTAATGAAGAATAGATGATAGCTATTAAATGTGGAGGATATGATCGTCGTTGACCAATTCGAGATGTATACACGTGGTACAAAATTGATGATGTGTACAAATGTAACATTATATGTACAATTGGAGGCCTACATATCATAGCCTAAATGAAGTCTAAAATCATTTCTCTAAAAATAACTAGAAGTGGAAGTGAAAGCCGTATAGCCCTATATACGGTACGGTTATAAAGGAAAGTATGAAAGCTATAAAGGCCTTGAATATGTAGGTTCACTCACTGGGGGTTGTTCAAATAGAAATGCATCGAAAATATTTCCATATCACAATTGATTGGTTTTTTGGCAAATTTGGACTGCAATATTAGAAACAACGAATGAAGGAAGACAGTGCATGCATGTACTAAAATCTGGTATATGTAGCAAGTTTTATTACTTTTCACATATGCGTGGTATATTATAATTGCATGATGAGAATCATCGAACATTATGCAATCACAAAGTCCTATAAATGATTGCACACACTCATCTTCTGCCACTAAATATATACTTTTGCCCTTCTAGCTAGCTAACTCTCATTTTCTTTACCAATGGCTCGTGCTAATATCTTAGAACTTGCTCCAATCCTAGTCTTTGTGTTCCTGATGAGCAATATCCAACCATCCACGAGCCAAAGCACTGAGCAACTGATCGAGAAGATATGTCGGAACATGGAGGACTACGGGTTTTGCAGAAACACTTTCGAGCAAAACTTGAAGTCCCCAAATTCCGATATGGTTGCCCTAACTCAGATAACCATCGAACAAGCTACCGATAACGCAACCCAAACACATGACTTTATCAGACAATTACTTGATAAGTCACAAGACCCGACACTGAAGAGTGCCCTAAGCGAGTGTGAGGAAGCTTATCGTAATATCATGGAGTCGTTTTACTCTGCGACTTTGTCCTTTTTTCAGAAGGACTACGACAGTGCGGAGAAGTATGAGCAACCAACGCCGAGATTGATAGCAAGCTGTGAAGACACACTCCATGCGCCTCCAAATAGTGTGAACATTTTGGACGACAGAAACAGGCAGATGAGAATTCTCATTTCTATGGCTGTGACTTCATTGTTACAACTCCTAGGTACCAAGCCTTAATGGCCGTCCATGAAGAAAAAGAAGATCGATCGAGAAACTTATCATGTTTGGAGTTCTGGACACAATAATGAATTTTCTAGAAGTAAAATTATTAAACTGAGAAGATTTTTAATTTATTTTTTTGTGGGATATTCAATTATTCATATATGCAATTTTTTTTCTCCAACCACATAAATACAAACATTTAACTCCTCTTTTGAGATCCATGCAATTTATTTTATATTTTATAATTAGTAGCTTGGATGAGCTAGCTGTATGTATTGTTGAATTGTTGAAAATTATGGTTAATAAGTAATCATTTATTGTATAGAATTTTATTTAATTATTATTGTTTTATTAGGATACTACTTTGTACTTCACTATATATACCCTATGATGGGATGAATGTAACACACCATAAGCCTAATATAAATATCACAAACACATCAATATTGTGGTCACATTCTATACCAATATACTTTTCTGGTTGGTATCAGAGCAAATCCTGACACCTACACACCACGCTCACACCTCCTTCAAAAGGAAGGGTGTGGGTGTTGCACACTACCACATCCCAAATAATATATTTCGCTACAAATTTACATCCTCGGCAAATCGAAGATGATGGCATGGCACACCCATACGTACACTGCACCTAGGTTCTAAGACCTGGACAAGCACAAGCAAGCACACGCAAACGCACACCCACACACACACATGCACACGCACACGCACACCCACACTTTCTCAGCATCATGCCAGACGATGACGCACGCACACCCCATTCTTCAACACACACACCAGCGGCATCATCACCAACACTCGCACTTACACTGGGAACAACAAGATCATTTTGTGGTCGGGTGTCGGGTCGGGCACCTGTACTCGTATACAGTTTTTTCTTTCTTTTGTATATTGGATTTTGCCGTGAAGTTCGTCTTCGACTCCTCGTTGTCCGGCATGATTTTATGTGCCTGTTTGAAATTATTTTTTAAAGTGGTTTTCTCTAGCCTATTAACGTTTCCTACTATAAACACTTTTAAGTGGAAGCACATCATGAGATGTGCTTCCTACAAAACTGATTTTAGGACTTATAAGTGATTCCCTAAAAAAATTTCAAAACACTTCCAATTATAACCAGATACTCTAAAATTAATTTATAAAAGTACTTTTTCATGTTCACAAGTATTTTTAAAAGTCGGTTGTGAGTTAGAGCCTCCAGTCCTCTGCAATCTGCATAAACAACATATCAGGTCGATTGATCTTCTGCAAGGTACCAAAACTTTAATGATGCAGATATCGCTACAGATTTAGAAATTTAGTCGGTTCATTTCCAATTAGTTACAATTTCGAATTTATTCAGGTCACAAACTCTGATGATTCTTATGATGATGATAACACTTTTGATCATCAGTTCTTCCAATCACTTACTGGTAGGTTTCCAAAGATTTTGCCCCTTCTGTCAGGTTGAGATTTTACTTTAATTGTAGGGGTTTCGTTCTCAGTCCTCGGTGACAATATTGATAAAAATCGACATGGAATTTTTAAAGCTGTGTACAGAGTGAAACTGTGCCGATAACATAAATATTAGTGACTGATAAGTTCATCAAACCCAGAAGCATTGTCACTGTGCATACAATGCATGTCACCGGAGTTATGTCTCCCCGGAGACACAAACAACTGCGATGCAACTGTTAACTTGCATTGTCATTAGAAACGGAATAGGCAACTAACTGTCAAGTCAGAAATAAGTATTCAACCAAACTTGACTTCAGATTCAAGCAATGCTACTATTAGTCTATTACAACCTGGCCCGTTGACTAGATGGGATCAGAACCACCATCAAGCTTTACCAAATCAAAACTCCCCAAATCAATTGGCCGGTGATACTAAAGTGGACAGACTGGCTCCCCGATCACGAAGAAGAGCAGGCCAAATCAACACCTTCAGTTCTCATTCGAGGTACTGAAAGCTTTAGAGAATTTGAGAAAGAAAAATAGTACTGTTTCATTGCTTCTGTGTATCAAAAGTGTACAGCAACAAATATATATATATATATATATATTACAAGATAGATGCAGACACGTGTAACGCTGTTATTCAGCATAGTAAAACAAGATTAAGCTAATAACTAACATGCTTAATTGACTTGTTATGCTAATACTCCCCCTCAGCTTGATGGTGGTCTCTGGAGCATCAAGCTGGTACTGAAAATGTGTGCTGTGGAGAACACAGCCCTTTGGTAAAGATATCAGCAAGTTGATCTTGAGAGGAGACGAATTGCAGTTTGATAGACCCATCCTTGACCTTGTCACGAGTAAAATGAACATTAACTTCTACATGTTTCATCTTGGAATGATGCACAGGATTAAAAGCTAAAGCAAGAGCAGAAACATTATCACAATGAAGCAGTGGAGTAGTACTCAGAGGAATCTGCAATTCTTGTAGCAAATGTTTGAGCCACTGAAGTTCACAAGTAGTGTCTGCCATGCTCCGATATTCTGCTTCAGTGGATGAGCGTGAGACTGCATGTTGTTTTTTACTACACTAGGAAATAAGCATGTGATTTAGCGAAACCACAAATCCTGGATCTTGTGTCATTAGGATTCCCAGCCTAGTCTGCATCACAGAAAGCTTGTAAATCTGCCTCACAATGTGCCTGTAAAGTAAGTACAGAATGTGAAGAATGATTCTTTCTTTGATACAGAATACCTACATCAGAGGTGCCTTTGATGTATCTTATGATCCTTTTCACAGCATTGAGATGATCAAGAGTAGGAGAATGCAAGAATTGACAAACATTGTTTACTGCATAAGTGATGTCAGGTCTGGTAAATGTGAGATATTGAAGACAACCAACTAAAGTTTTGAAAAAGGAGACTTCATTGTCTTTTAAAGGAGGACCAGAATCTTTGAGAAGTTTGATACTAGATTGACAAGGAGTGAGATGAGTATTACAAGATCCCGAGCATATTTGTGTTGAGAAACAATAATGCCATTCTTACAATGCTTGATCTCAAGACCAAGAAAATAATTTAAGAATCCCATGTCTGTCATTTCAAACTCAGTCTGCAGAGAATGCTTAACCTGTAGAAAAACTTCCTCATTATCTCCAGTGAGAATAATGTCATCAACATAGAGTAACAGATAAATTTTGCAACTGGTTGTAATCTTGACAAATAATGAAGGATCAGCATGTGATGATTTGAATCCAATAAGAGGTAGAAACTGAGTAAATCTTTCATTTCAGGCTCTAGGAGCTTGCTTCAGACCATAGATAGATTTCTGAAGTTTGCAAACATGAAAGGGAAGTTGAGGATCTTCAAAACCACTTGGTTGTGACATATAAACTTCTTCTGACAAATTACCATTTAGAAAAGCATTCTTAACATCAAGTTGATGAAAAGACCAACCAAATGACGCAGCAAGGGCTAGAATAAGTCTCACAATGGTGTGCCTAACCACTGGAGAAAAAGTCTCTTCATAGTCCACACCATATTCCTGACTAAACCCCTGAGCTACAAGTCTTGCCTTGTGCCTAGCTACACTGTCATCTGCAAGTCTCTTTATCTTGAAGATCCATTTACAAGAAACTAAATTCTTATCAGGAGGTAATGGAATCAGTGTCCATGTCTTTTGTTTAGTTAATGAATCAAACTCTTCTTGCATAGCCTGTTTCCAAATTGGAGGCTTTAAAGCTGCTTTGTAACCAATAGGTTCTATATCAAAAGCATTAGAACCATTAGTTAAGTAAGAGAGAAAACATTTCTTTTTGACAATGCCTCGTTTACTTCTGGTAAGCATGCCATGATTATTAATTGTTGCAGGTTTAGATAAACCTTCCACTGGAGGAAGAATATTAGAAGAAGACATGGCATTAGGTAGCCTGTGTTAATCACACTCAAAAAGTAAGAGAGATACCGTGTCCAAGAGAGGATTGAACATTCACCAATCCAACAGATTCTTCAAACATAACATGTGTATGAGAATCAGGACTAAAAGGTATACTGGTGCTTGGAGTAGCAACAATAGATGAATCATGATCAACAAGTGGAGCAGATGAAGTTTCTGGAGTAGTACTAGTGCTATCAGAACTAGCCCGAGTATTATAGTTATGATCATCAGAGAACTGACCTGATTGTGTAGAGGTGTGAACATGTGTATTTGGGACAGATGCAGGGAAAATTGATGGAACTGAAGGCCACTGAGTGATCACAACAGGCATCATACCACTTGATGTCTCAGTTGTTCCTAAAGACCCAGATGCACTAGGAACTGAAGTGACAGAAGTCTTGAGTCTTGCATATGGGAACACATCTTCAGTAAATATCACATGTCTGGATATAATGAATCTCTTTGTAAGTATATTGTAGCACAGAAAACCCTTATATCCACAGGGAAAACCCAAAAATATACACTGAGTGCTTTTAGGTTGGAGTTTATTTGAATTGTAAGGAGTCATGAGTGGATAACAAGCATAACCAAAGACTTTAAGGTTAGTTACAGTAGGTATGGTATGATAAAACCTCTCAAAAGGAGATTATTTTTTGAGAGAAGCACTAGGCATTTTGTTAATAAGGTATATGGCAAGTGCACAAGCATGATACCAGAAACTAGGAGGAAGAGAGGATTGTTGTAATAAGGTAACTGTTGTCTTTCTAACATGTCTGTTTTTCCTTTCTGATATACCATTTTGTTCTGGTGTATAAGGACATGACACTTGATGATGAATACTCTGGTTGTTTAGAAATTCTTTGAACTGATTACTCATGTATTCCCCTCCTCCATCACTTCTAAAAGTTTTAATATCAGTACTGAACTAAGTTTTGACAAAGGCATGAAAACTTTTGAAGTATGCAAAAACCTCAGACTTGTTTTTCATAGGAAACAACCATGTATATCTGCTAAAGTCATCAACAAACAACACATAGTATCCAAAACCAGCTAGAGATATGTGAGGTGATGGCCCCCAAACATCTGAGTGTATAAGCTCAAAAGGTTTCACACTTTTGGTTTCAGACACAGGAAACACAAGTTTACTGGTTTTTCCTAACAGACAAGCTTCACAGACAAAAGCAGTAGAGACAGTAGAGTTAATGTTTACTCCACATTTATTTATCATAGATTGAATCACTTCATTGGTTGGATGACCACACCGTTGATGCCACACAATGTTCTTGATGACTTGTCCTAGATGGGCAGCCTTAACCTTTCTCTTGGACTCATCAAACTGTAGTGGAACATCAAATGGTATGGGATATAAACCATGATCACTTATGCCTTTGAATAGAATTTTCCCTTGCACCTTGTCCTGTATAATACACATGAATTCATCAAACCACATAGCACAGTTATTTTCCTTGCATAATTGATGCACAGATAATAGATGAGAAGCAATGTCAGGTAGGAGAAGCACACTATTGAGTTTTAGATTGCCTAATGAGGCAGTACTAGAATGAGTCACAGGCAAATGAAAACCATTTTCAATCTGAACAGTGTCAGGAGTAGTGTAGGTAGTCACATTATGTAGCATCTGAGCATCACTTGTCATATGATTGGTGGCTCCAGAGTCAGCTAGCCAGAAAGGAGATGATGAGACTTGCTGAGCACCAGCAAACAATGCAGCATGATGATGAGCTTGATTCTGAGGTTGATGTGGATAAGCTGCAGCAAGTAAAGTTACTACATTGGCAACTTGAGGACTAATCTGGTTGTTAATCATAGAGCTGGATGCACCATTCTGACCATATATATGCCCCATTCTGTCCATTCTGAGCATTTCTTCTTGGTGGAAAGCCTATTATATGAAAACATTTAGCTGTAATGTGACCTTCTCTTCCACAATATTGACACACTACATTGCTTGATCCAGCTTTTCCATCATTCTGAACATTGTAGTTCATGAGAGTTCTGCAGGTTTTTGCTATATGACCAAACCTCCCACACAATTGACAGGTATCCTTGCCTCTTGATCCAAAGTTATTATTAGTAGACCTGTTCCCTCCATAACTAGAATTACTCCTGTAAGTTGAACCATTCTGCCCTGCATTGGCCAAGAAGGCAACAAGCTGTGATGCAATTTGAGCTGCAGTAATGTCAACAGTAGAAACTGGTGTGTTAACACTGGAATTAGAAGATGTTGAAAATTGAGCTGGAGTAGAGTTGTATAATGGAGCTTGGTATGGTTGTGTGTCAAAACCAGGTGGAATAGATGGAGTGAATGACTGAGAATTCTGAGTAGGTGATGTTAATTCAGTAGTGGTGGCATTTTGAACCTGAGATTGCAGGGGTGTAGCTTGAGCTACAAGAGCATCGAAAGGCAATGTAGGTGCAGTGACATACTCAGATGCAATATCAACTTCAGCTGCTTTAAGCAAGGTCTTTAACTCTCCTAGAGAACATGTGGTAAATTGAGCTCTAATGACTGTCTTAATGGCAGCATACTCAGAAGGTAAACCTCTAAGAACAGTGACTACAACATCCTCATCATCCAAATGAGCTCCAACAGTGTGCAAAGCATCCCTAACAGCCTTAATCTTGTCTAGATATACCTCGATACTATCTGTTCCTTTGGTAATATTCTGAAGATTAGTTTTCAGCTGCAAGATATTTTGTCTATTAGCAACAACAAACTTTTCTTTGAGATTAAACCACAGTTCTGTAGAGGATTGACTACCTACAGCACATGACAGGGCTGGAGTGCCTAGAGTTTGACCTATCATATGCATAATGCTCTTATCCTGAGCTCTCCAAGCTACAAAGGCACTGGAAAGAGTACGAGTACCAGTCTCAGACACTTCAAACTGTGATGGACATGGTATGGTACCATCAACGAATCCCATCAATTTCTGAGCCTCAATGAAGGACTCAAGTCTAAACGCCCAAGCAGGATAGTTTGACTCATCCAACAACACATTAGGTAGAAACATTGCAATGGGAGTAATACTTGCAATTGTTGACATGATTATCAGCGACACAAACTTAGATCTACACAAATTTCTTGCTCCAATTCAAACAATTCACACACCAATGGATACAGAATCACAAATCAAAGCTTCGAAGCTGCTTATCAACCTTATCAGAGAAACTAAAAATATCAACCCACACTTCAACTAGGAGACAGAGACAGAAAACTTAGCTGAAAAATAGAGCGAACCACCACAATACAAACCCCTAACCACCGCCAACACAACTCGCTGGAGAAGATGACTGGAGACCTGAGATTCAGACCGACCATGGCTCTTGATACCATGAAAGCTTTAGAGAATTTGAGAAAGAAAAATAGTACTGTTTCATTGCTTCTGTGTATCGAAAGTGTACAACAACAAATATATATTACAAGATAGATGCAAACACGTGTAGGGTTGTTATTCAGTATGGTAAAACAAGATTAAGCTAATAACTAACATGCTTAATTGACTTGTTATGCTAATAGGTACACTACATATAAATTGTACTACACCTTCAGAAGTTTTATTATCATCAAGATGAGAATATATGAAAAGTTGACTATCATGTTTACTCCTGGACGTGCCTTCTTCCATTTCTGCAGAAAATATAAAAAGATCCTGTATGTTCATAATGTGTATGCATCATTTGCAGTCCTAAACCCCTATAGACTTGTATTCAAATCTAATGGAAGTTTCCTGCGGCCATCGCAATAGCTACACAGCATCTTCAAAACTAGTTTCTCATACACTAGCTAGATCATATTTGCATATCTAGTTAACCAAGTACTATGTTCATTGCCTCGACACAGGAGTGTTAGTGCTACGTTAGTACAATGGTGGAACCTCTCCTTACTTTTGCTTCGGGGGAACTTTTGAAGAAGGTTGGGGCTTTACTAGCCAATGAGGAGCTCAGTCGTGTCAGTGGATTTGAGAGTGAACTAGCAATGATGCACACTACATCAGTCAAGCTTCAATCTATGTTAATAGCTGCCGAGCATCTGGCACAAGATCAGGGCGGTGACATAAAGATCTGGGTGAAGGAAATTGAAGAGGTAGCCGGTGATGCAGTTGATCTGCTGGATGACTTTGGATATGAAGTTCTCAGGTGTAAAGTAGAACCACAAGACCAAATGAGGAAGGTGCTGTCATTTTTCGATCCCATTTTCTTTCGTCACAAATTGGGACTTAGAATTAAGAAGATCAATAAGTCTCTTGTGGAATTAGAGAATCAGGCAGCTGGTTTCTCGTTAGTAACTGCTGAGAATGCAGCTTGTGATGATTCAGGAGATGATATGCGAATGGTTTATTGCTTTGATGATGATGAAGACAATTTTGTTGGAAGATGTGAGGTTGTTTCAAATTTAGCAACCAAATTGATCAACTCAAAGCTGCATCAAGAAGATCTTCTTCTATCTGTTTTGCCTATCGTGGGAATGGCTGGGATTGGGAAGACGACTCTGGCAAAGGGAATATATGATGACTTTGAGATTGGTAGACAATTTCAATGGAAGATTTGGATCTGTGTGTCTGCCACTTTTGAAGTTGACAGTATTCTATTGGGAATTTTGGACTATCTTAAAGCAGAACGACCTGTCCTAAAAGGCAGGGCTGCAATGCTCAACAACCTACAAGGAGTTCTGGATGGGAAAAGATACCTTCTCGTTTTGGATGATGTTCGTAACGTAGATCATTATAAGTGGGATGATTTGAGGACTTGTTTGTTAGGTATCGGAGGTAAACATGGAAGCAGTATCATTGTCACTACTCACAGCGTTGCAGTTGCAACAGTCGTGGAGACGTTTCCTAGGTATGATGTGAAACAACTCTCAAATGATGAGTGTTGGCTCATCTTAAAGAATAAGGCAGTTCGAAATAGGAGTACTCTACCAGAAGATCAAGAGAGAATTGGAATGGAGATTGCGAGAAAGTGTGGAGGTTTGCCATTATTAGCAAAGGTAACAAAGTTCCATTTCATTCTGCATTAGATTTTTATCATATAACTGGCGTCCTAAGAAGTTGTCACATCACTATAAGTCACTGTTTTATTCATAAATCTAATTGGCCGTGGGAAATGAGAAAAGGCAACTAGACTGTTGATTGATATTATTAGTACTGATTGAATTTGAATTAAACGCTGTAGAGGAATTGTATTATTAGTACTGATTGAATTTGAAGTAAACGTTGATTGATATTATTAGTGCTTATTGAATTTGAAGTAAACGTTGTAGAGGAATTATAACTCATTTGCATTGATTAATAGGTTCTGGGAAGTCTAATGTGCTCTAAAGACAAGATGGAATGGTTTCGAATTGAAAGAGTATGATATGGAATCCAAAAGAAGAAATTAACAGAATATTTGCTGTTCTGAACTTCACTTTTTCTGAATTGCAACCTCCATCTTTGAAGAACTGTTTTGCTTATTGCTCAATGTTCAGAAAAGGTTTCAATATGGAAAAGCATGACTTGATCCAACTTTGGATGGCTATGTGGTTGCTTGAGCTTACTTCTCCCAGAGGAAATCGAGAACAGATGGAAGAAATAGGCAATGCTCATTTTAATACACTACTGGGAATCTCTCTTTTTCAAGATGCTACAAAGGATGAGTATATTACCCACTGCAAGATGCATGACCTTGTTCACGATCTTGCAGAACATGTATCCGAATCAATGTGCTTGACACGGTATTCCAACAAGATTCAACATATGGAGCATATTCATACTACTATGAAACAGAAAATTCTCAGGGGAAGTGTTCAGAAATTGTTTGCAAATGATGAAGTCCTATGTCGAATCTTACCAGGCCTTAGAACTTTGCGTGTTTTGAAGTTATTTGAAGCAGATATTGTGGAGTTGCCTGATTCAATTGGAATGCTGAATCATTTGAGATATTTGGATGTTTCCGGAACACAAATCAAAGTACTTCCCATATCCATTGGCAAGCTTTATAACCTACAGACTTTGAGAATGTACCCTCTGAGCTCTCTTCAAGCTATTCCAAGCGAAGTGCAAAATTTGATCAACCTAAGACATCTTTATTTTGATCACATGCTCAAATTTCCATTTGGCATGAGGAAGTTGATTAATCTCAGATCGTTAACTCACTTTAGAGTGAGCAAGGAGACACTGTGGAATAGAGGAGCTGTCTAGCCTAAACCAATTGGAAGGTGAATTATCTATATACAGTTTGGATCAAGTGAGAGATGGAGAAGAAGCGAGGAAAGCAGATTTGGTGGGGAAGACCAATATACGCAAACTTTGGTTTGAATGGTCTCAAGAAGAAGGCTGGGGAAGCAGCCGAATCAATGATAAGGATGTGCTGGAAGGCCTTCAACCTCACTCTAAGTTGGAATTTTTGCAGATTCACGGATTCAAGGGTGAAAGATTTCCATTATGGATGATGAGTATGTCCATTTTACTGAACAACAACTTGAACGAGATTGAATTATTCAACTGCAACAAATGTGGAGAATTACCAATACTCGGGCACCTCCCTAATCTAAGACATGTTAGAATTGATACAATGCTCAGCCTGAAATGTGTGGGATCTGATTTTTATGGCTCTGATTCAGTTCGCCAAGCGGCTGCAACAGGTGAGGAGACAATGACTTTGTTTCCTTCATTGAGAACATTACATATTGAAAATGCAGGGAGTTTATTAGAATGGATGGGAGCATCAGTGTTGCCAGCAGAAAGAGTAGAGGTGTTTCCTTGCCTTGAGGAGCTAACTCTAAAGAGATGTTTCAAATTGAAAAGTGTTCCGAGTCATTTTCCATCTCTCAAGAAATTGGTGATTGAAGCAGTGGATAGCAGCTTGCCAGTGACAAATATTCTCAGCAGTGGACTCACAACTCTCACTCATCTTGAGATATGCAAAGTGAAAGGTCTTACATGTCTGCCTGATGGAATGTTACAAAACAACAAGAGCCTTGCATATTTGAAGGTAGAGAAATGTTTTAACTTCACTTGTTTTGCTCATGAAGGGTTTGAATGCTGCTGTACATCTCTTGAATCACTGCTTATTTCGTGGTGCCGTAAACTGAAGCATTTACCTGATGGGATACTCACATCCTCTCTTAAGAACTTGAGTTTGCTGTATTGTTGCAATTTACAGACCATCCCAGATATCACAGACTATGGCTACTTCACTTCTCTCCAGATATTGTCTATTGTACATTGTCTTCTGCTGTCACATCTACCTAAAGGCCTGGAATACTGCACTTCTCTTGAAAAGGTGGAAATACAGGAATGCGTAAAGTTAACCTCTATTCCAATGATACAAGGTCAACCATTCCTTCGTGAACTATATGTTCGAGATTGTCCAGAGTTATCAAGCTCACCCCGATCGAGGACTAGAATTCTGTACATCACTCAAGAAATTAGCCATAACAGGATGTCCAAAGATAACATCCATTTCAGTCAACAGCAGTCTGAGAACATCTCTCCAGGAGTTCTTTGTAGATTATCTGGAGTCTCTTCCTACTTTACGAGGCTTCACATCCCTCTGTCGATTGCAAATTCGAGAATGTACAAGTCCACAAGTTGGTCCGGAGTTTAGTGCCTCCCTTCAAACCCTCGTCTCTCTTCAAGAGTTGAGGATATCATGTTGCCTCAATGTAGAGGCTATTCCAAGTTTAGACAAGCTCACATCCCTCAGCCAGTTGCAGATTTCAGATTGTTCAAGATTAACAAGTCTACCGAGTTTGGTTAGCCTCCACAGTTTGAAACAATTGGAAATTGGTTCATTTGGGGAGGAGCTTGAATCATTTCCTCCATTCAAGTGTACAACACAGCTTGAATCATTAACGATCAAGGGATGGCCTAAACTCGAGTGTTTGCCTGATCAAATTCAACACTTGACTTCTTTGAAATCTTTGCGGATGTGAAGACATACTTATGATTGGCTATCCCTTGTATTGGACAAAACACAATAGATTGAAGGAACATCAATGAAGAGACTGAAGATGTTGACATTGTCTATCTATCTCAATGGAAAATAGGTTGATCATTCATATTGCATAACATGTTTTCATTTAGGATAGCACTCTAGGCATGCATCTCTGTTATTCTGGAATATTTTCATGTGTGATATTCAGCAGCTTAGGTTGTCTCTAATTCAGAATACATGTGCTCTGTTTGTACGGTAGTTGACCTTGCAAAAGTTGTTTTGAATTATGGAAAAACTTTTGGTGAAAGTTGTTTTTTGGTTCACATGTGATTTCTTGGGAAATCTGTTTTGTGCTTTATAGCTGGGTTTGCTTTTTTCCTTCTCCAAAATCTGTCTTTGAGAACATAACGTGCTTACTTGCTAAAATTGGTTTGGCCATTTCTGATATAAAGTTTGGAAAAACTTTTCCCTCCTAAACACACTTTGCCTAAAATAGAAACCCTAGAGTTGACCTTGTGTGTTGTCTCTCAAGCATGCTTTTGTCCTTTAAAAACTGAGAGTCAGTTTTAGGTCTGCTATACGCTGGTTTCTGAGCTGTCCAGCACGTTCTCCTTGCTGTCAAAAGTAACTAAGATGTTATGTCTATATAAAGGATTCCAAGGCAGTCTTGACTCCTTGGTTGAGTGATAATATTTTTGGGTGATTCTTTGAGAGCACAAAATTGTGTAGTTTTGTCTCTTCTCTTCTCTTCCCCTTCTGTGGCTTTAGTTGCTCTTTGCTGTGCATATAAGTCATGGATTCTCAATCATAAAAACTGTTTTTCAAAACCCATATGCATCATTGCATAAGTGCATTCCATTGAGATAGGTATGGAGATGCTCAACCCGAAGAAGTAAATCAAGAAAATTTAACTTACAAATAGTTAAGATCTGAGTTGGTGCTTCTAGATACTTTCCAAGGTGTAAACACATAAGTCAAGTAGTGTAGCTCTGTTTAGAACTGGTAGTCAGACTAGTTACGATAGCATACGGGCTATGTATCCCCAGAGTACAAGAGTCTTGTAATTGTGTGTGTTACTTGATAGTGGAAAGGTTTGTCCTTCAGGAGTTAGGGGCACGCAGTTTTAACTCTGGTTGTAGGGTTTCTGCGTTAACAAAAACATCATCGCGTTACTCTTTACTTACTGCTTTTACAGTTCAAACACTCGTATCCTGTAATTCGGGATAGGTTGTAATTATGCTATCCCCGAGTACAGTCTAAGCGAAAAAGTTGAAAAATGCCTATTCACCTCCCCTCTAGGACTTTTAAGGGGCCAGAAATGGAACGTGAAAAGACTTATCCATAAATGTTTCTCCCTTTTTCGATGGACATGATTTTTCACAATGGAAAATCATGATGAGTGCCTTCCTCTCCTACCAAGATAATGGTATGTTGTGGAGGAAGGCTGGACATATCCCACAAAACCAAACGGTGATGGATCTAATGAGAAAATTTCAAAGCCAAGGTCCGAATGGGAAAAAGTTGACAAGGATTTAGCTAGAGCAAACATCAATGCTCTAAGTTGTCTTTTCAATGCCGTATTCGAAGCAGAGCGTCAAAGGATCATTCATTGCTTTACTGCTAAGGAGGCATGGGATGTGCTCATCAACACTCATGAAGGTAACTCTCGAGTTAAACAACAAAAACTTCAACGTCTTATTTATGAATTTGAAGGTTTAATCATGAGTGAAAAAGAGTCTTGATGATTTCTATGGCTGTGTACTTAATATAACAAATCAATGTCGTAGTTTAGGCGAAGCCATAGAATCAAAGAAAATTGTTAGGAAATTCTTGAGTGTTTTACCTCCCTTCTTTGACTCAAAAATGAATGCTATTGATGAGGCTCATGATCTAGACACTTATCTTCTAGAAGAACTTGTTGGCAATTTGAAAGCTTATGAGACACTCAAGAAAAAGCCTATAAATGAGAAATCTGTTGCTCTAAGTTCGTTTAAAGTTGCGAATGAAAATGTGCTTGAAAATTAAGATGATAGTAATGATGATTTTGTCTTCTTAACCAAACAATTTGAAAAATTCTTAAGAAACTCAAAAAAGAAACCTTTCAATTCTAACCGGAATTTCTCTAAAGGATTTAGCTCTAAGGTTTTTAGAAACAAGGACTCACGTAGAGATCGTGATACTAGGTCCTCTTCTATCCCCAAGAATGGACAATAAATGCTTTGAGTGTAATGGAGTGGGACATAAGGCTATTGACTGTGCTAATAGGAAAAATAAATCTCACAAAGTACTAAAAGCAACTTGGAGTGACAGTGATTCAAATCAAAATTTTGAATCCGAATTAGAAGAAGATGAGAAAGTTGTTTTTGTTACCCAAGTCACATTAGATGAGTCTCTTGAAGACAAGGATTCTGATGACGAAGGTTATGATATGTATGTGCGTTTGTGTAAAGCATCTAAGTCTATACTTGCTAAAAATGAAGTTCTAACTAATGAACTATCATTGAGTAAGGAGACACATTCCAGGTTACAAGAGAAGTACATATCCCAGAAAGCTGAATGAAGTTCTACCAAAACGCAATTAGAAGAACAGGTGAACTTCCTCAAAGGAGAGCTGGATCGTCAATCTTCCTTGATAAAGGTTCTTACTGCTGAAAAACTGAAGCTTGAAGAATCCATGCTGGACGCCAAGAACCAGTTTGCAAAATTCTCCATCGGCTCGGAGAAGCTATCCCAAATCTGTGGGATGGGAAGACTGGATGGCAGCAAGAAGGGTTTGGGGTTTGAGGATGATGGAAAACCCAAAGGCTCAGGGAAGATTACATTTGTAAAGAGCACAAGTTCGGTGTTGGGAAAGCCTCTGCCTCAACCAGAGATCAATGAAGCTTCCAAGGTTTCCAAACTGAAGAAGAGACCACAAATCAGATGTTTTCACTGTGGGAACATTGGACACATTCGAAGGTTCTGCTACAAGCTAAGAATGGGCGATGTACCGGCAAAGATTTCACAGAACAACGATTTGCTCATCCACTTTCGAAATCACTCGACGAACTAACCAGGATTGCACAGTCCCTTACCATCCCGAAACAGAAGAACAAGCCAGTCACTTCAAACTGGGTCAAGAAATCTATTCGAGAAACTAGGGATACCAGAAGAGTCATCTCTCCCAAGGAACCTGGTGTCAAGAAGAAACAAGAAGATGTTATTTGTTTCTTTTCAAGAGTCAAGGCATCACCTTCTGTTGTAAGGAAGGTCGTAGTTGTTTGTAATGTTGCCCCAACTGCCCTTTCTACCAGAAAATTCGACTCTTGGTACATGGACAGCGGCTACTCAAAGCACATGACCGGCGAACGGAAATGGTTTACCTCCATGGATGATTCTCACCCAGTTGATGATGTCATGTTCGGTGATGGAGCCAAAGCTGAGATTATTGGAAGTGGGACGGTTGACACTCCTGGTCTCCCGGGATTGAAGAATGTTCTATTGGTAGTAGGATTAGAAGTATGCTTGCTGAGCGTAAGTCAGATTGTCGATGAATATGAGACGGTAACATTTGACATGTCTAAATGCACTGTTCTTGATGGGAAAGGAAGATGCGTTATGAAAGGTGAAAGATCTAGGGATCATTGCTATTGTGTTCAAGCCAACAAGAGGTTGGAACCAGAAACCTGCTTTCGGTCTCTGTCACAAGAAAGCTTGCTCGATCTATGGCATAAGAGAATGTGCCGTCTCAATCATCAAGATGTGGTGAAGCTGTCTTCGAATGATGGAGTTCGAGGATTGCCCAAACTGACCGGGAGGGTAGCAGGTATGTGTGGAGACTGCAAGATGGGTAAGCTATCCCGAACATCTCATCCTGTTTTAAATGTTAAGCCAACTTCTAATGCTCTTGAATTGCTTCACCTAGATCTAGCATGCCCTGTTTAAACTGAAAGTATTGCTAAGAAGAAATATGTGCTTGTTGTGGTTGATGACTTTTCTAGATTCACATGGGTTATGTTCTTAAGTGATAAAACTCAAAATCAAACTTTTGGGAAATTCTTTGAATTGGCAAAACGAATTTCAAATGAAAAGCTCTCTAAAAACAAACGCATAATAAGAATTAGGTCGGATCATGGAACCGAATTTGAGAATTCTTTGTTTGCTGAGTATTGTGAAGAGAATGGTGTGCATCATGAGTTTTCTGCCCCCATCACACCACAAAAAAATGGGATAGTAGAAAGAAAGAATAGAGTCTTAGTTGAAATGGGGAGGGTAATGCTTAGTTCAGCTGACTTACCTCACATGTTTTGGGCCGAATCAATTTTCAATGCTTATTATACACTTAACTGTGTGATCTTTAGGCCAGGCACTAGTAAAACACCGTACGAACTTTGGAAAGGAAAGAAGCCGAATATCTCACATTTAAAAGCTTTCGGTAGCCCTTGTTTCATCTATAGGGATCGTGAGTATTTGACAAAGTTTGATGCTAAATGTGATCGAGGTGTTTTTCTAGGTTATGCGTTAAATAGTCGTGCTTACCGTGTCTATAATAAAAGAACTTGCAAAGTTATAGAAATGGTAAATGTGGCTATCAATGACTCTCTTGTGTGCTTTCACAATCACTCTTCAAGTAATGTGCAGGATGAGGATATGAGTACTGAGATGTCTCCCACATCTGCTGAGACTCCTATTGATAAGCAGAATCTCATACCTGATGAAGTATCCTCGGATACAGAATCTGACACTGAAGGTGCCGGAATAGATCAGACTCTTGCTATCCAGAAGTCACATCGCATTGGGAAGCTCCAAGTTCAAAAGGATCACTCTCTCTCTCGGATGTGATAGGCATGGTGGATGAACCAAGGAAGACCCGGAGTAAGTTAAACATGCTTATAAGTAATCTTGTTACTTTCAAAAGTTTTCTTACAGTGCATAAAATAGTTATCAATCGAATTTCATGCTATGGTTTTGTCTCAAATGTTGAGCCTAAGAACATTAAAGATGCATTGAAAGACTCGGATTGGATTGTAGCTATGCAAGATGAACTTAATCAATTTGAGAAAAGCAAAGTTTGGCATTTGGTTCCTAGATCTAAGGATAAGAATGTAATACGAACAAAATGGGTTTTTAAAAACAAGACGGATGAAAAGGGAATCATTACTAGAAACAAAGCTAGGTTGGTTGTGCAAGGATATTCCCAAATAGAAGGTCTAGATTTTGATGAAACTTTTGCTCCCGTAGCTAGGCTTGAATCCGTTAGACTTCTCTTGGCCATTGTTTGCTTTCTAAAATTTGATCTCTTTCAAATGGATGTTAAAAGTGCTTTCTTAAATGGAATTTTGAAAGAAGAAGTTTATGTGGAACAACCTTCGGGATTCCAGAGCTCTAGCTATCCCGATCATGTTTACAGATTAGACAAAGCTCTTTATGGTTTAAAGCAAGCTCCTAGAGCTTGGTATGAAAAATTGTCTACACATTTAATTGATCATGGGTATGTGCGAGGTTCTATTGACAAGACCATGTTTGTTAAAAGTGTTTCCCATCATATGATTATAGCTCAAGTTTATGTAGATGATGTGGTGTTCGGTTCCACCTCTCAAAAACTTGTTGAGGAGTTTGTCACTCTCTTGAAGCAAGAATTTGAAATGAGTCTTTGTGGTAAGCTAAGCTTCTTTCTTGGACTACAAGTTTAGCAAAGGAAAGATGGTTTGTTCATTTCACAGGAAAAGTGTGCAAAGGTTTTGGTGAAGAAGTTTGGGATGGAAAGAGCCTCTCCCATCCGAAACCCAATAGGAACCTCATGCAGAATCAGTGCCGATTTGGAGGGCATCAATGCTGATCAAACTCTCTATAGAAGCATGATTGGGAGCTTACTCTACCTCACAGCCAGCAAACCCTATATCTCTTTTAGTGTGGGTGTTTGGGCTCGGTATCAAGCCAACCCCAAGGAATCCCATGTGAAGGTTGTCAAGCGTATCATTCGATACGTCTCAGGTACGTGTAACTTTGGAATTTTGTACACAACGGATACTAACACTGAGATTGTAGGGTACTCGGACTCAGATTGGGCTGGGGATGCCACAGATAGGAAGAGCACCTCAGGAGGTTGCTTCTTTGTTGGAAACAATTTGGTGTCGTGGCATAGCAAGAAGCAGAATTGCGTATCCTTGTCCACTGCCCAAGCAGAGTACATTGTTGCAGGGAGCTGCTGTACCCAACTCCTTTGGATGAAGCATATCCTAAGCGACTACGGATTTGAGTAAGGTATTCTATCCCTGTTCTGTGATAACACCTCCGCAATCAATATTTCAAAGAATCCTGTGTTGCATTCTAGGACCAAGCATATAGAGATTAGATATCACTTCATTAGAAACTTGGTTGAAGATAATCAGCTTGAAATGACATTTATTCCAACTTAACAACAATTAGCTGATTTGTTCACTAAGTCTTTGGACAATCTGAGGTTTGAAAGTCTTAGGAAGGCTATTGGTGTATACACCATCACTTGAAATATCTCTTTCACGGATCTAAATTTACTTTTTAGCACTTTCTTTTATGAAATAATTTTCTGAAAATAAATGTTGGCTCACGCTGGGATACGAGTCTGTGTATGCATCCCTGGAAATATTTCTGAACTTGACATAAAGTGTTGTGTCCTTATTTCATGTATCTTGATAGACACTTGCTGCATTTTTCACCTGTGTGTATGCATCTATGCCTTTAAGGATGTTAGTGCTTGTGGTCTAAATCATTCTTGGAATTAGAAAGAATCTATGCGCACTAAAGTTACTCTTGTGGGATGTACATTGTTTGAGCTAGAAAACTGAGATGAGTTGAATTGGTTACTGAAGAACTGAACTGTGTAAATCTGGTGATTATTAACAAATGAATAATGTAATGAATGGGCTAGTCTTTTGCTGGGTGCACCTTAATCAGAACCAGTGGGGATCCCTGAGATGTTATCTATCCTTTGATGGGTTCGGACTAGTTATCCACTGAGTGTCCTTGATACACATATTATTCCTTTGAGCATTGCGCTCAGGACATGATGTTAACTACTCTGCTACATGGATCTATGAGGACGTATTTCTTAGATGAACTCTTGGCAAAATTTAAAAATGATGGCAAAAATACCTTGAACTTAAGTGACAACGGCCAAAGGCCAAGTTGGGACAAAGTCCTTGATATACTGAAATTCCAAAACTTTCAAAAGGTTGT
Organism: Geum urbanum; assembly: GCA_946800695.1. Classification (NCBI taxonomy): domain Eukaryota; kingdom Viridiplantae; phylum Streptophyta; class Magnoliopsida; order Rosales; family Rosaceae; genus Geum; species Geum urbanum. The sequence continues at coordinate 74,646,174 of OX327000.1, read as the reverse complement.
GACAAAGTCACATAGTTACTCTTGATGTCCTCATTTCATTTGATGCTCCAAACTTGTACTCCCTTAGATTAAACTTTTCACACACACACCTCTTATGGTTTCAAGGAATGATTTTTAAGAACATTTCATTGATGTTACTTTATAGTCATACATTCATGTGAAAAATTTGAGCCATCAAGACATATGAAAATTAAGTGTCACATTTTTTTTATGTCATGCTTAAACTTTTCTGATGTCTTGGATTTCACTAACTGTTTCCATCCCAGGGTTCATGCTGACAGGTTGTAAAATCTTTCTGAAATCAAACTCTTGTGTTTTCTTATGCACCACGTGAGGGGAAGTTATCAATGTGCTGGTAGGTACATCGGTACCTTCTATTATCCAGGGTGTCCCAAATATCCCAGTGGATATTAGAAGTATATATGCATGGTGGTCTTTTTGTTTGCCTTTGAGGAATCTTTCTTGGCTGCATGTGTGTCTTTTCTAGGGATAGGTTATTATTGCTCTTTATTACTGACGTGACTAAACAGGAAGTTTGAAAGTGGAGATTGTGTGTTTAAGAGGAGAAACCTCTTAGTTCAAGAATTCTTGAGTGGGAGGTGTCTCGATTCCGCTGCCCCATTTTCTCTCTCTGGCCCATTTCTCTTCTATTTCTCTTCCGTTTCTCCCCTATTTATCTTTACTAAATGGTCCGGATCAGAAACGGCAAGAATATCTTCTCCTCTCAAACCATCAACCCTTCAAACTCTCTCATTGCCAACATTGATCCATTCATTCCTGAAGAGGTGATCCTTCTTCCTCCTCCTCCTCCTCTGAAAACACCACCAAGCCCTGCTACTATTAGTAAATGGCCTCTTCCAACACCACCAAGCCCTGCTACTACTCATAAACGGCCTCCTCCAGCACCACCAACTGTCACTGCTACTTATCAGCGCCACCAACGAGCTCCTCAAGGCTCCGGTAAGAAAACGAAAGAACCCAAGTTCGTGCCATCCGTTTCAGTGGTACCGCCCTCACCACCATCTCCGCCTCAAGTCACCGTAGATCCAGATCTACCCTCTCGTCCACCGGCTTCTCCCATTGCTGCTTCTTCTCCACCAGCTTCTCCTATTGCTGCTTCTCCTCCACAGGCATCTCCTATTGCTGCACCTCCTCAATCAGTGTCCCCTGTTGTGGCTGCTTCCCATCACATCTCCTCGGATCCTCCCCTCGGGAAAAGTAAGCGTACCGCCTTGACCACCATTTGCTCTTCTGGATCTTCTCTAGCTTCTTCTGAACCCAAATTTAAACGGGTCACCCGATCTAAAGGTAGGGCATCAGCTGCTCCTACTCCTCTCACCTCAAAAGTCAAATCGGTGGCAACCAAGCCAAAATCCAAAGCTCCCTTGAAGCCATGTCTGGGTGATTCTCCATCGTTCCCCCTAGGTCTCACTTTGTCTCCTCCGATGCCTACAGTCTTTTTGGTTACATCACTGTCAATCGTCCAATTGTTGCTGAATGACCTATTGAACTCTCCTCTCTGCACCCTGCCTTTCTCTCCCTGGTCTCCCGTCTGGGATGGGTGACGACGTTAAGCTCCCTACCTAGGTACAATCGTGCTCTGGAACAAGAGTTCTATGCCAACTTCCCTGAGACGGTCTCTGCTGAAGTTCGTCTCCGGTCCAAGCAACAAGTATGTGTTAATGTACGTGGTATTGAAGTCAACTTCTCTCCTTCCGGGATACGTTGTGCCTTGTCTCTCCCACTCTCAGCTGATGGTGTTCTGCAGAGCTATACTGAGTATTCAACCTTTCTCTCGATTCAAGACTTAGCTCCTCGACTATACTCTTCTCCTCCTCTGGAACCGGTCCTCGGCACATTTCTCTCGAGCCAGTATATGACTGAGTGGTTCAAAGCTTTGGGATTCTTGGTTCGCACTCTATTTCATCCAGCCTCTCAGACCAGCAAGATTCCCCACAAGCAAGCTGTACTAATGGCATACCTCAGTCACGACCCTCTTCGACCAGTTATCCCTGCTGAGTATTTTATGTTTCAAGCCCTCATGACCGCAGGTGTGAGTCACCGGAGCTCCTTTGGCAAGGCTTTGATATTTCCCTACCTCATCACCAAGCTTTGCGGTGATGCCGGGGTTCCCCTTTGGGAGGGTGATGTACTTGGTCCGGAACTCTGTCTAGTGGATGCTCTCACGGTCAACAAATCTGCACATCAATCAAATGAGTATGTAGAGCCCATGGACCAGCAGTTCTTAAAGGCGGTCGTGCAATCAATGGTAACCTCAGCGGTAAAGGACCTCAAGGAGCACATCGTGGAACAGTTTGAGAAGTTCAAGTCTGAAATATCTATCCTCGTCTCCAGTCAGGCTGTCTTAGTCCTTGCTCAGGAGCCCACAGTCTCCTCCCCTCCTGAGGATATCACTGCTGGTTCGTCTCCTTCAGACTCCGGTGCAACTATCCACCTTGGGGAGATTGGTGCTGAGGATGACGAAGCTATTGGTGATGTGTCGGGCTATGCCGTTTAGCAGCTTTTCTCTCTCTACTCCTTGACAATCTTTTTTGTTCTGATCTTATGTTTCTGTTTCTGTTTTCCCTGGACATCCTTTTGGTTTTGTGATCTAAACAATGTTAACTATAACTGTGGTTTTTATTATGTTAACTGTGGTTTGACCCTTTGTCTTTCCTAGACAAAAAGGGGAAGAACTAACTGGCTGGGATAGGTACTTATGTTCCTATCATGGTAAACCAGTCAGGGGGAGTACTGAACTAGTTGGTTTAAGTGCTATGGATACTTTATGTTGCATGTGTTGTTTTTGTTAAAATCTTTTGATGCAGGCACTCTTTGAAGATTATGTTTTGTCAAGGAATGCCAAAGGGGGAGATTGAAGGCATACTTACGATTGGCTATCCCTTGTATTAGACAAAACACAATAGATTGAAGGAACATCAATGAAGAGACTGAAGATGTTGACATTGTCTATCTATCTCAATGGAAAACAGGTTGATCATTCATATTGCATAACATGTTTTCATTTAGGATAGCACTCTAGGCATGCATCCCTGTTATTCTGGAACATTTTCATGTGTGATATTCAGCAGCTTAGGTTATCTCTAATTCAGAATACATGTGCTCTGTTTGTACGGTAGTTGACCTTGCAAAAGTTGTTTTTGAATTATGGAAGAACTTTTGGTGAAAGTTACTTTTTGGTTCACATGTGATTTCTTGGGAAATCTGTTTTGTGCTTTACAGCTGGGTTTGCTTTTTTCCTTCTCCAAAATCTGTCTTTGAGAACATAACGTGCTTACTTGCTAAAACTGGTTTGGCCATTTCTGATATAAAGTTTGGAAAAGCTTTTCCCTCCTAAACACACTTTGCCTAAAATAGAAACCCTAGAGTTGACCTTGTGTGTTGTCTCTCAAGCATGCTTTTGTCCTTTAAAAACTGAGAGTCAGTTTTAGGTCTGCTATAGGCTGGTTTCTGGGCTGTCCAGCACGTTCTCCTTGCTGTCAAAAGTAACTAAGATGTTCTGTCCATATAAAGGATTCGAAGGCAGTCTTGACTCCTTGGTTGAGTGATAATATTTTTGGGTGATTCTTTAAGAGTACAAAATTGTGTAGTTTTCTCTCTTCTCTTCTCTTCTCCTTCTGTGGCTTTAGTTGCTCTTTGTTGTGCATATAAGTCATGGATTCTCAATCATAAAAACTGTTTTTCAAAACCCATATGCATCATTGCATAAGTGCATTCCATTGAGATAGGTATGGAGATGCTCAACCCGAAGAAGTAGATTAAGAAGATTTAACTTACAAATAATTAAGATCTGAGTTGGTGCTTCTAGATACTTTCCAAGGTGTAAACACATAAGTCAAGTAGTGTAGCTCTGTTTAGAACTGGTAATCAGACTAGTTAAGATAGCATACGGATTATGTATTCCCAGAGTACAGAGTCTTGTAATTGTGTGTGTTACTTGATAGTGGAAAAGTTTGCCCCTCAGGAGTTAGGGGCACGCAGTTTTAACCCTGGTTGTAGGGTTTATGCGTTAACAAAAACATCCTCGCGTTATTCTTTACTTACTGCTTTTACAATTCAAACACTCGTATCCTGTAATTCGGGATATGTTGTAATTATGCTATCTCCAAATACAGTCTAAGCGAAAAAGTTGAAAAAGGCATATTCACCCCCACCCCCCCCGCTAGGACCTTTAGGATATGTTTCTTTGGAGGAGTGGTTACTTTCCCAGAATGGTTAGGAAACCTTGCATCTCTCGAGAAACTGACTATTGAGGATTGTAAGAATTTGGTGTATCTACCTTCTTTCGAAGCTATGCAACGCCTCACCAGAGTACACATGCTATCCATCATTAGATGTCAGCTTCTAAGTGATCGATGCACCAGGGTGGGCGGCCCAGAGAAGCCTAAGATTCGTCTTGTAACATACATAGGCAGTAAGTCTTTACTGGTCATTCTTATAAGTATGTTATATGCATTCTGATGCGCCAACCTGAGTACCTTCTCTATTTTCCTCTCACTTACTCTCACTCTCATCAGATACAGTGACCAATTTTCTCTTCTTTTTTCAGACGTAGAGGAAAGCAGGCTATTGCAAACTTGCAATAACTATGATTAGTTGAGACTATAAATGTGGTGTGCGCATCAAGAATAAGAGGTGGCTGCGTCACTACAGATAAGGTGTAATTCAAGTATGAACTGCTTGAAGTTAAAGTGACCTGTTGAGCTATTAGACTCCTGATGTTACTCTCTAGTTTTTCATGACTGATGGGCGCATTGATGTCTATGATAATAAGTCAATAACTCTACCCTCCGTCCACCTTCCATCTTTTGACAGGTTCATTTCTTGTTTCTGCTACTCTCAAGTCGGCAATTTAGCAGATAAAGCTCATTTCCTGCATCCTGCTCTTGATTAACCACAGCCACAGCATCACAACTGACCCGAGGCTATCAGCAAATTTCGGTTTCCTTACCATGTAAAATGAACTCCTGCAACAAGCCTACGTAACCTGCTAGAACTAGTATATGCCATATGATTATTGATTAACTCCTCTATTTTGCTGTTAATTGGTATCAAATCTGAAATATGAAACTATGAGGGCTTATCTTAAATCACTAAGCACCTCAAGTCATTGACAAGCACAAGAATTACAGAACGTAATTAAAAATTTCTGACCTAACAAATCATTACTAATTTACCTTTCACCTTCCTATATGTTCCCCAGAAGGGGCTGATCAATCAAGAGAATATACAACAAAAATGTGATGGAAGAATAAGTACGTCATTATCGAGCAGTTGGCCGCGCAATAGAGTCATCAATTGACAGGTAATTATCATTTCCACCAAGATCCATGGAACCCAAGTTCAACGAAGAATGAACGGAATACTTGGATGTATCATCTGAGTTACCATTTCTTACTGCTGCAGCACCCCTTTCCATCAAAATTGCATCTTGGATTTCCTTGAGAACCTCTGAAATCGATGGCCTCATGTATCCATGTGCTTGAACACACATTAAAGCTTTCTCTGCTATCTTCCACATTGACTGGATGTCATAATCATCCTGCAGCGAGGGGTCGATGATTCCTTGGATGTCCCCACTTTCAATGTGTAACTTTGCCTGTCATACAACCATGGTTTTACTAACAAGCTCATGTGAATACTCTAGAAATCAATTTAGTGGAATTGTGTGGAAAGTAATGTATAAAGGTCAGTAATCATATACTAGTACTTCAGGGAAAAGCAAACCAGACGCACCCATTGGACTATATTGCGGCAATTAACACCAAAGTTTTCATTAGAAATCGCTTCTTGACCGGAAATTAGCTCGAGGAGAATCACACCGAAGCTATAAACATCACTCTTGTCTGTCAACTGCTGGGAAATATAATACCTGAACACCCATGAAGAGGACAAAAAAAGTTAATAAGACGTACTCATGATGCTTAAAAGAAAGGGGGTAAAGAATGAAATCCTGCATGAGCAAAAGCTTCCATATGTTGTGCCATGTGTTCAGTGTTGTACATTAATATAATGGAATTCAAATGACACAATACGAAAACATTGTGCTAGGATTATTTCAAGTAGGCTCTTCTATGCCAGAGTTAACTTCAATATATAATTATAATTATATAATTATATGGCTCTTACTCAGGATCCAGATATCCAACAGTGCCTCGAACTATGCTCGACACATGGGATGCTCCATCTATAGCGAGTTTGGAAAGACCAAAATCTGATACCTTTGCCCTCATGTTTTTGTCAATTAAAATATTGCTGCTCTTTAAATCCCTATGAATAATGGCTGGAACACAGCCTGTATGAAGGTATTCGATCCCTGAACAAGAACAACAAAGTACGTGAATCAAGGTTAATATTCTATATCATGAAGGATCTACCTTCAACGAAAATTAAATGAAAAACTAGTATATCAAAATTCTTATGAACCTTTGGCCGCATCTTCAGCAATCTCAAGGCGCTTGATCCAATTGATTCGCTGTTCATATGGTAATGGACCTACAAAAATATAAAACTGGTCAGCCATTAAAATTTTATATATCCCTTAATAAAGGCGAGATTAGTAGCATACCATATAGATGCTCCTTGAGAGTTCCATTGTGCATGAACTCATAAACAAGCATACTTCTACCATCTTCTTGGCAATACCCAAGAAACTGGACCAGATTTCGGTGATGTATCCTTGACAGTAGAGTTACCTAGATCATTTAGAGGCACATCTTTAGTGGAACAGAAAACCTTTCTCTTCAGGGTTTAATTTAGATTATTTCTGTCTTTAAGTAGATTAGTAGAGGCTTCAAATCAGTCACCACCATATTTGTTTTCTTAAGTAAAATGCACGTAAAAGGATTCATCAACAGTTTCATTTTAAGATGCCCAGAGAGACTAAAAGCAGACAGAATTAAGCACTTCAGCATCTGAAATAAGCTATATGTGGACCAGGGGAGTATAATAGTAACATCACAACTGTAAAAAGTGGTTCAAAATTTCAGAATCTAACCTCATTTGAAAATTCCCGCTTTCCCTGAAAGGAATTGCTGGTTAGAACTTTAACTGCAATCTCCCTTCCATCTTTCGTCTTACCATAGTAAACAACTCCAAAACCTCCAGAACCTATCTTCTTCTCAAACTTTCTAGTAGCCTCTTCAATTTCGGAGTGACTGAAGAAGTGTGCAGCCTCACTAGGCGCATCATTCTTGTTAGATTCTAGCCTTTGCACAGGTAAGGGGTGACCAAGTTTTTCTACAACACATTACAATACTGCCATCATGTTCATGCAAATGGAAAATTATAAGAGAGCATTTTAACCCCTAAGTTTCAGACTCATACCTTGCTCAAGGTACTTCCTTTTTCCTTTGCGCAAGAGTATGCATGATGCCACGGTGGCTATAATTAAGACAGCAGCTCCAACTGTTGTGCCAATAATAATACTTGTATGGGTACCTGATTTCCTCCCTTTATGAAGATTAATGTTTCCAGTGTAGCTGTCAAAGCAGAAATGTTGATAAGTATGTTCACTATGGTGGAGTAAGACATAAAGAAGGCCCAAAATACTAGACTACAGAAAATTTGGGGAAAGATAGACTTGTTTAACCACAAACTAGAATTCAATATCAATATTTAAGACGAAAAATACTGTATCAGGTGCACTTGAAATATCATTCCCCACTCACTTCAGAAGCACTTTATCGTCAAGACCAGATGGAATAGTTCCAGATAACATATTATTTTGCACATACCTGCAAACATCAGATTTATCATGTGCGTCATGTCCATCACAAAACCAAATTTATATATAATTATAAAATCTAAAGGAGCAGCATAATAATTTCACAGGATTTCTAATTTCTCTAGCTAGCTCCAAACCGTACCAACCATTTTATCTTTTTTTCCCCTCAAATAGACATGATATCAAGGCACAATTGTCTTCCCTCAAAATATTAGAAAAGGGCTCAGCAGCCAGATATGTATCACACTCAACAGCCTTTAAAGCTGTATATATACCCTGGAGTCATTAATCAGACAAGCTGTGCAACCACGTATGATGAAGACACAGCCTCTATGCCAATCACGTCGTAAGCAAAAGGCAGACCATGTGACTTACAACATGCACCCTAAGAAGTGATTTGATATACAAGTTCCAGAAAACTTACAATTCCTTCAAACTTGGAAGTTCCACCAAAGAGGGTGGCAGTCCACCTGCCAACTGATTTTTCTCCAGGTGACTGTAATATAAAGCCCTTTCATTAGGGTCAATGGTTTACACAAATGAAAACACATAAAAGAAGGAAAATACATCATTAGACAAAGTGAAGTTTGCTTACATGATCTTCAAGTCCACACATCCAGTAAAATCAGGTATTGGACCAGTCAGAGAGTTCCCATCAAGCCATCTGTCATTTGAAGCAATAATAAAAGGGAAAATGTAATTTATAGACCAAAACTAGCAAACAGTTGACACCACTCAGAGAAAACTTGAATACAATATGAAACTTACAACTCCGCTAAACCGCTCAACTTAGTCACGTCTGAAGGGATATTCCCCGTCAAATTCATACCAGATAATTTACTACCAGCCAAGGTAAACGAAAACAGTTCAGTTGATGAATGAATTTTCTATATAAGTATATGGAGGCGACTGTACTTAAGCAGGAGCAGAATAAAAACACGGAATCCTTAAACTCGGAATGTTTAACCCTTACATTTTAACTATTCTTGGCTGTGCATCTGAATTACAGTCAACCCAAGACCATGGCACTGGAAGGCACGGATCACCGCCTTCTTGTGCCCAGTCTGCGGAAGAGTATTGTGAAATGAAACTAGCAATAGAAGCTCCTGCAACTCATACAAACCCAGTATCACTCATGTATTACTTTACAGCCTCAGATGATTCAATGGAGAAAATGGTGACCAAAAGTATACACCAGCATAACAAAAATCAAATGACTTTGATTACCAATAATGAACTTACCATCTTGAGACCCATCACTTTTTTCCAGATATTTGTTTATCTCCATTGCATTCAAGAGAGGCCCCTCGGTGGAATCAGTAGTTTTTACAAATCTAAAAGATAATACAAATGGTAGTGATAAGTTTGTATATCCTGGTTCATACAGACGATATTTTCCTTGGGCATTTTCCTCAATATTAACAACAGGTTTGCCCAGTTGTTGAATTCCTGGAAGCGCTAGTTTAAATTTTCTGGACTGATGTGGCTCCAAATCTTCAATTTCTGCAAAGTAGGTGACTGCCCATCCAGCACCTGGAAAACCATCCAGGTTTAGCCGATAACTCAATGATCCATTTGTACCAACTACCGCCGTCTGCATTACTTTTTGAGGCGGTATATCATCTCTATTAACATCAATTGGCAAATCAGTAGACACTTTTTCAGTTCCAGCAGCAACATCAACGAGATAATTAGCTTTCTTGATAGAATCGGATTGCCAAATTCTATCAAAAGGATCATCAGGGTACCTGAAATTAACAGTAACATCTATCCTTCAAAATGACATTTTTTGTCAAAGACAAGAAGGTTCAAACAGGAAATGTGACATCTTCTTTCCATATACTAGTTTTCCTAGATCATACTCTCTAATCCAAGTCAAATCATCAAGCTCAATTTTGCAGTAGGCTGAAACATACATTCAACCCACACATACCAATAGTAATGAGCACGCTGTAAAGCCAAGCATATGTGTTTCAAGCATACCTGACTGGATCCTCGCTATCTGCACCAAAGTTGATCCTAGCAGAGACACTGAGGTAAAACTGCTGTTCATAAGCAGTGTAGTAAACCGAGCCATTGAATTGCCGAAGCTCAAGGGTTGATATAAAAGGCTGCCCAGTTGTAGCATTGGACAAACAAACACTGACAGTAGGACTAGTAGCCAGAAATATCAGCTCTCTCATCTCTATAGTATCCGCATCCGAAATCACAATCGTAGACCAATGAGTTGCCCCAACAGATATATCGAATTTCGGATAAACATTGTTACTGTCAAAGTTACCATACAAGAATGTCGCCCTTAAAAGATACCTAGTCCTACTTGTGACATTCAATATGTAACAGTATTTTCTCGAATCAGCAGGAAAGTGCCTCAGTGATGTATACTGCTTCCTGGTCTCATTCAAAACGTTAATGAAACTCGTTTCGCCGTAACGAAGCTCATCAGGAGCCCAATTCAATCCGAGATCGTCAACGAAAGCTTCATCACCTCCACAATCCAAACTTACAAACCCTGCTTCACCAAAGATAACATCTATCAAATTGGACTAGTCTTGCATGCAACGATTTTAGCTTTAGCGAAGAGACCGAAACACTGAGTAAAAGATATTAACTTCATTGATGCTTGAACTAATTTGTTATTCATATACCATCTTATCTATGAACAAAAATTACTTAAAACTACTAAGAACAAAACACTGTATGAGAATCTTATTCTGAATGAGAGATAAAAATGCAAACTTTAACAAGGCAAACAAAAAAACTGGGTATGAAAGGTGAAAGCTTTGGATTGAGTAGAACAGAAAAAGAAGTTCAAAAACAAAATCAAGCAGATATATAAAGAAACTAAAAGTTGGTACCTGGCATTTGAGCAGAGGACGGAACCAGAAGATGGAGAAGAGAGAGAAGAAGGAGAAGGAGAATGGTGTTCTCCATTGTTGTGTGTGAAAAGAGGGAGGAGAGAGTAGGAGACCATATAAACTAAAATGGTTTTGAGGAAAATAATAAAGCAGGATGTGCCTCTGTTGTGTGAGTTTACAGAGAGATAAGGTGACAAAGGCACACTTCAGGAAAAAGAAAAAGAAATGCAAAGTCCAAAGTCCAAAGTGAGACCAACAAACATGATGGTTAATTAAATTATAAAAAGATCGATAAAACAGAACTACGGAAGTGGTGGGGACTGGGGAGTGTAGTGAGTGAGATAGAGAGAGTGATTTGGAGGGAGAAGGAGTCTGAACAGGACTGGGCTAAAGGCCCGAAAAATGGAACCAAATGGCCGAAAAATCGAACTGAATCCGTTTGGCTCAAAATACATGGATCAACTTAGATTTAGACCCGAAACCTGATTGACCCGAAACTGAAAGAACAGATTCGGTACGGTTTGATATCGTCCAGAACCCGAACTGAAAAATACAAAAAACCGAAATAATTACGTATCAAACATCTAGCTGTGTTCTGCATACAGTTATCGTACACCTTCTCACACTCAATCTCTCTCACAAATATATAAGCAAAAAATATACCATAATTCAGACAGACCCTCTTACCCTTCTCATCTCTCTCCCCTCTCTCATTTCCTTGCCTTAAACACTCTGCAAACACTAAGACGCCGCCGCCCTGCTCAATCGACGACGCCCTCCCTCAATTGACCGTCACACATCCTCAATCGACGATTACCGTCACACATCCTCAATCGACTGCCGCCTCTTATTTCTCTGCCTCAAACAAGTCGTAAACCCTAGCTCGACGCCGTCGCCGCCTAAATAGATGCCACACAGCCTCAATCGCCTCAAACCCTAGCTCGACGCCTCTGCAAACTCTAGCTTTCCCTCTTTCTCTAGATTTGGAAAACCAAACCCTCACTGATCTCCTCTCGATCTCATCTCTCTATATCAAACACCGATCTTCTTCTCTTTGAATCGCCCTAAGTCCCTCACAGCCTCTCCCTGATCTCCGATCTCATCTCTGATCTCATCTCTTTGTAGTCTGTATCAAACACCGATCTCTCCTCTCTGATCAAGTCACCGTTCTCTCAGTTCTATTCCAAAGAGGTCAAGGTATCCTTCCTCGATAATATCGAGGTCACCGATCGGATTGTCACCATCGTCAAGAACTTTCAAAAAGTCGATCCTTCAAGGGTACGCTTTCTCTCTATCTCTCTGAAATTTAATTTTTCTGTGACTTATTCTATCCTTGTTGCAAAACTGAAATGATGTTTACTTGTTTAGTCTTCTGCTTTGGTTGTACTTAATGATTATACTTTTTGCTAGGGTTAATCTGTTTTGACTTCTGACCCAATGATTTTTGGAGAAGGTGCATCGTGCACATGTTTGGATCTATAGCTGGAGGTTACGTTTGGATATGAAGGTATGTCGATCAATATTAAAATAAAGTGACTGATGTTGAAATGATTGTTGTTTTGAAATGAAAATGGAATTGAGTTGCATGTTGTGATGGAATTGAACTGAAATGGTTAACTAATTAGGTATAGCTTTTTATATTGGATTAAGCATATACCCGGCCAGGCATGCATGAGGCTGTCATTGCACACCGGTTGTCCTCTGCTCCCATAACAAGCTTAGTTTTTAAATGAATTGAAATTGTTTGTGTTAATTGAGTTGCATGTTGTGATGGAATTGAAATGAAATGATTGTATAATGATCATGATATGATAATAATGATGATATGAAATACTTGTAAACTGAAATTCCAAGTGTACTTAACAAAGAGTATCTATTTTAGTAAGTGAATTGGAGCTGAAGCAAAACTAATTAGGTATAGCTTGGTATATTGGATTAAGCATACACTCGGCCAGGCATGCATGAGGCTGCCATTGCACACCAATTGCCATCTGCTCTCGTACCAAGCTTAGTTTTTTCTTAAAATGAATTGAAATTGTTGGTTTTAATTTAATTGAGTTGCATTTTGTGATGAAATTGAACTGAAAAGGTTGTATATTGATCCTAGTTGGTGTTCACTATTGCGAGACATGAATAATAGGCCCTGCATTTGATGAAGAAGTTGGTTGTGAAGCGATTCAAGCAATTCAAGTGGCCTCAAGGTACACTATCAAACGCTACTATATATATTAGCAGGCTGAAGTGCCTTTTGTTACAGTTAAGACATGTACATTTAGCTATAGTTCTCTCTGTTTCAGAACTTTGAATAATCTCTAATGTCAATTTTTTTTAGGATTCATGGTGGTTGACTTGTAGAGTTGTTGCTGTCTTGCTAGTTTTGGTTAGTGATTGATGCGGAGATTTTCAGACTTTTTTTGAGCTATGGTGAAACTCAATGTAAGTATCTAGTCTGCAGATATAATAGTTGTAGCATGTATGTGGATTATGACATAAGTATTTGTGGCATAAGCATTACTTGAATGATGATGAAGCTTAAGTAAAGAAGTGCATAACTTGTAGATACTAGCTTAGTGACTTTAGTCTGAAATCATGATCTATTAATTCTATTGTTACTATCAAGCTTCATGCTGATTGGTTTTTGCCCATTTTTGGGATATGATTGATATCTAGGTGAGAAGCTTGTGTATCAGACCACCAAGAAGAGAGTAAGTGGACCCAAGTGTCTTGTAACTGGAAAGAGAATCCAAGGGTATGTTAATGGTTTAGACTTTAGAGCTACGATGGAACTAATTTTGTGATAGCATTTAGTCTATAGGCAACAGACTAAGGTTTTGCTAATATGTTATAGCATTTAGTCTTAGTAACCTACTGACTTCTTGTTGTTTTTTTGTACATGTAGGACCATCCCAAGCTAGGAGACTATGACTAAGATCAGTGTAAGTTTTTGTATGTGAAGTGACATAATTAATGTATTTTATTGTGTAACATATGATCTGCAATTTTTAATTTTAGGTTGTTAACTAGTTTTCTTTTTTGTCTACAGTTTAAAACGAGTAAGAAGAAAGGAGGAGTCCCTGGAACGAGTAAGGTTCATGCCCTAAATGGGAATGCTTCATCAATTGGAACCACTCCTTTAGCTCCAGTAGCTGAAGTTGAGGCTGTTGCATCTGAGGCAATTGCATCTGTTGTAAGTCCATATTCTTTCGAATCTAAGAAACGTAGTTTGGTGTGGGATCATTTCCCAGAGTATAAGGTTGTTAGGGTTGTTAAGTGTAAAGGAAAACCTGATCAAGAAATATCTGAAAGGAGCGTTAAATGCAAATATTGTCATAAGGGTAGTTTATGAGATTATGCTGTGAATAGTACAAAGAATGAGACTGGAGGTATGAATAAACACATAAAAGAGAGGTGTAGGTATTATAAGGGAAGACAAATTGTTGATAAAAATAGAAGCCTTTGGTTGGGGATAAAAGTAAGGGTAATAGGCTGAAAACTCATATTTTTAACCCTAAAGAAGTTATGCAAGCCTGTGTTTAAATAATGGTTGTTGATGAATTGCCTTTTAGCTTTGTTGAGAAGTAGGATTTTAGGGATTTTTGTAGAATCGTTGTTCCTGATTTTACAGTTCCACATAGAAGAACTCTCTATAGGAATTTTTTGAATCTGTATGAAAGTAAGATGGAGGACCTTACTAAGAGTTTTCTCAAGTATAGAGTGTGTCTAACCACCGACACTTGGACAAGTGTTCAAAAGATTAATTACATGGTGCTCACTGCACATTTTATTGATAGGAAGTGGGTAATGCATAAGAGGATCATTAATTTTATTACTATCCATAATCATTGTGAGAATTCAATATGAAACCTTATTGAGGAGTGCTTGCTTAAGTGGGGTATTACTAAAGTTCTCACCATAACTATGGATAACGCAGCTGCCAATAAGTGTGCTATTGAGTATGTTAGGGCTAGATTGAATAGGAGTAAGGATTCTCAAGCTATATTAGACGGTAAACAAATGCATGTTAGGTGTGCTGCCCACATATGCAACCTGATTATCGGAACTGGTTTAAAGAAGTTAAATAAGATTGTCTTGGGAATTAGAAACGCTGTTAAGTTTGTTTGGTCCTCTGCCCATAGGTTAGATGTCTTCAAAAATAGCATAGTAAAAGAGAGTTTACCTTGTAGAGGGCTGGTTGTGATGGATGTTCCCACAAGGTAGAACTCGACTTACCCAATGTTGGAAACAACGTTGAAGTTCAAGGCTGCTTTTACTAGAATGGTGGAGGATGAAATATGTTATAGAGCATATTTTGCGGAGCCTGATGAAGAGCTTGATGAGGAAGGTAACCTGATTCCTCCTCTGCCAAATGCGAGAGGAAAGGTTGGGTCTCATTGTGATGAAGATTGGGATAATGCGGAGGAGTTTGTGGTGTTCCTTAAGGTTTTTTATGAGGTGAAAGTGAGAGTTAGTGCATCTACACACCCCACAGTGCACTCCACATTCCATGATGTGATGGTCATTGATGCACAGATCAATAAAATAATTTTGGATTGTGAAATGATATGAGGTGCTACTGTCATGGAGAGGGTGATGAATGATATGGCTGGTGACATATTGAAAAATCTTAAAAAGTACTTTGGATCAAAGGCTGAGGTGAATCCTTTTAACCAGCTAGGTTTGATTCTTGATCAGAGATTCAAACTTGTTCACTTGGTACATTTGTTTCAAATTGATGGGAAATATGAGGTGGAGATTGTTGCGGAGACAAAGAAGGCGAAGAAGTTCTTCATGGATTTATATGCTCAATATGTGCAGCCAGCTGAAGTTCAAGCAACTGTGACTAAGGCTCATAATCTAAGGGAAACTTCTAGCAGTAGGGCAACCCTCACTGGTTTTTGATCCTCACACATTGGTAAATGGAAGGAGATGGTGTCTTCGACAAATGAGGCAGGCCCTATACATGAAGTAGACAAATATTTGGATGATGATCTTGAGCCGGTATGTGAGAATGGTGAGAAGTATCCAATTTTGGATTGGTGGAAGGTGAATGGTGCACAGTATCCGGTGGTGGCAAGAATTGCTAAGGATGTGCTGGCTATACAAGTGAGTACAATGCCTTCGGAGAGTGCTTTTAACATGTACAAGTGGGAGAGTCATAGACAATTTTAGGAGTTCATTGACTCCTAAGTCAGTAGAAGGATTGATATGTCTTCAAAGTTGGCTTATGGGAAATGAAATGGATGACAAGGATGACGATATTCCAAGCATTAAAACTACAGAGATATATGAGGCCTGTGAAAGAGGTAAATTGATTTTGTTTCATGTTGCACTGTTGCATTATGATTATGGCTTGCAATTTGATAAGTTTGAGGCTTGCATTTTTATTTTAGTTTGCAAACTGATTGCATTTTTATTTTGGCTTGCAAACTGATTGTCTTTTTTTTGGTTGGTAAACTGATTGCAATTTGCAGAGCACATAACTGAGTTCAAAAGTACCACATAAATGCCTCTCGGAGCCAGTGAAGTTTCTGAAACTGTGGAGCTCAATGACACTGATTTGGAAGAAGATACAAATGAAAGTGAAGATGAAGAAGATGGAGAAGAATGCTCTAGTTGAATATTTCTGTTTTCTGCTCAATTTGGGACTGTAATTCTATTTTTATGCCTTTTGGGACTGTATGAACAATATCTGGAACTGTTTTGGACCTGCTTGAACAAGTTGGAGTTTTTTAAGTGTTGAGACTAAATTGAAGATGGATTGTACTCAAATTTGAATATGGACTGTAGTTTTACATATTTGAATATGGACTGTACTTAGAGCAGATTTGAGACATGCATATTTTAGATGCAAAAAAAAACTTGAGATTTGAGACATGCATATTTGATATGCAAAATAGCTGATTTTGAATGAATAAGGCCCATAATTCCCATATTTTTGGCCCAAAACTAAAAATTCCCAAATTAAATCTAGTTTTTGAAATTATCCTGAAATGTGCCGAATTGGGCTGAACCGAAATGATTATTTTCGGTTTAGGTCCAATCGATTCAGATGGCCCAAATTTGTCGAACCGAACCGATCTGATCCGATTACTATTTTCGGTTCGAATTTGGGTTAGGCCCAAAACTGAACCGCTTCGACCTGAGCCCAGCCCTAAGTTTGAGAACGAACAGAAAAGAAACACAAGTCCATCTGGGTTGAAGAGAATGGTGGGCACGTGGGGTCCACAGAAGGAAGAAAGAGGGAGAAGAGTAGAAGGGGGTCGTCAGAGTTTCAACGTGAAGGGTGAGGCCATGAGATTCCAACTGATGAGAGGAAAGAGTACCAGAGAGAGAGAGAGAGTATGAGCCCAACCTTCTCTTTGCAGAAGAAGCATAAATCCTGAGCACAAATTCGTGTTTATGGTAAGTCTTTTCACATAAAAAATAATAAAAGTAGTTAAATTAATTACAAAAAAATATTTATGAGCTATTTTCTCTCTCTTTAAATTTAGTAGTTCCTAACAACCTTCTTATCCTACATGTGCAATAGAGTGCTGGATAAAATGAAAAGATATAATTTTTCTCTATAATTTAGCTAAAAAAATCTAATAGACAGTCCCATTAAAGATGCTCTTATCAACCACAACTCAAATTTTACCAAAATTTTCATCAAAAATTAACTCTACCGAATTATATATATATATATATATAAAATACAAATGGTACAACGTACTGAAACAAGATGTTATTGAATTGTTTGTGTTGGCTTGAATCCGTGTAATGAATCATAAAACACAAATAAATTTCATAATTAGTATAACATTTCGAGCTTCTTATATGTATAAAAAGATTGAGCTGGTTTTGTTGAATATTGATATGCTAATGGTCTTTTTTACGGCATGATATATATGGGGAAATTTTTCATAGAGTACATTTATAATGAAGACTTGATGAATACCTTTTTAAAAGTTATACTTCTCAATAATATTTTGGAAGATTAATCGTTGTATATCTAGCTATATATATGTAGATTATTTTATAAATTTTTATCCAATTTAAAAATCGTTAAGGAGTTGAATAAGATGATATAAATTAACATTCCAAATTTATCAAACTCGAACCGTTCATGTTTATAATTGATAAAGCATGATTTTGAATCTCTTAACGATTTTCGAATTTGTTGAAAATTTACAAGAATGATCTACTCATATATAGCTAAACATCTAACATTGATATGTCAAAATATGATCAAAATTAAAATTTATAAACTATTATATAGAAAGCTCACAAAATTTTCACCGTTCCCAAATAAAAAAGCTCCCACGTTTTAAACCGAAGCTCCATGATTGTTCACTTGTTCTTTGCTTTTGGCTTTTGTTCAAAGTGGCAAGTGGGGCTTTATCAAAACTTTACAGAAAGATATATAGTTGCTTTCAATTTTTGGACTCTGGCATGGAGTCAAAACACCCTTGCATGGTGTTGGTTGAGATATAGAATATAGATCGACGTGTAGAGTATAGATATTTAAACATTTCTTAGTATGTAAGTATAAGATACTCTTTGCCCAAATGCAATGTATATTTTGGTAAAAGACCTAATTAATCAAAGAACATACGTACTGCCAAGGCCGGCCCAGTTTTTTTTTTTTTCACATATTCGCTTGTTTCATCAAATATAATTTAGAAAGTACTAAACAAAAGTACGGAAGTTAAAATTTGAAGCACTTACATTAATATTATAACAAACAAAGTTATTTTGAACTCTTACATTAACTTTATAATAAAATACTAACCCATAATAAAGACATCTTTTAGTTCTGCAGGGTTGTAGTAGGAGAGACCAAAGAAGATACGTTAAAAATAATAAGGAAAAAAAGAGAAAAAAAAATCTGATAATCCCAAGTTTCGAACTGTGGTTGATGGATTAATACGAAAATTCTTAACCAACTGGGCTACAAGCTCAAGTGATTACAAATTGGATTTTTTTTACTAATACAGTATTGAGTGTTGACATATTAAAAAAAAAAATTAGAGCTCCTGAAAATTGGAGTCCTGTGCAACTGAACAGGCTGCACGCCCAAAGGTGGCCCCAACGTACCGCCATTTCCTATATAATATGTTATTATGGTAGCATGATTAAAGAATAAAAAGATCGAGAAGGGTTTAATACATTACTTACTCCACTTATGCAAGGAGTTAGGTTCTTTGATGGTGAGTTTGCTTTTGCGATCACAATTTGTGGCCACTACGCCACAGCGGACGTTTGAATTTGAGCCCTTTAACATAAGAAAGCCGATGAAACACAAGCTGATCACACTGGTCTATTAACAGTAAGTATTTTACAAAATACTACATAATGTAGGATACATTATTAATGCCTGGCTTTGTATAGATGTGCCAGATGAAAACCAAGCTATATATTACAAGCAGAAATCGACAAATTCTGTTTATTATAAGCTGCTTGTTATTTTCATGTAGTTTAATTTACTCAGTATCTGCAAATCTGAATAGAAAAAAAAACAAAAACAAAAAAGGTCAGGTCGATCGATTTACATGTAGTATGCATAAACAGTTATTGATCGAGGTGATATATGCTCACCCGAGCTCAGAGAGCTTCAAATGAGCTTCAGCATAATCAAGAAAGAAAGCATCCTCGTCCTAGATCAAATATTCGAAACAACACGATCCATTACATCAAAACAAAAATAATTAATCAAAATGCAAGCCTTATATAGCTCACGAGATTAAACATGAAACTCAACTGGTTAACTATACGAACCTTAGCATAGGTCTCAACAAAAGTACGAAAAGCTGGATCTTCGAGAAGAGCCTTATCTGATGGAAGCTGTATTAGACCTTCTTTCTCTCCATTCAGAAGCTCCCTTAATTTCAACAGTTTAGTTCAGATAAAAAGCCAACTAGTAAGATTCAAATTAAAGTTCAGATAAAAAGCCAACTAGTAAGATTCAAATTAAAGTGTTAAAAAATCTAGTACTAAAGTGAAGAAGTTTGAACTTTGAACAATAGTGTTTACTTGAAATAGGAGTTGTCAAAGATGAGGGGATTAGTTGTCCAGGCTCCCTCAAATCCAGAGCGCTCCTTGTGGCACCTGCCCTATACATTACCATAGGTAGAAGGAAGCTAAACCAACGGTTAAAGTGGTTAAACCCTCACGTACTCCATCGTCACTAAATTAAGCAAAGGTGATCGAATTTCATGTAAATACAGACCAAGGTGTGTCCGCCAGATAATGCAACAATGTCCTTGTCACTTAAACCCATATGGCCAAACACATCCCTCAAATGATCCACGCCTTTCTTTGCATCGGGCAACCGACCTTCCGGCGGTGGTTCTTTTTTGTCCTGAAATTAGTACACGAGGCCATGCCAACACGATCGATGCAATGTGTTAAGAGATTAGAAAAGCAAAGAATAAATTAACAACAATGAAAGCATGAACATGCATGTGAAATTGATTAAACATAACATATATACCAGTCTACCAGGATGGAAAGGAATGTCAGGCCCTCCTGTAATTTCTACCGCAACAACTCCGGCCAACTTTCAGGGCACATTTTAACATATATGTGAATTCAAAACTGAAATCAACACAACGGAATTAATATATATAGTAAACAGCATGCAGCTCGATTGATCGATCATACTTGGTAGAAGTCAGCGTATGAGATAATAGGTAGCTGCTCCTTGATTGGCTCCAAAAGCATGACAGCAATATCGAGTCCCTTGTTTGCTTCGTGAGCAAGCTCCGCCGGGTCTCTGATAGTCCCGAACGGCCCTCCGGTCTTCGTTTCCACATCAAAAGTCCCAGCCGAGTGCCACCTATTAATTTCATCGATCAATTTCTCAGTACGTGAGATACAAACAAAATAATTATTTAGTGGAGAAGCTAGAGCTGTTAATTATAATTACGCCGCGCGGAGAATTATAGGAGCGCAGTGCTTCTCGGCGATGAGTCCCCTCAGTTTCCTCTTGCATTTATCCACAGCTTTATGGTATTCCTCGCTCACACTTGGATAACATTTCGCCATGGTCGCCGATATCAATCGATCTCTTTGCACAATCCAAAATCACAGATCGAGAGAAACAAATCGTGGATAAACAGAGGGTATGTGAATATATTTATAGCAGGGCCAGGGTTTTTGAAGACGATCGAGAGGGTTCTAGTTAGCGCTAAAACGCGGTAAATTGGAGTTTTTGAAAAAGGTAGAGCCACGTGTGGTAAAGACAGTGGTTTATGGAGGTTTGACAGAGAGTTGAAACTAATCTTGGACCACGCAAGTGAGTCGTTTTGAGTAGAAACTTGTGCGTTTTTGATGTGGAGTGATCTTAACTCATCCAAGTGACTACGTTGAGTTCTAGACTCTAGTAGTGACTTCCAAAAGAGATTAGGCCAATAAATAATGAAATGGAACAGGTTAGTGATTTCTAGAGACTGGTTTCAGATCAGTGATTCCAAATTTGCGTTTGGGGTTAAAAATGTGTCACTATTCTCAGGAATCTCAGCAGTCCAGGCCCAACCCTACAACTTTGATCTGAAATATTCCGGTGAAAGCCCAGCCTGGAGTTAGATGGGTTTAGGGCAAACCCATAAAATGATGCATTTGCAAACTTCCAACGGCGCCAGCAGCCACGTAAGTAGTAGTTGAGCAACGGCAGAAAACAAATGAACAGGGAAACACAACTGGATTCACAACTACACTCGAAACTCTAGAACACAGAGAAAGAGCGAGTCCAAAACAAAAAGGAGAAAAAGTAGTCTCAAAAGCGAAGCCCTCTCCTCTCTCTCTCTCTCCGCTTTTGTTTTATCTTATCCTCGGATTTCCTCTGCAGCCTCTTCTTCTTCCACCACACCATTCAACTGACTCACTACTCTCTCTCTCTCACTGTAAGTCATCTCCAATTCTTGACCTAGTCTCACTCTCAGATTCAGTCTCTTAATTCAATTGCATTTCATACTGTTGTTGCAGCGTTGCGCTTGCTTAGGGTCTTAGTGTTAGAGACGACTTTTGTTTAATTTTCAGCTGGATTTGGGCGAATTGCAATGTGGCTGTGACAACAGTGAAATTTATTGTGTTTTTGGTTTCAGTTAGGTCAAACATGAGTGACAAGGGAGAACAGACGTGTCCGATATGCGCTGAGCAGATGGATTTGACCGATCAGCTGCTCAAGCCTTGCGAATGTGGCTACGAGGTCTCAACTACTAACCCTAAACTTCAATTTTTAGTAGCTGCTCGGTTTAGAGTTAGAGAGTTGGGGGAGAATTGTTTCTAGGGTTTTAAAGCTTATGTGTGGACCCTGCATTATTCTACATGAACAGGTATGTCTATGGTGCTGGAATCACATTATGGAAATGGCTGAGAAGGATGGAAGAGAGGGCCGTTGCCCGCTGTGCCGAACATCTTATGACAAAGAGAAGATTATGAGGGTGGCAGCGAGCTGTAAAACACTGTACGCCAGTTTCTGTTTTGTTAATGTGTGCAATTCAAACACTATGCCAGGTTGTGGATTGTTGGTAAAATGTTGAATTTTGAGCAGGGTGATGACTGAAGGTAATCAGAAGCAGCGGAAACAGAAAAAGGCTCCCAGAGGACCTAAAGCGAAAAAGAATCTTACAGATGTTAGAGTTCTCCAAAGGAACTTAGCATACATAATAGGATTACCTCTTAACGTTGCAAAAGAAGAGGTCAGTTGGATATTTACTGCTCATTGGCTCTCATCTCCAAGAAATTGTTACTTTCAGAATTGTAGGTTCTGAGCTACTTTACTTTTTATGTTTTGTTTTGGCTGTACTAGCTACTTAAGCGCAGGGAATACTTTGGCCAGTATGGAAAGGTCTTGAAGGTATCAATTTCTCCTACATCAACTGGGGATATTCAACATGCTACAAACAACAGTTGTTGCGTGTAAGATTGCTCTATCACTTTCAATGTCTTAATCTCTAAACAACTTTTATGTGTGATGATCATTATTGGGCTTACACTCTTACTGTCTGAAATAATTTTCCAGGATCCCTTATGTTACATAACAAACAGAACGATTTGTAGATCAGAGTTTGGCTATAATATCACGTTTTTTAGTTTTTCTCCTTTTTTTACATACTAGTTACGTGGGTGATTAGCTGATGCTGTATTACTATTTCTATATTGTGATTAAGGTTACATTCCATCTGCTAGGTATATAACATATGGAAGTGAATTTGAAGCAGCTCGATGTATTCAATCGGTGCACAGTTATGTATTGGATGGCAACTCTTTGAGGTAAGCCTGGCTTGCCATCTAAATTATGATTGTACGATTTCCATGTTGTAACAGTTAGTGTATGCTTCTTGCAGGGCATGTTTTGGAACCACAAAGTATTGCCATGCTTGGTTGAAAAATGTTGTAAGTACTTATTTATTCCTGGGTGAATCTCTTTTCAAACAAAAATTTGGTTCTTTGATCATTGAATATTGAGAATCTATCTTTTGCTGTTCAGCCTTGTACGAATGCAGATTGTATGTATCTGCACGATTTTGGCTCTCAGGAAGATAGCTTTTCTAAAGATGAAGTAATCACCGCCTTTGAGAGGTATTAACTTCTGAGATGCATTTGTCAGTTTCCTGGTTCTTTTTGTTCTTTGGACAGATAATATATCGTAAATTGACCTGTACTGGCTTGACAGGAGCAAGGATTTACAGATTCTTGGTGTTATGAATAATCTGCATCAACGTCCAGGGAAAGGCTTACCTCCCCCAGCAGATGAGTATAGGAAATTGAAATTATTGTCTGCAGCTAAACCAGTTGCTAAACATTTTTCGAATGTAAGACTTTGCATCTCTCTGTGCGTTTAATTTGTTTATTCTGTTGGGATAATTAGTCATTGTGTGAAAATGGTACAAGGTACCTACAGAGAAATACAAACAAATTTTTATGGTCATCATGATAGAATTTGGGCATTATGGTTGCATAGTTTATGAGC
The DNA here is from genome assembly GCA_946800695.1 of Geum urbanum. Lineage (NCBI taxonomy): Eukaryota > Viridiplantae > Streptophyta > Magnoliopsida > Rosales > Rosaceae > Geum > Geum urbanum. The sequence continues at coordinate 74,622,614 of OX327000.1, read as the reverse complement.
AGATGTTAGCCACGCTATGCACACCAACTATTATAACCTTTGGGTTGTTATATTCTAACAGATTGCTGGAGATGAGGTTAATGGATCATGTACAGATGAAGGCTCTAGAAGAACTACTCCTACAAGAACTTCTTGGTATTGAAGCTCTTTGTCTAGAGTCATGCCTTTAATTATGTGAGTTAAGATCTAATGCTGTCTGATTATCTCTATCAGGGTCATGCAGGTTCCCCCTAGTTTACCACTGGGAACAGATGCCGAAATACCTTCCTATCAAAAGCCTGAGACCTCTAATGATCTTGATTTCCGTTCCTCAGAAGGTGTTAGCACCGAAATTTTTAACCACAATGTAAGATCCATTACATCTGAAGAGAGCTGTGAAGTGAGTGCTAATAGTATGGATAGATCGGTACTGACCAAACAGAATAGTGAAGGGATTGCTCAAGTTGCTGTATTGAATAAACCTACGGAAGCTCTTGTAGATAGAGCTCCTGTAGGTATGACTTCCAGACAGTGTCTGTCACCAGATAAAGGTGTTGCTTGTGATGTTAAAGAACCATCCATGGACTTTGTTAGCTGCAGAAATTTAAATTGTCCATCACCAAACCCCAAAAGTTTATGCGATAAGAATGGAAGTAACTTTGCTCAAATGGATAGCACATTTGATCCTTCCAGTGTTTTTCCAAAGATGGGATTAGGCAAGTACATGGAAGGGTCTGAAAACAATAAACCCAGTATTGACTGCAATCTGTCTTCAGATATAGGGGAGAGTGGTATAATCTCAAATATATTGACGATGAACTTGGATGCACCTGAAGGTTTGACTGAGCTTCACAGTCTAGTTAATTTGTTGGGTGAAACGGATAAAGAATGCAGTCTTCTCAGAGTACCAAGTTCACGAAAATTGCATGAGAAAAAGCAGTCCAGGTTCTCATTTGCCCAGCAAGAGGATTCTTGTGATAATATGTGGAACCAGCCAAAGGACTACTCCTGTTTATCTGGTTTACATAAGGATCCTAGCTTATATGTGGAGTGTTCAAATCCATTGAGCCGTTCTGTTATGTCTTCTAAAGCTTCAGGTTTGTATCGTGCTATGATATACTTTATACTTTAATGTGATTTGGTCTCCCTTTTTTTTAGCAACTGATTTGCCTCTTCACTTGTTTATTAATATTTCTGTAAATAGCTGGTAGAGTCCACTTTTATATTTCATGATTTAAGGCTTCTGTTAGTCTGTCAAATATTTATCCTGAGATTTTGCCATCATTTTGTCATTATTGTGGGGATTTACTGCGGTTCATATATGAGTTTTGTTCATTGCTCCAATATATCTGACAGCTACAGAGATTCCTAGTTCGATCCCACCAGGATTTACCGTACCAAGAAGGGCATCACCCCCAGGTTTTACTTCTTATGGGAGATCCAGGAAGGGGGATCTGGCTTTTGATAGTTCTGGTTTGTAACTAATTTCTTTCAATACTGGTTATGTATTCCTTCCTATATTTCTATAGGAATACTAACAGTTTCATATTCTGTCCCACAGTGAATTATTTGCTGCAACCATCTGCTATGCCAACTAGTAATTCTGGCATCAATAGCGATGCTGATCTGTTTAATCCAACCGTTATGGGTATCAATAATGGAATATCGGATAGTGGAAGAAGAGCTAATTTATCTCAGTATAGATCTTCTCTGCCTGATGTAAGGGCTAATATGCTGAGACAGCAGTCAACTCTTATGCAGCAAAATTTAGGATTTCATGACCACTTCAGGTATACATGTTCTTCCTTAAATGATGCGCACCGACTATCTGCACAGCATCCCAATCAATTTCAACCCAATTCATCTACATTCGTACAGTCTACCCCCCATCAGTTCAGTGATTTGCATGTATCAAATAATGATTGGGTTCAATGGAACGGGATCAAGAGTGCATCTGATCTAGGTATATCAGAATTACTGCGAAATGATAGACTGGGCTTTAGCAAGTTTGTTCCTTGTTATGAAGAAACCAAGCCTCGATCAAGTTACTTTACCAATCTAAACAGCAAAGAGTTTGAAATGTGAGTTTTATCTGGACCTGGAGATTCTATTCAGATTCGAATATCCACTGTGACGGACTGGATGCTTTGGCTCATGTGAACTTTCCCTCTGGAAGTGGTTGCACCTGTGGTTTATATATATCACCTGGTATCATAATTAGGCCTTCTTATATGAGAATTAGTATTTTCGGAAAAGAAAAAGTAATGGGATTTTAGTTACTGCACATTGAGAAAGAATGTATTGTGTTCATTGGCTAGGGAGAAGCCTAGAGCATTGGCATTCCCTAACTTGGGTAAGCTAGAATTGAGTGACTGTGACTGTCCTTGTAGTAAGGAGGCAAATGTTACTGAAGTAATAACTCCGGAATGGTTACCAACATGGGTCTTTTTGCACTCTCGTAGTTGCAATGAAGGAATTGAATATGCTGTAATGGGTACAAGGGAACACGGATGTGCTGATACCATAATTCGTGTAAAAGCAAGGTCAGATATTTCTCAGAGATATGGAAATCGATAATTTTCATTTATAACTATTGAAATTATAAGTTCCTTGAGATTATCAAGTACTACCATATAATAGATACTCTTTCCTTTAATTGCACTGTATGTTTCATTTGTGTGAGTTCCACTTTTATTGCATAAATCAGAAATTAAAACTTTAGCTATGTTAAGAAAGTACTTGGCTTGCATAACAGGATAAAGGAGCAATTTGATACTGATTGTGGCTTGAAGCATCATGCTGCAGGGTTGGTTTATTTATTTCGTACTCACTTTTGTAATTTCTTGGTTCTTCTATGCAGGTAGTGCTACCGGTACTGATTATTGCAAATATTCTTTGGTCTTGTTTGGTTAACTTCTGGCTGAGTCGAATGTTTCCTAATGTTGCCCAGTCAAAGTTTAAAAACTTATATTCGCCAGAAATATGTAATTACTATTTAGATGTCACAAAGTTGCTGGTAGTTCTGACTTCTGACATTATTGTAATGTTGTCCTTCAAGCTACATTTATGAAGAAATTAGTTGAAAAGGGCATGATAAACACTGCTGGGAATCCGTTAGTACTTGGGAGGACTGGAGACTTCAAAATAGGAACGGTATGGGTGGTGTTTTGTTGGTTACCTTTGGCTAGCAAGCTTATGGGTTGTCATGATGTCTATTTATGGGAACCTTGTTAGTTGTGGATGGGCATCCTTTAATGCCTTAAACGGCAGATTATGATAGTTTTGAATATTTTGGTGCCTCATCCGCTGTTAGCATAGAAGAACACCTCTAGTTTTTCTTGTAGTCCAGGTTTCTGGCAACAGTGCTTCTGGGTTAGGTTTCTTTTATGGGAGTGGTTGAGCACTTGGGCCATCTCCTGTCCAAGCCTATCAAGCTTGCTTGATATAGTCTCAAAATCAGTAAACATTTGTCTCCAATCTAAGGCAGGGTTATATAAAAAATTGATAAAATAACTCGAGTCAAGGGTTGGGTTATATATGACCTTTGACATAGCCTTGAATTATATTTTTGTGAAAATTACAATTGTCTAAAAAAATATTTTTAATGGTTAATATTAATTTAATTAGTGTTCATCTCAATTTAAATGTAATGTTAAGACGATATTATTTATTTAATTAATTTATTTTAATGGTTTAACTCTAATGATAATCACAATATTATCATAAAATAATATAATCAAAATAATAAATATATCATGTGTAATATTTTTAAAATATTATAAAAACATTTTAAATTTTTTAATAAATATAATATATGTAACGATAACATAATAAATAAATATAAATAATGTAATATTTAAAAATATTAATAATAATTTATTTGTTAAATAAATCATCATTGAATATAATAAATATAATGTAATTAAAAATATCAATATAAATATCAATGGTAATATTTTTAATATCAACAGTGTTTCTCATTGGGATTACTTCCCTCTAGTTCCTCTTTGTCACCACCGCCACAGCCCATCCCTTCTCTCGTTTTTTGAAAGGTCCGCCTCCAATTTTTTGTTAGGTTTATATTTAGATGTTGAACTATGTGTTTTGATTATTTTGATCAAATTTATAACATTTTCTTTGGACTTAATCATATTATTTCTTAATTAATGATATTTTATATTATAGGGATGGTGAAAATAGTTGATTTTGAATAAATATAGGGATATGATCATATCTAAAATCTAAAATGTGGAGTATTAGAAAAAAATAGAATAATTATCTTCAAATCTCAAAAAAAAAACTTTCTATAAAAACAACACATGTAGTCTAAATTATATATATTATTCATAAGATTTTGTTAGAATATATATAAGTTTAAAAGTTTAAATTAATAAAATAATATAAAAATTAAAATCATAACCCTTACGGGTTGGAAACGGCATAAAATATAGTTCTCATTATTCATTAAATTATATATTTGGAGGACTAAATTATAGTCCAGGGTCAATTATATCCCCTTAAGATTGAAAATAGCCTTAGGGTATCTCCAATGAAGAGAAGATCTAAGATCTAAAAGCTATAATTATAGCTCTTTTCCAAAAAGGGCTCTCCAATGGTGAAATTTTGAGGATCTAGGAGCTAAAAATATAGACCTGAGTGCCAAATGAAGTGCTAAAATAGCACCTCGTTTAAGACGCGTCTCATACTGATGCGAGTGGGGCCCAGCTAACGGAGGAGGGACCAAGCTAACGGAGGAGAGAGGGACTTGAAGCACTTGGACGCGCCAGAGGAGTACGTGGGAAACCATGCGCGCGCTGGAGGAGAGAGGGAAGGGAGCTCGACGCGCCACGCGCTGGAACGGAAGGAGAGTGAGCCGACAGGAGCTGCGACGTGGGACCCGCCCCACGTGAAGAATTCGGCCCGTTGCAGCTAGCCAACGGTCAAAAAATCGACGGCTCGATTTGATTCCAATTTGAAATCAACGGCCTGAATTCAATCTCAGTTTAATTTTTTTTGTTTTGGAATTTCTAATTCTGATCCAGCAAATAATATATGCTGAAATCGATCCAACGATTTTAATACGGATTTTAATTTAGCTCCGAGGGCGTTGCCCCCACGCCCCACCAGGGCGCGTCGCCCCTGAACTCAAACTTGTTGACCGGTCAGCGAGACCCCTGTATGCTACCGGCATACAAACCTGATTCAAGACATCATATTAATTTTTTTGGTCTTGTAATTCAATACATACAACAAATCATTTATCGGTGAGTACAAACACACACAAAGTTAAATGCATTCAAGGACACAAAATATTACATGCACACACACAAAATTAAAAACATACGACCACACACAAAATTAAATATAAACAGCAACATGATGGCAAACTATGCCATTTATTGACACGTGTGAAACAAAAGTATATCTGATTTGTGAATAATGCATAAGTCACTCAAATTTTTTTTTTTTTTTAAATTAATATAATTATTATTTATTATGTACAATTATATTTTATAAAATTTAAATTATTATTTAAAATAATATAAAATAAGATTATTTTAAATATATAAAACTAAAACTTTGAGATATGACCTTAACTATTGAAGATGATTGAAATCCTAAATAAATAGTATCAAAATAAAATCCTAAAAATAAATTTAAAATTTTATATAAGATTTTTCTATTGAAGATTTATTTAGACTCGTAAATTGGACCTCCCAACTCCAGCAGTCTCATGTGGGTTGCTATCCTTTATGGATTCTGCGAGCCTTGAACTCGAGACTGGATTATCCATCCCAGACATACACTACTTTTGACCTTTTTATTCCGTAGAATTGGGCCTCCAAAGTTGTTGGATTATTTGTAGTTTATTATGAGTATGACCAACGAATTCTCACAATACCACAATTCTATTTGTGCCAAAACCATCAAGATGCTTGATACAATCCGATGGGTTTAACGATATGAGTATTCACTATTCAGGTTGTTTTCTTTAAATGATATGGGATTCATGAAAGGAATTCGAATGTTACTTTATTGTTGTATGAGCATTTGTATTAGCAGTGGTTTTCTTTTAACATATGAGAAATGAAGGTTCGTCACAAAATGACCAAGTAAATTAATCCCTATCCAGGTAATAATTATAAATATTTGTTTCATAATGATTCGAACCCTTGGTTTCTTTTTTGTGAGTAATGTCTGATGTCGCTTGTACGTGACGATTTTTGTTTGATTATACTCTCTGTAGGGCTTTCTCTTTGGGTGAATAATACAAAAATGTGATTCACAATTCACAAGTTTAAGAAAGGAAAAACTCGAATTACAACATACATTTTTATAGTGATTCGAATTCCACTGCCTCTTCTTCAAAAGTAATTAGTAACTACTGTTTTAACTGTTTTTCGTTAGCAAATATGGTAATAGAGATGTGAGATGATTATGAGGATCGCTCCTGACGGATCTCTCTTTCCTCTCCACTGCACATATCAAACTGCAATTCCAAAGTGCATCAGGAGTCGAGACGGGATGACCAACCTTCGATACCTGATGCTTAAGTCAGTGAATAAGAAGTGTAATAACATTAACAAAGTACTAGTGTAAGATGCGTTACCTCATTCCTGTCATAAATATGGCCTTAAATAGGCGATTGGAGGTTGGTTGAGCATTTACTGTTCGATGTATGATTAGCCTTCATTACGCTATCTGCAATACTTGTCTAATCCGTTAGGTTTGGTGGGCGCGTGTTCCGTCAGGAAGTAATCGGTTCCTATAAGTATAGTTGGCAAAGTTGCTCCGTTTCGGGCGGTCCTTCCATAGAATTATTGAGGTGTAAGTGGTTGTTTAGCGTTAAGTATGTTTAATTAAGCATGTACAATGTGGTGTATTAACAAGTCCTCCAAGTCCCCGAGCCTAAGATACTAATCTTGGTTGGGGAGTTGCATTTGTAATTGCCTAGTTAAACATGCTTAACGCGTAAAGTTCCGTCTATCTAACCCCATAGTTCCCCAACTGCTCAAGTAAGATCTGGTGTCTTTGGTGAGATGCAACCTATACAAAATGTGAATGAAAAGTGGCGTTAGTAGTAAAGTCCCCAAGTATATATATGGGTGATAATTCACGCCTGCCGGGATGTGATATGTTAGCCCAACGGTGGGATACGCATCAACCATTGGGTGAGATTAATCTCTGATGTGATTTGTGTCAGGAGATTAATCCGTCAGTTTTAGTGCTAAGATCACGTCAGACACTAAGTAACTGAAGCTGAACTAAACTCTGGTGTATTTTGCATATCATGAGTTTAGTTCTGTCTGCCTAATGGTGGGATACACATAAGCCATTTGGTGTGATTAATCTCCAGTGTGATTTGCGTCAGGAGATTAATCCGTCAGTATTAGTGCTGGGATCGCGTCAAACACTAAGTGACTGAAGCCAAACTAAACTCTAGTGTATTTTGCATATCAGAAGTTTAGTTCCGTTTAGTGGTACCGTTAAGAAGTGACATGCACAAATACCGCATGAAATTGTTAGGTACCGTGTGCATTTCCACGCGTAAGATTTTATATGTGTGGCACTCGACCGTTTGGATGATGGCTGCATGTGCGACACGTGTCCCTCAATTTTGAAATTTGAAATTTGAAGCGGTAGTTGATGTCACTGTGATGAGATGGGTAATAATGATGCCGCTTCGTTAACCGAGGTACTTTTCCGCCTGGTGAATAATGGGACGCGTGGCGTCACCCTATGGCTTGCGTTGGTTAGATTGCACGTGTCGTAATCCTGCGGTCGGAAGTGCTGAAGATAAATGGTAGGCGTTCGCCTAGGGTTAGTTTCACTGCCAATAAATAGCTTGGTATTTCACTTTCACTTTTTACACTTTTGCTGCTCAAACTGAAAATCTGCGAAAACGTACTCTCGAAGCTGCTGTTTGTCAATTTGGAATGTTTTTGCTTGCTATTTCGTGAATCGTCCTCTTATCTCCTCAAAGGTGATTTCTTGTTCTTGCTTGCTAAAAACATGTGGTTTATGTTGCTTTTGTACTTGTTTTGGTTACTATTTGGGGTAATTTTCTGGGTTTTGTGGTTTTCCTTTATGCTGGTGCTGAAAAGAATTTCTGGGCTTTTCTGGGTGCGTGGCGAAGAACAGCATCGAGTTCTTGAGGTTTTTGTTGTTTTTGGGTTTTTGATCAGTTTTTGGGTGTTGCGAAAAGTGGGTGCCTGTTTTTATTTCTGGGAGATTGGGGTCACGGCACTCTACGCGTTCGTCATTTGGCTTATGCCCCATTTTCTTTTCTCTTAGGATCATGGAATTGGTAGATATATCCAGCGATGAGTCCCCTCCGCAAACCCCTAGGTTCCGTGTAGGGTCCCGTGGTTCATCCTATAGTATTTCAGACTCTTCGTCTGATAGCGTACTGAGCGTCTCCCCACTATCCGTTAAAGCCAGTGGTGCTTTACATAGGTCGTCAGTTCCAAATATGAAGCAACCTGGATCGATCATGCCGAATGGTGAAGCGTCCTCTTCTTCCGGGGGGTCGGACGGTTACGTTGTCCTACTGCGCGGCGAACGGGCGTCTGGGGCTACCATTCCCGTGCTTCCTCAGGGAGGGCCCGTGCTGTGGTGACTAGCGGACGACCAAGTTGTGCAGGAGCCGGAGGGGTCCCCGTCTATACGCGAGATCGAGTGGTGGTACCAGGACTACCATATCCCTCGTACAGTAAAGATGAGGGCCCTCCGTCAAGGCGAATCGTTCACACGTCCTCTGCGTGGCTATGTGTGCGTGAGCGAGTTTCACCTCAAGACAGGGTTGAAGCTTCCCCTTCATCCGTTCTTTCAGTATGCGCTGGCCCTCTTTAATATCACGTTAGGCCAATGCGGGCCGACGTTGACGTGCGTGCTGATCGCCTTCCACATTATCTAGAAGCTTAGTGGGTTGCAGTTCCCTACACGTGGGGAGATCGGGCATTTCTTTCGTTTGAAGTACTCTCCACGTATGAAGGACAAGGGTACGATGATGGTTGAGCCCCAAACGAAGTGGTGGTTAACGGAGCCTCTTTCTTCTTCTACAGCCTGGCGTAGGTATCATTGTCTTGTCGGAGGCGAGCGGGAGTGTGACAAGCCGGATGGTGTGCTATCAGATTCATCGAGTCCCTGAGTCTTTTCAACCGCTAGGTTGTTGTAGTGTCGACTAACAACGTTTGCTTTCTTTGAAGTTTGTATTCGTGCTTGCTAATGTGTTTGTGTTTTTGTAGACCAAAGTTCGTACCCTCTCACCCGTTTGGAGGAAAAGCGGTTGGCGCGTATTAAGTTTGCCTTCGACCCCCACCCGGATGCGCGAAATTTCTGGGCAGCCAATCACTGGGACCTTGTCGAGCGTTGCGGTCTTTCACGCCCCCTGGTATGTTTCTTTCCTGTTCAGTGCGTTTGTTTATTTCGTTTGTGTGGGTTGTCGGGCTTACCCTTGTATTTTTCTTTGTTGCAGCTAAGATGAAGAAGTCCAGATCCTCCACCAAGTAGAATGCTGCCCACCAACGCATGTTGGTGTTGATGGAGATGGCCCGGCAGACCGGCATGGTCGTCGAGGATGCGGGCGGCCATCTTGTGCAGGGCGATACTCCCCAGGGCATGCTGCACCCTCTGGGCTGCAATCAGTACCTCGATCCCGTACCGGAGGGGGACGAGGAGGTCGAAACCGTGGGCGCGGCTATCAGAGTCCCTGCCGCTACTCCCGAGGGGCGGGTTGAGGATGTGGCCCTCGATACACGAAGGGGGGAGGAGGAAGAGCAGGCCCGAAATGAGCGCATCCGCAAGAGGAAGGAGACGCGCAGTAAGGAGCGTGACGAGTATAGCGTTGAACACGTGGACAGGCGTGCGAGCCAAGGCAAGTCCCCTTCCACCCATACGGGCTCCTCCAGGAGTTCGTTCGAGATCTCCCCCATCCGTCAGCCTAGAGAAGCGGATGCACACCAGTCTCAGACCTCGACGATGAGGCCGGATGGCCAAGACACTTCTAGCCGTCCACTGAAGCGCTCCTGTGGTCCATTCACCGAGGCATCCCATGCCGTTACTGTCGCGGTGGCAGGCGAAACGGCACTCTCGTCAGAGTTCATTGCCCGTATCTAAAGCTCTATGGGTGCGAGTATTGATTCTCTCCAAAAGTGGCGTCCTCTGGGCGCCGATCCGAGCGAGTCCCTCAATGCTGCGTTTGATACCTACATGCACCTCTAGCACCAGATTTTCCTCATCAAAGGGCTCGAAGGGTCGATGTTGTAGACCATAATGCTATCCAAGGCGAAGGCCGAGAATAGGCATTTGCAGGCCGACGTTGGAAAGCTGCAGCAGGCCCTGACCAAGTTCACCGACATAGCCAATCGGAAGATCGCTCGGGTGAACGAGGTTGCTCGCGGATGAGCTAAGGAAGGACCTAGGGGAAGCGCAATCCGGGGTCGCGATCCTGGAGACTAACCTTGCCACCTTCCAGTCCTCCAGTGGTACGCGCATCGCGGAGCTGGAGCGCGAGTTCGCAGAGGCCCAAGCGCATGCAATGACGGAGGAAGTTCGCCAGAGGATTGCGGAGGAAGCGGTGGCCGAGTTCAAGGCATCTTCCGAGTTTGAGAAGGTCAGGGCTAACGCGGTCCAGGCTTTCAAGGATTCAGACGAGTTTGAGGACTTGGTTGCAGCTGAGGCCAACATCCAATGTGAAGGCTTCTCCTCGCTCGTGCTTCCGTTCATGAAGGTGGATGAGTTAGAGGCGTGGCAAGCCGCTGATGCTGAAAAGCTGAATCGTTCACTTGAAGAGCCGGAGGCCAGGGGGTGCAAGCTGAGGGTAGTGTGCCGGTGCTGGAGGAGGGTGGGGCTGATGCTACTGCTGGGGCCAATTGACTATCTTGTATTTTCACTTTCTCTTTTTTTTTTGCTTTGTAGTATTTTGCTCTTGCGCCTACGTGCGTTTGCCGAATGGGCTATGTACAACTCTTTTTGGAAATATACATCTAAGTACCTTTTGTTTCATTTACATTGCTTGTCTGAATGCGTTTGATGTATACATATATTGTTACTAGCACAAAACAAAACGTGCGATCGTACATATGCAAAAGTTTACAATCACTAGATGTACACGCGTTAGGTTACAAAACGTGCAATCGTGCTCAAACGCAGGTAGATGAACATTTAGTGGAAATATTTCCTTAGGTGCTGTGTGTTCCAGGGATTTTCTATCCTCCTTCCAAACATGTCCTTGATGCAAAACGTACCCGGGCATATGACTGTGTCGATGACGTATGGATCTTCCCATGAGGGGCGTAAGCCTTTTGGCTTCGTTTGAATTGCCTTCATGACCCAGTCCCCCAATTGAAGAGGGCGCTCCTTCACACGTTGATTGAATAGTCGAGTGACTCACTGCTTATTTGCGGTGTTGTGAAGATGTGTCGTGTCTCGTCTTTCTTTTAGGAGATCTTTGTCGAGTCTAAGTCCTTCGCCATTGGTGGTGGGGTCGTAGCTTTCAATTCTTGGGCTCCTGTATGTGAGCTCGAGTGGTAGTACGGCCTCCGTTCCGAACGTGAGGCTGAACGGGGTTTCTCCTGTTGTTGCTGTTGCCATCGTTCGGATTGACATTAGTATTTCGAGGAGTAGTGTGGGCCATTGTCCGTACCAAACGTCTCCTTTTTCGATGAGTTCAATCTTCTTCTTGATTCCCTCCTTGATGATTTTGTTTGCTGCTTCTACCGGTCCATTTTTCTAGGGGTGTGCTGGCGACGCAAATATTAGGTTGGTGCCTTGCCTTTTGCAGAATGCCTTGAGCTCGTCGTTGTGGAATTGTGGCCCGTTATCGGTGATGATGTTGAGTGAGGTGCCATAGCGACAGTAGAGAAAACGCCACAGGAATCTCTTCACCTTTTCGGTCGTGATTTTGACCATCGGTTCCGCCTCGATAAACTTGGTGTGATAGTCAATGATCACGATGATGTATCGATATTGGCCCTTGGATTTCGGGAGTTCTCCGATAAGATCGAGTCCCCATTGTGCAAACGGAACAGGAGAAGTGAGGATTGATAGGGGAACCGCGGGCGCGTGATTTTTGTATGCGTATAGTTGGCACTGGTGGCAGGTCATAATGATCGCAGTTGCATCCGAGTGGATGGTGGGCCACCAGAATCCGCTTCGGAGTGCCTTCTGTGCGATGGATCGTGCTCCCGCGTGGTGGCCACATACGCCCGAATGGATTTCTCTGAGTATCTTGTCGCCTTGCTCCGGTATGACGCATTTGCGGTTGGCCCACATCTTCCCTTGTCTGTACAGGCTGTTGTGTCAGATGCTGAAGTTAACTACTCTGGCTATGATGTTTCGCGCTTGTGCCCGGTCTGTCGGTAGTTCGCCCCTTGTTTTATATTTGATGATCGGGTCCATCCAGCTAGTTACGTGTGGCTCAACCGTGAAGATTTCTTCTGGCGTCTTCGTGATAATGGTCTCTTTAAAACTTCCAATACTCGTTGCCCTGGCTCCGTTTGTACGGGCGATGTTGCTAAACAGGCGAGTGCGTCTGCCTTGGTATTTCTTCCCCTTGGGATGTGGTTGATGTTGAAGAACTTGAGCTTCCTTAACATTGTGCGTACGTGGTCAAGGTATGCCGTCATCGTATCGCCATTCGTCTTGAAGTCGCCTCGAATTTGGTTGACGACCAGTTGTGAATCGCTGAAGATGTTGATGCTTGGGGCCTCTGAGTTTTGGACCAGTTGTAGACCTGCGATAAGAGCTTCGTATTTGGCCTCGTTGTTTGTTTCTTTGAATTCGAATCTTAGCGTGTGTTCTTCTCGTACGCCCCCTGGCCCGGTGAGGATGATCCCATCCTCACTGGTGTTCTTGGTGCACGATCCGTCCACGTAAAGGTTCCATGGTGATTCAGGTTTTTGGGGTTCTTCCTTGGGAGGCTCTGTGCTAACGAGTGGCGTGTCAAGGACAGGCCGTGTTGCCTCTTCGGCTTCTGTGTATTCGACTATGAAGTCCGCGATGGCCTGGCCCTTTATTATTGTTCGGGGGGCATAATGGATGTCGTATTCGCTCAGCTCGACGGCCCATCTCGCCAAACGGCCACTATGGTCGGGCGATTGTAATACCTGTCGTAATGGGACATAGGTAAGAACGTGGATGTTGTGGGCCTGGAAGTATGGCCTGAGTCGCCTTGCTGCTGTAACGAGTGCGAGTGTCACCTTCTCGATCGTTGGGTAACGGGTCTCGGGAGGTGTCATGCCTTTTCCGGCAAAAAAAACTGGCAATTCGGAATTTGTTTCTCTTCGAACCAGGGCTGAGCTGACGGCCGTTGGGGAAGCGGACAGGTACAGATATAGGGTTTCTCCCTTTATAAGAGGGGGATTGAAGCGAGGTACTTCTTGATTGATGCGAATGCGGCTTCATAGTCAGTTGTCCAAATGACGCTTCGCTTGTTTGTCATTCGGAGGGCTTTGAAGAATGGTGCGCATTTGTCGGAGTAGCGGGAGATGAAGCGATTAAGGGATGCCAGTTTTCCCGTTAGGCTCTGGAGTTCGGACTTAGTCGTAGGGGTTGCATGTCTAGTATTGCCTTGACCTTTGTTGTTGAGGCCTCGATGCCCCCCTTGCTGATGATGTATCCGAAAAACTTGCTTGTTGTTACGCCAAACGTGCATTTGGCAGGGTTCAATCGCATGTCGTTCTTGATCAAGAGTTCGAGTATGGTTCGTAGGTGTTCGAGATGGTCCGTTGCCTTGGTTCTTTTGACTAGTATGTCATCGATGTAGACTTCTACAATTTCGCCCGTTAGTCCGTCAAATATGATGTTCATTAATCTTTGGTAGGTAGAGCCTGCGTTTTTTAGGCCAAATAGCATGACTATATAACAGTAAATCCCTTTGTCAGTTGTGAAGCACGTGGCCTTCTGGTCCTCAGGGTTCATGAGGATCTGGTTATACCCCGAGTATGCATCCATCATGGATAGTAGTTCGTGCCTGGCAGTGGCGTCTATGAGCTGATCGATCCGGGGTAACAGGAAACTGTCTTTCGGACAGACCTTGTTCAAATTACTGTAATCTATGCACATGCGCCAAGATCCATTTTGCTTCTTAACCATGACGGGGTTGGAGATCCATTTCGGGTAGTTAACTTTTGGATGACGCCAATTTTCAGCAGTCTATCAACCTCCGCGTGCATAGCCGCATATCGTTCCTGGTCATACGCCCGCCGTTTCTTCTTTATCGGCTTTGCAAGTGAGCTGATGCTGAGTTTGTGGGAGATAATGCTTGGGGCGATTCTGGGCATGTCCGCGTAAGACCATGCAAATACCTGTTGGCAGTCCGTTAGGACCTGGGTTAGTCGAGCCGCTATGTCGGGCTCTAACTGTGCACCGATGCGAATCATGCACTCCGGGTGTTGGCGGGATAGTTGTATCGTGCGTTGCCCTTCTCGTTCCGTGGTGGGCCGGATAACGTTCAGTCCATCACACAGGTCATCAGGTTGTTGCTCTTTGGGAGAGCATTCCGCCACTGCGAATACTTCTAATCGCGTATTGTCTTTGTTCGATCGAGCAATTTTTTCCACGAAATTGTACCCCCTGACCATGCCGATTTCGTAGTACGTCGAGAACTTTGCCAGGAGCATGTGGCCTGCAATGATCAATTTTAGCTTTGAGATACCCGGCCACCCAAGAATCATGTTGTAGGATGTGCAGAGGTCTACGATAATGAAGTCTGTTCTGATCTCGCTCTGGGGGGTTCCTGGTGCTCCGATGCCGAATCGCATGTAGTCGCTACCAAGGGGGTAAGTGGTTTCACCTATGAAGCTGGCGATGCTCTCATGGTCCTGCGTCATCTTGCATTTCGAGCGCTTGAGGCCTTCTTATGCCTCTCGAAAAATGATGTTGACAGAAGCTCCGTTATCGATAAGGATGCGCTTGACTAAATATCGGTCCATCATTTCGTCGATGACGAACATGAGCGTGTTGTTCCGGTTGCCCTCTTCCTTGTAGGTGAAGGTGATTGGAGGCCAATCCTTCTTGTCACTCTTTGGCGGATTTCTGGGATGTACCGCAAATACGTCCCTAGGTCGACGTGCATCCCGTTCTTGTGGGCATTCGGCCTTCCACTTCCCTCCCGAGATGTTGTTGATGGTGCCCCTCGTTCGTATATCTGTAGCCGGGCGTTCCGCGTTCGTCGCTTGGAAAATCAGGGTTTCCTCCGTGTGCAGTCGTTTGATTTCTCTGGCCAGGATTTCGCAGTCATTGGTGTTGTGGGTATTCGAATCATGATACATGCACCACGTTCCCCTGTTGTTCCGCATGGGGGCGATGTCAGGCGCCCTAGGCATGGGCGAGCTAAATTTTTGCTTAGTCTGTTTGAGCACCTCCTCATTCGTGCCCTGGGTAATGGAGAAGACTGTGCGTTGCCGGTAGGGATCTCTGGGTGGTGGGTTTCGCGGTGGTGAACGGTCGCGATACGCTTACTGATATTGTTTGTTGTTCTTGCGCTCGCGATAGTGATCTTCGCGCTTGCGGAATACGGTGGGCTGTGCTTTTGGTGGTGGGTCCTTGGCTGTATCGGGGGATGGCGGGTGGTCTTGTGCGTAGTCGTGTGTCTTCGAGGTCGGTGTTGCGCTTGGGCCTTGCGCCCCGTACACGTGGGTTTCCACCAGTACCTTCTGGACGATTAGGTCGATGATTTCGTCATACTCGAGGTGGTCCTTTCTGACCATCTTCTCCACGAACGGGGTTCCCGTCAGGTTTTCTAATAGCGCCATTTTTTTCACGTTCTTGTCGAGGTTTATGCACGTGTTCGCAATGGCCCTCCACCGATTGATGAAGCCAGATAGGTTTTCATTGTCCCCCTGACGGATCTTTAGAAGCGTGCTGGCGGTGTTATACTTGCCCTGTAGCCGGTATCGCTTAAGGAAACACTCTGTGAGCTCTTCGAACGAGTTAATGGATCCCGCGGGCACCTCGTAGAACCAGTTTCGTGCGTCTTCTGTCACTGTCTCTTAGAACAGGAAACAGAGAGTTGCGTCCGAGTACCGGGTACCTGCGGTGGCGGATTGATACTCGTCGATGTGTGTTCACGGGTCTCCCTTCCCGTTGAATCTGCTAATCTTGACTGTTTTAGAATACGGATCCCTGCCCTGTGCCAGAATATCGTCCGACAAGGGGCTCACACGGGGAGTGTACATTCCTTTTGGCCCGGTGTGCGTGCTTTTCTTGAGTGACGTGATTTCGGCCTCCATCTCTTCCATTCGTCGGAGCATGACGTTCCCAACTTTTGCGGTAGGTTCCTCGTCATCATATTCCCGTATTCTTTCGGGCGGTGGTGGAGGTCTCGGGAGTCGGTTTTTTCGCAGTCCCCATGATGGGTCGATCCTAATGACTTGTCTGCTCGTTCCTGGCTCTTCCATTGGTCCTGATTCCTCTCGTTAGGTCTCCTGGCTTCGGATGAACGCGTCAAGTCGATCCTCCAAGTGCTGTCGGGCTTGGCGTTCTTTGTCTCTTTCGGTTGGGGCCGTTTGGAGTTCCTTTACGAGGTGGGCTGCTGCTTCATCCTCTGTTAGGTCGTTGATGCTGCTGATCGCGTCGATGGGCGCGTCTCTTGTCTTTTGGCTTTTGGGTGTAATGTGGTTAGTTGCCATCTTTGCTGCTATGGTTTCAGGTGGTTTACGATTGCTCGCTTCCCACAGACGGCGCCAATTGTTTCTAGCAAAATCCGTAGGAATTCCGGTAGAAGTGCGGATGGGGCAATTTCGGATGACCTGAGTTATCGCTCGTATATCGTCATTTATCTGTTGTTAAGAGTAATACACCAAACGGACGTTAGGAGTCTTGACAGGGTGTTCCCGCCTTCGACTCTCTGACGCTCAAGTTAGTGTATGAGATGTAACAGTAGTATTGGTAGAGTAACGGGCGTACCTTGTATCTATTGTATATGCGTTGCTTATATTGCTGATTGGGTATGGAGTCTTTTGTTGCTCTTCGATGTGGGATCCTGTTTTATACATAGCCAGTCCTGGTATCTTCTGTTTTCCGTTCCGAACGTGTGGACGTTCGGATGGAGTAGTTTTCTCGTTTAGAGTTGGAGCCTGTATTGTTGTCATGCGTTTGATCTGAGCTATGTTGACTCGTTTGTTTAGTGACTAAGTGTGCGATAATTGTGTGTTACGGGATCACATACTAACATGTGCCATGTTTTGACTCTAGGTCTGCTTCCTTGGCGCACCTCTGTCGTTAGGGCATCAATCCTGGCCAGTATTTCTGTCACCAAATAATTCCCGTCAAGACCCTCCCGAGCTCTCCGGATTGAGTTGCTGATTTTGAGAGTTTGGTTAACTTTCTCCTTAAGCTTCCGTCTATCCGGGACTACGTCAGTATGATGTTCCTCATCTTTGTCTGATGGATCATCTCTCTGCTTCGAGGGTTCTGGTGAGTAATAGTCATTTTCGTTGGCACGTTTAGCTTCCAATTCTTCTTCCATTCTGATCCTGGCCTGGCGCTCCTGATCCCTTTCCTTCTTCGCCAGTTCTAGCTGCTTTAGTAATTGAGCATTAATGGTGGACTCATCAAAGTTAGAGAGTAAATTGGTCGTTGTCGAAGACGGGGTGGTGGGAGTTTTGGCTTGTCATTGTTTCTCTATTTGGGGCGTGATGAAGATGCCTACGTTTAGCTCAGTCATAGTGCGTGATGCTTTTGTGTTGATGTGGTAACGTGGTTTGCAATTGTTGCGTTTTCCACAGACGACACCAATTTTTTTTAACCGTTTTCCGTTAGGAAATATTGTAATAGACAGTGAGATGATTATAAGGATTGCTCCTTACGGATCTCTCTTTCCTCGGCACTGCACCTATCAAACTGAAGTTCACAAAATGCGTTAGGAATCGAGACGGGATGGCCCGCCTTCGATACTCCGATGCTTAAGTCAGTGAATCAAAAGTGTAATAGCGATAGCAAAGTACTAGCGTAAGATGCGTTACCTCCTTCCCGCCAAAAATGGGGCCTTAAATAGGTGGTTGGAGTTTGGTTAAGCATTTACTGTTCGATGTGGGACTAACCTTCATTACGCTATCTGTAATACTTGTCTAATTCGTTAGGTTTAGTGGGCGCGTGTTCCATCAGGAAGTGATCAGTTTCGGTAAATGTAGTCGGCAAAGTTACTTCTTTCCAGGCGGTCATTCCGTAGGATTATGAGGTGTAAGTGGGTGTTTAACGTTAAACATGTTTAATTAGGCAAGTACAATGTGGTGTACTAACAACTACAGTACGAGAGATAATCATTCTCTATTATGCTCTCTATACAGTTACCTCCGTGTGGTTTCTGGAATACAAATCGAAAGAAAAGACTAAGGGTAAAAAGACAAGATAAAGTTACATTGTCCTTTTTTTTTGGAAAAATTGTCGGTTTGGTCACTCATGTTTGACAGATGAGACGATATGGTCACTAATGTTTGACAAATATCGTTTTGGTCATCCATGTTTTACTTTGTCATTCAAAATGATCACTTTATTCATTTTAGATGTTAAAAACCACATATGTGACACACACATGTTTTACTTAAATTGATATTTTTTTCATTGTTAAGCTAATAAACATGTTTATATGTACTTTACAAATAAATAAATTTTTATTTTTATTTTTAAAATAGACAAAATAATCAATCTGATATTTGTCAAACATGAGTGATTAATCTCTCTCAACTTTCAAATGATTAAACCAACAATTTTACATTTTTCTATTCTACTCTAGAAACCACGGATTTAATTAGGCAGCCAGATTTTAACTACAGAAGCTATCATAGCCCTAGTAGATTGAAGAATGAGCACTCCAGAGCAAGTTCCGTTGATAATTGAGTTGGATGGTCCTACACGCTAGGTTTGATTATTGGAGTGGGTCTCATTGTTCTTGAATTTTCTTACAACCATGCATGCCTTCATGGATAAACAACATTAACTTTCTTTGCTAGTTTGCTTCAAACAAAAGGAGTATCCGAATATACAATATATGTTAATAAGTCCGGTGTACAAAATATTAGGCAGAGTAATAAACCAATGAAGCGACGAAAGTTAATGCTGTCTGTCGATGTTGGCTCATCTATCGATTTAATTTCTTTGCCTAGACGACTAGATATATCGTAGCTTAAGCTTTTGATCGTTGGAAGTTGAAACCCTTAACGTAAGTAAGGACTGAGAAGACCACTCTAGGTCAGTCCTCTCCACAGAAAGAAATAAAGATGATGGATGATCGACTAGGTCAGTCCTCCCCGGAAAGTAATAAATATAAGAAAAAGAGAGAAGAATCAGAAGATCGACCACTCTAGGGTTTGCGGAAGGGTCTGGTACGTTTGTCTACTGTAACGTTAATAATTGAGGAAGTATTATTGTCCTTCGCGCATGCAAAAACAATAGCATCTGTTTGCCCTAATAATCAATTCGTCATTCTCTCATAGAAACAGTGAGAAATGGAATGCCATGGATTGCAGAAAAGGACAATCTACTGGAACTAGTTGTAGCTGCAGTAGGAGGCTTTGATTATGACTCATCAGTCATGGATTCTGAACAAGATTCGAGCTAACCTATGAGAAACTCAGGTACGTGGTGTACTTGTTAGGTTGTGGTATTATGAATATGATGACTACCTTTCGGGTTTTAGGCTCAGAACAGACTGGTTTAGGCTACTGCATGAGCATGTGTGTGAGATGCGAAAGGAAACCTACGAACCCAGGTTTTTTTACATGTATGTTTGATCAGAGGTAGAGAGAGTGGACCATCTGCAGTCTATAGTGTTCTACTGCCAGATGCCCAGATGCATGGACTTTTATTTGTCATATATATTCTAGCTGGTTGGAATAGTTGAACGAATTGATGGAGTGAACAAGCTAGCCTGGAGGCAGCTTAATTTAGCAACAGCATTATGTACGTGTTTTCTGCCTTGCGTTGTCTCTCCGTGCATGTTTGAGAATTGAGATCGAGGACGTGTTTTACTGTGCATACACAGCGAAAGAAAACAAAATGAGATTTCTGTTTACAGTTTTGCGAAGGGAAATTAAGAAAGTAATACATGGTAATTACGAGTATATATTGTGTGTTGATTAGTTTGCACGATTTCAACTCTGTACATCTATGAGATCGAGTATGCGGTTTCTTGGCTACTTCTTTATGATGATAAGACCGGATTTGGTGATGGTCGCTAGCTCTACGATGAGTGAGGCTTTAGGTAAGGTTACTGAGTTACTCTATGATGAAGTATTTAGACTTTAGAAGGTTTTCAATTATTGCTAGCTGTTTTAGGTTATAGTGTGAGGGTGGGAAATTTTTTATTTTTGTGATGATGATGATGATGATGATGATGATGATGATGATGATGATGATGATGATGATGATGATGATGATGATGATGATGATGATGATGATGATGATGATGATGATTAAATAAAAATAAAGCCTTTTTCCTATTAAGATGAAATGTATCACACATTTATAATCTTTTGCTCTTATGCCGGCCACTAACCTTCAAATGTGAAGATTAATAATTTTTGAGTATCTCTTTTTATCAATGAGAATTAAAAGTGTGTTCCGAACTGAAAATTTCAAATAATTAATGAGTTCATTTGGAGAATTTGTTCGGCAACCTAAACAATACTAAAACTAGCTATTAATAGGATGAGATTCATGATAGCGTGGGCTCCGAATTACAAGCTTACTTTTATTGTTGGTTTAGGTCGGCATACAGATCATTGACTAGTCCTAGCCCAACTAAGAGCTATCACCAAAATTATAACCATAGATAATCATTCAATCAAAAAAGATGGCTCAGTGAAAAAGTAGGAAAAGATGGCTGATGGCGAAAATGACTGAAGCTTTCATCAAATCAAATAGACAAAATGGAGTGAGAGAGTCTCAGAGAGAGAGAGCGCCAGTTATAGCTCAACTTAGAGCATCTGTACCGGTGCTGTTTTTCAGCACGAGCAAGTGTGAGGGCCGCCAAAGTCGTCGGCGACCGGCATGGCACGAGCAGCTACTCGAGCAACAATTGCTCGAGCGAGAGCACGAGCACGGATAGGGCCACGGAGTGGGTGAGAGGGGGGAGGTGGGCCCGACCGGCGAGCAGCACGAGCAGCTCCGTGCAGCGGTAGCTGTTGTCGTCGGCGACCGCTTGTTGACGAGATCGGGAGCTGCTGCTCGAGCTCGCTGCGCTGCAAGTGCTCTTAGAGAGGAGTAACGTTTAGTTAGAGTCCGAACTCAATAGTAGAAATCGAGGAAACCATACATTGAAAGAGCTAGAGTTTGGTTGGTCGAATAGAATACCCAACGTGGAAACTTTGTATACAGAGCTACGACTAGCTAGGGAGCCATGCATGTCCATACATGAACAGTGAATCTTCCTTGCAGAAACCATAAACATATCATGACGCGCAGAAGAAGTCACAGACCTCGAAACAGACAGAGGGCGAGGGCACGCCAAGCACAGCTTTACTGTGCAACAGAGTAGTTCGCCTCGAAACAGACCGAGGCTGAACTAGTCTGCTGCACAGTAAAGCTTGATCATATCTCTCTCGATCAGCTGTGAAGTGTGATCGAAGTTAGAAAATAGATACAAAAATATCATCATGATCTTTGATCAGTTGGGTGTAATATATGTCATTTTACGAACCAGTCGAGGTGACAGCATGCACAGCAGCAGCCTCCTAGCTGCTTAGCTCTATCCCCTGAACCTTCATTGACAGAAAAATAAATAAAAAACTCAGAAAGCGAAAGCCAAAGATGCAAAAAAGACTGAAAAGTGTTGTATCGATTCGGGTACCCAAAAATAAGGGGAACTTCACCACCTTCACGTAATGAGAAGGGTAAGTAAGACATGCCGGCCGTAATGAGAAGGGAACTTCACGTAATCAGAACGGTAAATAAGAAGATTTGATAGATGAGATGAGTAGGGTACGTAGAAAAAGTTGGCGGTGGGTGGTGACCAGTGGATTCATGAAAAACTAAGAGATCGCTGTAAAGTACAACAGACTTTTCATGCTGTTCATAATAAATCATATAGTTATTACCGCTAAATTTACTTAAAAATTTGCAAGAAAGGGGACGATGATGCTGCCTCAGAGACTCTGTACACAACTGTCTCCTTTTGCAGATCGATTGTACCGAGTAGGCAAAGTACGTACCCAAAAGCCCAGGAATCCGGATTCTTTACTTTATCTTTTCCTTTACCTAGAATAGTACTACTACAACCCCAACCAGTCACGTGGCTATTATTTGCAAATAAATTAAAATTAAAGGAAAACATCAGTATGGCTGCAGTGAACTTCAATTTGGAAAATCGACTAAATAACCATTTCACATGAACAGTTAATAATTATTGGTGGCTCTTTTTATTATTTTTATATATTTGACATAGTTCACAATGAACTATTTGTGTGAGGCAGTTACCGTACACATAAGTTCTTTCAATTAGCTAGAAAATAGAGGTAGACTAGTTCAAACTAGTTGATGCAGCTGCTTGATATATATAAATAGCTTCGATTAAAATTGTTACATATGTATACTTACTTAAATTTGTCAACTTGATATAGTTCGAGGATACATAATTCAAGACACAAGTGTATATTACTTTGATATACACAAGTGATGACTTCTTTCATATATCAAGTTCAATACATTTAAGTTCAAATTAGTACGAAAATGGGGTACGAAAAGGTATGAAAGAATATATCATGACTTGTGTGGTAAGTACGAAAAAGTGCCACTCTAATAATTAGGATAAAATGATAGTTAGTTGAGTCTCAACTGAGTATCAGTTGAAAGCTGTTGTGTTTAGATTTGGTATAAACTAAATATGAGTTGACCATCAACTGAGTATGAGTTGAGCCTTCAACGGAGTACCTTCAACTGATACTCAGTTGAAGGCTGTTGTGTTTAGATTTGTGATGAACTGAGTATCATTTGACCCCCAACTGATACTCAGTTAGGGGTCAACTAAGTATTAATGAAGATTGCTTAATATATCATGACTTCTGTGGTAAGTACGAAAAAGTGCCACTCTAATAATTAGGATAAAATGATAGTTAGTTAAGTCTCAACTGAGTATCAGTTGAAAGCTGTTGTGTTTAGATTTGGTATAAACTAAATATGAGTTGACCATCAACTGAGTATGAGTTGAGCCTTCAACGGAGTACCTTCAACTGATACTCAGTTGAAGGCTGTTGTGTTTAGATTTGTGATGAACTGAGTATCATTTGACCCCCAACTGATACTCAGTTAGGGGTCAACTAAGTATTAATGAAGATTGCTTTGTTTAGATTTTGTTGAACTGAATATGAGTTAGACTATTCTAAATGGTTCTGTGTTTCAATAATAACATTTTCTGTTATTATTTATGCAGTAGTATTGCTGTGAAGTTCTTGTATTCAAGGAAGGAATTTGCTTTGTCTTGTAATGAGCACATGAGTTATGCCATTCTTTTCAAGTACATTTATCAGAGGTTTGAGTTCTATCAAAGTTGATTACTCACTTCCTAGATCCAACGGTTGCTCTCTGAATAGCGAGAATGATTTCAAGATGCTGCTGACTGGTACAAATTTGTATAAGGTAAATTATGTTTATGCCAATGTGTATAAGAATGGTGGAAGCACAAGCAAGAGATTTTTTGCGGATGATGATGAGACGTGTAGTGTAATTGATGAAGATGATTATCTCATTGAGGCATATAGGGCTGAACCTAGCAAGATGATTACCATGACTTTGATGTAATCGGTGTTTGAAAATGGGGGATCATAACAGGGCAACTTGTAATAAGCCTATGACTGCAGTTACTGCTGAGTAGACCAATTCTTTCTTTTTAGCTTCAGGGTTGTTCTTTTCTTTGTTAGATTGAGATTCTTTGAGTTGATGACTTTATTGGTAAATCACAGGGATATATCTATACTGCAGTATCTTTTATTAGTTGTGTTTCTGTTGTTGAATCTATTAATTAGACCACTTGTGTTAAGAGTACTGTGAATAAGATATGCAACTGAGTATCAGTTGAACCTTATCATAACTCATATGTGTTTAATTATGTGTTGAACGACCCTCAACTGAGAATCGATTAACCCTCAACTGATACTCAGTTGAACCATTTTCAGAAAGTTGACTTGGGTTGATTTTTAAACCTCAACTGAGTATCAGTTGAACCCCAACTGATACTCAGTTGAGTCATTTTTATAAAGCATTTGTGTCAATTTTTTTGAACTGGGTTGATTCTAAACCTCAACTGCGTGACAGTTGACCCTCAACTGATACTCAGTTGAACCAAATTTTTGAAGAAAAACACAACTAGCTGATCATTCTTAACTAAACTCATCCATAAAACACAACAACATTACATAAGCACAACATAAATAACAACACAACATAAAAATAGACATTCTAAACAAAAACATAAACTACAATAAACCAAATAAACCCATCAGTTCCCCTCCACTTCCTTGTTCTTCAGCACAATATCTGTCAAGGCTTCGATCTTCAGCACAATGTCATGTTCTGCTTCTACATAGGGGAGCTCTCCTTCATGTGTTTCTTTCCCTTCCCATCATTTTTCCTCTTCCTTTTATTTTGTACTGATAGTCTCACTATTAGATCTCTAATTATTAGATGTGATCTCCTAGTATCCACATCAGATGACGAGGACATCCTAGTTATTAACAAAAAATAAAAATTAGTCAAATATAATTGAGGTCCAAACTCAGTGTTAGTTGACCTTAATCTCATACTCAGTTTACCCTAAATTGACACTCAGTTTAGGGTAAATTGACACTCAGTTTATTCTCAACTGACACTCAATTTGCCCTCAACTGAGTATCAGTTGAAATCAAATCCCAGAAGAAACAAGAGCCTAAACTGACTATCAGTTGAGCCTAAACTGATACTCAGTTTACCCTCAACTAAGTGTCAATTTAACATCATATTGCATCAAACCCAGAACAAACAAATTTAAATTCAAAATCGTATCACACTCAATTCATTTTATACCCTAAACAACTTCATAATTCCAACTATCAAAGACAACACAACCTCAAATTCTATCGAAACCCTAAACTAATTTTGCATAAACAAATGGGAATAGTCATTGTAAACATTAGTCGTAGTTGAAAAAGAATAGTTATTGTAGAAACTTACTTCGAAATTGAGAAGTATTTCGAACGATTTGGTTTCTCTTTTTTGTCGAAGTTGAATCGATCGGCGAAGGTCTGAGTTGTTGTTACGAGTTAATCGGCGATGAACTAACGACAATTCAATCGGCGGCGACCGACAATTCGATCTGGACGGTGAGATAGTCTGAGAGAGAAAAAAAATGAACAGTTTGATACGAACGAGGGGGTGGGGGTTTAAGCTTAAGGGTATATTAATAATTCTACGTAGTAAGTAGACTATTGAGAATTTTTAATATTTTGGTGGACTAGTAAAAAATTTCAATCTTATTCCTGAGATTTAGGAAAAGACCCGAGTATATATTCGTTTCTAATTAGTGTCGTGCTAATCTTTGAACGAGAAGTATGGCAACATAGAGGCAATGTATATTACCAGAAGCTTCGCTGCCGTTAAAGAGGCAATGTAAAATAACAGGATCAAGACTAAATACACTACAGGAGTTCTTCCCATGCCGTAGGACTAACTAAGATGCTTCAGAGTTTCATAAGCTTTACATCGTGAAAGAAATAAGCACTGGTTTCTTAAGTACTAAATCCTAAATCCTACGGGGCAGCACTGGTTTCTTCAGTACTAAATCCTAAAACCTACGGGGCAGCACTGGTTTCTTCAGCTCCTGCAGTAAAATTGGGGTGCTTTGTTGGTGAACGATGGTGAAATGTAGGGACAGTTATATGATGCAGTGCTGCAATGATGAAGCAAAGGAGCGGCAGCTGATGATGAAGGTGTCGCTGAACATGGGAATCCTGATGATGCTGCTGCAGAGAAGAGTGGCACTGGAGCTGCTGCACCATTAAGGCCATGCATTTGCCTTGCACTGTTAGAGTAGGAGTTAGCATTCATATTCCTCTTCATTGATCTTTCCTGGAAACAGCAAAAGCAATGTAACTAATGCAAGGAAACAGCAAAGGCAATTGACATTGTTAACAACTTAACATTGCACATGAAAAGTAGAGTCCTCGTTTATTAGTGTTAAAGAGGTAGTGAGTCCCTCTGCACAAAACTATCATTTATAAGAGACAACGTAGTTAATATTTTGATCCTGACAAACGTGCTGCACTCAATTTTAAGTGCTTGACTATACAACATCAAATCAATACAACGCTTATGAGATCAACGTTGAAATGAATTTTTTTTGCCAATTAGTTTATTACATGGTAAATTGAAGAAATTAATTACCGAATGGATGGGAAAGAAGTTGGAGTTCATGCTGCTTGTCACAGGACGTTCCACATATGACACCATTGAGCCGTGAGGCAGTTGAGTCCTTACAGATGCTGCAACAGAGTTCCCATTCTGTGAAGAGAAGGCTGTTATAAAGTGAGTAACTTCATTACTCAAGTCGTCAAATTGTGCGGTATGATATAGTTACTTAACCAATAATTAGAGTTGGGAATAAGTTTGGTTAATTTGAGGATTACCCTAGATCTCATGTGAAAAAGAAAGCTGCTGAAGTTGACATTCTCACTTGGGCAGCAAGATGCCAAAGGGGGAGCAATGCCCAAATTTAGGTCAAGACTGCTTGTGCCTGAACCAAAACGGTTGTATCATTAAAAAAATTATAGAAATTTTTGTGATGGGAAAGATTAAGCTGCGCCTCATACAAAATTGTAACAAACTAGTACCTGCATTGTTGATCTCGACCATCATCTCCGCTTCATATAAGCTCGGATTAAAGTTGGTAACAGCATCCCTTCCATGACTTCTGATGGCAGCCTTGTCATATGCTCTGATTCAAAAGAAACGCCACAAAGATTTATAAACTGAATCTCATGATTCATATTTAAACCTATAAATTTACGTGAAAGACCTTGCTGCTTCAATCTCGCTATCAAATAGGCCAAGGTATATATACCTGCAGCAGGCAAGCAATACCCAATGAAAACCAACTTCTGAACTTATTCAAAAGTTTTACAAAAAACAAAGCCCCAAATTTTCATTAGGTCCTTAGTGACGTAGTTAGGAATTAAGACTTACCGTGTCAAAATTGTAGTAATAACAATTTATGTATGGACAAAATTATAGAGACGACGTAAAGTTTTAAAGACTTTGACCATTTAGGGGATGAATTATTACTTAACTAATAAAATTTTAAGAGTTAAATATTTACATATTAATAAAAAAAATTGATTAATCAAGAAAAATCATCAACTTTTCACTTCGAACAATTGTAAGAGTCCAACTTAAAAGGGTGATAGATAATAGATATTCTCAAAATTAAGTCGTATTTTTATTTTAAGAATATCATAGAATTTTATGTGTAAAATATCATATTTATATATTTTTTATTTCAAAAATAGGTTAAATTTCTTAACCAACTACTAAAATATTGGAAGTGAGTAGTGTCAAATGACAAATATATGGAGCTACGCCACTGCCGTCCTTTCTGAAGACAATATAATATCACATTAAGTAGGCGTCTTAGAGCATAGAAGAATGTTAATAACAACATTCAAAATTTTTAACTACAATAAGTATATATGCAAGAGTTTCTCACTTCTTTCCCAGCAACTGGCCCATACGAGCCTCCCAGCGGCCACATTTATGCAGCGTGACTCCCCTGAATTTTGAGCTTCCTCTTGAAAATCCGGTGCTGTGCCGACGGAGGATATGCACAAACTCTTCTTTTGTAAAATGACTCATCTACATTACAAATTTACTTTCAAAATCCACCACATTGTGCAAACCAATCAAACTTACCACTAAAAAAACTCACAAGAACACAAACACAACACTAGTTACCTGCTTAATATCATCATCATAATCACCAACACTGAAATTAATATCAGCCTCAGTTCCACGGAACTTGATAGCAGCTCGATCATAGGCTCTACAAATCAAAATCACAAAACACGTACAGAAAATGTAAAACAATAAAAATCATTATCACTATTACATTTTTATTAGTGATCACTGATCAGATTTCAAGTTCTCACCTAGCTGCAGAATGTGCAGTGTCAAATCCACCTGAAGGAATAAACGAACAATTAATTAAAAAATTCAAACCATATATATGACCAAAATAGAAAGAAATTGACTCTGCTTACCTAAGTACACCTGCTTCCCGTTATCCCTGCACAGTAAAAATTGAAAAAAGTTTCAACCAGAAAAGTAAATGAAAACTAGTGAACGAACTCAGAGTACAATCAAGGTTTCACCTAGGAGTGAAATGTTTTATCGAAAAATTGAATTGAAGACCGAAATAAATCGAACCAAAATTCGTGAAATGGATTAATCGAAAAATTAAACCGAAATAAATTCAAACCCAATAATTTTTTATGATACAGTATCAATAAAACCGAATCGTTCTAAAATAATATACTTGTCAAAATTATCCTTATTTTTTTACAAAAATAAATATACACTCACCTCTGTTGAATTTCTTTTCGGACATATATATTGAAAACACCGACAAAAAATATCTCATTCTTTCGCATTTTTTCTATTTCTATGTGGTTTCACCTTTCGCAAAAAAAAAATAACTTAAACAATTGTTTAAGCCTAAAAAATATTATTGAAAAACTGATACAAAACCCCGTTAGGCTTGAAATTCGTGAGATAAGATTGCCAAAAAAATCGATTTGTATAGAACCCAAATCGAATAATTTATTACAGTACAGAAACAATCCCACCCGTAGTTTCACCAAAAAAAACGTCGTTTTAGTTATTACCCAAAAAGGGAAAGAAAAAAACTTACCAAATATGCGATTCCCATCGGCCGGTTCGCCGGTAAAACGTGACGCCGCGATACTGCGAGCTCCGGGACTTCGGTCCGCGGCGGCTCTTCTTCACCTTTTCCGGGAGGAGCGGGATCCTCTGGTCCGCGGGAAAAGGCGCACCGCACGCGTAATGCTGCGGCGCAACGGCGGAAGAAGAAGCATAAGCTGAGGAAGAAGAAGAAGAGGAGAGGCCGAGCCACTGGTTGGCGGCGGAAGAGGTGGAGGAGGAAGAGGAAGCGCGGAAAATATGAGGTTTAGGAGGGAAGAGCTCGATGGTGCGGCGGTTATCGGCGGCGTCGATTTGGAGGAAGTTGAAGCTTCCGTCGCCGGAAGTCTCCATTTCGGAGTTGCAGGAGTGGAGGGAGCTCAGGCTGAGATCTAGAATGTTGTTATGTTTACGTGACATGACGGAACGAAGCGAAAGAAATGAAATTGAGATATTTGGAGTGAAGGAAGGAGTTAACAAGCTAAGAAGATGAACTAGTAGTTGTTACGGCGGTGAAGAAAATAAGGAGGAAAGCTGTTGCTGTTGTCGTTGCTGTTGTCGTTGTGATTTAAATAGGCGAAGAAGAAGCACCGGCGTGAGGGAATCATAGTGAGAGAGAGAGAGAGGGGTTTTCATGCAGCCACAGTTCGGACCGGGAGATATTAATGAAGGTCGTTACTTGTTACAGAGAGAGAGAAAAGAGTCGAGCTTGGACATGGAGGAATGAACGAGGCCCCTCCCTAGTTCCTTCGTAGCTTTTCCATATCTCTCTTAACTCTTTCTTCTCGATCTTCATTTTTGGCGCGTGTAGGGTTTGCTTCTTCTGTGCCTTTTGTACACTAGGCCCCGTTTTATTACTCCCTAATTAACTTTTGCTGACTTCTCAACCACATAGAGAGAAAGGATATCCCCTTTAATTTCACCCCAAAAAAAGAGAGAAAGGAAATTGGTAGATTGTTCATCTTTCTTTTGCTCAGTTAATGAGACACAAAACATAGCGTCGACCTAACGAGACTGTACGTGTGAGAATAAAGAATATAGTCTCATGTTGAAGATATGCGACTTTGCATAAACTGGCTTATGAATTCTTGTTTAGATTTATGAAAATAATCACTAATCACGTTACGGTCACAATTCTGAAGAAATGATGTGAAACATGTACATCTCAACAACAATTATCAACTACAAAATTTTCCAATCTCATAATCCAACGCATCAATAAATAATGACAAAAATTAGATTAAAACTCAATTTATTTATAAGCACGCTCGTATCAAGTGAAGTGAACCGATCCGAACTAGTCAAGTAGTCAGTCATTCACGTTTGCGTACTGGAACGTGTAAAATCTCTTCCCACAGATTTAGTGCAATGTCATAATAAGATTGGCACTCTTTACTACAGACAGATATTAAGAAGGGATTACTGGATCTTCCGGTCTTCCTCGGGGGTTAGGAGAGTGTTCAATATATCTTTTGGGGTGGGTCGTCAAGACTCAAGACAGTCAGTCAGTCAGTCGGTAGGAGACTGAGACTTGGTAAATAAGGTCACATCTCTAAAATAAGGTCACATCTCTAAAATAAGACATAGGAGGACTCGATTCTACAAATGTGACTTAGACCTCACATTTTGCCCCCTACCCGCCACCCAATTTTATTTGGCTAAGTCCTCAGTTTCTCTCTGTTCTATCTCTAGGGCCATTAGGGCTAGCCAGTCCTATCAATCATATGTACATGCTAATAAACTAGTTTTGTATTTGCTTTATAACTTATTTAGTTGGGTTGGAAGTGGAGCAAGGAATATTGATAATATTCTCAATATATTTTTTTTTAATATTAATTTTTTTAATATTAATTTTTATAACTTATTTGCTTGATATTTCTTAAAATATTTAATATTTTTTTATATATTACCGAAATTCTCGATATTTTTTAATTTATCCGAGATTTTGACTTTACATATATGTTGATCACACTAAATCCAAAACACAAAATTTACCACGCTAATAACTCAAATGCTCAATCAAATAATCTCTATTAATAATCAACAAAACACAAGTTACATGTTTCAAAACACATATTGATCATATAAGAAACTCATAAAATTCAAATACAATTTTTCATGTATTTATTTTAATTTTCATCGATTTTTGATTGAATCAATATTTTCGTCAAAATATCCATATTTTTGACAGTCAATGTATCTTCGATATCTGGTATTTACTCATTGGAGTGGAGGAAGAGAGCATAGGAATGACCAGTGGCGGGGAGCTAGGAATTGTATCCAGACATGGCAATCTTTTTTTGTCATTCTTTTTATCTTTAATAGGCGGAGCCGAAATATTTTTGACTAATATATAATTTTAGTTGTAAGTTAATAATTCATTTTTTTTAAGAATGATCATTGTAAAATATGAGGGTATACTGATTAATTGAAAGAGAGGTGATTGAGGGAAAAATTGTAAAAAGAAAGTGAAGAGTTGATGGCAGCTTTGAGAGGAGAAAGGTGCAAGCAAAGAGAGAGAGAGAAACGAGTTGTTTTCAAGAAAAAAATAGTTAAAAAGTCTTAAGCCGAACATAAAGAAGATTTAATAAATAAAATCTTAAAATTAATTAAATATATAACAAATATGTAATAATTTAGTGTAAAACATATATATAATTTTTTTAAAAAAAAAATTCAGGGCTGAAACGATCTTCCCTTATCTAGTACTGACCCCGCCACTAAGAATGACCCAATCAATTAATGAATGTTTGTTCAAGAAACCACCTCACGGCACATATTCACCTTTGTTTAGGCCTATATTTAGCAGTTTATATCTGTTTTGGGATTCACTTTTTCTTTTTCCATTTTTCCTAGCTGTTTTCCGTGATGATGGTACTTCTGATCTGACTTAATAGACAGATGGGTAAATATCTTCAATGTTCCCATGTGAAACGAAGAAAGAAGATTCGTTATGCGTTTTTGGAAGATTTGTTATATTTTACTACAAGATTACATTTTTGTTCACCCCAGTAAGACTTTACTACAAGATTAAAATAGTAAAATAATGTCTTAAAAATGCAGAAACTGAACTACTTAAAATCTTGATTCTCCGAGGATCAGAAATGTGTTTATTAAAGCGAAATTTTAGTGAGGAAATACCATTATACACAAGTTGGAATGAAATTGCTGCTCTCTCAACCAATAATAGTGGGAAAAAATGTACATATGCTACTTGAATTTTCAATATCAAGTTAATTGTAGGGGTCGGCATTGGGCCAGATTGGGCCTCCCAAGCCTAAACCCGTAAGGCATAGGCCGGGCCTTAACACTATTCAACAAAAATTCGGGCTAGGCCGGACTTTTCTACAAATTTTAGGCACATGGGCATGGACATGGCCGGCCCTGGGCTTTTCTGGCCGGGCTTAGTTGGATTTTTTAACAAATTGAAGTCAAAACCAAGCAAAATCAAATCGTTTTTCATAACTGAATATACCAAGCAGAACCAAAGCTAAACCAGAATCAAGCAAAAAAATTGATCACATGATTAGTTCATGGTCATACTCATACATACTGAGTTAAACAAATAATTTAATTAACCTAGTTACATGTCAAAAACTAGATTCTTGCCAAACTCACATGATAACAAAAAACTAGATTAAATTGGCATTTCACCGAAGTGTGGTTAAGAAGCAAGTAACCAGTAAATATATGGCCTTGAACTTATGAAGCTTCCACAAAGCATGCATGATCTCCTGCAAACCAGATTTTCACAAATGAAGAGATGTGCAGTTAAAAAACAGTATATTAATCCAATGATTGACCTATATATAGTGTTACAAATCTGAAAACAATTATCATTTCAAATCAGAATTGAACACTGAATAAATCGGATTGTATGGTATATACATGAGACTGTTTGATTAATTGTTGGTCCTATTGGTATAAGCTAGTGAGCAATACCTTGTATCGACAATAAATAAATCAGACTGCTATGTTAAAATTATATCCTATGGTAGCCACAAACCACTTCACAGTCTAGTAATCTACAAACTTAAACTAATAAACAGAAAACAACATAATCCATTCCAAATATAAGGTTTATGTCTTACACAATCATGTCCCCAAGAAGTGTAGAGAAAGTTTGTGGCCCCTGTGAAGTATAACACCAACTTAGTTGGACAAGAGTACTACCCTCCTTCAACCTATTACCATAACATCGATACTTTAGTGAGTGAATTAAGCTAAACACAATGGTGTCTGGTTAAGTGATAATGAATGTTACCACCCGAAAAGAATTTCAACTGTGACAACAACAAATACTACTAGCTGATAAACTTTAAACAACAAAATCAGTGACACTGGATAACACAAGTGGATGTATTAGTGTATTCTCATCTCTTACACCAGCAACCAAACAAAAGTCGTTAGTCCCTCTTCACTTCCACTAGCTGCAAACAATTATATTCAATACATAGTAAGATAATTCAAATCAAGTCTCATCGACGCAACACCAGTATTAGATCATTGAAATTCTAAAAATTAGAAATTAAATTCACTTGTTTCAATTAGATTCTAGTTATTAATTTTTCAATTGATTAGATTTCTAGTATTTCGAACTCATTTCAAACAATTCCAATCAATAATTAACCTAACTCACTATTTCAACTTAAACTGTTCTTCAGGTCGGTATTATAGAATTGAAACATAGCCCACTATTAGAAATGAGATCAGAGAATTGAAGCATGAACCTAAACGTTGAAACATAATCCACTATTAGAGAATTGAAATTCTAAAAATCAAAACTCACCTGATTCCTTTAAGATTAGGATGAAGCCCTAAGTCAATTAGGGATTCCTCTGCTTGCTCAGATCTCATAAACAAGCGAAGATATCGTTTCCTCTCCAATCTAATGCTGATAGATCGAATCTTATCTCTGAAAGAAATTAATAAGAAGAGGCAAATAGATTTGGGAAGGACTCGAGAGATGTGAGAGAGATCTGTGAAGAGAGAAATTCTTGGTTTTATTTTGCAAATGTCAACGGTAATAAACAACAATAAATATTTACCCGATGTGCAATGGGTGTAGACGTGTAGTTATGTAGGCTAAAGAGTGTAGAGAACTCAACGGACTAAAGCCCTACAACCCCTACTCACCTAAACTGTAAAGCATACAAGCGAGCCTTTTTTGTATGGGTTTTTCGGGCCGAGCTTGGGCTGGCCCTGCGGGCTTCAACCAAGCCGGGCTTTGAGACCTCGTCCCAGACCCTGCCCTATACCTACCGGGCCAAGCCTTTGCAGGCTTTTTTCCGAACCAGACTGGGCTTGAGCTCGATGAATTTCGAGCCACCTGCGGACTTTTTGGGCCTATAAGCCAAATGGTGAGACCTAGTTAATTTGATACTTAGATTTCAAAAATTATCAATTTAATATCTGGACTCTTAATTTCATACCAAGAAAGTACCTCGTCGCATTTCCTTCCAAGATCAGTTAACTAAGAGGATATATCCGACAAATCAACTATTTCTTTTAAGAAAAACGAAAACTATATTTTGCTCTTGATATTTACTTTTTGTTCCTGATTTATTTCTGGGTTTTTCATTTCTTCGGCCTTTTTTCTTATTTATGGAGACTGGCAACATCATAGAAGCGGCATCAGTGGGAAAGATACGACCCCAAATATTCATCTGGATGTCGACCAACACCATCGTAACTTCCCCAGTCGACGTTCGAGCCAAAACCCTAGATTTCGACCTGATTGAAAATATTGATGAACAACATCGCAGATAAGGCTACAAGATCAAGGTGTTGGCAAGGTGTAAATAAGTGAGTCCATGAAATTGTGATACGATTCATGAAACGAAATAAATTTTTTTTGTTTGCAATTCCAATTTGTCTATGGAAGTAAATTTGATGTTGTGAACCCATATCTCAATTTTAATTCACTGAGTTTGGGTTTCAGTTGATTTGAAATAGATTCGGAAGGATTCTTGCACTTGTATGTGTTTAAGGGTTTGTTTGTGGAATTGGTGCAGACAAAAATACTATAAATCTGAGGACATCAATTTTCTCTTTGTTCATACCAGATTTTGGTCAAAGAAGATGTCTTTGTACGGTACTTGCCAATATAAGAAGTAGTAATTGTGTATCGGGCTGAAGTTGGCAATCAATTCAATTCGTCTGAAAAGACAAAATGACGAAGGAGGAGATGAACTGACATAACCCGACTTCTAAAGAGAGCAAGGCATCGTGGATTTTCTGGTATGATCGGAAGCATTGACTGCATGCACTGAGAATGGAAGAACTGCCCCACAGCTTGACAATGGGCATTCTCGGGTCGAAAGAAGAGTCCAACTATTATTTTAGAGGTGGCGGCCTCATATGAAACGTGGATATGACACAGCTTTTTTGGGATACCCAAATCACAAAATGATATCAACGTGCTCCACCAATCTGATATATTCGATTTGCTCCTTGCCGAAAACAGTCTGAGTGCAACTTATAAAGTTAACGGTATGACTTAACACAAAACTTACTATCTAGCTGACGATATATATCTCAGGTACTCCTCGTTTGTGAAAACAATCTCCAACCCCCAAGAGCTACCACAGAAACTGTTTGCCAAGAAATAAGAGGCATACCGCAAAGATGTAGA
Source organism: Geum urbanum (assembly GCA_946800695.1). Classification (NCBI taxonomy): domain Eukaryota; kingdom Viridiplantae; phylum Streptophyta; class Magnoliopsida; order Rosales; family Rosaceae; genus Geum; species Geum urbanum. The sequence continues at coordinate 74,587,120 of OX327000.1, read as the reverse complement.
GAGGTGCTTTAGAATTTTGCAATCTCGTTGGGGAATTATTCGGCATGCATCTAGGTGTCATCATCAATCGACATTGAATGACATCATTTTGGCTTGCATTATAATGCATAACATGATTGTCGAAGAAGAATTTGTGGAGCGGGAATTCGAGGAGTTGGAAGAAGAAGATCTACAAAACACATCAACAACTTTCACAGTTTATGATGGACCAGTGGATGAACAAGGTAATCGTATTCCTTTTGAACCTGTTGGAAGGGATGGACAAAATGAACAACGATTTGCCGACCGTGGGGTGGATCTCCAATCTGCGTACATCCTTGGAGAGTTACAAAATGACTTAGTTAAGCACAACTGGTATCTAGAGACCAGCGAACGACTTTAAAGATGTGTGTGTGTAATTTGAATTAACATGGTTTGCAACATGTTTGTTTTATTTGTTTTTCCTTTTGGTTGTTTGAGTGACGTGTGTTTGATTTTAAGTCATTATGTTTTATTGTAATGTGCGTGAGATTTGATGGAATAAAGAAAGTGCGTTTTTATTACTTGGAAATTTAAAGTACATAATTTCATAATGACAAACAAATACCAAACTATTGAAACGGTGGGCGATAACAATTTGAAAATGCTTCATCGCTATCATCTCCTTCCTCTTCCTCCATTTTCTTAAGGATAGTCTCTATTTTTTCGAAAAATACTTCTTCGATTTTGGGGTCATAACATCCGTATCCATTTCCATAATCCTTGAATCCTCCGTTTCAGCCCTCAATTTGTTGTCCTTCTCCTTAAAGGCGAGTTGTTTTTGGTATAAAGCTAGCTCGGTAGCATCACTTTCTTTCTGCCCGGCGAGATGCATTCTTTGATTTTCCATCATGGTTTTCAAAACCTCATCTCTTAACTCATTTGAAGATGTCATGGCTCTTTTCCCCTTTCTTTTAGCTTCCTTGGCTGCCTTCACTCCGATTGGTCTAACCGGACTAGAATACACTTCTTCTTCGTTGCTTTGTGGTGTTGCAATGACTTCATCATCCTCCACGTTGGTGGGGGGAAGCATTGAGGTAAAAAGAGGAGTAGTTGCGGAGTTGGAATATGAAGGAGGTGGTATACTAGGTTCGACGGCTCGAAAATTTGGATGGTTCTTCATCACTTCCCAACATTCAAACTTGGTAAACTCTTTCTTTTTTTGTGCCACGTACCATGATTGAGTTTTTCCTATCTAAGGTGCAAAAATATTATATGTCAAAATAATATCTAGGAAATGGAGATGTCAACATTGATTAAAATAAATGTAATAAATAATTTATGTCAAAATTATTAACACTTACCTCATCTTGCAAATTTGAGCCGGATTGTACATTCCTTCGTGCATATGCAAGAGCGGCACCCCAAGTTCTAAAACTCGGCTTCAACTTTGTAAAACGAGAAGAAACCGCGGTTTGGGTCCTAGGCTCCAGCTTTGATTCACCATGCGTAATCTCCCAAATTTCCTTATAATCGGCATAGACTTTTTCCCACAATTTGTCAGACTTTTGCATGTTGCTGGTATTAGGGCAAACGCTAATACGACAATAAGAAATACAAAGTTGCAAATTTTCGGAATCAAGCCAATTGGACATTTTTTGGGAACTAAAATACAAAGGGATGAGAGGAGGATGAAGGAGAAGAGGAATTAGAGGATAAATTTATTGTGCACAAATTTGTGTGAGATGTGAATGAAATTGATGTAGTATTTATAGAAAAATTATAGGGTGTTATTTGCAATTTTTTTGAAATTTTTAGGGAATTTTTTGTAATTTTTAGGGTATTTTACAAAATGGCAGAAAATTCAAAAATAGCTGTTACGGTTGAATCCCAGCCGTCCGATCAGAATTTTTGATTTGAAATGGACGGTCCAGATCAATCTGATCGTTATGGATTTTTATCCATCCGGCTTGACATGTGGCGCCTCCCTATTGGCTGGTAATTTTTTTTACCATTTACTGGCGCGTGTAATACACGCGCCGGGAAGAAAAAAATACGAACCGGCTGGCGTCTCCCACGTGCGTGGGCTCCTCCAGCACAGCTTCTGCTCCAACTCGTCCAGCTGCTCGACCGGCCGGTCTACGAGCGATCGCCGGTGCACCTCGTCGCCACTACACATCGTCCATCGTGCTGCTCGGCCCGGGGGCTCGCCGTTTTACAGCTGCTCGACCCGGCACCGGTGCTGCTGTCCTGATGAAGAATTCATGCAAGTAGAAAGAATAAACGGTGAAAATTTCCCTCATAAAAAATAAAGAAGGATTTATTTTTAAAATAATTAGTACAGGAGAAATATTGAATACAATAATAGATTATTGAGACAATTTTATCTTTTATACGTTAATTTGGCTGCCACATCATTAAATTAAACAAAGAATTGAATTATCTTGTTGATATGAAATTAAGAATTCAGATATTAAATTGATAATTTTTTAAGTTTGGATATTAAACTCGCGTGGCATTGAAAGCTCTGGTGCCTCACCTGTATTTTTACCATAATAGCGTGTTGAAAGGTGGAAAAAATCAACTGTTATAAACCGTCTTTGTTTCACTTAGAGTAGAGGTAATCACAGTGTGGTGGAATGGAAGGTACCATTTACCGGCACGCGACGTCCTCCGCTAGCAAACAAATAACAAGACAAGTGAGTAACAATTCCGCCAATATCACGAAACAAAAATATCATTGCATGATTATGTGTAGGGTTGTTAATGAGATCAAACGGTTCGGTTTTCTGTCTGAACCGAAAATCTGATTAAAATTTTTAATTGGTTTGATTTGGTTTTTCAGTTTTTGAAGTGATAATTTAAATATATTCGGGTTAGTTCGGTTCGGTTATTTTTCAATTTTCTGTGATATCAAACTCAGAAGAAAAAAATGATGAAACTACACAAGTCCAATCAATAAAATACATGTCCATTATACTTCGTAAAAATAAGAGTTGAATCCAAGTCCATCTGAAGTTGAATAAAATACAAGTTCATGGCTTCATGCTTAAGTCCATCTGAAGTTGAATACAATACAAGTTCATGACTTCATGCTTAAGTTAGCATTGATATTCAATTCAATCAATTGTATACAGTTATGCACTCACGTATCCGTCTCCAAGAAGAAACCTGCAAAAATGCACCAAATTATAATTCTAGCAGGTTATGAATTTCTAAACTAATTTACATGACTATTTTTTTCAAACTAGCAGAGTTCACAGTTTACACTTTAAACAACAATCAAATATGACATTGCTCTATTTATAATCGAGTGACTGAATAGTTCACTTTTGATCTAAATTAGTAAAATTATCAATCTCATGCTCTAAACAGAATGCGATAACCCAATAATACCAATACAAACAAACTGGGCAGAGTAATCTAATTGCTAGAATTGACCTTCAAACATTTATTAGGAAATTCTAGACTGAGATACATCAATACCTGAATTGTATCAAGCTTGAGTGACACTTGTAGGAGGTCCCATATTACCATTTGATGAAGTCGAACAAGATTCTTTACAAAATTCTACATAACGACAAAAGATAGAGAAACCATTAAAATGGAATATAACAAAGCAAACCAAGTTAACCAACAAAGTAACAAACTAAATATATTCAATAAAATAGTACATTCCATTACAATATCACATAACTCCATATCATCAACCGTTGGGTCTTCATTTAAAGCAACATAAGTACATGTTAGCTAATTTTGTGTACAAATCAAACCCTTCACCATCTTTGGACTTAACGAACTACGAAATGGATTGATGACACGTCCACTTATGCTAAAGGAAGATTCTGAAGCTATAGTTGACATCGGAATAGCTGGAACATCCTTTGCAACTTTAGCCAATATTGGGTACTTAGAAGCTCCACTCACTTTCCACCACCCCAATATGTTAAAATTCTCATCCTCTTCTCCTTCAATGGGACCCACTAGATATTTCTCCACATCATTACTAGTAACTCTAGCTTTCATTACTTTTCTCCTTTGTTCTTTTTGGGCCAACCTTATTTCTAATTGAGTGGAACCAACAACTGAAGATGACAAGGTCGGTTGAGTGTTTTGAGAATTAAAAGCAGCTTGAGACAATAAACTTGTTTTCTGCATGGCTTGATTGACTTCATTCTCATACACTTTAAACAACTCAAGCAAGAGATTCTTCACCTTCTTCACATTTTCATCAACCCTTTCATCCAACTCAGCAAACAACTCATCAAAATAATTATTGAGCTTCTCCAATTTATGGCGCAAATCAAGAACAGCTCCGATAAACATATATGGATTAATAGTCTCCAATTTTCCTCAATACTTATCATACTTTTCAAGCATAGGCTTAGTAATTTCACAAAGTAGTTCACTACTACTACTTTCTTGGAACAACCCAAAAATTTTAAGCAAATCCTTAAATGTGGTATGAATTGTAGGAATGTTAGAGCAACCCACTTGCAAAGTGAAATCATAAAATGTCTTTAAAAAGCAGCAAACTCATCAGCAATGAGCAAATCATCAAAATTAGGTGGCCAATCTCTCAATCTCATTCATGCGTCACTCCTTAAATACTTACTATAGTGACCATCATCTTCTATCAATCTATCAAATGCTTTCCGAAAATTCAAAGCAGATTGCAGCATCAAATATGTAGAATTCCACCTAGTTGCAACATCCAATATCACTAGCCCTTTACTCTCTAATTTCACGCTCTTAACACACTTCTTAAACATGTCCAACCTTTGTTGAGAGGATCTCACATATCTAACAGCATTACAAATGCTGAATATGGAACTATTCATTAAATTCAACCCATCATTCACAACTAAATTCAAAATATGGGCAACACATCTCATATGCAAATTCTTTCCATCACCCACCAGTGCATCCGTATATTTCCATTCACTAATTCTCTTCACAATATCTTTCAAGGTAACATCATTTGCCGAAGCATTATCAACTGTTATTGTTAAACCCTATCAATTTTTCACTCTAGCATATAATCTTCTAAGAGTTTAGCAATTGAATCTCCCTTATGGTTTGGAATCACACAAAAAATTAATTTTTTTTTGTGCAAGCCCAATCATCATCCACAAAATGACCCGTAAGTACCATATAATTTATATTCTGAACAGATGTTCAAGTATCTGTTGTTAGGCTCACCATCTTTCTCCTTAAACATTGTTTTAGCTTATTCTTTTCAAACTCATGAAGACCATACACTTTCTTTGCAATGGCTCGCCGACATGAAATTTTCCAATCAGGGCAAGCAACTTCACAAAATCCCTTAAACTCAATCCCATAAACAATCCTAAAGGGCAACTCATCAATGAATGTCATCCTAACATAAGCCATAGTGATTTCATGTTGAGTACTCGCTACAGCACACAAACGACATTGCTCTCTAAAAACTAAAACTTTTTGATTTTTCATCTTGTTAACTTCAATATTAGGGCCATACTTTTTACAGCGAGAGAGGTGATTTCTAAGTGCAGATGTACCAGTTGATCCATCGGCAATAATTTTCCTTTGACAGTGATTACACACCCCCTTAAATTTATCATTCTCAATCATTGTATCATAATGATCCCAAGCATTTGACCTTTGTTTCTCCTTCTTGGCTAACAGTTTTTGCTCTTTGGTCATTTGTACAATTTCAACATCATCTCCCGACTCTTCTCCGCCTTTCTTTAAATCAACAATAGGAGGAGCTGCACTAGAACAATTTGTTGGCACCCGAGTTGATGTTGGTGTGGATGAGTCAGTAGCTGTGGGCTGCATAGAGAAAAAAAATGAATAAAAAGATTAGTATTCTCTTTTTGAAAGCAGAATGCATATTAGTAACTACATGTTGAAGTCATTGAACAAACTTGTGATTGAGATTGAGATGATGAAGTTTTCACATTCTGAACTTTACCACGTTTAGCTGCTAACTGCAAAGAACCCCGTGTTCTCTTCATATTTTTCTTCTATAAATCACAGTCACAAACATTTCAATCACAAAGTGAGAAACATTCCAATCACTATCACAGATTCACAGTATCATTATCACCTAATCACACACACCAAATTACCCACTACTCCATAGGCCACCACCCACTCACTAGTTAGCTAGCTTGCTGATGGATATTCCTTATGATTTTGTAATAGCTTATCAAGCAAACAATGTTCTATGTAACAACTCCCCTCTTCATTTGTTTTATGGATTCTGCCTTTGTTTCTTATTTTGTCTTTTTTTAGTACTCTCACTTTGATTGTGCTTAATGTGAAATGTTGCTGAATCAAAGTTAAGCATTGCATAAGTATGATCTGAACTTGTACACCTTATCTCGAGCACGAGTGCACGACTGTATCATTCTTCTGCCATTCATCTAATAAAACTTAGGTTGACAGTACCCAACAAACAAAATCAGTATACCCAACTAACCCAAGTACCCAACAGTCTGATCAAACAAAATTGGTATACTCAAGTAACCCAACAAACCAAATTTCAGTCACAAACTCATAGTAAATCAAATTTTCAATCACATTCATATTTTCATCAAAGGTTACCCAACAAGTTCGTAAGTCGTAACTTGAAAATTAGTTCGGTTACTCACAGTCTCACACTCTGTAGTTCGTAAATCAAGTTAGTCTCACAGTAACAGCTTAGTAGACTCACACGGTTAGCTTATCAAATCAATCTCACAGTAAATCAACTTTTCGATCACACTCACAGTAAACCAAGTCGTTCAGTTACCTATCACAGTATACCCAACACTATCACAATATACCGACTTACATCTTACTCGGTTACCTGAAGATCAGTTGATTCAGTTCGTAACTTGGAAACGAGATTCGAGATAAATGTCGTCAAAGACTGAAATCTGGTCGAGAAGCTGCGACGGTGACTTTGAAAGGCTGCGACAGTGCGACGACGATGACTTTGAGAAGCTGGGACGGTGAAATGATTCTGTGAGAGGCGGGGCTGTGACGGTGTGATAGTGACTCTGTGAGGAGTGTGAAGATGTGAGAGAGACTGAGTCTGAGAGTGAGAGGCTATGAGCGACTGAGTCTAAGAGTGAGACTGTAAGAGTGCGAACTGCGAAGAGAGGAGGAGCTGAGGAGTGAGGAGGGCTGCTCACCAAAAACTGGCAAAAAGTATTAGACTATTAGGGATTTACTGATTTATCAAAAACAGCGTCGTTTTCAATCGGTTCAGTTCAATTTTTCTCTTTTCGTTTCAATTTTTATTCGATTTCGATTTTTTCGGTTACGAGTCAGTTTCGACTTATATTTTTTTTCGATTTTCGGTTGGGAAATCACAGCCCTAATTATGTGCATCTTTTGGTCTGAAATGTTACCAAACGCACACGTATAGAGTTCGCGTCGACACACATATGTGCATCTTCCAGTACTGCATCCATGACCATCAAAGGCCAAGTTAGATGGGCCCAACCCAACCAATCAAGGCCCAATGGCCCACTCAAATGACAAAGTCTTATCCATTATCTATTTTTGTTAGTTTCCTCTTTTCGGCTTTTTGTTTTTTAACTTTACATGCTTTTGTTTCACGAATATTATTTGTTTTGTGCATTCATTAGACCCGTACAATAACCTAACCTGTGTTGCGCATGAGTAAGGCCAGATTAGTGGTCGTTTGTTTTTTTTATATGCGAGAAGAAACATTGTTGTGTGACAGTGAAAAATGTCGAGCAGCATGAATTGTAGCCCTTTATAAAATAAGGGTCTTTTGTAATGTCCCATTGCGTTTATTTCTTGATAAAAGTCGGATGAGGTATGATATAATGGAAATGCCAAACGGTCCAAATAGGCAAATATACCCCATTTCGATCCTCCTTTCAATAAAATGTGTAGTTGTGATTTGTGAACTCAAACTATCGAAACTTCCAAAGTAATGAACCAGGGAAGGTACCAAGTCTGAGACTCCACTTTAAGGGTGTCGACTAATCGTTATTTTCTGTCATCTGTTACTACAGTATGTTTCTTGATATCGACAGTGGACTACTAAAATTACTCATATTCTGATATTGGGCTTCGACTGTTTTGGGCCCATCCTTGTGAACTCGGCTCACAAATTCACAATTTCTTTCTCAGCCAGACCCGGTCTAACATTCCAATCACTAAGACGGCTCTCCTAAGAAAAATAAATCACTAAAAAAGCCCGCCAAAATATGAGATCCGTGCGCGGCTGTACCAACCCAACAATTATCTCAGCTTCATTTTTGTTATAAAATGGGGAGAAAAGATAGACATAGAGAGAAACGAGAACATATTGATTATGTAAATGAGTAAGTATAAAATTTAGACTCTTATTCCATGAGTGAGTTACAAACTCGTTTAATCATGAATTTACCATTCAAACAATTTGAATCCTTTAAGGATTGTAAATAAGCAGTCATTTATGATGACACGATGTTTAAGACTTTCTTGTGTGCTTTATAACTGCACATTATACCCTCACGACCTGTCATAAGTCTCTCGTCAATATCGATAAGGTACTTATAGAAAAGTTGTCACTTAAAGGAATAACATTTGATAATCTCATATCTCCAACAAAGAGATTGTGTCATAGTAATATCAAAACACTTTAATCAAATTCATTTCGTCCTTAAAGATTAATCAGGTTCAAGAATCTCATCACGTTTCGCTGAGTATTGGAATTGCCTCTTCCTAATATGGGCAGTAATATAATTTTGTCGACATTTAATATGAAACATGGTATGTAAGTAGTCATTAATGATCTTTTATTAGCAAGCATAAGTAATATACATGATCATCACATTTCGATCCCACACATTTGTATATGCATGCATTAGCTTTGACAAGCTCATTATTTCAAATATCTATGACACACTCTAGGGTGTCTATTGTCTCACTCTAGGACAATCGTCTCTATATAGGAATTAACTTCAGAATGTGGATCAATTACTCAATATCTATCTAGACGTGATAGAGATTTTTAAATCTCCACTTTAGGATAATATAGATTGGATCAAGTGAAAATATTCCACAACTTCACGTCATTCCACTAATTTATTATCCTCATAACGGTGGGAAAACTATCATATTGACCATTCGTAAAATAACATGCGTATAAGGATATAATGTCTCTTAATCGATGGTGGGTGGCGAGTCCAAACTAAATACTTGGTCAAACTAATTTTTCACTTACAATTTGCGTATAGTTTATTAAGACTTTTCTCTAAATCAAATAAACATGGTGAATAATATCACTCATCAATTTAAAGTGACAAATCACAAAATATATGAGTAAATAATAGTATATAAGCCAAATCGTTTGTTAGTGAGCATTATAATTTATACTCAAACAATGATATCATTAGAGATTTTGACAATATTACACATCATAGTAGATCCAGTGAACTAGTTCATATATGTACTCATTTGGCCAAAAATATGTTACATAAGTAACTTGATACAAGCTCTTCTAGAGCTATCAATTAAGATCTGCACCTCTTGGGATAAGAGATATATTAGCTTTTATAAGCATCATAATTGAAAGTGATCATGACTATTTTAAGTCATGAATATCAAAGTCTTAATCTCTAGTTTTAATAGCGATGTACCCAAAACTTCAAGTTTGGTATGTACTAAATAGGCTTGATAAATAGATCTAATTTATTTATAATCGAAGTTCATGTAAGCATTTTGAACTTCAAGCCTGAATGCACTTGAGTTTTAAGTTTTAAGAAAGAGGATTGTTGGTCCATATATACGAACAAAATAACATATCTTTTTTTGAGGTGAAAGATAAAAATATATTGGATTTGATAAGTTATAAAGGAGAACATTGAGTGTCGGCTTGATAGAAAGAACTCCCTACAACAATCTATACTACATCATGCTCATAACAATGCTATCACATTACATAACTAGACGAGCTAGACATAGGGAAATGACTGGAAAAAAATTGGGCCCAACATCCTATCTAGTTATGCATTCTAAATCATAGCAACTCATGTTGCTTTTAAGCCGTCTTCTCAGCAACTGGATTGAGTGTCACCTTCTTCTGCGTAAACTCGTATTTGGACACCTCCGACATACGACCACTCGCTGCCCTGCTGCTGCTGCTAGCTTTTGGCGGTGGTGTCTCCTGCCGCATCACTCTCTTCCTTCCGCCCAACGTATCTAGGGCGACCATCTCAAATCCTCCTAACGTCGACTAAGATGTGCCATATATGTGTCGCCCGCTACCTTCAACAAGCAACGAAGCACTCTCCACGTGCACCGCGGCAGTGGTCCACGAAAATAATCAAACTGTCTGCGACGCGACGCCGCTTTTGTCTTACACCGCTTGATCCTAACATAAATAACATTAATCATAATAAAAATAAATAAATTCATGTAATGCAATAAAAGAAACTTAATATTTCAAGTAGTAAGGGATAACCGCTTAGATTTGCATATTAAAAATTGGCCGGCCGGGTTCATGGCTAATGTAAGCATGATAAAGGCATGCCCCTATACTGTATGTTTATTGTATTCTTATTGTATTTCTCGTTTTTCTTCTTCTAATCCTTCATTGATATTCAGATGGATCAAACAAATACAACTTTACACATTCTCCTCTTCCATCTTCGTGTTATCTATTTTCTCTTTATTTCTCATCTCCTTAGGGCACGTTTACTTATTTGGAATCGGAATCAGCAGGAATCGAAATTATCTTGAATCAAAATCACCAGAAATCAGAATGGAAATATGTCATTTTTATTGAACTGTTTACTTACTATTTGAAATCATAACAGTAATCAGAATCAAAACTGTATTGATTACTGAAATACTCCTACAAAAAAATAACTATATTTTCATATTTAATAACTTTTCTTTTTCTTTTTATGAATTTAAGCAAAGTTTATTGAAAAAATGATTAAAATGATACCTACATAAGAACAAACTATATGAGCTAACTAATACCAAAAAACTAAAACTAAACGTCAAATTTATCAAACTCTATAGCTAGACAAAACTTTAAATTCAACAAAATAATAATCATAATACATTTAGAAAAATTTAAAATATAACCGTTTGTAGTAGCAATTTAATTAGAAAATAAATTAAAATATCATGTCTAGATAAATGAGAGACATTTAATAATACATAAGGTTCTTTATAAAACAAAATTATGTAAGGGTATTATTAGTACAAAAATTGATTTCGGGAGGAATGATTCACAGCCCATCTTCCCCCTTGGGAATCTATTTTAGGTTTATTCGAGAATAATTCTTGATAAGGAGGTGAGACTCAGCTCCATTCCGATTCTCAAATGTGCAAGTAAATGTTGAAATTCTTTTATCCCAAAATCATTCTCCGAGATTTGATTCTCATTCTCAATTAATAAACATGCCCTTAATTTATAACATTTTGATTTTATTTATTTTGGTTGCTAAGAATTATCTCCCAAGGAAAATAATGAACTACCACAAAGTCACAAACAAATATATTATAAGATATACACATGCTTTTCAGGATAAGCCTGAATAAGATCACTATAGTACTAATCATTCATCCAGGCAACTAGACACACAAATCTTCCCAGAGCTCGAAAATTAATCCAATATATTTCTATTTTTTCATTTCGGCATCGTATAATGCTGTCCTTGTTGTGGCTGCAGAATGATATCCATATGATCAGATTCAGCCTGCTGTTTTGAAACCACTATTCATTTTGCTCCAGGACCATATCTAACAAATCAGAGAAAATTTGAGCTTAAAGATTGTCAAGTATATCACCTTCTTAAAGAGAAGGAATATGATTCAAGAACGAGAACCTCATATCAGACGGCAACTGATTACTAAAAAACTCAACATGATTGGTCGTTATTCTGAGAGCTGGGAATTGTTCCTGCAGCTATTGTTTTCATGTTGGCATCATGTGATACCAGGACCTTCCTCTGAACCAAACAACAGAATCATACTCTCAGCTCAACTGACTACTACTTTAAGTACTTTCAGTACCAATCTTATTGTCCTTCGAAAAAAATTGTAGTTCAAGAAGATTGGAGACTGTTTCTCATGATAGAACAGAGAATTGTGTTACACATAAAGTATGTTTTCAGACTGAAAGAAGGGGATTGTCTTAACCAGGATATAATGTCAGATATTCAAAGCATAAGCCTTCTTGAAAGAATATTTGTAATGACAACTAATAGCAAAACTTACAATTGGTTCAAAATCTGGACTAGACAAATTGATGTTGAGGTTTCTCATCAGTAGCAAAATCTGTAGATGTAACACATAAATACAGACACATTGCACGTGACTTTTCCATATTAACAATTAATTACATACAAGTTGAAAATGATAGAGAATCCATTTGTCTCACAGTTTCGAAATTAACGGGATCCATTTCCTTGAGTCTCTGAGCGGGGTATCTGGATCAAAGACGCCTCCAATGAAGCTATAAACTTCAGCAAAATCAGGTATACCTGGAAAACAGCAATGTTCATATGTTAGTGAAAGATAACTGACTAAAATCTTTTTAAGTTATAGTCGAAGATGGCTAGGCACACATCATGGTCCGAGAAGGGAATTACCACATCGTATAGGAGGTTGTGTCCCCTGCTTTGGTATCTCGGCATTCAGTAGGATTCTACTTGAGCTCCCAATACCACTAGGACTAAATTGATTAAACTTTGCCACCCCCTTTGATCCAATACCAGCTGAATCAGTAACGCAGTACCCCATGAAAAGTTTTTCAACAAAATCTGACCGCAAGTAGATCAATCAAAATAAGTACAAGAGAGAAAGTATACATGACTTCTTCATTTCTTTGACGACTAATAAATTCTTCGTGTGACAAAACACTTTTTGGTTGGATCCAGCATTTGTCAAAAATGAAGTTTCATCCCAAGGATAATAACCAGATGCAATCACGTTCATCGCAGAAGGATAATCAAGCGTTGCTTGTACGGGAATCAAAACTGCCATTGAACAAGTAAGGATGACTATACATAAGTTCATATAGCTCTAGACAGACATAACACCACACCACTATGTTTAACATTGCACAACCATTTTTGGGTGCCTTTTGTGGGTACGGAAGAGAAGCTCTACGCTTCGGCCGTGGTGGCGGCACATGTGCTGTTGTCCCATTTTTTTGAACTTCCAAGAAGTACGTCTGCGCATGATTTCGAATCTGCAACACCCCTTTAGTTTAGCAAGAGATAGACGCCCCCCAAAAAAATGTAACAAATTCTCCTACCTAAAAAGGCAGAAACAGTTGCTCTCTAACCTGAATAACTGTTTTAGATCCCACAAAATCTTGAATCTTCTTCCAGTCACGATCAAACCCAAAATAAATCTCAAAAAATTTCAAACTCTGGTAGTTCACAATTTTCCATACTCTGTTATAAGCCAAAAACTCCCCCTCACATCTCTCTAGTGGCTAATTTTGTGCAGTAGATTACCAAATGTTATGTTATATATTCCATATGAAAAAAGAAAAGAGTGAGAGTAACATGAGTACTAACAGTTGAAGAGTTTCGAGGAACATGTCGTCCTCTTCCTCGGTCTAGCTCTCTCTGGACTTGGTGATGGTGTAGGCTTCCAGACCTTCTTACCCGACCCGTCTGATCCCATCCCCATTTGAATGGCTGCTACTACTGTTGCCGGGATTGACTTTTAAACTAAATCGATGAAGAAGTGAACGTGAAATGAAGTCGAAGGAAGAAAGAAATGAGAGTGTGGTGCGCTAGGAGTGTTTGCGTATATATGAGGGAGGACTGAAAACTCAAGTCCGTCTAGTGTTTTGACCCCATCCGCCAACTCATTGACTACGCTGATTTAATCGTTTCCTTGTATATGCCATTCCTCATCAAGGAGGTATCCACTTCCTTTGTTTTGACTGTTGAGTGTTGACATATACTGCACATCTATGTAACTAGAAACACGATTAGTCTCCACAGTAGATTGTAGCTACTCGGACTATTTTGTGACAGTTTTGAATAACTTTATGTTATTATTGTTGCAATTTCGGTTCTGATGACTAGAAAGCATTCAAATTGTGGTAAAATGTGTTGTCATTTTGTCTACGAAAAATTCAAATTAGATGTATGATATGTTTATCCTCATATGACTATAATAGAATGAATTAAGAATTTGATGTAACTTATGTTTGTTATACATATCTTTCTCTAACACACTTCATAGGAAAATGGCGTAAACACAAATTGGGTCGGGTAACAACAACAACAAATATGAAGAGGAGTCGTCGTGTCCGTTGGTGTGGGCGACTGAGGGAGGCGAGATGAGGAGGCGCACCTACCTAGCCTTCGTGCGGAGCGCCGAGAGGGAGGCGGAGTTCAAGAATATCAGAGAGAAGCGAGGTGCGGCGTCGCTCGGAGAGAGCAAGGAGCGAAGGCCGACGACGGGGAGAGGGCGGGAAGAGGTGTCACCGTGCGACTAGTTGCGTAGAGAGGAAACACAATGCTTGACACGAGTTGTTGTTCAATCACCGCATCATGAGATCTGCCCATCTGGGGATTGCGTATTCCTTTTCTTCAATAACTCCAATGTTTTCTTATGAGGATAGGTATAAAAACCAGATCGGCCAATTTTATGACCTGTCTGATTCATAATGATAGGTTGCAATCAATTGAATCTATATTTAATGGGTATGAGGATGGATTGGGTTTTAGTCGATTGGATCGGAGAAGATCAGATTATTCATTAGTCAGGGAATCAATCGACTTGATTATTTACATTTTTTTTTGTTTTGTAAAGAAGAACAAAAGTGAATAAAATGGATCCACATCATTTAGCAAACATTGATTTAGAAATTATGTGGCATATGCCATTATGCCATGTAATTTGGTATTAGTATTTTGTATAAATTTTCTGTGTTTGTACTGCTCCACTTTATAGAACTTGTTTTCTTAGAACTCTAAAAATATTTTTTTTTAAATTATTTTTTTTTTTAAAAATTAGGAGGTACATATCATTTATATTTTAATGTTTCTGAAACTCATAAATGATTTTGTTTTTTTATATTTATAATTATTTTAAAAAAAAAAACTCAAAATCATTTTTAAGCTATCTAAAAATGATCTCAAACAAGCTCATGGACTATTTTAACTGTGCAGAATTAGTAATTTGTCCAAAAATATTGAATCATTGTGAGTTTTGAGAATCGCCATGGACACATGACACATATACCATATAAAGTATCAAAATTAAAAAACGAATTGTGATAGTCTTGACCAATTGGTATAAGTTCTAATACCATTACATCTATACACATCACATATTTAGCAAGTTTTTGCACTTTAGGAAAACGCAAAATTTCCAATTTTCATATATGATTATTATACCAATCCAATTTTATTTAAATGGCTCATAATATTTCGCCGCCGATGAATAGCAAAATACTCGCAGGAAGCCAAAAACAGAGGCGCGAACCCACCACAGATTGCTAGGCTACGTGTCGCTCCCACTTGTCCACCACAACTACGATTGGAATGGAGCCCACTTCATGGCATTCATACGTAATAGTGGTTCTGGTTGTTGACAGAGCTGACCTGGTAACTTGGTCACACACGTGGTTGAGAATAGTTGGTCCTAAAGTATATGGCTGACGATTGGCCAGGAAAAATAATTAAGTCCAAATGAGTTTTGACCAAGTTTGTCTAAATTATATCATTTGTACATAAATTAGTTTGTTATTTTAAATTTGAGACCACTCATTCGATAGATTATTGGTTGAAAATCAACTCTACAAAAAATGAATCAAAATGAGATCATTTTGGTATCCGATCTTGCAAAATAAATTAAGGTTATGGCGAAAAGCAGATACCCAAATGACAACCGTTCATTTGTTTTGCAAGATCGGATATCCAAATGATCTTCAATTTGATTTATTTTTTATAGAGTTGATCTTCAACCAATAATCTATAGAATAAGTGCTCTCAAATTTGAAATAACAAACTAATATATGCACACATGTTATAGTTTGGACAAAGTTGGTCCAAGCTCATTTGGACCCAAATATTGTTCTCGAGCTCAACTTTGAATTGGCTGGAAAGTTAACGAGTTAGAAATGTACGCTGCACGTGGTTGAAGAGTGGCGGCTCGTGGTGTCTGGTTTGGCCAACCCCTGCCGAAGATAGGAGAGTGGGTTAGGTGGGGGACGAATGTGGGCAAAGAGAGGCAGCTGCTTATGTAGTCCCGGACGAACTCCCCAGTTCTCATGTGAAATCACATGGGTTTTCTCAAAGGGAAGTGTGCATCGCTAGCCAACTACTAGCTAGTATGCTAGTGAACAGCGACGAAGGCATCGTGGGGTGGTGGAGCTACGACTGAGTGGCGAGGAGCAGGAGCGATCATCGGGTCGGGATCGAAACTAGTCGAACTGCAGTGGTTCTTGACTACAGTGAGTCGGGAGTCATGACGAGAAGCGGTTAGGGATCGGGCACAATCGTGAAGTCACGAGGAGCAGTCGTCCAATAAAGAGTAGGAGGTTAGTCATGGGAGGCTTATGGTCGGGACCAAAAAATGGATCAGAAAAAATTGCTCAGTTGTGGTGTGTCAGGAGTCGAGAGCCGATGTGTTAGGGTTCATGGCTACAGTTGTTAGTGAGTCGTGACGAAGTGCTGGACGGCTCAGCTCGGCTTGTTGGCGCGTGAGTCACGAGTTGCAGTAGGAGTCGCGGCTCGACTTGGTTCTTGGGCGACTGAGGTAGAAAAAAATTGAATTTTCCAATCGGGCTATCAACTTAGGTTTTTTTAGAGAATAACGTGCTGATAATGTGTTGAAGTAAATATAAAAATGGAGAATAATGTAGATCTTTCATTATATAGGGGTGGAAATACAACGTGATGCAAAGATAATTCTGAACATAGCTAATATCTCTCAAGTGGCTAAACGACTAAGTCTGCCACTTATCTCTTTGATGGGTACTGTTAGACCTATAATTATATGTTAATTATGGCTTTAACGATATGCTTATTACTTGTCTTTTATTAATAAAGTATCATTTTTATAATATTTTTCTTGTTATGCTAGGAAAGTGTGAGTTGACAGGGAAACGCTCTAAGAGATGGAAATTAATCATTTTTTGGAGAAGTCGAGCCCATTTCCGAAGCCTTAGGAGAAGATGGAGCAAAACCGGGAAAGATATGAAAAGTTAATGGTCGGTCAACGGTCAACTCCGGCAAGTCTTCGTCAGTCAATGGCAATATCAAGTCAAGTTGGGCCAAGGTCTCAAGAATCCAAGCCCATAATGAAGATATTTTTAGAGATAGATGCACATGCAAGTCACATGACTTGGTATGAGTCACACATTATAACCACCTAAAAGCCTAAAGTTTAGGATCATGTCTAAGCAACTAATTTTGAATTTTAAAACATTGGATCTATAAGGTCAAGCTCCCCTCATTCCACACACATATCTCACCTCATTTCTCACTTCTACATAGTTTTAGTATCTTTCTTTAGCTCTCAAATTTTTCCTATCCCTTTAGCTCTCTCATCCACCTCAAACACCCTCTCCATCACCACCAAATTAGTTTCTTAAGGTAGAGCTATCTTACTTCCCTTAAGGTCTCTCTTCCTTTCCTCCTCCTCCTCACTTGATTGTATACCCTCCTTTGTGCAATTGAGCTTTCCCCCCTCTTATTTCACCTCTACCTCAAGTTAGATGCATTTGAGAGCCTAGAAGATGGAACTTGAAGACCAAGGATGACTTAGCTTGCTTGGGAGTTCTTGGGTTATCTATACATCTCTATATCTCTTCAATTATGTATCTAAACTTGTTTTACAATATGTTTAGTGGGTAGTTGTCTTTTGGAAGGCCAGGTCTAAACCCTACCCAATTTGATGTACATAGAACTATGTTTTGAGTTATGGAATTGAATTTGGTTTAGTGTACTACATGTTGTGGATGATTTTGATAGCTTGTGATGTAATTGTGGTATGTTTTTATGTTGAGTTTGATTCAATGTTTTCATATTAATGTCTTAGCTATGACTAAGTTGAGATATGTTTAGGGAAGCTAAAAATGAACTTAAGTGAACTAGTCACTCACCCAAGGAAGATAAGTATGTAAACATAACTTAGATTGTATTTGAGAATATGGGTTTAAGGTTTTGTTTTCATTGAGCTTGAGCATGGACCGAAGTGTTCTTGAAGTCCAAATAACTCAAGGATCTTAAATCAAGCTTACATTGACTTGAAGAGGCTTTGTAGCTAATCATTACTTCTTCTAATTCATGTTCTAAAATGTGTGGATTAGGAAAATCATTAGAACCTACTTTCATGTCCACTAATAGGGACTTAGGAAGGAAAGTCATTCACATTTATCATAAGTGAACACATATTGAACTCATTAGACATGTGGTATGATTAGGATAAAATTCATAATTAAGTTACATTCTAGTTTCGTTTTGCTTTATATTTGAATGTTGGACCAGAACATTTCTATTGCCCTAATAGCCTAGGAGATTCGGTTCACAACCAATGGTGATTCAAAAGGGTCACGAATTGGACAAACACGTGTGAATCAGACTAAAATCATAACTTGGACATTGTTATGTTTAGCCAACCATTCATTTAACCACTCATTGTAGTTCAACCATCCCTTGCAATGCTAAGTCTCCAAAGGACTTAGTCTTATGAAATACACTTCCACATCTTGCTTTAGTTTTAGTGTCATGTCTTGTGTCTAGTTAATTCATGATTTAAAGTGATTGATCGAGTCAAGCTAAGAAGTTTAAGTGGTCAATCCTCGCGGGTTCGACAATCGACTTCCATACAAATACTATAACTTGACCCCGTATACTTGCAGGTAGGGGAATTCTCTGCACTTATGGGCTAGATAATAGTTCATAAAGTCTAATGGTATAATTCTTCCCAACAAGTTTTTGGCGCTTTTTCTGGGTATTGATTTCACTTTGATTTCTTAGCTTTGGTTAGCCTTTGATTGCGGAATATCCGGACATGTATGTGACATTTGTTTGGTAGCTTTGTAGTTTTTGTTGATTTTTCCATCTAGGACTTTGTTTCCCTTGTATATGATCTCTTGAATATTTTGGTAGGTAGCTTGAGTGTTAACTTTTGCTATACTTAAAATTTCAAACCATTTGCAAGAAATTCAGTTCTACCCATCGAGACATTATCTCGACCCGTCGAAATTTGTTCAAATTTGGGACAGTAGCTATCCTTCGACTTGTCAAAGAATCCATTAAGATTGACTGTGTTTGAAAGTATTATTTTTCCCTTTTTCACTTGCTTTAGCTTATCTATATTCTTGAGAGCATATCTAAGTTAGTGTTTTATAGAGTCTTAGGTCTCACTTCAAAGGTTATTGGTGACTCATTGTTATGAGGAACTACAATCTTTGAGCATTTAACGTTTTAGCTTTATTTTTGTTTATTATTTTGATTACATTGAACCATGGATGGATGGTTTAACGGTTGGAAAAATTCAAGTGGTTATGGGATGAGGAGCCGACGTATTCTTATGTTAAAGTTTGTGCTCTAAGTGGTTCTCAATTGTATTCACCTCTTAAGTGCAACTTGAGATTTGAGTACCTCAAATATCTACAAGAGTATGAGTACAACATAGGGATGCATCAAACACACTGGATATCTATTCAAGAAGAAGCTCCTAGTTCAAATTTGGAAGCACTCATTCACACCCACTTAGCTCGAATTGAGGAGCACCTATCCCAGCAAGAGGAGACCTGTGCACAATTTATGCAATTGGAGGCCTCTCCTCCACCTCAAGAAGAAATATCTAAACCAAACTTGGAGGAGATGCTTGCCAATTTGGTTTATCAATAAGAAGTTTCAAGGCAATGTATGAGTAATGAATTTCAATGTGTGCAAGCAAAATTTCTAAGGGACATACAAGGATGGGAAGCTCAAGTGAATGTATTAGCTGAGAGAGCACAAAGATTTATTCAAGAAGAACTGACACCTCACGAACCTTACATCAATCATGAAGCTTCGGTGACAACTTCTCAAGGAGCCATGTATGATGATGAGTTCTCATTCGATGATAAAGTCCTAACCGTGTATAATGAATCTTGGAGTGTTGAGAAAAATATACTTGTGAACTCTTCTATCGTTAGCTATCATGAAGAATTGATGAAGGAGCTAGACGAAATGGATGCCCAAAGTGAAGAGAATGTGTTTGTGCCAGGCATAAAACCAAGTTGAAGAAACACCATCATTCCTCCCCCACCACTAAAAGAGTACTACTAAGAACTCCCCATGGAGCAAGAAGA
This sequence comes from Geum urbanum, assembly GCA_946800695.1. Classification (NCBI taxonomy): domain Eukaryota; kingdom Viridiplantae; phylum Streptophyta; class Magnoliopsida; order Rosales; family Rosaceae; genus Geum; species Geum urbanum. The sequence continues at coordinate 74,566,878 of OX327000.1, read as the reverse complement.
AGCATTGAGTTATGATTATGACGATAGGATTGAGACCAAAGAATTGTTGCACCCCAATTTAGTAACTAATGTTTCTATGAAGAAGTGAATGATTGGAAAGGAAGCTATGTTGTCGACTCTCCACATTGTCTTGAGATACCACAACCATTTACTTCATTCCACACATTAAGTCCACATTAACATTGAAGGAGGAGTTTGTAATGCTACTTGGAAGAGCGATCGAAAAGAAGAGGAAGACATCAAGAAGGTATCGATTTCGATCAAACATTGGCAAATGCAAGGATCACTTTGATGTTTGCCTCTTTGACAAATCAAAAAGCCATTTAGCTCTAAGTAGTAGAGTGGTACTACTCAAGAAGTATCCACCAGAACAAGATGGTGGAGTTACAGACCATGTTTACATTCTTAAACTACAACCCGTGATGGTCAGACACCATTAGTATGCTAGAAGAATAAGTGTGAGGTTGGGGGAAGCCTTAAGCATGATGTATGGAGCATAGGAGTGAAGAATTGGAGAAGAAAATGCTGAAAATTTCTCTACTCTTAGAGGAAATTCCGCTACCCGTCGAATGCGAGCTACTATCCAGAATATGTCAATTTCTCTACCCGAAGAAAATTTCCTGCAATTGTTGGCAATTGTGGAGATTTGAAGACCAAGAGCTTGGGACTTTGAGACATAGAACATAGAGGAATAACTTGAGGCTAAGACAAGTTTGAGAACACCATTAGATGATCATAATCAATGCAGATACAACTTTGGATGGCGCGACCTAACTTAGCATTTGTTGTTTACATTCTTATGCATATGGAGCTTGGCGGTGGTCTTCAAAGTGTTTGCATTCCCTTATCCCTCTCCCTCTTTACTTTTCTAGCATTATATGTGAATATGTTTGAGAATGATGTTATGTTAGGATGTTTAGGTTCAACTCTCATCTCCAAGAGTAGATATATTCCAAGGGTTGTTAGCCTTGCAATGTCTTAATGAATCACTCTTGTTCAATGAGGGAGCTACCTATTCATCATTAGTGTATTGTTTTGAGTCATGTTAGCATGTGGTAGTCTTTGTATAATACATGTTGTGATACTTGTTACTATGAACTAAATGCTTTTATAAATTTCTGATCTTTCCATGCCAAGGTGTTAAAGTTCTAAGTGTGAGGTCCCTCCGTGTTACATTTTAGATTACAATGTGGTTTTCCTTTGAAATATGATTAATATGCATGCCCCCATTGTGGTTGATAGGAGTCTAATAGCTTCATTACTTTATAGAGACTATATGACTCTTTAAGTGTGAATGCATGTTAATTGTTATGCCTAGGAGAGTATGTGTTAGGAGAATAAAATGTGATTTGATGATAAATTTACTATCTTGTGTACACTTGTGTTTATTAAGTAGCTTGATGCAAGTTTAGGACAATTTGATTCTAAAGTGTGAGGTAGTAGGCTAAGTCGTATCACTCCTTATCCTAAAATTCATAAAAATTTGAAAAATTGTGAGAAAATATAATGCAAAAATATGTGTGTTTTGGTGTTTGTGTCCTAATAATAGTTTTCGATGATGAAATTAAATTTATGGCTAGTGGATTGTATGATTTTAAGCATGTGTGAAACAAAAATGGAAGCAATGCATTTTTAATCGGTTGAAAAAAATATGTCCCTCAAAATGTGTACATGTGAGAAAAAAAGGATTAATGTTTCAAAGCTATCATTGCATATGCATAGCTACATTGTGCACATTTTCTTTCATGTGTGACATCGATTAATTATTGTGTAATCTAGAATTTGCTTGAAACCATGCAAAGCGTTTTCCAAAATATGAGTAGTTTTCAAAAATGATAGAGGCATTAGGATCACCACCATGACCAAATAACTTTTGAACCTATAATGCATATATCCTTTTAGTGAGCTTATTTGAGTTTTTTAATGCTTAACTTTTTCTTTCATAAACATCACAAATACCTACCTAGCTTAAACACTTATACTATCCCTAACTCGACAAACTAGCAAGCGATGATGAAGTCCTATTAGGATGTAGTTGTAGTGTTGTGCTTATTACAAAGAATGTCAAGAAATAAGTGTGAGTTTGAGGAGGTCTTTGGTGGTGATTTGTTTATTGAGTTGTTGAGTAGTAAGAAAAAAAAGGAAAACAGTACCAAAGAAAAGAGAAGAAAAGGGAAAAATAGAAAAAGTTTCACAAAAAAGTGTGTGTTGTATATAAAAAATAAGTGGTTTGAGAAGTGGTTTGATTTGAAAAAGGAAAATAGTAACACCTTGGAGTAATTTAGAGGTACTTGAACTTGTTAATTGCTTGCTAGGTTGCTTGATTTTTGATTATCCTATCAATTTCTTTCGATTAAACTCCATTCCTTAAGGCCCCACTACAACCTAAATAAAAGTTCTCTTGATTTGAAACTCTTGTGTGTGGAATAATTGGAGTAATTGGCTAAAGAGCAAGCATATGGAAAACATGTTATCAATTTGTTTTGTTAGTGTAAACACTAACTCTCTAAACACTTAAGTGCATTGAGTGATTTCTTGTGAGTTAGATGGTTGGAAACATGTTAGTTTGAATACATCTCAATGCATGCATTTGATTTTACATGTAACATGTTTAGATTATTAGACATGCATTGATTCCATATTCTAATTGTGTTTGAGAAAAGTTCAATCTATTAGTCATGATTCTTTGAGAGAAAATATTCACCATTCAGGACTTTTACATGTTTTTGTGTTTAGTCTTGTAATTCTTTTGTACTTTGAGTCTAACTTAGCTTATTTTCTTTTCTTGTTTATTTGCTTGGGGACAAACAAAGTCTAAGTGTGAGGTAGTTTGGTAGGCCCATAATTATGTGTTAATTATGTCCCTAACATCTTGCTTATTGCTTGTCTTCTATCAATAAAGCATCATTTTTATAATGTTTTCTTGCTATGCTAGGAAAGTGGGAGTTGACACGGAAACGCTCTAAGAGATGAAAATTAATCACTTTTTGGAGAAGTCGAGGGCATTTCCGAAGCCCTTGGAGAAGATGGAGCAAAATCGGAAAAAAGACAAAAGTTAACGGACGGTCAACGGTCAACTTCGGCAAATCTTCGTCAGTTAATGGCAATGTCAAGTCAAGTTGGGCTAAGGCCTTAAGAGTCAAAGTCTATAAGGAAAATATTTTGAGAGATAAATGTACATGCAAGTCATGTGACTTAGGATGAGTCACACATTAGGACCACCTAAAAGCCTAAAGTTTATGATCATGTCTAAGTATCTAATTTTGAATTTTAAAACACAAAAATATCTCCTTGGAAGCTATATGGTCAAGCTCCCCTCATCCCACACATATATCTCACCTCATTCTCACTTCTACATAGTTTTAGCATCTTTCCTTAGCTCTCAACTTTTCCCTATCCCTTTAGCTCTCTCCTCCACCTCAAACACCCTCTCCATCACCACTAAATCATCCCCTTAAGGTAGAGCTATTGTAACGCCCTGATTTGTACCTCATAAAATTGAGCACATTACAGTGCCGCGTGTGACTAAAACTCAAGCTAAGATTCTTAACTCAAGTCCTAAGAACCCGCAAGGTAAAATAAGAATGAAAAATTTCTCTGTAAAGTAGATAAGAAATTTAACTAGCGGAAGCGTATATTGAAAATGAGGTGAAAACAAAGAAAATCATAAAGTGAATTACTTTAGAAAAGAATACAAGTACCATAACAATTATTGAATAATAGTCCCGGCTCAAACCAAAGTCCAAGTATTTGACAAAAGAATTTTTTTACAAACAAGCTATTCAATAAAAAAATCAATATGTAACAAATGAAGCAAGTAAACATGTCCTGAGGATTTAACTCCGTCAATGACATGACATACGAGATACAAGAAAAGTAAAGCCATACCAGCATCATCCAATTGTCTCGTCTTCGTATACAGTACCTGCATCCAAAACTGTTGTAGGGGTGAGCTTTCGTCCTTGCAGCTCAATAGGGCTGTACCCAGCTATGTGTGAAAACAAATGAAATTCACAGGTGTTGGCAAGTAAATGAAAAACTGATACATAAGATAAAATACTCAAAACCATAAATCGTAGCAGTGAATAAAAATATAGCAGGGCTCATATAGAAAACTCAAACCTGATGACCGATTTCTAAGCCAACTACCACCTTACCACGATTAATATCGTCTACTTGGTGATGTGTAGCGAGAGTATCCACTTACGCCATATCGCCTAGAAGCAGTATCACATCTCAAAGGATGTTAGACACTCTTCCATCCATACAACCATTTCGGAGGTTTAGGGGATCGAAGTCCAGGGAAATCGCTATGCTCCTCTCACTTTCAAGTCATCAAACAAAAAAACTCATATGCAACAAAAACATTGTAACCATGCAACTATAAAATACGTTTCTTTTATAAAATCACTAACTGAGGCAAGTTCAGAGTCCCCTACCTGGGATATCGTCAATTTGACATCCACTTGCTTTCGTAGGACAACACCACCATCGTTCACACCTCAGATAACTGAAGTTCTAGTCCGACATACTCAAGTGTCAATAAATCACTTTTAATTAATGACAGAATATCACTAAAGCTATGTCAAACAAGATTTCTGAAAAGACACAAATTTATTTTTCAAAGCCATGACATGTCCAACAATACTAAGGACAACCATTTATCAAGCCATGTCAAATTTAAACCATATTCTTGTCCCATCGAACTTCATATAAACAATGCTCTATCTCTAAACAAATCGCAATGATAAACCCAAAATCCAACCATCATGACTTTAACTTGTTTCGAAACAGGTTATATACCAACATGCCAAATGACCAAAGATTAATATCAAAGAAAACCATCATGCTTATTAACTTGTTTCCACATAACACATGACAACATGATACTAGCTAAATATACCATCAAATATGAACTTCTAACTTACCAAGAGTGCTCCTTCTAAGGTAATTGCTAGAATTATAATCCAAAAAATTCTCATCCTCTATAAATTCCACCATCTCTTCTTGATTACATTCGACCATGGTCAAATATATTTCAAACCAAACATGTAGCTTCCAACTCAACCAAACTCTTCCAATTTCACGCCAAAGTCTCATGTTTTAACAAATGTACTCCAAACTCCCAATTCAAATAACAAAGTAGAGCTTCCAAAGCTAGCTCATACCCAATACAAGTTGAAAAATCATAACCCATACCCAGATCAAGATGATTGGATAGAAGGAGAGGACATACAACACAAGTTAGAGTCAATTTGAGGCTACAGAAACTTACTGTGATAAGCAGTCGTAACATTTACCTTGATACAACATGATTCCACTGTCAGATCATTGCTAATTTTGGATATGATACCAAAGACACAATTCCGAGAAACTTTTATGAAGAACTTGAAGGCAAAATATAACTGTAGAATATTGATTAGGGCTCTGGAATACATCTGATGGGAATAAAGGCTGAAAGGAGAAGAGATTTATTTTGTTGGGTAAACTGGGTTCTGGTTCTTTCCAACTGATCGAAGTATATAAACATCATCCAACAGCCCAAATCTGGTGAGCAATAGTCTGAATTACTTTACTTAAATCCAATGGTCCAACAAACATCCTTTAAATAAAAATATTTTCCTTATTTTCAATCTTCTTCTAAAATTCGAAATAAATAGCAAACCCTTCTGGAAAACGCCACAAAAATTATCACGAACTCGCGCTGATGTGTACTTATCAAAGCTTTAAGCCAAGATTTTTACTTACTCAAAATTTCTTAAAAATTTTCCGAAGGTCTTCGTGATCACCGAGATTACAAATGTTGCGTTAATCTCCTTAAATAAATTCAGGAGTCTCACATCTATCTTGCTTCGCTTAATGCCCCTCTCTATTTCCTCCTCCTTCTCACTAGATTGTACACCCTCCTTTGTACAATTAAGCTTTTCCCCCTCTTATTTCACTTTTACCTCAAGTTGGATGCATTTGGGAGCCTAGAAGATGGAGCTTGAAGACCAAGGATGACTTAACTTGCTTGAGAGTTCTTGAGTTATCTCTACATCTCTATATCTCTTCAATTATGTATCTAAACTTGCTTTACATTATGCTTAATGAGTACCTCTACCTCAAGTTAGATGCATTTGAGAGCCTAGAAGATGGAGCTTGAAGACCAAGGATGACTACCCAATGACAACTACTCATTATAGTTTAACCATCCCTTGTAATGCTAAATCTCCAAATGACTTGTGAGATACATTTCTACATCTTGCTTTAGTTTTAGTGTCATGTCTTGTGTCTAGTTAGTCCGTGATTTAAAATGCTTAATCGAGTCAAACTAAGTAGTCAATCCTCGTAGTTTAGACACTCGACTTCCTTATAAATACTATAACTTGACCCTCCGTATACTTGCGGGTAAGAATTTTTTTTTTGCAGTTATGAGCTAGATAATAGTTCACAAAGTGTAAGGGTATAATTGTTCCCAACAATTATTGACCTAGTCAACTTTCACTAAAGCACGCTAGAGTATATTCTCTTTAACACTCCCCCTTGTACCACGTTAAAGGTGAAATGATGCATCGATTGATGTCCCATTAGCAATGTTGTTATTTCTGGAGACCATTGCCGCGCTATTGTAGCCTCACTTGGCTAAATCAAGTTTATATTCGATGAAATCTAATTCAATCGATCAAGCAATTTAAGGGTGAAAACTTCAGTTTTTTTTTTTTTGAATAAAAAAAGACTTCAGGTTTGCAAAACTACATTGATACTGAAGCTAGGAAGACGCAGACATGGCTGCTGGTAGAATACGATTAAGAACTAATTGACATATATAGGGATAGAAAAGTCAACTGATAATTGCTTTTGCCATGAGATAATATTTAATGTGTAAATAGATTTTCATATAGAAGCCACGTCAAATTAGGGCATCCACATCATGACATTAGTGAAGTCTAAAATTATTTTTCATAAACACTTTTATTTATTTGGAATTAAAATTATTTTCATTGAGTTATTTACTTACTATTTAAAATCATAACAAGAATCGGAAAATTATGATTGATAACGTTCATCTACCATATGAAATCAAAATCAAAATTAATTTGATTACTGAAATACCCCTACAAAACAAGAGCTATATTTTCATATTCAAATAACTTTTTTCTTTTCTTTTTATGAATTTGAATAAAGTTTAGTAGAAAAATGATTAAACTGATACCGGCATAAGAACACATTATATGAGCTAACGAAATACCCAAAAAAGAAAACTAAACGTCAATCCAACAAACTCTATTGCTAGACAAAACTTCAAATTCAATAAAATAATAATCATAATACCTTTAGAAAATTTGAATTATAACCGTTCGTAGTAGCAATTTAGAAATTAAATTAAAATATCAAGCCTAAAGAAATTAGAGTCAGTTTAATAATACATAAGGTTCTCTTAAAAAAAATTATACGTAAGGGAAAGTTGATTTTGGGAATAATGATTCTCAAACTTATCTCCCATTTTTCCCGGGAATCAAATTCCGGATTTATTCGGGAATCATTCCTGATAAGGAGGTAGGACCCACCTTCATTCTAATTCACTTATATGCAAGTAAACACTAGAATTAAGAGAAATAAGAATGATTCTCCCACTTTTGATTCTTATTCCAGGTAAATAAACATGTCAACATATTGTATTCCTCATCTATGCATCAGTCAAAGTTGAAAATCAGATTGCATCAGCAAATCAATGAAGGCGGCGTGCAAAATAAAGACGAGAATTTTCATTTTGTTAAGATAGAATGCACAACATTGTAAAGAAGAAGGTATATTAAATGAGATTCTACGTAGAGAAATCAAAATCTTATTTTTTTTAATACATGTATCATGAGATTGTTGAATGAAATTGGCCAACTGAACATTAGTAAGATTAGTTGATCGATGAAAACCTTTAATTCTTAAAGATGTAATGCTGAAAGAATAATTTTTTGAAACTATGATCTGATTCTGTACAGTTCTTTTAAGTTTGCTTCTCACTTTACAAAGGTAGTAGAGGTATGTGATCGGTATATTTTGTCATTTGGCAATACAGCACTACTTTCGCCTTGTACCTAAAAAAGCAAAAGCTTGGGCACCTGATGTGGCGCCAACTTTGTGGATGGCATGAGAAATGACGCAGGGGCAATGTGATCACCTACTCAATAACCCGGCACGTTGAGTAATCCCAAGGGTATATCGGGAAACCACAGGAACCTTCTGGGACTTGCTTCCGTCCAGACCCAAACTAGATATCAGCAAATCATTTGCAGATTCTAACTGGGTCGTCAAATCATCGATCATCATCGGAAAGAAAAAATAGGGTCGGAATTTGATGCCGATAAGTGATGCCGCCGAAGCAGCAATCCAAGGCCGATGTGGCGAAGAAGCAGAAGATCATCGAGGACAAGACCTTCGGGCTCAAGAACAAGAATAAGAGCAAGAATGTCCAGAAATATGTTCAGACTCTCAAACAGTCCGTTCAGCCCAAACCCGATCCTTCCAAAACCGCCGCTAAGGTTCCCCAAAATTTAATCCCCTTCATTTCTTTCTAGCTGGTGAATAATTAATATTTTGATTTGGTATCCATAGTTTTTGGAAACAGAGGATTTATGATCACTGTGGTCAGTATATATATATATATATATATATATATATGGTGAAAAGTGTAGAGTGACAGAATAGATCGGTTGTTCTGGTTCAACTTTTATTTATTGGCAGACTGTTATGCTTGTGTTTGTTACTCCTCAAAAAGACTTTAAGGTTAGATTTAGCACGCATGTTCACGTTTGGAGTTTTAATTTCTGATACTCTGTTTTTGACATGCTGATCATTAATAGAAAAAGAAGGAGGAAGATAAGGCAAAGGAAAAAGAACTAAATGAATTATTCAAGGTTGCTATTAGTCAACCAAAAGTGCCTGTTGGTAAGTAATGTTTTTCCATTCGTGTAGGATTCCCAAGTTCTTGAACCTTTTAATGTGTTATGTGTATATATTGTTGGTGAGATGAACATTTGATATGGGGTTCAATGCTTATGTTGTTAGGTGTTGATCCAAAGTCTATACTATGTGAGTTTTATAAAGCGGGGCAGTGTGCTAAAGGTTTCAAATGCAAATTCTCACATGATTTGAATGTTCAGAGGAAAGGAGAAAAGATTGATATTTACAGTGATAAGCGTCAAAATGGTACCCAAAAAAAGCTTCCTACAGTCTGATGTTGATTTCCTTATGGTTCATTTTATTCTGAAATTCTATGTGATAATTCATATATTAGAAACAATGGATGAATGGGATCAAGAAACTTTGGAGAAGGTGGTGGAGTCAAAGAGAAAAGAGTACAATCTGAACAAACCAACTGATATTGTAAGTTGTCTCTTCACAGTGTACCTATCTTCGAGTTCCCTACTTTGTCTTCCCTGAATCAGGTTCTACAGACCATTGATGAGCTTGGTGGATTTTCAAAGCTTATCCTCTCTTTTTTAATTTTTATGTGTGCAGGTGTGTAAATATTTTCTGGATGCAGTGGAGAAAAAACAGTATGGTTGGTTTTGGGTTTGCCCAAATGGTGGTAAAGATTGCCATTATAGACATGCTCTTCCTCCAGGATATGTTTTGAAGTCCCAGATGAAAGCTCTTTTGGAGGAAGAGACTGAAAAGATACCCATTGAGGAGGAAATTGAAGATCAGGTTATTCAACATGCCTTATCATTAGTATATGATTTCCAGCTTGAACGTCTGGTTTTAATGCCTTTGACTTTAGCAGTGCTTCATTCCTTGACCCATAATCTGCAAGTGTGTAACTTACCAAGTATTTGGTTTTTTGGTGTTAGCGTGCTAAATTGAAAACTTCAACTCCTATGACTCCTGAGTTGTTCATGGAATGGAAGAAGAAAAAGATAGCAGAAAGAGATGCTGGCTTGGCTTCACGAATGGCAGAGCGGGCAAAGAATGATCGTATGAGGTACATTAATCTCTATCCCAAGTCCCCTCTTTCCCTAACAAGAATAAGAAATTAAGAAAATGGATTTAACTATGAATTATCTCCTTTTAATAGGGAGGAAAATAATTGGCTTCTGTGGCAAGGTTTTAACAGCATTTTACTATCATTTCCTGCAGTGGCCGTGAACTATTTTTATCAGATTCAAGCGTATTTGTGGATGATGCTGAGGCTTCTGAGAAGTATCAAAGAGAGCAAGAATCTGAAGCTAGTGAAAATAAGGTAAATTCTCTCTTATCTTTCCCTTCTTAGGAGTCTAGCTCTCTTTAAAAGTGTGTATTCCTAAGGTTGGATGTAGTTTGTTCAGAAGCTTAAAGTTATTGTTCTAGCTCCACATTGTTTACCAAAAGTTTCAGTGAGAGGTTCAGGTTACTTGTCATCGGTATGGTATGTGTGACTAGAACCAAATTAATTACTCTACTCATATTTTCTCTGCTTTTAACTTTGAAGGTCCTAGAGGAAGGGTGAATAGACATTTAACGACTTTTTCTTGAAAGTATAGTTATCAGTAATCAGAGATAGCTATATGAAACTATCTTGATAAGTAGATGAACTAAAGTAAACAAACGATACTATAAGTAAATGATACAAATAACATGTGAACGTTTTTTTACTCGCAGAAACCCTACAATCAGGGATAAAAATTGCATGACCCTTTCTCTTGAAGGCCAAAACTTTCCAATATGTAACAACACTTTTACAAGACTATAGTTTCGATAATAAAAACGGTGCTATCTTATCTAGACTCGCGCACTAGACTAAGAGCTATACTCCATCTTGTATGTAAGAGTTTTACAAATGAAAGTTACAAAAGGTTTACAAAAGGAGCTTAGTTATCGCACAACTAACTCTCTTGGAAACTCTTCGGGGTGCTTGCATCTACCATAAAGACCTCATGGAATGCAAGATGTATGTAGATGAGTTGAAAGGATTTTCGTGTAGACTTAAGATATAAAGCACAACACAAATATATAAGCACAAGCTTAGAACTCTGTTCGAAGAAAGAGAGAAAATACAATTTTCACAACTAAAGGACAAACATAGAACCTTTGTATTTAATAGGCCACGGGAAGGGTTAAGATGGTATGACCAAAATTGTCCCAGCCATGTATTCAGACTTGAACACCACACAAAGCTTTCTTAATGCTAAAGAAAGATCTTTTAAAAGGAAGTTTAGCTCACAACCAAGTATACAAGCGGTGATCACAAATAAAAGCTTTTTAAACTAAAATATCTCCCTTAAATTAAGGTAAGGTGAAAGTGTGTTTTGTATAAAAGTAAAATACATTTAATAAACAATACATGGCCAGAGATATGATTTAAAAATGTTTTCACAAATATAAATGATGTTTTAATAAAACCAATCATATAAACTTGTAAAGGCATGAGCTCTGGAATAGGAACCTAGGCAGATATCCTCAGTAAAAAACAATGAATGCATATGCATGTTTTTATCTTGAGTCCATGAGTTCATTATGGTGTATCTTGATGATCATCATTTTCATTCTTCAACTGTTTTGAGTCCTCTAAATCATGTTTTATATTGATATAAGATATGTCAATAATCATCTACCTTCAAACTTCAGGTTAACAACAATGCAAATGGAGGTGGTCCAAATAGCTCGACAACACCTGATGACGCTAAACTTACTAGTGCCGATGATGATGTTGACGATGATGACTTGGACATAAATGAGTTAAATGAGCTGGAAGCAAGCTTATCAAAGGTAACAGTTGAAGAGCCTGCCACAGGTGCATAGTATCTTTATATGCAATTTGAAGATTGCATACTATTTTAGTGTGGACTCCATATAGCTCCTCAAATTAACTTCTCGACTCTTGTGTTGTTCTTACTATCTATATGGATCATCAGTGTTTTCCATCAGTATCTACTTTTCTGCGGTGAATTTCCTCTGGCAATAAATCATTATGTTGTAACTATCTCGAGCATTTTAGGATGCAATCGCAAGTATTGTGTTTCATTTTAATTTAAGGTAGCATATTTCAAGTGCTTGGTCTTGTGCTTCCAGGTTTCATCCGACAACCAATGGAAGGGTTGATCTTTTTGGCATGAAAGTGAATTAAAGTAGCTCTTACATTTATGAACGCAGTTTCTGTTAATTCATGGTCGCCCAATGATGTGCTGAAATCAGTAGTGGGCATTGGCGTGTAAAAGATCGTTAAGTAGTGTCACTATTTTTACCATGAATAAAGAAAGACTGGAGTTTCCCATTTTCGGATTTCCCTCCTCAACGTTAAGATTGGAGTCTCTTGACCTTCTGGGTGACTCTCCTGATTTCCTCTCCTCCTGATTTACCAGGCACCACAATGTCTACAACAACGTCATTTGTAAAGGTGATCAGCATAAAGACAACCACCAAAGCTAAAATTTCCTATAACTGAAGTGGGTTTATAACAGAAGTGGGTTTTCCACTTTTCCTGTACCTTTTCCTGTTTCTTTTGGCCGTGTGAAGGTCTCTCTCCTATTCTCCTTTCTTTCGTTCTCTCGGTCTTGAGATCTCAATTCTCACACCGCTTCTCTTTAAGAAACCGATGTTCGTGAGATCTCACACCGCCTCTCTCTAAGAAATCGATCTCCGACGTGCAGTGACTCTCTCTCTCTCTCTCTCAATTTCGTAGCCACCAACCACTTCATCTTTCAAATTTTGATCTCTCTTTTTCTCACATAACTCGGCTTCGCGACCTCATTCTCTTATACTCAGTCACAAACCTCGCCGCCTCCTCCCCTCGATCTAAAACTTGAGCACTTCTCGATCTCTCTCTCAACCTTAGACCTCGACTACTCGAGGCCCTCAATCGGTCTCTCTTTCTCTCTCAAGTTTTCATTCAGTTTAGTTAATTTATCTTCTTCTTTTTTACACTTTTTCTCACCTTCTTTATTTGATTTGGTAAACCCATGTGGTTAAAGTCTTGATCTTTTGTGTTGGGTTTGAATTTCTAGGGTGATATATAAACTGGGTGTGTGTATTTGATTATTAAGTAAACTGAGTTTTTTAGTTTTAGCAATTAGTTATAGCGTGCTTAAGCTTTTGGCTTGGTGAAGTTTTGGGGTTGAGGGTGATATTTGAAATGGGTTTGAGAATATGATGGTTTTGGTGAACTGGGTATTTTGTGTTTGAGAAATTAGTATATTAGTGCATGAGCTTTTGGGTTGGTGAATCTAAGGGGTTGAGTGTGATATTAGAAATGAAATTTAAATGTTTGATTGTTTGGTAAATTAGGGTATTTGTAGTTTAAGGAGAATTTGGAGCAGTGACCGCATCTGAAGGAGCTGGTACTGTGTTAAACAATAGACTGAGTTAAAGATGACAACAAGTATGGCCATTACGAGAGCGTTGGACTGGCGTCGTTCGAGAATCAGATTTACAAGCGTCCGGATATTGACATTGATACTGGTAATGTATTCTAATTTCAGTCATTAAGTCTTTATACAAGCACATGCAAAATTTGGTGCATTTTAGTTTTTACTGCAGAAGTATGAAGTAATATATATAGACTATCTCTGTGATATAATCTAACTGGATACCTCCGCCTTACTTCTCTTAGGTGGTTGAGCCATTTTCTTGTGTTGCAAAAGTCTAGAATTAGTATAATGTGTATATGTATTATTATTTGGCTGAAACTTGATTAACTCGAGGTCATAATCAAAGGAGTTAGATGCTCTTTTTTCTTTTTTCATTTTCCATACCTTGCTCTAAAATGAAACACGGAAAGGAAACTGTATATTTTTGGTAACTTGAATTTTCTTCAGATATGAGTTTGTTTTTAATTATATCTAGATATAAATGAACTATCTTTATTATTAGTGGGTACGAATTTGTTGATGGATTATGTAGAAAACGGTTTTGCCGTGTCGGGTTGACGGGTTCAAAAAGAAATACTTGCAATCACTTGAATGTATGGCATGTCTACTGTAATTACATGTGTTTTAACTGTTTTACACTTTTACTTCATCTTGAACCCACAAGGAAGTGATAAAGAAGAGGTGAATCAGAAAACTGCTTGAATAAGCAAATAATTGTGTTTGGGATCATTATAGTGATAGTAGGAAGTTGGTTCAGAGGATTGGTGTGAAATATTACCACTTTAAAGATTATGGTTTGGATTATTCAGGCTTATGAATATGCTTTCTTAAGTGAAAATGCATGAACACAGGGTGACATGGAATTGTGGTAAAATATTTTTGGATATTAACTGCTGTTTCAAAATAAATGATTGAAGGGAATTGTGGTAAAATATCTCTGTCTACTTCGTTTATAATTTCTGAAATATGTTAGTCCTCTCTAATAAACTGATAATACATTCCGGTTAATGCACCAGAAAAAATCCAATGGGAATCAAGGAGAGCTGAAGCATAAGCTGCCTTATCATCCGCGTTCAATTCATCCCTGAAAAATCATCCCCTACGGTAATCACAACTAATTGTTTAGTACCATTTACTTCTGGTGGATGATACTGTTCACCTCAGAAGTGTTGAGAAGTGTTACAAACAATCAGTAATTTGCTTCATGACTAACGAAATACTGAGCACTCTTTGATGACTATTTAGAGTACGTGAATTGATTAGGGATATAATGAGATTATAGACTCCTTTACGGTCCTTATCTTTAAAGTATAATGTAAGAACGTAAGATCCTTCTGATGGCCCACTTAAACTGGCGGTGCGAATTTTTTGAATTGAGAACTATATATATATATATATATATATATATAAAACCTGCTCAACCTAACCCGATTCCCTGCCCATCCAAACACCTTGGCTAACGCATAGGTTTTTATATTTTGTAGATGCCTGTCATCTCCATAAAATATTGTACCCTGTAAAAAATGAGAAAACAATTACAGGCTCATCATAAACTAGCCATGGTGTTTGATTGAAGAGTCCCACCGGAGGTTTTACATATCATGCATCCCCTCCGCGTTCACTGATGTTATATTATTATATATTGGACGAAGTATTAAGTTGTAATATAGAAGTAGAACTTGCTCATATTCTGTGCGCCTCTTTCCTCTACTGTTATTTGTTAGCACCTCTTCAGTTTTCATGCTCTGTTCCATGATCAGTTATAAGTTTGCATGACTAATGAGACATCAAACATACTCAATAAATCAAGGGTATGTGCCAGGATAAGTCCAATGGTTCAGGCAAAGGAGGGCCTAGACAAAGGACAGAAGCGTTAGCTGCTTTATCTTCTGCATTTAGTTCCTCCCCCGGAACCAAACCATCTGTGCCCAAGCCATCTTCAACGAGCCAAGGATCACAAAGAGCTGCAGCTGTTGCTGCACTATCAAACGTTCTTACAGCTGAAAAAAGTAGGTTAACACCCAATGCCTCTCCTGTACAAAGTCCTTCTGCAGACAGCAGTGGTAAGCATAGCAGAAATAGATTTCTTCTAATCCCGAAAGTTTAATTATTGCTGTACATCACGTGCGTTAGATGATTCTAGACATTGTTCTAAAAAACGGCCGCCTAGACACCGACTAATCGAAAAAGACCATTTTATGGCCTAATTTTGGTTCTGGGCGGGGTAGTTAGGCGGGAACCGACTAATCGGTAATTAGGCGGGCGACTAACGACTAATCGGTAGAAAAGTGCGCTTAGGCGGGTTTTTTTTATTATTATTAATTTTTTTTTAAATTAAGAGGTACAACGCAAATGAATGAATTCTAAATAGAAAATCCAATCCAATTTCTTTCGCGAAACGTCGTCTCTTTCCTTCTGCAAACGCCGCGACTTGGACGCCGCTAGCCAATCACCGCCGTCGCCGCCACTTGCCGTCCACTGCCGTCATCCTTGTTTGTTATATATTGATAATTTGATATAATTAAATGTTGGCAGGAGCATAATGTCTATGGCCATCACACAAAGAAAACTTGATTCTGTGAAAGAGTCATGGTTGATTCCGTGAAGCTTTATGTTTGAATGGTTTCCATGGTTGCAAGTTTATAATGTAAGCTTCATTGTCATAAACTCATAATGTACTGTGATTTGTGAATTATCAGCTTCGAAATAGATAATTTCATATTCTTCGGATTCTTGTTTATGCACATCTATTTCAAAAAATTGAGATGGATGGTTAATTGGATTTCTTTATAAACTTAGTTTAGAATTTTTATGATATTTCTTTATAATTTTTACTTTATGTTTCAAATTACAATATACCATATAAATATATAATTAATTAAATATATATAAAAAATGATCCGCCTAATTACAGCTTAATTACCGATTAAACTCCGCCTAAACGCCTAAGCGCTAGGCAGTAGCTCCACCGCCTAATTCCGCCTAGCGCCTTTTAGAACCTTGATTCTAGGCATAATAGCGAATTAATGACAGTTGCTGGTAGTTTCATTCTGGCTAACCATATCCTCTTCCTCTATGTTAGATATCTGGTTGACCTTATGAATTATAGATGATAATATATGAGGATAATACTGCTGTAAGCCTGCTTGAATTGAACTGTTTGCCTGAGGAAAAATTAATTCTTGGGGGATTATGCTTTCTTGGTGTTAGAGACCTGTTATGTTCCTTTCAAAAAGAAGAAGACCTGATATGTATATCGGATCATTAGCTTCGTTTGCTCACTTCAACTGTACTGCTAATTGATTTTGAGTTTGGTGGTGTTGAGTTGAGCATATAAACCTTTATGGCTGTCTAGAACTATGAGAAAAAGTGTTTTTCTTTTGCCTTGGCAAGAAAGAATACTGCATATTAATGAAGATCTGAACTTACAATTATGAACAGTTGATGTGCCTAATTAAGAGTAAATAAACAATGTCACTTTTATATGTCCTGGGCATCCTAATGACATATAGTTTATGTATAAATGACGTTCCCGTAGGTAAGCATAGTGAAGTATGAGAATTTACTATATACTAAAGTTGGGTGAGCTGCTTCACTGTTCCTGAGCGGGTTTTTGGTAAATAGTTGACTACAGAAGGGCAAAGCGATATCTCTTCTTTTAGTCCTCTCCTTCTTCCCAATCTTCGTTATCGGCTTGCCGGCCACACAGACCGCAATCTCAACGTCGTAACCTTCCAATTTCAAGGTCAAACTTTCGTTTCATTGTGGGCTCACACTTTTGTGATATTTGTTTTCATTCGTCTCTTCGTGATTGATTCCATCTATGTTTCTATAGATTTCTAGATATTGAGATTATGGGTTCTTCTTTTCTTTTAAAGGGAATTTGGTTATTTCATGGCATGAAGCCTTGGATGTCCAATTTGAGATGATATCGAAGTACCAAATCTCTTCAGTTTCAAGTTGAATTAATTGAGTTTGCCCTGTCAATGCTTTAAATATAGTGAATTCTTACGGTAGCAGTGCGTGATTGATAATTTAGCTTTTTTGTTTATTCTTCCGTCACCAACAACAAATTTAACATTTTCGTATGCATCAGCATATCTAAAAAACTTCAGTATATATGGGTTATAAGCTTCCTAACCTCTCCTCTTTGCCCTATCTCATTTTTTACTTTCCTTTTTTCGTTTTCAGTCTGTTTGTTATTATGGGTAATGTTTTAGTTCCTGAAATTGTTTTTGTTGTGTTTACTATTGAATGGATTGTTTTAATTATGTTTTAACTATTGTTTTCGTTATGTTTTCTGATCTGAATATACATCTTATTACATGAACAGGGAGTATTTAGTTCTGAACTTTGCACTTAATACTGGATGTATGATTTCCTCGTAAATGGATGTATGATTTCCTATGTATAGTTTGCCCAAACTAACACAATGGATGCATTTTCATTCCTTCCACATATTTTTTCTTCTCTCTCTTCAATTCTAATCCAAATATTACTACTTCTTTCTCTTCAATTCTAATCTGTGGGCTGTATTTCAAAGGGTCTGAAGATTATGTGTAAAATTCCCTGATTTGCCATTCTGCTGCTGCTGTTTCTGTGTCCACTATCTTTCGTTGTTCCATCCTCCCGTTCTTATTCAGCTACGTACATTAGTCATCTGACATTCATTAGATCTAAGTAATAAAACTTATCATGATTTCACATCATTATTACTTGCCTTCACTTTCGTACCACTGATTTAGATTTTTTGCGACTATTTATCATCCGTTGATATCGTGCATCCAGTCATCGACTATAACATATAGGCGCGAAAGTTTATCATCGTATTGTTATTGTAGAAGTGTTTTTCCTACATAAAGTTCTACACATATCATTGCACATACATAGTTAAACTATTAACATTATTGTATTCTTATTTTGATTTTCATGTCTTGCCGATGACTATGATGGAGTCGATGATTTGATCTATGAATATTTGATTCTTTTTTCAATTTTGATTTGGAATTTTTCAGACATGGAGTCGCACCGTCCTCTAACCAAAAGGAAATATTTTTTCCAATGACCCCAAAACTTTGAACCACACCCAATAGGCGTCAAATCAATTAAAGAGTCATGAGTTTTTCATGATCAAGGCGCAAGCAGCAATAGCAGAGCAAGCAGCGATCACAAAGAATTTGATGCTCCCGATTTGACTTTACAAGTCACATATGGTACTGCTGAAGCTGCAGGTAATCATTTGTATACCAAAAATCGTGGCATGCTTATTTTAGTGACAGTACGGCTTTTATGAATAGTTTCGTTAACTTCCTTTAACTTTGTTTTCTTGCAAATCGCTATCCCGACTAATTTTGCAGTTGTGCATCTTATAATTACTCTCTCACAACAAGCTGTTATTTACCCTACATAGTTGATCTATTCGTTTGTTAGTAATTTATTAAAAAAAAAAAAACTCTCTTTTTGCCCGGCTTAAAATCCAATGTTGTAGTTTAATTTGAAGTTCCCATTCTTATGACCTGTACATGATAAAAAAGCATCACACACTATATTATTTATTATGCGCCATTTTATTTAATTGTCTATGCTTAGCCAACTATGGCCATTTTTCCAGCTGAGTCGCAACGCCATCTGCCAAAAAAAAACTTTTTCCAACGTCCGGAAAACTTGGAATCACTCTCCATAAGCGTTCAACCAATAGTAGTCACAGTTCTGTGAAGACCAAGGTGCAAGCGGCAGCAAAGCAACCAGAACCTTGAAAAAAAGCAATGCCAGATGTTACAATTCACTAGCTGCATATGATATCACTGAAACTGCAGGTAATCATCTACATACAACCCATCTTATAGTTTCGAAGATCATGATATACCCTTGGTGATTACATACTCCATTTGTCGTAACAACAGGGATTTCATGAATTGTTTTGCCACCGTACTTTAGCAAATCTACTTTGTTTTCAGAAACTTTTGAATTCACTATTCCAACTAATTTTCCAGTTTTGCATCTTATGACTACTGTCACAACAGCTTGGTATGCAGTTGATTCCCTAAATTTTTAGCAATTTATAATTGCTTATACCAAAGTTGAGTTTACAGTTCATAACTGGCAATTTCGTTATAAACTCATCATAATAGGGCAAAACTGTCTTTGGCTTCCCCTAGCACTCTAGCCCACGTCTGAAGCCAACTTTTTTCCTCCGGCTCTCGCTCTCGCTTTCCCTACTCAGTTTTCTCTGATCGCTCTTCGTTGTCTTTAATCGCTGTTCTTTTCTCTCCAAGTGAGTCCTCAACCCGAACCCCAGTTCGCCGACAGCTCGTTCCAGTATAACCTCTCTCCTCAGTTCGTCATTTTCTCTTCAGTTTCGTTTACTGTCAACTTGGATGTTGTGCTCAAATTGAGTTTTTTTTCTGGAGAACGATTTGGAATTTAGGGATAGGTTCAATTTAGCCAGTGTCTACTTCAGAGCTACAGTGTTGGGTTTCTTACTCTATCCCTCATTTGTAGCTTCAATTTTTGAGTTTAAATGCGGCAAAGATTAACCTCTTGATAAACTATCTGCCTTTGTCTTCTCTGTTAATTCCTAATTTTCGTTTCTACTGGATAAAACAATATTCAGGTTGATGATTATGATAATCATGTACTACGAATTACTGTATTTCCCTTACCTGATTGATTTGCTATCTCAATCTATGTTTCTTTCAATTGTCATTGTTGGATGGAATTTAGCTGGATTATTCTCATCCATAGTTTGATGCATGTTTGGTGTAGTATATGAGGGCTACTGTATGATCCTTGCCATACCTGAACAAATGCTTGGATAACAGTATCATGAAGAAGTATTATATGAGATCAGAAGACTTTGAATGCTTCCATAAGATAGCTTCCCTTAAGATTAGGGTCTGTGACATCCTCTTAAGCTAGCTAATTCTGTGTCATCTTAGAACACTTTTTGTATCTGCCAAACATCTAAAGTCAAAATCAATTTTCGATTGCAAAAGTCAAATTTCTAGATGTTGCCATTGCTTAGTTGGGGTTTTAAGGTTTTAATTCAATTTTCTGAGGATTTGGGGTTTGTCAATTTGTGTTCTAGGATAACAATTCGTGAATCTTATTTTTCCACTTGATTTATGTTTTGTTGATTTCTGCCAGCTGAATTAGATATAACAATAAACGCTAATTGTGTCTCTCTTTTTTCCTCTGTTTCAACTCTTTTTACTTTCTTTGAATTTACTCTTCTTCTTGCTCTCAGGTTTGCTTAATTCGTTTGTTCGAATTAGATTGATTCGTACTATGGTCGTATTGATATATGATATCATACTCCGATTGGGAAGTATAGAATACCATGATATATAGAAGATCATTCACACCCGTTTCATGACTTATTATCAGTTCTGGTTTCAAAGCTTAAGAAGTTGAGAATTGATGCGTTGAATAATTTTCTTTCTTCTCAGGTTGAATAGAGAACTAGCTTTTGAGAGGAGCCAGGCGCGACTAAAGAAAGCAAAACATAATTTTTTTTTCTCAACTCTTCTATGACCAACCCTCACATGGACAAGAGAAGATAAATATGAATCAGTTACTTTTTTCTCTTTAGAATGTTGCACATACTAAAATGTAAATGTAGCTGCAACTAACATCTCTATAGACCAGAACAGATCACTCTGAATCTCACTCTAATTCGTCTGGCAGCATATTTTTGTGCAAATTTGACAAGTTTCCAATTTTGTTTGTATCTTATGTTTCTGTTATATAATGTCGACTAAGTAGACATTGTAATATATAATATGTACTGGGTTCACAAATTTGTGATGCTTTTTGTAATATATGTATCTTTACCTCTCATCCAAATTTTACATTTACAAATGATAAAAGCATATATAATCAATCTCCGATCTAGATATCATAGTAGCAATTCCACTCAATGCCCGTGACCCTGCCTAACACAGACACAAGTAAGTTCTCACCGAGGAAACCAACACACGTTTCTCATTACTTCGGTGTCCCAATGAACACCCTGGCAAATGTTACACAAAGATTTGGTAGGTCAGGCTAGCTAAGGTAGCTAAAGCTTGGAAAATTCCTAATTGGCAGTGTTCTGTGTCATACAAAAATCTATGCTTCTCTTGAATCCTTGCCAGAGAATGGACATTAAAGGAATAAAAAGTCTGAAGTACATATGACGATCGCTGCCATTCTCGCTCACTGTATCTGTTCAGTATCTGGATGTCATGTTTTTGAAGTACACTACTGTCATATAAAGATCCTAAAAATTGAAAGTCAGTTCTGAGTTCATCAGTAAATCATACATGATCTTCTAAGTAGCTAAAGTTTATTTATAATAACTTTATGACACAACTCTAAGCGTACACTCAACATAGAAAGACCGAATCATACAACTTCTCATGCGTTTTCCAAAAAAAAAAAGAAAAAAATATGCATTTCGAAGAGGAGGGTAGCCCTGCAATTGTTGCTCCTCTGCATATATTATGCAGCTAGCCAAGACATGGAAAAAGGACCTGATTGAGGAGCAGGAGACGTCAATATCCATCTGAAGCCTCTGCTTCCACTTTTGCCACCTTCCTGTAGTGGCTCAGCCGTCTCCCAACTGCTGAAGCTACTCTGACCACCAGCTTGACAAGCTCAGACATTATCTTTGCTTTGATTTGGCCTCTCCGTGAAGGAAACTTAACCATATTTGTGGTAGAGAGTAGACGCCTTGGCTTTTCCAATGGATAGAGTTTTTCCTTTGGACTTTTGGAGATGTAGCAGAAGAGCAGAAGGAATTCCACCTTTGCTTTGTTTATGTGGGAATGAGACAGCTTATATAACGTTGAGAGTGCAATTTGCAAAGACGCACGCACAAGGGAAATTGCCTCATGCTGACCACATTGGCTTATATATGCTGATGTGGGCTGCTCTGCATTTTAAAATTATCTGCCATATCCTTCTTGTTAGTTAGAATCACAAATAGTTGTATTTGGCTGATAGCTGGATTGAGGCTGGATACAATAGAGTAGTAGATTAAAATATGTAATCTCATTAAGTCTGATATATTGTTTGTATGTTTCTTTTGGCTATAAGGAGCAAACAGGAGGCAACATTAGAGGATTGACGGTCAACACCAGAAGCTATAAGCTAGCTATGATTTTTTAAATAGCATAATAGAAAAATGCATAATATGACCTGATCCTGTAAATGAAAGACTTCATAAATCTTGATCGACTTCATTTCCTCCGGGTCATGAATTATGCAAGCAAGGGTTTTGTAAGAGCTCGTGAATGGCGATGAATCAACTTCGACATAGAGCACAACCGAGAAGGCTAGCTAGTTGATATCCTCAAGTTTTGAATATTATTTTTCCATCCAGTAGATTTCATCTCAAATCTGTAGTTACCAAGTGAAATCTTGTCTCGTTCTTGAGATATTAATCTGCAAACCAAGTGAGGGCTAAATGGCTAATTACATGCTAAACTAAGCAAATCTTCCAGGAATTGAGCTATGATTGAGCAGGACGCATTCAAAATGGAGCCATCTTTATAACAGTATATGTACTAAAATTGAGGGAAAATATCAACATGATTACTCTAGGTACCTAATTGACAGTCTTATTGTATAATCACTTTGTTATATTGGATATCAAGGACAATCTGAGTCCTAACTAATCTCAAAGATCCAAAGTCAAAGACATACTTGGTGTATGGAGACAAATCACCAACAGCTGAAAAAATAAACAAAAAGTTGTTGGATTTCACTTTTATAAACAATTCACATTTAGAATTCCTTCCCCAATTATATCAGTTTCCTCATCAATATATATACAGGATGTGTCAGTGAGGTCTGATTTCCGGCCTTTTACTACTATAAACATAAAAAAAAATTACCTTGCTGGTACAAGAATAGTGTAAATCAAGAGAAAAGTGACAATAACAATGGCTACTCCTAGGGTAAACCTTGGGCTAGTCCATAACATGAGATTGGATCTCTCTGTTCTCTTGATGGGATCAACTTCCTCAGACAATGGGTAATCAGAGGGCTTAGGATCCCATGTCACATACTTGTTTGGAGAGAATTGTGAGAAGAAGCTCTTCTTGTTCTTCTTGTTCTGTTTCTTGATGTTTGCCCAGGCTTTGTCCCAATCTGTTGAGAATTTATCACCTGAACAAATGGTACAGCTCATTTTCGACTGACATAAGAACACTGATAAAAGTAGTTAAAAAGTAAATGAACGAAGATGTGGAGTAACCATTTTGTTGGGGTTCTTCTCTTTTGGAGCAGAGAGGCTTCAATGGCGAGCTGGAACGAGAGAATGGAGATGAAGATTTGCGTCTCGGAGTGGTCCAGAAATGGAAATTTCCGATTCGAGCGTGAATATCCATCTGCCGATTCGCATATCAATTTTCAAACTAGCAGCAACAGCTGAGCCGAGCTGCTCTCATAGCCATACCATCCACTCCGTGGTCTTATCGCACTAGGAGTTTGCCAGCCACTAGTTCTCTCGTGCCGTCTCTCAGTCTGACACGTGTCACTTTTTTTAACTGTTGCATGTACGGATTAAGTCATGTGGCATATAGCACGGTTGGCCCACCTGTAAATAAAGAATTACCATCTTCAAATGAACAATCAAACTCATGATTTGACCCGAGTCACCTGACCGGTTCCACCTTGGCATCCATTGCAAATTACGGCTCTCTGTCAAACAAAACCTTACAAATATATGCTTTAATCTCCCTTTAATAACTATACTAGCATAAATTCACACTCGCATGGTTTTGGAGGAAAAAAGAGGATAAAACTAAAGCAATGTAATTGTTTTGTTAATTTTTTTCCAATACTTTTACTCTTTTATCCCTTGTTAATTATTTTATATTAGTTTAAACCTACAAAAAAAAATGGTATTTTTTGAATTTTTTAAAATTTTACCTTATAACTGCCGTAAGCATTGTTTCTTTAATTAATAGAGATCTGTCAATTCCGACGCGATTCATGAATTCGACTCGAAATTCGCATGAAATAAAACGAGTTAAACCTATACGATTATAAAGCAAGTTAAACACAGGACTCGCTAACACGATAAATATTTGTATAACCTGTTTATTAATTAGCAAACTATTTATAAGGACAATGTGAAGATTTTTAATGCATTTAAGGACAAGAACACTATATTTGAACACTTACAGACTAAATCTTGGGGTTAAAGACAAAAAGGCTAATAATCTAACACGTGTCAACATGTGTTTTACATTTATACCCTTATCCACCCCAATATAGAAACACTTTTTTCTGGAAAAAAAAAGATCCAGAGCTCGATGAAAGAGAAACCTAGAGCTCTGATCGAGCTCTCATTAAATTCTCCAGTTTCATCGCTTTTTTTGGTCTGTATCTAGGTGAGAATCACGTCTCCTGATATTGTTTCGAAGGATTATCGTGTTTTGAATGTGCAATTTGACATCGGTTTTATGGTTATTTTGAGTTGGAGAGCTTCAATTGTCTTCGGTCGCTGCTGGAGCATCACACATTCGATTGTTGCAGCCATTCTCTTCGATTTTTTAATGAGTTTTTGTTTCTAGCATGTACGTATTTGTTGTAGTGTTTAGTATCAGATCTATAATTTTGATGTATACGTTGTTCTTCAATGTTTAAGTTTTTGATTTTGCAGTAATGTGTTTATTGATGATTCGTTTAAATTGTAGTGTTTAAAATTTTTAAATGTTTGATGTTTTTGTTCAGTAGTAGTTGAAGTTTTTTTGCTGATTTTGATGTTTTATTCCAGTAACAGTTGTTTTTGTTATTGTTTTGTTGTTTTTTATGTTGTTTAGCTGCAATATATAGTAGTAGTTGATTTTTATTTTTGTTTGAGTTTGATGTTTTTTTCCCAGTAGCAACTGATGTTTTCTTCACTGTTTTTGATGTTTTACTGCAGTAGCATATAATTTTTTGTTGTTTTTTTATGTGGTTCATCTACGATGAATATTCTCTTTCCTGTTTAGTAGCACTTGATTTGTTTTTGTTTGATTTTGATGTTTATTTTTCCAATAGCAGCTGATATTTGTTCGTTGTTTTTGATATTTTATTACAGTAGTATTTAATTTTTTGTTGTTTTTAAATGCTCAGTAAAAGTTGTTATGAACATGCTCTTTCTACTTTCAGTTTTCAGTTGAATTATTTTTTCATTGTTTTGTTTTTGATGTTTATGTTCAGTAGCAGTTTCATTTTCATTGGTTGATTTTGATGTTTTTACTCTAATATCAATATCTATGATATTTTTATGTTTCAGTTGCAATATACATTATGAATTTTCTATTTTCTGTTCAGTAGCAATTGATTTATTTGTCATTTGAATTTTATATTTGTCCCAGTAGCATTGAAGGGGTATTGGCTAATATTGATGCTTTTATTACAGTAGCATTGATTTTTTTTTGTATTTATATGCTCCGTTGTAATTTGAATAATAATACGATTTAGAGTTGATGGTCGCGGTACAGAGACACGCTACTTATTTTATTGTAATATGTATTTTGTTGTTTGCCTTCAGTAGAAATATGAAGTTTTGACAATTTTTTGTTTCATTTTCTATGTAGCAATGTTATTTTTGAAGCTTGAGAAGTTTACTTATGGAATGCAGAGCATGGTTATCTCAAACATGAAGGACACGAGATTCGACATGTTGTGCGAACAACTATGTTCTAGGTTTCGCAATCTGAAGTTTGGGTAGTTCATATTAAGGTACTCGTTCAACGATTCCCCTAATACCCTTCTAGACTCAAATGAAGACATTATTGCAATGATCGATTTATTTGAGTATCTGCCTGGAGCTAGTTGGATAGATATCCATGTTATAGATGTTAGTTCTGGGTGTGAATCTGTTGTTGAACATCCAACTTGTGTTGTTACTGTTTGTGGTGCTACTGCTTCTTCTGCTTTGAAAAACACATATCATGACAAAAGAGATGATGTTGATGCTCAGATCAGTGGCGATGACTCATATTATGAAGAGGATAATTACCTGATATTGGACAACTTAGTGTTAAGGAAGAACAAGAGGAAGTTTTTTGGTACTGAGTGGGTTGACTATATACTTGAGGTTGAGAAGTTTTATAGCGGTGAAACTGTTGAGTTCAGAGATAAGTGGTGCACGTTTTTTGTTGAGAAAAGATTTGAATTTGATTACGTCAAGCCGGTTATACGTTACAGCTATTGGTGCAAAGAGGGAGAGCAACATTGTAAGTGGTCGGTGTATGCTTCCTCATGTGAGACTAATGGTTACTTTTATGTGAGGATGCTAGGTGTTGATCATACATGTGTTTGTGAGATTTTACATAAATACCCAAAAGGGCTCGGGGCTAATCTTGTTACTACTATTGTCGTTGATAAAGTGCGATATGATCTGTTTGTTAATCTAAAGCAAATTATGATAGATTTGGTTTGAAGATTCACGATCACATAGCGTATCAGAGCTAGAAATTCTTCCAATCGAACTCTCGATGGTAACGAAGCCACTGGTTATGCCATGTTGTCATGGTATACAAAAGCATTGAATACAACTAACCCTGGTTCTCATGTCATTCTCGAAGATAATGAAGGAAGGTTTCATACCATGCATCTAAGGGTGTCAATTTTGTTATCCAATAATTTTTTTGGATGATACCTTCATCAAAAACAAGTATAAATGGATGCTTTTAGGTGCCTGTGCCAAAAATGGGAACAAATGTATGTTTATTACTTAGTTCTGATTTCTCAATTGAAATTATGATTAAGTAGGTAGCATGTGTGTGTTTTGAACTGTTTTTCACTGCAGTAGCAGCAATATTAATCCCCCCATATATTTTTTCTTTCTTTTTTACAAAAATCTTCCTAGTTGCATTTTTTATAGTTAATACTGAAAATAAAGAAAATTGGAGGTGGCTTATTGAGCAGTTGTTTATTATGCTGGGTGAAGATTATCGGAACATTGATTTTATGACTGATCGCGATAAAAGACTTCTAGATACTGTGACTGAGGTTTTCCCAAATTCTCCTCATGTCTATTGTTACAAGCACTTGAAAGATAATCTGAATGAGAAGTATCCTAGTGCATTTGGTGCTAAAATCAAGAAAGCAATTCTCAGGATATTTAGCCATTGCGTTTATGCGAGAACTAGGGAGATTTTTGATCGGAGAATTGAGGAATTTAAAGTTGTTGGTCGTGCTCCGGTTAAAATTTTTCTTGAAAACTTGCCGCCTGAAAATTATGTTATTGCTTATTTTCTGGGGAAGAGATATGGTGAGATTAGTAACGTTTTTGCCGAGAGTAACAACAATATGATCATGGATAAGAGGTGTATGCCACTACCTCTGTTGGTTGAGAACATCCATGTCAATTTGATGGAGAAACTTTCTCATTGAAGCATGTGTCGTCACAGTGACAAAGTGGATTTTAGTAGCAGTGCTTTTCTGCTTTGTGTTCGAAACTAGAAAAAAAAGCTACGTAAGTGGATTGTACTTGAAGGAACTAGAAGGTGAGTTTTCGGTAGCAATGCTTTTCTCCTTTGTTGCTGTTTTTTTTGTTTTTTTTTTTCAACCGCAGTGCTTCCACTTTTGTGAGTTTGTTTTCTATACAGCATCATATTTCTATACAATAGCAGTGCTTCCACTTTTGTGAGTTTGTTTTCTATACAACATCAGATTTCTATACAGTAGCAGTACTTCCACTTTTGTGAGTTTGTTTTCTATACAGTATTAGTAGCAGTGGTTTTTTTGAAGTTACTGTTATATTTTTTTTCATTTTGTGTTGGTTATCTGATCGAGTGAGGATGTTTTTGAGGTTTTTACCGCGGACAATAGCTTTATGGTGCATCTTACTGAAATGACTGCTCGTGCAATTGGTAGTAGCTTCGATGGTTCCCCTGCTTTCATGTTGTACAAGCTATCCAAAAGACACAGCGTCTTACCTACTTATATATTAAATACTAATGGAAAATGGAGTACTATTGATAAGCTTTTGCCCTCCCTATCTTTCCAATTCCTAATTTGGATAAACCATCCTCGGCTAGTTTTGGATGGGGCATTATTACCTCATATCACAAGGAAGCCTCCCGACAGACCAAGGACTAGAAGAATCCGATCTTTTGGAGAATCATCAAGGCCTATGGTGTGCGATCGATATCGCCAACTTAGACATCATAATAGTCGTTCGTGCAATGTCATGCTCTCATGAATAGCATCTAATGCACCCCCTACCGCACATGGTTTTGATGCATATTGATTTATGTTTATGGACAATATTTTTGAATTCTTATTTTTTGTATAGGATGCTTGATTCAATAGTAGTGACAGTGACTTGAATAGTTTCACTTGTGGTAGTAGCACTAATGGGTTTTTCATTTAGGTGTAATAGATCGACATATTTCTAGTATCAACAACATTTTTACTCCAGCAGTAATAATTTATTTTATATTTTTTTTGGTAATTAGAGGAATGCTTAGCAGTAATGGTACGCTTCTTAATTGATCGTAAAGAGAAGTGGGGTACTTTTTCAGTAGCAAGTAGTGTCTTTTTTTAGTATCAGTATCAGTGTACTTTTAGCCGCGGAGTAGTGGCACGCTGCCTATTTGGATAGTTACTAAGAAAAAATAGAAAGCAAAGTGTGTTATTTTTTCAGTAGCTGTACACATTCTTATTCAAGTAGGAACGTACGTTCTAATTCAGTAGCAGTGTGCATTCTTTATTCGAATAGCATTTTTTATTCATTTTTTTCAGTAACAGTGTGCCTTTGAAGACTTTGTTCAATTTTTTTTTCCAGTAGTAATGCATTTTGAGTAGCAAAACCAATTACTTTTTGTGACATCCCGTCCCGAGAATTCTCTTTTTACGATTTATTTAAGATTAATTGAGAAAAATAATTAGTTTTTACCGTCGGTAATTATCGATGACCTTTCCATCAGAATTTTATTTGTTAAGTTTTTCGAGATATTTCTTTGAGGAAAGTTGTAAAGTTTATTGAGACGAGTTCGTAGCCATGTCAAAATGTTAAAACTGGAGTTACGATGAAGAAATTATGGTCAGCGAAAGTTTTATACGATTTTACGAATCGGTTAGTCACAACTATAAATATCAATTCTCCATTTTTGGAAAGTCAACATTTTCATTTTGGGGTCAACTCTTTTCACTCTCCCCTCCCCCACGTCTCTTTCCTCTCTTTCCCTAACCGTGAGTCGCCGGCGATGAAGCTCGCCGATCCGGCCACCCAAACCAGCAGGGCCGGTGTAAATCTCTTCGTCTCACTATTCTCTTCAAAACCCTCATAAGCACGATACCGATTTTGAGAAATTGAAGTTGTGGTGAAGCACGAATGGTTCGCCGGCGGTCAAAAGCCCTAAGTCTTAGGGACGGTGATTTTTGGCTCGAATTGATGGTTAACACCTACTGGATTTTGAATCTCTCCTCAATACGAAGCTAATAACACCAAGAACTCACTCTAATTCTACCCGAGTTGGGAGAATCGGATGATTGAAGTTTTTGAAGAATTTTAGGAATCTGAATTTCAAAGGTAAAATTAGGTTGTTTATGATTTGAATTGGATATTGTGGTAGAAGACAATTGTGTTGTTGGGTTGATTTTGAGCAGGTTTGGCCGTGGTCCTCCGGAAAAAGCCATCGGCGCCGCCGGTGGTTCACAGCGGCGTTCCGGCGAAGGAATTTTTTGATGTAAATTTTAACTGTTTTGCTCGTAATTACATACCAATTGTAATGAAGATGTTATTGAGTTGATTTGGACATAATTGATTGAGATGTGTGATTAACCGAATATTAATCAAACGATTTTATGATAGTATTGAACGGTTGAATCGAACATCAATTCGACTTTGAGTCATGTAACGTTTGAGGAATGTGTTACAAATTTTAAAAATTATTCAAGATTTAGAAATTTGGAATTAGATTAAACCTCATCATTAATTCAGAAAATACGACATTCGAGAATGCAATGTTCTCGACGTTAATGATCATTGCTAAACGAGCTTAGCTATTCGATATGATTTTCGACGATTAGTTATTAAATAATAATCCAGTCAAATGTTTAGAGGCAGGCATCTTCAATACCTTTGTCGATTCGGCAACCCCGTCATATATTTAATTCCGCCCAGATATGGCGTTGTTTTAGGACGACATGTTAGCAATCAGTGACAGGCGTATAGAAACGCAGACATACATGCTTTGGCTTGATGTAAATCTCGGCACAATATTATGAGTGTACAATTTATTTTCACTATTTTTCAGCGAATAATTTTCATTATTTTATTCAGTTTTTAGATTTTAGATTTCTTTGGAGGCCATACATATAGTAGACAGTTTTATCAATTGTGCATGCATGCATTGGTTACTCGACTGATTCCCGAGTGGCTCTAAGGAAGGATTAGCACTTCTCCCATCGCATTCACGTCGTCTTTGTGTCAGGAGTCACCAGACGACTTTAGGTGGCTAGAGGTTTGAGGACTCTGGTCACTGCCTCCTCTTGTGCATGATACTCGAGAAGGGTCAGAAGTCCCCATCGACGTATCCTTATATCGTTTTAGTCTTTTCGACTCATTTAGTATTTTATTATATCTGACAGTGGGAGCACAAATATATTTAAGTTCCTAGTTCAGTTATTTTCGTCCACTCACTCTGAAATTTTTCTGTATTTCCCTAGGCCTTTCGTTTTAAATTGCTCAGCTTGCAGGTTAGTCAGCTGAAGTCACGATCGTCCAGGGTATGAGGCATGAAAGTCTATCATTTCTGTTTTCATGGTTGAGATTCTTAGTGCAGGTTTCGGGTTATTCTTGTTGGAGTTATTTGTAGTGATCCTTTGGTGCAAGTTATCATAATACGAGTCCTGCAGGATTTAGCTTAAACTAGGTGTTAATCTGGGACGAGTTCTATCACTTTTACCCACCATTTTTTATGAAATTTTTATTGATATCTTAAAAATCTCCCAGTTCTGAAACCCTCATAACTCCATCTCAAAATCTAAAATTGCAATCTTTAAGAGAAACATGTTTAGCTTCTTATGTTCTTCCATGCTCTATTATAACTCCTCTCAGGCATATCAAGTTTTGAACCCTGCTATATATATAACCCTGATTAAACCTTATCCTCCATTAATCTCATTCTTTATCTATAGTAGTTTCAATTTTCTGCAATTCTTCTTTGTTTCAAATTGGCCAGTAACACCCAAAGTGATCATTCCTTCTCTCGAGCTGGGAGTTTTGACAATCATCCACCTCCATCTCAGCCTTTTCCAACCCCCTGTACGTCTGATCTATGGTGCTCCACCTCCTGCTACTGGTCCATCTACAGCCCACATTTACAATCATCTTGTTGTTATGAACCACATGTTGTTTGGTACTCTCAGCCATAATGATTTTATTTTGAGGGACATCCAGGCTATGCAGCATAGCCAGAATGTAGTTGTGGTAGATGGCCTTCGGGGAATCAGTGAGAATCTTTGCGAATTGCAGCGTTCTCTTCAATGTCTCCAAGAGGGTGGAGCAAGAAGTGGTGATGGGCAGGCACAAGCTAAGAAAGTCAGGGTACTATGAAGTTGCTGCTATATTTGAAGATTGAAGTTATTTAGTTTTCAGTTTCTTCTATGATTTTATTCTTCATTTTGTTCATCAGACATTATTTTGTTCTGAATTTTAATGGATTTTGTGTTTTGAATTATGTTTGATATTTATGTGTTTTTAGCTTCAATGGATGTTTCATTTGATTTTTGTTTTCATTAATGGAGTTATATGCACACAGTAGCAGTCAAGTTTTACGCGACTGAAAAGCAATACATGTTCCGTATCAGTGCATGTTCCATGGCAGAACTTCCAAGGTTGAGATTACAGTATTAGAGGGTGTTTGTAATGTATCAATCCATAGCCAAAAAAGATGATGGTTTTCTATTGTGTCTCGCGGTGCAGTGACATGCTGCTTGATTAAAAAAAACTATATTTTTCAAATCTACTACCCTGTGTTACTAGTAGTAGTGAATATTTTATTTAGTGGTAGTTAACTTGTTTTAGTAGCAGCGAATTTCTCTTTTCAG
Organism: Geum urbanum; assembly: GCA_946800695.1. Classification (NCBI taxonomy): domain Eukaryota; kingdom Viridiplantae; phylum Streptophyta; class Magnoliopsida; order Rosales; family Rosaceae; genus Geum; species Geum urbanum. The sequence goes on along the minus strand of OX327000.1, from coordinate 74,534,512 downwards.
TAGCACTGAAATTTATTGTTTTAGTAGCAGTAATTCAATAGTTAAACTTGAGCAAAATAACAATCTTTAATCAGTATCAGATGTTAAATCCTACATAAGACATTTTTTATATGTACTAAATTCAACATGAAACATTTAGACCATTTGCATATTCTAAATCCTACATAGTACACTAGCACCTACATCCCATGGCCCATGTATTTCGTCATATAGCTTTTCTTGTCATCCATGAACTTTTTCAGTATCTTTGCGCAATACTTGACCACATCTTTTTTTGAAAATATTTCTGGAATTGTCTCCGCTTTTGAAAGTTTCTCCGTGAAGTTTAACATAAAAATTGCACAATCTTTACTGCAAAATACAGAGGAAACTCCAATGTTTGGTTCAGTAGCAGTAAAGAATAATGTGTAGTTCTAGTTCAAGTATCAGAGAAATTTTGTTAACTACTTACGTTGGCCTAGGTCTTGCACATTTATGATCATTTTTGATTATGAAAATAAATGTGTGTTTTTCATCCAATTTATGCATGCTCTCTAACTCTTCTTTCTCATATTGTTGGGACCAATAGTTTTCAGTTCTGTCTTTCTGCAATCAATGTTAGTCATTTATAAAAAAAAAACATGAAACTACAGTAGCAATATAGGACACCCAAATATCATAAGCATGAATTCTTCAGTAACAGCATTCAACTACATCAAAACAAGTTGTATACATATCACTGATATTGCTCTGTTGTAATCTGGGTCTCCCACAAATTCTTTTATCCGCATTGTGGAGTTGTAGTGCGTCTATTCTTTAGTACTTGTGTCAAACACCAACAGGCTGAAGTGGTTGTCGGACTATTTTTGCATAATCGGGAAATATAGAATTTCCTTCCCTTTCAGACTTGTCCTCATCTCTATTTGAAGCATCTCCTTGTAAATGTGTTCAATCCGCTTAGGTGCATTGCTATATTGGAGCATTTACAGTAGTACAAGATATTTGAATACCTCAAAAAGCAAGTAGCAGTAATCCTCACAGAGCAACACATACACATAGCAATTTAATCTCAACCATTCGCAAACAGCAATAATTTAACGAAATTTTTTAGTAGCAATATATACCAAACTTACTGTGTATTCACACTTCATGTAGAGACATTGTTTATCTTACACTTTTGAATGAATGCCATGTAAGTGTTGACTATGAAGTTTGAAATTTCTATATCCTTCAATAGATCCTCCACATCGTCCCGATAACAACCATTATGAAAGGAAGGCTGCTTAAAATGAATAGATATTATTGTCAAATACTTAATTATGATAGTTAGAAGTTTTATAACTATTTTTATAATTACGATAGGTCCTTCTTTTTCCAGTACTTCATTAACAAGGACTTGTGCTCCTCGTCCAAAGAGCGATAAACAGGGTGTGTCTTCCATCTTAGAGTCTCACCCTTCTTGTTGGGCTTGTTCTTGACATCATTCTTCACTTCTGCTTTTCTTTGTATGCCATGTCGACAACCTCTTTCTCGACATTTCTCTTGCACAGATTTGTGACCTTATACTCCGACATCGGTTTCTCCTTTCTGTCTTCTCTGGTTTTGATCATTCTGATATATGACTTTATTATATGATGATTTTCATCATTGTCATCTTGCTCAGTAGCATTAGTAGCATCCGACCTCGCAAGATCCTCTGGGTTTCTCTCAGTAGTAGCATCAGGATCTGGTGATGTCTTCATAGTAGTAGTAGCACCCGATCTCGCAAGATCCTCTGATTTCCTCTCAGTAGTAGCATGATCAATAACATTATTCATCTCCTTCTTCCATTAAACCAAGCATCTGCATATGTCTCTGAGATCTTTCAACTCGTTGTTCTTACGATTCAGCATGTTCGTCAGAACGAAGATTCTATTCTTGTATTCCTCATTTTCCTCCCACAACATCTCGATGTAATCATTTTTTCTCATGCAAGATTCTATTGCACATTGTACCATTTTTTGCTTTAACTTTGCTTTTTCCTGCCACTCTGTAATTGTGGTCAACAAGTGCTCTGTACAAAGGTCTTGGGGGGTTTCGAGGTTGGCTTCATGTAGTATCATCTTCTTCCATTCATTAAGTTCCTCTTTGGTGTATCTCCTCTGATCATTGTTGGTGAGCTCAACAGTAGCTCTGACATTTGTCGTCTGCCACCCCTCGTTGAGTAATTGAGAAACTAGGGGACTTGGGTGAACCAAGGGTATTGGTTGTGGATCGGTGAAGTATATTTTGTATTTGAACTGTGGGGTTGAATCATTGTCGAGCTTGGCATGTTCATCCTCTTCAACATCAACCTTATTTGCTTCAGGAAGGTCAGTAACACCATTCTGAGTTACTGCAGGGGGTCAGTAGCATCACCACCTTGCTTGTCCCATCCAGAATCTTCAGTAGCAACCTTGTTTGCTTGAGGATGATGTATCTCCTCTGATCATTGTTGGTGAGCTCAACATTAGCTCTGACATTTGTCGTCTTCCACCCCTCGTTGAGTAATTGAGAAACTAGGGGACTTGGGTGAACCAAGGGTATTGGTTGTGGATCAGTGAAGTATATTTGGTATTTGAACTATGGGGTTGAATCATCGTCGAGCTTGGCATGTTCATCCTTTTCAACATCAACCTTATTTGCTTCAGGAAGGTCAGTAACACCATTCTGAGTTGCCGCAAGGGGTTCAGTAGCATCACCACCTTGCTTGTCCCATCCAGAATTTTTAGTAGCAACCTTGTTTGCTTGAGGATCCTCAATTGCAACAACTTTTTGAGCTGCTTCAGGAGCAGGTGCATCTTCTCCACTGGTACTTTTGTAAGGTTCTCCGAGTCAAATTCAAGAAATACCAAGCTATAGCAACAACTTTTTGAGCTGCTTCAGGAACAGGTGCATCTTCTCCATTGGTACTTTTGCAAGGTTCTCCGAGTCAAATTCAAGCATCACCACCTTGCTTGTCCCATCCAGAATCTTCAGTAGCAACCTTGTTTGCTTGAGGATCCTCAGTTGCAACAACTTTTTGAGCTGCTTCAAGAGCTGGTGCATCTTCTCCACTAGTACTTTTGCAAGGTTCTCCGAGTCAAATTCAAGAAATACCAAGCTATAGCAACAACTTTTTGAGCTGCTTCAGGTTGAGCTGCTTCAGGAGCAGGTGCATCTTCTCCACTGGTACTTTTGCAAGGTTCTCCGAGTCAAATTCAAGAAATACCAAGCTATATTATTATTCTTCTTCTTCTTCTTCTTCTTCTTCTTCTTCTTCTTCTTCTTCTTCTTCTTCTTCTTCTTCTTCTTCTTCTTCTTCTTCTTCTTCTTCTTCTTCTTCTTCTTCTTCTTCTTCATCTTTGCTCACCTCGACAACTCCAATAATAGGTGAGGATGTCTTTGTTTGCCCAGTATCAGTTACATGATCTGGAGGCACTTGCGTGTCCGGGTAAATGATTGTTTCTTCATCATTAGACCCTTACCATCTTCGTTTACCCAAACTGGTTCTACGAGTGGACTTAATGATAGTATCGGTTTATCATGATGCTGAACATTACGCATTTAGGATTGAAGTTATCACAATTATATAGTTGCAACAACATTAATGTAGAAGTATAATGTCAAATCTATTTCTTTGACTTTTTATTCTCTTGTCTGCTACACTTAGTTGGGTTCTTCGACGCGTCTTCTGTGAAATTTATACAGTAATGGTCAGATGAGTACAAACACAAATGAAACATGGCAGTAGCAACTTGTATTATTTTTACTGGAACATGTGGTGCCTTTTCTTTTTCTCAACCTTCCTTCCTTGCTTTCTTTTTTGGTTTTTCTTCCTCTTCCACGACTTTCTGTTTTTTCATTGCCAGAGTTGCAAAATCATCATCATCTTCATTAGCAGGGGCCTCCATTTTGCTGATTTGTTGATCGCCAAACTTGCAAGCTGATATATTTTGAATGTGATCAGTAACAAGAGACAATATTACTATTAGGATTAGAAAATCAACACAACAATCTATTCTTTTTTCAACGAGCATTTTTTACCTTAATGTCATCTATAATCTTCGTCTCCAACTGTTTCCCCAAATCCCACTTGACAAAAGTAACATCGATCGGTTCAGGTTCCTCCTTTTTCTTTTCTTTTTTCTCTATCAGGGTAGTGTTCTTGCAAAATAATACTACATATAGTATAAAAAGAACATATCAGTTAAATATTTCATACCCTTATTTCTATTTTCCAACAGCAGCAAATGCATCTTCTTCTTTTTTTGAGATGGCGAGCAGTATATTGATAATGTGATTGTAATATAGAGTTCCATCGGATTACCCGACCATTTAAATTGAAACCCCTAAAGCATTACAATACTAAAACATTTTTACTAAATAAACTCAGACGAACAAACCAAAATAGAGCAGAAACTTCAAAAAATTTGGTGGCACCGCTCCTTAGTTGTTTGGGCACCATCTCTACTGCGAGGTAGATTGGCAGAGTTCTTTAATGGTCATTTCCGCAAGGAGGAAGACTGGCTTCTTCTACGGTGAGACCTTCTTGGTAGATGTGATGGCTAGTCCAAACTTGGACTTTGCTTTCTTTTCTTCAGAACGGCGATGTTTGCCGCTCTTACACCCTGACGAATTAGAAGGCTCATCTACAACATCCTGTAGCTCTCCATCAGTAGCTTCCATCCAACAAATGCATCTTTATTTTGAATGAGTTTTAGTACTTATCTCTACTACAAGAATACATCCACATAGACTTTTTTTTTTTTGCTTATGTCAGTCAAATAAATCATCAAATATTTGAGGATAGCCTCTGCCCAGTTATATGTCCCCAAGTTGTCAAGATTGTCAATCAGTTTTACAAAGCCCCATGTGTTACGACCTGGAACAACATATCACAATAATCAGAACTTGTGTGGTTAGCCGTTAATTAATAACGTTAATCGCCGAGGGTGATTAGTTTTTACCGTTGGTAACTTTCGCTTGCGATTTATCTAGAATTTATCTATTATGTCTTTAAAGAAATTTCTTTGGATGAGGTTGTAGAGTTTGTCAATACGAGTTTGTGGCCACATCAAGTGTTGAAATCAGAGTTACGATGAAGAAGTTATGGCTAGTGGAAATATCGGAATAATGTTTTATCGCAAAATCGCGGGTATAAATACGAGTTTCTATTTTTGGTAAGGGGTGAAGCTTCCATTTTTGGAAGACCAGTTGACCCCGCGTTAACCACCCTCCCGACCCATTTTTCCACAGTGAGTTTCTCACCGGCGGTGAGCCTCCGTCCAGCCACTATTGACCGCGATATTCAATGGGTTTTGTTGGGTTCGAGCCCCTCTATCATTTGGTGGCATCATCTCTAACATTGGTGGCCGGAGGGAGGAGAATCGAGACGATGAATTGGCCGAATTTTGGGTAATTTTTCTCGGCGACGGCGTCGGTGCTCGCCGCGGCGATGGTGGTTCAAACTGTAGGGTTTTGAAGCCCAAGGAGAGACGAACCGATTGGGACCGGTCTCAACCCTTGCCGTGGTCGGATGCCGACGGACGGAGGAGATGAATTTTCAGGTGGGATTTCGATTTTCTAGCAATTTCAAGATTTTTCAGTTTGATTTTGATGTTGTGTTATTCATGAAAGTTGTTGGTCTTGTTGAGATGAACATTTAGGTATGTAGGTTGCTCGTTTTGGTGGTGGTAGGAATTCCGGCTGTCGCTAACAGTGGTGCTTGGCCCCACGCGCCGCCGTGCGCGGCGGAGCTCCGGCGAAATGGATTTTTCTAGAAAATTTTATATCATTTCGCTCGTAATTTTGTACCGAATATAATGGTGAGGTTCTTGAATAGATTTGGACAGAATTAATTTAGGCGTGTGTTTAATCAAATAATAATTAATTTATTTTACGATAATTTTAACATACGATCCGATTAGTGATTTAAGTGCGAGTCACTTGATGTTTGAGATTTATGTTGTGACTCTAAAATTGATTTAAAGTGAAGGAATGCAAGGAATTGAATTCGGGATTTGATTAAGTTTGTAGTTAGTCGAAAAAATACGCTATTCGAGAATGTGAGATTCTTGGCATTATTGCTCGTCGAATTACGATCCTAGCTCTTCATAATGAACCCCGACGATTAGATATTAATTATAATCATAGTTTCAGCGGGCCGTGTCGGATGATTATTGCGCCGATTAGCAGGTTACGGCTTTATGATTATCTCGGCATAGTAAAGTGAGTGGACCTTTATTTTCATAGTTGATTGCAAGTTCATTATTTTTACGCAGTACCCTTTACGATATATTTTTAATGCGTTTATTCGGAGGCTTGCTTTGAGATGGTTAATTTTATTGCATCGATGCTCTAGCTATTCGGCTGATCACCGGATAGTTGGTTAGATGAGGTTAGGTGGCCTCGTCTGACCCAGATCGACTTAGGTTAGGTGGTCTGGGGATGATCCCGTCACATTTATTTTCTTACAGCTATCCGACTTAGGTTAGGTGGCCTGGGCGAGCGCCTCCATTGTTTTCAGTTTACTGTTTCTTTGAACTCGTTGTATTTCTCAGGAATCCGCAGAAATGTATAGATAGACTATTTTGTTGTTTTACACTAATTATGACTTTTTGTCCAGTCATGCTGACATTTTTATGTTTTATCTGCCTTTCCTTGGGCCTTTCGGTTTTCCATGCCCAGATTACAGTGCTTCTCCTGAGCTGGATTTTGGATCTCCAGAGGCTTTGAGTCCACCGGGTTATCCTACCTTCTGGTAGGTTTCGGCCACTGGCAGTGTATTTTCTTATATTTTATTCTGCTCCTAGAAGTCGCTCTGAACACTAGTGTTGTAAAGATTTTTCTGTGTTGGTAGTAAATTGTTAGTACTGCTGGATTATGAATTTTCAGTTTCTGTATTATTATTATTACTATTATTCCAGCATTTTAATTAATTTACTTTCCTCACTTTGTTGAGAAATCTGGATGGACATTGGTGGTCCACGGTATTGTTTGTGAGAAATTCGAAGTGTGAATTTCTTACAGGTTTCTGGTAGTCCATTTTATAGAGGAAATTATGTCAACAAATTTATAGAAATTTGTAGTTTAAGTCTTGTCGTTAGGGCGTGATCCTAGATTACTAGTTAATCTAGGGTTGGGTCTTTTCACCATGCCAACGTGGATCCCGAGCTGGCAAAGAGGAAAGTGCATAAGAGTTATGTTAGTATCAGCGTTGTTGAATCCTCCACCCAGTGCTCGTTTTCTACTCGTGTCGAAATCACATCATCCAATGCATCTTGTATGGGTATCCATTGTGAACGCTTGACGAAATATTGGTTTATAAACCAACTCTCTGTTGGTCTGTTACAGTCACTCTTCTCCATCAGGACCATTGCTCTTGATGATAATAAACAAAGATTCAGTAGCAGTTAACAATCAACATCAATTCAAAACAACTCCAAAAATTATACATTTACCTTAGTTTCTAATGCCGAAGATATTTGCCATGTCTTTGGTTTTGATGTGACCCATTTCCTTTCTGATCCTGAACTTCTTTTGCTTCTCGTCAAAGCTCCGAAGAAGTTTATGCACCATTTTAGCCGATTTCTTCTCAGCAACATCTGTTTTCTGTACGTAAAATGCTTTGAGTAGGCTCTTGAAGGGTGTGGAGTAAAGCTTATCCTTCAGTAGCGTCTTTGCTTCTTGGTCAGTTCTGAAATGACTTATTACACCAATCATGAGGTCCTGTGTTGCAGATGTTGAGCATCTGTGTTGTGCAACTGGGTCTGCAACTCTCTTTTTTCGCTTTACTACTGTAATTTTTTTTTTCATATCCGTTATCCCTCTCTTCTCCTTTTTTGTTGACTTTACAACCTTGTTCTTCATTTCTACAAATATCAATATGGAAATATGATTATCCGGTAGCAGTTAAATAAAACACCATTTTTTTGAAATTGTGATTCGTGTTCTGGGAAGTACAGTAGCAGTGGAGAAACATACATACCACAGTATAACACATTAAAATTATGAAAAATTTAGTAACAACCATTGACACATCAACTTTTTATTCATAAACAATTGACAAACAACAATATATTCATCAACTCAACAGTATCAAATGAGTATAAAAACAAACACAGTATCAATGAAATCAAAGCTTATATTCATTAATGCCAAAATACATTATCACCTGCAGATAATTATTTACCAACTACAAAGAAACAAAGTATCATATCATGCATGCATCAACAGTAGCATTGGAGAATCATCAAAACTAACACTAATAGTGACAATTAGGGAAAAATTTCAACGAAGCCCTAATTTATGAATAGAAAGTACAGTATCAACGCAAAATCATTACAACGAAGCTCAATCGATTGATATACAAGTAACAACAAACACATTATCATTTTTTAACCCGTTTGTATTTTCGAAACTTTTCATCCCAAATTTAAAATTAGTTCATCTAAAAATCAGCAAAAACAAAGCCAAAATGCATAGAAATTCAACAACCCAATCGTAGTAGCATCCCAAAATAAAACCCTAACTCAAATAATCGATTTTTTAGTAGAAGAAATGAAATAGCTGTGCAAACCTTTGTAGAGAGAAGATGAACAAAATGATACCGTGTCCCAAAGCGTACCTGATACTGCATTTAATACTTTGAATCGTTGTTGGAGGGGAGAAAGTGAGGTGTTCAAATGTGTGGATTTGGTAGCAGACAAGAGGTTTTTACAATAGCAGTGGCACCGGTTAGAGAAATGAAGCGTGGGCACGACTGAAGCAGATTTCAATGTTATATATGGGGGTATACACATCTTTTTGAGGGGCTTAACAGGTTGGGCTGCTGTTATGTTAAATAAAAAAAATGAGTTTCCGTAGCAGTCTAATTTTTTCAATAACTATGTTTTTTTTTCAGTATCAAAACAATTTATTCAGTAACAATTCATCCTTCTTAAAATTGAACTAAAATTTCATTCTTAAATGAAGAAGCCATGATTGAAAATTAAATAAGACAGTATCAGTAGTAGTTTAAGTTTACATAACATAGTTCCTAAATTTCATCAAATATACATTTTTCAATCGCGCTTCTTAGCCTCAAATTCAGTATCCGTGTCTTCCTCTAAGGACTCTATGTCAGTATCAACATCCTCAAACTCCATGTCAGTATCACCATCCTCACTATCCTCAAATTTAGTATCAGCGTCTTCCTCCGAGGACTCCACGTCAATATCACCATCCTCAAGCTCAGTTTCAGTGGCTCTTTTCCCCTCTTTTGTTGACATTATAACATTTTTCTTCATATCTACATATATCAATACACTAATATGATTATTTCCCTCTTTTTCTAGTATCAGTAATTCACAAATATTTATAATTTTAAAACACAATATCAAGTGAGTGTAGAAACAAAACACAGTAATAGTAAATATGTCAAAAAAATACAATTGAAATTGTGATTCGTATACTGAAAAATACAGTAAAAACGAAGAAAACATACATATCACAGTATAACACGTTTTAAAACATGAAAGCTCAATAGCAACTGTCCATTAAAATGTCGGTTTGGCCCAAAAACATTGTAAACACCGAATATCTCAGCAATTGCGATAATTTGAAAAACCGTTAAGATAGATAGAAGGAAAATGTCACAGATTACGCGCCTTTGAAATCCAATCCTCACCCACACCCCAAAATATATATAATAAATTAAAAATAGTAAATTAATTCCGACAACAGTAGAGGAGGAAATGAGAGTGTTCGTCATCCATGGCTACACTTCCTCTTCAATTTCCACTCCTCCAAACCCAAATCGCAATCGTCACAGCAACCGCTCCACCAGACCCCAAAAATCCCCGACCCCAAACCCTAAGCTGACTCCCACCAAATCCTCCCCTCCAATCTCCACCCTCCCCACCCGTCCGCCGCCGCTCTTCTCCGGCGGCCGGTGGGACCCCAACACCACACACCTCTCCTACTTCGCCGAACTCGCCTCCAAGCTCGCCGCCGACGGCAAGCTCCAGGACTTCGCCATGGTCGTCGAGACCGTCGTCAGCTCCGGCGTCAAAGCCCCGCACTTCACGGCCGCGCTCAAGGTGGACATGGTGGCCAAGGGAATTTCCGGCATTTTGAAGGAGGGGAAGGTTCGGAGTTTAGTCGAGGCTTTGAAGACGGTGGAGGAGCTCGGGGTAAGGCCGGTGGAGCTGTTTGATGCTTCAGCTATGGAGTTGTTGGGGAAACACTGCCAGCGGCTTTTGAAATTCAAGCAATCACAGGAACTTGTTGAGCTTATGGAGGCTCTTTCGGGTATTTTTTCGGCAACTTATTGGTTAAATTTGTTCAATTTTCTTCGGAAGATCAACCTGCATTGGATATTGTGGTATTTTTATGTTCAAAGATCTTTAATTGCTAGAGAATTAGTGAACTTTGAACCTAATTTTTTTGATATTTCTGTTTTAAAATGCTGTAAAATTGTAGGCTGCATTTGTAGTACATATACAGAACAGTTGGGATAAGCATATGATCAGTCATGGTTGTGACTTGCAATGGTAATGGGATACTGCTTGGTTCAGGTTTGCATTTCCCTATCAAAGAACTGGTGGAGCCGTCTGAAGTTATCAAACTGTGTGTTGAGAAACGTAGCCCAAAATTGGCCATTAGGTAAGGTTGATTGTTATTGTATGAGATTGATCTGCATTGTTCAAAATCTTGCCAAATATGCGAAGTTAATGCTTTTCCTTTTGGAAATTTATGATTTATCGAGTGTGGTGTCAGACATGTGAAGTCACAGTGAATCTTTCTGTGTAATAACTAATAATGCTTTGGTTATCACATGTTTACAGGTATGCTTGTATTTTCCCACAAGCCCATATGCTATTCTGTAATATTATGCATGAATTTGGAAAGAAGAGGGCATTGGCTTCTGCTTTGATAGCATATGAAGCATCCAAAGAAAAGTTGAAAGGGACTAACATGTACATCTACCGCACAATAATTGATGTCTGTGGTCTCTGTAAAGACTACATGAAGTCTAGGTACATATATGAGGTATGTGACAACCTGAAGTCTCTCAGTTGTTTGGAACTGTTCCATGTTGTGATAAAGTTTGTGGATTGTGCTTTATTCAAGAAAATAAAAGGGAAACAACAAAACGAGATGAGTGATGAATAGATCTTGAAAGATAAACAGGAGAATACAGATTCAAATAAGAAAAGATTAGTTCTTAGTCATATGTTGGAATGTTTTAGATGCCTCTTATCTTTTATATACTTCTATGTTTTTTTTCCTGCAGGACTTGCTCAAACAGAAAGTCATTCCAAATATCTATGTCTTCAACAGTCTGATGAATGTGAACTCACATGATCTGAGCTACACATTTCATGTATACAGAAGTATGCAGGTAAATAGCTGTCTATCTGTCTGTGTGTCTTATATAAAACCCACTCTAGCATCACATCCTACCCTTCTTCATATCATTTCCTTTCAAATTAGCTATTACGATGTCAGTATCATAACTTTTCATTCTTTCTTCCTCACATGTACAGACAAAACCGTCCTTGTAGCATCACTCGATATAATGAATATATAGCTGAGCTATGTTTTGCAACATATATGACATTTGTTGCTATACAAAATTTCTTGTAATCAAGCTATATCTCCAACCTGTTTGTTTCCAATGTCCAGAATCTTGGCGTCACAGCAGATTTGGCATGTTACAATATTCTTTTGAAGGCCTGTTGTCTTGCTGGAAGAGTTGATCTGGCACAGGATATTTACAGGGAGGTACAGCATTTGGAATTATCAGGAGTGTTGAAATTGGATGTCTTCACTTACAGTACTATTGTAAAGGTACATATCTGTCTGCTCAAGGGTTATTAAATTTGGCTCTTGAATTTACATACGCAGTACCTATATGTTTGAGTCAGAAATACAGTGGAGCATTTTTCTGTTTCCATAACCAGTGACCAATTTTCCAGGTCTTTTCAGATGCAAAAATGTGGGACATGGCTTTAAATGTCAAAGCGGACATGCTATCAGCTGGTGTTATCCCTAATACAGTTGCATGGTCATCATTGATCAGTGCCTGTGCGAATGCAGGTCTTGTTGATAAGGCAATCCAATTGTTTGAAGAGATGCTCCAGGCCGGCTGTAAACCTAATTCACAGTGTTTTAACATCCTTCTACATGCATGTGTAGAGGCTTGCCAGTATGACAGGGCCTTTCGCCTTTTCCATTCTTTTCAGAATAATAAAGTCCAGGAGACTTTTGGCAAAAACTACAAAGGTAGTACATATAGCAGTTCAAGTGGACCATACTCATGTACATCTGAATACTAGTAAGTCTTTACCTCTAATTTTACTTTCATCTAACTTTTCTGAAGGGATTTCGTTTAGACCCACAACTACAACGTACAATACTTTGATGAAGGCCTGTGGATCCGACTACTACCATGCTAAAGCCCTGATGGATGAGATGAAAACAGTAGGTCTAAATCCTAATCAAATAACCTGGACGATTTTGGCTGATATCTGTGGAAGCTCGGGGAATGTTGAGGGTGCCTTGCAGGTAACACATTAGAGTTTTTCTTTTTCTTTTTCCCTTTCTTGCTCATCTTCATTACTAGATGCTTCAGGATAGAAATTCACTGATAACAATTTATTTCAGTGCAGATCTTGAGAAGTATGCATGTAGCTGGAATCCAACCTGATGTTGTTGCATATACAACAGCCATCAAGGTTTAAAAGCCTTCTCGTCAGACTTACTTAACTTGTATTGTAACCACTGTTCTCTTTTCACCTAGATCTGATGATGTATTATGCCCTTGGGTTTCACAGATCTGCGTGGAAAGTGAAAATTTGGACATGGCATTATTGCTGTTTGCAGAAATGAAAAGCTTTCAGATACACCCAAATTTGGTTAGAATTGACTGTTTCAGATTGTATATCCATATTGATCCTTATGCTAATCCACCAAGGAACATTCGAGGATCAATGGAAAAGCATCAATTCACTTAATTCCATTAGTTTAGTCATTTTGCCCCGTTAGTTAGCTCCGCACTTCTGCTACTTCTTTAGATGTCTGAAAGATGAAAACAGAAGACAGTTGTTTATATCATCTTTTTTCTTAAGTTCTAATACTTTTGCTATCTGCAGATGGTTCTGCGTAGAATTATATATATATATATATATCTCAACAAAATGATTCCAATCACTAATATGTGATTGGCAGTACCATAAATCCATTAAGGCATTAACAAAGTAAATCTTTGAATGGCTTTTCCAGGTGACATATAATACACTTTTAAGGGCTCGTAACAGATATGGTTCTGTAAGTGAAGTACAACAATGCCTGGCAATATATCAGGATATGCGGAAAGCAGGGTATATCATCTTGAATTTCAATTCCAACTAAAAGTATCTGCATCTTAATAATTGATCATTTTATTTTGCAGCTACAAGCCCAATGATTATTACCTCGAGCAACTAATTGAAGAGTGGTGTGAAGGAGTAATACAAGACAGCACCCCAAAACAAGGTGAGTTCAATTCCAGGGACAAAGATGACGTAAGTAGACCGGAAAGTTTGCTGCTTGAAAAAGTTGCAGAGCACCTACAACAACATATTGTTGACACTTTAGCAGTTGACCTTCAAGGACTTACAAAGGTATGTTTGTACACTTGTACAAGCCAGTGGAATTTTCACTCAATGTTGCTAACATTAGTTGTTAGAATGAATGATCATATAATACATGTTTTAAGAATATCCTATTACTTGTTTGTGTCAGTGTGCAATCTTTGAAAGGGTTCATCCCTCTGTTCTTGTGCTTAATTTTTTTTTAATTATTTAATGATGCTAACAGGTTGAAGCGCGGATTGTCGTTCTTGCGGTTCTGCGAATGATGAAAGAGAACTATAACTTAGGTATGGACAGGATACTTCCACCAGGGTATCACATATCAATGTCTATTTTTCTTTCTTTCGAGAATTAAGTCTAGGAAAGTACATAAGCAGGCGAGATAAGGAAGAAAGAACTTAGATGCGGAACCATACGTTGAGTTCTAACTTGCAGCATCATGATATGAGAATTTAATTATGGCTGCAGGGGATTCAGTAAAAGATGACATGTTGATCATGGTAGGAATCCATGATGAGATTGATGGAAACTCAACAGCTCACAATGTAGAGGTCAAAGATGCAATAACCAAACTTCTACAGGATGAATTGGGGCTCAAGGTTGTTTCAACAGGACCTAAAGTTGCAGTTGATACTACAATAAAATCCAAGTTCACTATAGATTCGGATCAAAAGTTGGAAAATAATATAGTTAGGAATGAATTACAGCCAGAGTTGATCTATTCCACTAGAAGACCCGTGCCTCTGGAAAGGCTCAAGGTAACCAAGAAATCGTTGCAACAATGGCTGCGAAAAAGAAGCTCCCTGGGGAGGTGAGTACTTATCAAAAGTAGAAGTTTGTACATGCTATCAAAAGAAAAACTGTTGGTTGATTACTTGTATTTTTCTACAAAATGAGGACTGTATTAGTAAAACACAAAGTCAGGACTTGTTTTACCCAGCAAGCTTTGTACTGAAAGATGCACATGTAAATTATGTACAAGGGGCAATTGTAATTTACAAAAGCAATGAAAATAGCTAGGCTCTGAGCCTCTCACGAATTAATGTTACTCAAATCCTCTGATTTTCGAAAATGTTCCTGTTTCAGAGAAGTGGGTGCTTTGTTACAAAGAACATCAAGGGGTTATTTCTCGAGGGCTAGTTCCTTGTGACTCAAGTTATGAAGTTTCCCAAATCCATATAGTAATAGGACTCCTTGTCTCAATTTACAATAAAAAAAAATTATTTCCAAAATTATTTCCGCTTGGTTTCCTAATAGGATTAGGGTAATGTGCTTGCTCTACTATATAACTGTTGCATCCCCATGGACTATGTTAATATTTCAAACCACAAGGTAATTAACAGTGAACAAAAAGAATTAATACTATATATGTATATCGCTATTGCTTGATAGTAGCAGGTATCGCTGTCGTTTGGGGATAGTTGTTATCATAGTTGTTATGGTATATTTGATATCGCTGTCGCTATTGTGTAGTTGATATCGCTGTCGCTATGGTGTAGTTGATATCGCTGTTAAGAACGACAACCGTTAAGGAGAGACCGGGTGTGCCGGCCTTCAACCCTCCAATGCCTAAGTTAGAAACGAGATAGTATTTGGATAGAGTAACGGCATAAAAGTGTAATCGGGAACGTACCATTAATGCTGAACTACCAGGCTTATGAAGGTGGTTGGAACCAGAGCTCTTATTAAGTCTTCGATGTGGGATTAATGTTCTTACTCTTTTGCTGAGGCGCTTCCTGGGGGGTACCTTGACAGGCGCGTGAGCGGTAACCACGCCGAGATAGAACTCGGGTTTGTCATCGGGTTGTAGGTCTCTTGCCGGTGAGTGTTGTTATGTGAGCGGTGAGATATAATTAACAGGTATTTAAGGGCGTTAAGTACGTTAAGTACGTACGGTATGAGATAATTTAGCCATGTATGTGTACAAGTCCTCCAACTCGCTCAGCCAATGGGATCAATCTTGGTTAGTGAGTTGTAGAACCGGATACTGGCGATATTATCCGTACGTACGTAACGGGTGTTGTTACCTGTCAGAGCCGGGTATCGTATCATATAGTCCCTCAACTCGGCCACCAAGGTTGTGACGCTTTGTGATACTATGATCTGTAGTGAAGACGTAAGATTGGTATATGTTAGCAGCAGCGAGATCGGTAAGTAGCTAGTTTACCGTCTCCCGAGATAGACATTGTAAATAATTTAGGCTCCTGTGGACTTTTTTGTCTCCCGAATGAGTCATGACATCATATCGGGGTTCCTCCAAGTAACGGTTTAACTCAGTAGACCTATTCCCAATGGAGCCCCTCCTAGTTACTGACATCTCCATGTTTGTTCAGTGTCGGGGTGTGCAATGAGCGTCTACATTGCACCGACCAAGGGATACACTCTTAGGCGTTCAGACACTCGACCATGCCCTATCAAGTAGCTTTTACTACTCTGTCGCGGGTAGCTCACTGGTGGGGGCGCTACGGTGGGGGAACTCGTTTGAATTGGTAACCCTTAAGTCCCCGAGCCCGATTCCTCCGTGCGGCTTTATGGCACTCATGCCGGTAAAGGAGGTCTTTTGTCATGATGGCGTAGCTCTTTGGCGATGGTAGGTCCTGGTGTCCTAGGTGTCATATCGGGTGATGGTTGTCTTGGAAATCCTTGCACGGTTTGTGTTTTTGGGAGAGACATGTTTTCGCTATCCTTTCCTCCCGAGGTGGTAGGTGAACCCGTTTCCTATCTTCATTAAATGCCTCAAATTCCCTCGTTGCCACGTGTTTCCCTAGGCGTCTCGGTTTACCCTAACGTTGCGTCGTAAGTTTAAAGTGTGATCATTAGTTTTCTCGGAGACCGTAACTGTGCAACCGCTGTGCATCGCTTCGTGTTCTGACTCTTCTGTGCCCCCTAACTTCATCGGACACGTGATTGTATTTGAGGAACCGACGTGTCTTGTTGAACGGTTGCGATCACGCTCCAAGGTGGCTTATTTAAACCCCCTCTGCCTCTTCTTCCCACACTTTTCGTACTTCTGAGAATTCTGAACTAGGTTTTTCAGATAGAGATTGAATTCATCCATTGTCGTCATTATTTTTTCTAATCAATATATCTTTCTCTTTCTCTTTCTCTTTCAAGAAAAAAATATCCTAGTCGATCAATCGATCTACGCGATAACAACATAACCATGGCTTCTTTGGAGTGCCAGATGTAGGAAGCAAAGTACCCGGAGGTAGACGTTGAGGTGATGATTCAGAGGTAGACGTTGCGGTGATGATCCAAGTCAACAACATCAATGAGGTTGGGTTGTACGTCTCTCTCCTCAAGTACAACAACATGGAAGGCATGATTCCCTTGACGGAGCTTAGCTGTCGCAGCATTCGGAGCGTCAACTAACACGTCAAGGTCGGCTGCGTTGAGCCTGTCCTGGTTTTCAAGGTGGAAGAAACCAAGAGCTACATAGGCTTGAGCAAAAGGAGGCCCTACAAGGAGGACAACCAGGCATGCGAGGACAAGTACAACAAGAGCAGCTCTTCCACTCTGAAGGTCCTAGATGGAGGGGTGAATAGACATTTACCAACTTTTTCGTCAAAGTTCGTTATTAGGGATAACACGATATGCAGCTATCCTGAACAACATATACATAACGATGTAAAAGAAATATGCAAGGAAGTAAATAGACATAAAATACCGGAATATTTTTTATTCGCAAAAACCCTGCAGCCAGTGAGAAAAACTGTGTGGCCCTTACTCATGAAGGTCAAACTTTTTGCACTATGTAAAATCACTTCTTACAAGGTTATAGTTTCGATAATAGCAAGAACAGTGATATCCTATCTAGTCTCACACACTAGCCTAAGAACTATACTCTTTCCCGTCTAAGTGTTTACATACAAAGGTACAGAAAGCTTCTACCCAGAATTCAACTCCTATAGTTAATTCCCAAGAATACATGCAAAAACACCATCACAAAACTGCAGCTCAGAGGATAGATACTCGCTCATCTATCCTGTCTAGTATCGCACATTAACCTGATAACTATACTATGTTTTGTCTCTCGGTGTTTATACATATGAAGCTATCAAAAGTTTCTCAATAACTCAGTCATAGCCAACTGATTCTTTATAAACACTTCCAAGGTTGCTTACATCAACAATTCGATCTCATGGATGCAATATGCAATGAGTATGAAAAGAGGTTTTATGCAACTCTAAGTTTTACTATCACAAAAGGAAGACTTAGAGTAAAAGACTATATCAACAAACTAAGTCTCAACAAAGAAACTATACTATGATAGTTTCTAAACTATGCTATGATAGTTTCTATATTTTGACAACCAAGTCAAATACCAAGCCAAACAACCGGCTTGAGTCATGTGAAGCTTGATCTTTATATAGACCAACTTAATGGTCAATATGATATGTACGAAATGTTTATCAGCCAAGCATGTGAAAATGTGGTCATTTAATATGAAGACTTAATTCTAAGTCAAGAGAAGCAAGCTTGAACACCACACAAAACCTTTTTATACTTAAAAAAAATGTTTCTCTTAAACCAAGTAAAAGGTAAATAAATTGTCTCAGCCAAGTGTGTAAGAAATGTGGCTTTTGAATATGTATGTTTAATCCTTAGCCAAGGAAAGCAAACTCGAAGCCCACAACAAAACTTTTTCACACTTAAAAAGTTTTTTCCTTTAAACCAAATAAAAGGTAAAGAAACGATCTCAACCTAGATGACGTGAAAGATGGTCATTTTAATTAATATGATGGCTTAATCCTAAGCCAAGAGAAGATAATAAAAACCGCACAAACAACACATCAGTCATGTATATAAAGAGTATTAAACTCCTCTTTAATTCTAGACTAAATGAGCAAACTTGAAAACCACACAACCGAAAATATTTTCACTTTACAAAGAATGAGCACTACCATAAGAATGCCTATACCCGACGAGATTCCCAAAAAATGACCGACAACAAGGGTTCTCGTCGGGTATAGTAAACTATAACCGATGACAGGATTACCTCGTCGGTTATAGTTTTTTTACCGACTAGATAATCTTGTCGTCGGTTATAGTCGCCGAAAAATCGTCGGGTATAGTTTTTAACAAATACCGACGATTTTTTCAGACTATAACCGATGATTTATTGG
This sequence comes from Geum urbanum, assembly GCA_946800695.1. NCBI lineage: Eukaryota > Viridiplantae > Streptophyta > Magnoliopsida > Rosales > Rosaceae > Geum > Geum urbanum. The sequence continues at coordinate 74,515,791 of OX327000.1, read as the reverse complement.
TATCGTCGGCTATAGTTTCTTATTTCATCAGATCCATTCTGGGCAGCAGCTCGATCATGTCATTCAAAAAAATCTCCCGCGAAAACTGAAAATGCTCTGAAATCTTTGGGTGATGTGGAAAACTGTCGAGAATGAGTTCGTGATGATTCATTATATATAGGTACGTACTTAATATTATATATATATATATATATGCATGTGTGTGTTGATCGATTGTTGATTTTGAATATATATATATATATATATATTGATCGATCGAGTTAATTGATTGTTGAATTTGAGTAATTGATGGTACGTTGATTTTGAGTACGTGATTGATAGTTAAGTTGGAGTACGGTAGTACGTATTTGTTGTGTTGATTATTGGATTATATATATATATAGCTTGCTAGGGTGATTAATTAATTTAAAATTTTAATTGCATTATATATTGTGATTATTATAGTATTAATTGTGATTATTTATTATGGGTATAATATATATTGTACATGATTATTGTGATGTTTCGATCGGTTAATTGTGATTAATTATATATAGTGTGGTTATATATATATATATATTTAAATTTATGTGATCATCTCGATTATATATATATAGTTAGGGTGTACGTACGTGTATATATATATATTAAAATTATGGGAATTATAATATATAATATATATTTATATTAATTGATCGATTGATCGAATGTTTTGATTTTGATCGAGTTAAATTAGACGAAATTATATATATATGAATAATTATGGATCGAGTAGAATAATTAGACGACTATATATATATATGTTTGATTTGTAATTAATTAGCTAGCTAGTTAGGGATCGAGTAGATCGAATAATTAAATTATGTAATTTATAGTTTGAATATCGATATATATATATATATATCTAGCTATATATGAAATTTTAATTAATAAGATCATGGGTATATATACATGCAGTTATAATTTTCAGGATGGACAAGAGTTGGATGTGTCTTCCAAGATGGGATGTAAGATATCACCGTGGAATTAGAAGTTTTGTGGAATATGTGAAGGTTAATTGTGGAGGGATGACAATTCATTATTGTCCGTGTATGAAATGTCAGTGTCGCAGCGAGCGATATCGTTTTCACATCGATAAAGTATTGGAGCACTTAAAGAAAAACGGGTTTTGGGATAAGTACACATGTTGGATTTATCACGGTGAGAGCTCATCAGTTGGTCAACATGATCACAGACAATTTTTTGAGAGTGGTAGTACATCCAATGATCCAACAACAAGGTTGATCAACGATATGTTTCCTCATGAGAGCGGTATATTTGCTCAAGCACCGGATATCCCTTCCGCCGTTGGAGACTTCCCTCATATTGAGCCAGTCCAGCAATTACCTACAGCTGTCAACACTGCTGGTATGGACAAGTACAACAACCTCATTGCCTTCCAACAGACCCCGTTGTACAACGGGTGTAATAAGACTGTTCTTGAAAGTGTTATGGGAGTAATGAAGCTCAAAGTGGAGAAAAAAATGAGTGTGAAGGCTGTTGATGATTGGCTGAAGTGGTCTGGTTCGTTGTTGCCCCCCGGTCATCATCTTCCTACCACTCATCGTAAGGTGCGACAGATCCTGAAACATCTTGGCCTTTCCTACATCAAAATCCATACTTGTAGATATGATTGTGTTCTCTTCTGGGGTGAAGATGCTTATGGGAATGATCTTGAATCTCTTGATGAATGCCCGGTATGTGGTACAGATATGTATAAGTTGACTCCTGCCGGAAACAAGAAAGCTGTGAAGATACTTCGGTATTTTCCGTTGATAGATAGGCTAGAACGGTTGTTCATGTCTGCACACACGGCTGAAGCTATGAGATGGTGGGCCGAGAGGAATTTGCCCGACGGTGATACGCTTATACACCCTGCTGACGGAGAGGCTTGGAAGCACATGGTGAAGGAGTTTTCTTATTTTGCATCAGAGGTTCGAAATGTCTGGCTGGGGCTTTCATCTGACGGATTCAACCCTTTTGGCAACATGAGTCTTCAATACAGTATATGGCCAGTTATTTTGGTACCGTACAACCTTCCTCCATGAATGTGCATGAAGAAAGAATACAATATGCTCACTATGATAATTCCAGGGCCGGATTATCCAGGAAAGTGTCTCAATGTGTATTTGAGACCCTTGATTGAGGAGCTTAAGTACTTGAGTGAGCATGGTCATCCCACTTATGACAAGTTCAAAAATGAGATGTTCCAGATGCATGCCATGCTTGTTGGCACCATTAGCGATTTTCCTGCACGCGGGATGTTGTCGGGCAACGTTACCAGGGGATACAGGGCTTGTCCCGAGTGCATGACGTTTGAGTGTTGCAGACCTCATTGCAGGAAGATTGTACAGATGCGTCATCGTTGTTGGCTTCCACATGATCACCCATTTCGGGAGGATATGGAGGCATTTGATGGGACTGTGGAAACAGGTGAGCAGCCGAGGAGATGGACGGGGGATGAAATATTAGAAGTGCTAAATGAATACGATTTTGGGCAGCTAAGCAATCATCCTGAGATAGTGGCGTCAATACCTGACAAACCCGACAGGTATAAATTCTGGACACACAAAAGTATTTTTTGGGAACTTCCGTATTGGTCAAAGTTGCTGATCAGACACTACTTAGATGTCATGCACATAGAGAAAAATGTGTGCGAGAGTGTGGTCGGCACAGTGTTGAATTGGGAGGGAAAAACTAAAGACGGTCCGAAGGCACGCATTGATCTTAAAAGGATGGGACTGCGAAAACATTTGTGGTTGAGAGATGGGAAGAAAAAAAATGCCACAAGCTCTTTATACCGTCAAGCCTGCCCAGAAGAATGAAATTTTTGGCTGGATGGGTAATGTCAGGTATCCTTCAGGCTATGCTTGAAATATAAGTCGATGTGTTAACTTCAAAGACAATAAGATGTACGGACTAAAGAGTCATGACTGTCATATACTGCTTCAACGCCTCTTCCCTGTTTTCATTCGAGGGTACCTGCCCAAAGAGGTGGTGGAGCCGTTAGTGGCTTTGTCAAGATTCTTTCAGAAGTTATGCACGAGAGAAGTGAAGAAATCGGACTTGTTGGAAATGCAACAGGACATAAGTTTTATCATGTGCAAATTTGAAAGGATATTTCCTCCAAACTTTTTCGACATCATGCCTCACCTGATGCTCCATCTTCCAGAACAATTGTTGCTTACTGGTCCAGTACACTACATATGGATGTATCCTATGGAAATGTACGTAATGCATCTCTGAATCTGGCTATATATGCCGATCTTTAATATTATTTATTCACTTATTTTGCAATAAGCATAACATGCTCGATCTGTAATTACCACTTTACAGACAATTAGGGGACTACAAAGACTATGTGATGAACAAATCTGCACCCGAATGGTGTATCGCTAAAACATATATTGCGCATGAGTGCGTAACGTACACCAAGTTGTATTTGGGAGCGTTGGATGACCCTCCACAACATATGCCAGTAGATGGAGGGCAGTTCAACATTTCGATCATCTTCGATGATGTTGAAGTTTCTGGAAAGTTGCCCAACTCGTACAATTTGGAACCTTATGAGCTGGTCATTGCCCATTGGTCGGTATTGATTAACTGTCCAGAAGTTTAATATTGGAAAAATTTGCACATTTACTGCCCTGCTATTTCCGGTGATGTTGAGTACCACAACAAGACGTTCGCAAACTATTTTGGCAAATGGGTACGTATATAGATATATTGACTGGTATATGAATTTAAGTGCATGTCTCGTATCCTATTTATAGTTAAGTTAATAAATGATTATTTTCAGATGAACCATGTACAAGATGATGGTATCCCTCAGTGGTCACACGAATTGAGGCTCTTGGCGCAGAAACCGCTAACTTCCAGAGTTTATCCTATGTGTAAGGTAAATGGCGTGCTATTTATTTGTGAACATAGAGATGTCAGACGAAAAACACAGAATTCTGGGGTAATGGTGCATGATGGGCATAATGGAGTTGACTATTACGGTGTTCTCCCTTCAGTTGTCGAATTAATATATGGGGAAGGCATGACCGTGCACTTGTTTAAGTGTAGATGGTTTGATACCGACCCTCAGAACACAATGACCGATCAATACGGCATTTTTTCGGTGAATACTGCTACAAGCTGGTATGAAGATGATCCGTTTGTTTTGGCCACGGCGGTGAAACAATTGTTCTATCTTGATGATCTTGTGCATAAAGGTGCGTGGAAAGTGGTTAACCATGTTCTTCCACGAAACATATACAGTGCCTCAACCCTTGGTGTGACCTCGGATAATGAAGAAGTTAGTGCATACCAAGAGCCGAATGCAACTGGTATTACTGAAACCTCAACAATTCGCCTTAATAATGTGAGACAGGGCAGTGTGGTACGAATTCCTCAACCGAATCTTATTGATGTTAATCAAAATGAAGACAATGAAGACTCAAGTGACGAGGGCATACACATCTTACCTGAAATTAACTCGAACAGAGTCAGACTCAAGCGATAATTCTGACTATGCGCCTTAGTGTATGTATGTTATTTTTAGTTTGAACGTGCAATGTAAAATGAATTATATTCAGATGATCGACTTTAAATTGTGTCGATTAAATTGCTAAATAGCGATCATGAGAGAGAGAGATCGAGAGATCGAAAAAAAAACTACAACCGACGATATTCGAATTAATATCGTATTATTAAATATTAATAAATATAGCCAAAAAAATTAAATGCCATTTTAATTTAATTAGGCTTTTAAAGAATTTCCGTTTTTTTTTCTAATAATTTCGTATTATTAAATATTAATAAATATTAAGTACACTATATATAACCGGCATATGAAAAAAAAAAAAAACTATAACCGACGATATTCATATCAAATATTGTCGGTTATAGTTTCGGGTATACTATGGCCGACGATAATACTTATATCGTCGGCTATAGTTTCGCGTTATATTCCAGAACTGCAGCCGTTTTGGGCAGTTTCGTTTCTGCAAACACAAATTCTCCTCCTCCGATCCCATTTCTGCCGCCGCCGTCCGTCAAGCAAGAGGAAGGACATCAATCTCGATCAAGCCGTCGTCCATCATCAACATTTTCAGATTCTAAAACCAAAAACAGGTTCTAAATCCCTAAATCCCCAATTTGAATTTTTTTAGGTTAGATTTTAATTTGTTTAGTTTGTTTATCGATAATGTGGATGTTTGGATGAATTGTGTGAATATATATTGGATATTTCTTGAATTTTGTTGATTGTGGGAATTATTGTTAATTTTTGGGATTTATTGGATTATATATATATAGATAGGAGGTTAATTAATTATTAGATTATATATTGGATTGATGGAATTATTGGAATTTTTGTGTTGATTTTTTGGATTGTTGGAATTATTGGATTATATCGGGAATTATTGTTGATTTTTTGGATTGTTGGATTAGAATTATTGGTTTATATACATATATATATATATAGAGGAGCTTATTTAATTATATTGGATATTATTGAATATATTTTTTAGTGTTGATTTTTTGGATTGTTGGAATTATTGGATTATATTGGGGATTATTTTTGATTTTTTGGATTTTTAATTAGAATTATTGGATTATATATATAGATGAGCTTAATTAATTATTGGATATTATTGAATTTTTTAGTGTTCATTTTTAGGCGTGGAATTTTTGGATTAATTGGAATTATTTTGAATTTTTGTAATTTAGTGGAATTATATATGAAGGAATTAATATATAATGAAATTAGGTGATATAATGGAAATTTTATGTGAGTGGAAGGATTTTAATTTTAATTTTAATTTTAGCAACGATGAATTGGTTAAATTGCGGTGTTTCCCGAGAGGGGTCGAGGTCGAGGGGGAGAGGGAGATCAGGACGTGGGGATGAGGGCACCGGAAGTCGGTCCGCATCAGGATCCACCAGCGTCGGCAACACTTACAGTCTTCCGCAGACCTCTCGGCACCGTACACTTCTGGGTGAGGGACAACCTCAGCAGCAACAGGTCGAGCCTTCTCGATCCTCAGGCGCGAGGAGGCTTTATGAGGTCAGTCGCACGCCGGAAACGGATAGTGCGACTCAATCCTCGGTCCGAATGCCGGAGATTCATCATGAGGACCCTTCCCCCTTCATCCACCAGACTCCTCATTCTTCCGAGGAGGCTGGTAGATCGACTCAGTCCTCGGCCAGGATGCGACTATGTCCGTCGTCTACCTTATTCTTACCGTTGGAAATCCCGACGATACCTCTCGTTGATTCCACGGGGATGCCTGTTCCGGGACAGCTAGGGTTCATTATCCCGGACCAGGCATATGCGTATGTACCCTTCCCGGAACCTCTCTGGAGTGTGAGGATTCCGGGACAACGCACCGACGAATCAGGTAAATATTAATTAGTGATATCTTTTTACTTAGTAATATTTAAATTCAATTATGTGTTGATGTTTAAAAAATCGTCTACATATATATGTGATAGGCGAGATCGTGCCCGGTGACAAACAAAAGAGAACCAGTGGCCCCGTCGTCGGCAAGTTACTGGACGACGCCATTCAGGCTAGCGGTGGTGGTCAAGTTATGATTCCGACCGGGGATAGAGGGCAGGTGATCGAGGGAAAGGTCACTCGAAGGTACGCAGGGATGGCGGGCAGCCTCATACGGGATAAAGTCCCAATGTTGTGGCCAAATTGGAATTCAGTGCCGCAATCCGTCAAATATGAGCTGAATAATGCGTTGTCGGTGAGTTGAATTGTATATTCATTATTTATATTTTTTAAATAAATTTTTAATATTTTTGATATATATATATATGCATTGCAGAGGTGGTTCCGCGTGGACAATGACATTAGACCCACGTGGGCGGATGAAGTGCATGGGAGCAGGTTACTAGATTCATTTGTTTCAATTTTTTCGTTTCTTTTGATTATGTTCATACAATGTTGTAAGTTACTAACGATTGATTTTATTAATATATATAGGTATAAGGAGTGGAAGGGCGAGCTGAAGAAGCATTGGAAAAAGTACGGCGACGATCGTTCGGGTACCCCTAGCGAGTTTCGTTATAGGGAGTACGAGTGGCGATGGCTTGTGGTTCACTTTAACAACCCGAAATTGAAGGTACGCAACCTTCGATCGATTAAAATTTTGTTTTATCGTACTTCCCTCAAATTATTTGGCTAATATTTTTTTGATGTTAGATTAATCGAGCAGGCTATTTCTGAAGTCAACACAAGGAACCGGGCTAAAAACACCAAAAATCATCATGCCGGTTCCAGATCATACTCGGGTTGGATCGAGGAGGCGGCCAACCACCTAGAAGATGATCCCCTTGTCTATACGATGCAGCACGCGTATCCGCAGTCCCCCGAATATGCTGTAAGTGTCCTTATAACAAAATAAACATATTTCTTAATTTTTTAGATTGTTTACATTAATTAATATTTTATTTTTCTTTGTCAATTAGGCGAGAGTTCAGGAGGCGATTCCGGAGGTGTTGACTCAAGTGGCGAGAGAGCTCTATCCCAACACCCCCGATGCGGAACTCCCGATTGATCAGATTGATCGATCTGATCCGATTGTCAGGGCCAAGATTATGTCAACTGCGATCCCTCAAAGGAAGAACACTTTCTACTGCAGGGGTTCCGGAAAGTGGGGTCAAGGGCTGCTGAAGAAGACCCCTGAATTCTCTCGCGGATCGGGATCATCTTCGAAGACTAATGAGCTACAGGACCAGCTTCATAGGCAAGCGATTGAGATGGAAGCTCAACGGCGTCGGATGGAGGAGATGGAGCAGGCGCGAGCCGCAGAGCAGAATCGGTTGGCCGAACAGCAGAAGCAGATGGGGACATGGATGCAGCACTGTTATGCACAGTTGCAGGCATCTGGAATCCAGATAGCTCCCCCGCCCATTTTCGGTGCGCCACAGCCACAGCCACAGCCTCAGCCTCAGCCGCAGCCTCAGCCAGACCAGGACCAACCAACTTATGACAATCCATTTGACCACATAGACTTAGGACCCCCGTAGATTTGAACAATTGTCGGTTTTTTATTTTAATTATTTACTACGTACGCATATGTATACATATTTGAAAGATTTCGTTTTTTTTTATTTATTTACTACTATAGTTTCAATGGTTGTTGATTTTCAATTTGAACAATATTGGTGATTTTTTGGGAATGCAGGTTTTGGGATAAAACCCAGAACCTGCAAAAAAAATTTAATTATTATTAACTATAACCGACGACATATGTCACCATCGTCGGTTATAGTTTGAAACTATGACCGACGATAATGTCTCGTTGCCTTTACTCTCTTTTTTTCCAACGAAAACCCTAATTCATCGTCGGTTATAGTATCACCGACGGTGCATTACCGACGAGACTATAACCGACGATGAGTCGTCGGGTATAGGGTATATCCGACGAAACAACGGAACAGACCGACGACACCAACTCGTCGGGTATAGTGATTCTTCTGGTAGTGGAGATAAATATGAAGTTAATATGTTTTTAAGTTGAAATAAGTTTGAAAACAATACTTAACTCACTCATTAAATACCTTGACCAGAGATATGTTTTAAAATGGTTTACAAATATATATGGTACCTTGAGAAATCTGGAATTAAAAACTGTCAAGTCTGAGACTCAAGGATTAGGAAACTAATCAGGTATCCTCAGTAAAAAAATCATGAAATGCATATGCATGTTTTACCTGATACCATGAGATCAACTTAGTTTTTCATCTTATTTTTCAGCTCCATTCTTCACTTATATGGATCTTTATCCATGTTTTGTTCATAATAAGATAGATCAATAAACTTATATCTACGCACTCCACCACTTGGCCGAGGTTCTAGAACTCGACTTGGAGGAGCTCTACGTCTACTTTGCATGGCCACTGTACCAGAAGTACGGCCATGCAGCCGAAGCTTTCAAGGTCATCGGCACAGATCCTGACACGGTTTCAGCTCCCTCGCTGCCTCTGCAGTGATGATGGAGAAAGTGAAAGAGTGTCTGGTGAAGAACATAAGGAGGAGAATGCCGATGCAACCGTTGAAAATCCGGGCTGATATTGAAGTGACGTGTTTTGATTTCGACGGTGTTCTTCATATCAAGGAGGCCCTTCGTAAGGCGGAAGCGGCAGGGGACGAGCAGAGTCCCGTGAAAGCCAAGCTGATTTCTCCTCCGTGGTATGTGGTTCCTACGCAGACTCTGGATAAGCAAGAAGGAATTTCGGTTTTGAACAGAGCCATTGCGGCATGCAAGGAGGCAATGGAGCAACGCAAGGGGAGACTAATGGTGAAGGAAGCGCCGAAGGTGGTGAGCGAGGCTGAGGAGAAGGTCTCCTCCGAACAGAAGGATGAGGAGGTTATAAGTGGCGATGAAGGTAGTGCAGAAGAAGAGGACACAGGAATGGGAGACGTTGACGTGGAGAATGCATGCCAGGGCATCGTTATAGATTGAGAAAGCCAGTGATGCATTGACACATTGTGAACAATAAATTTGTATTTTCAATGGTTATTGCTAGCTACTCTGTCTCTCGATTAATTTCAATGAACGAAACCAAATTCCAGATTTTAATTGAGTTTTTAGTTTCATTATCTTTCTGTTTCTCGTTACTAAGAATGCAGAAATTTTACTTGCTCGCCCAAAGCTCCGCTACAGTTAAGGGTAGATATTTCTCGAGTTAAACAAAAGAAGAGGTTAATTATACTGAAAGATACTGAAATTGCTTCGGAATTCTATAAATATTACACCACTGAAACGTTTAATGCATCTCAAATTGGATGGGAAGTTCCTAGGTTCTATAGGAAACCAAAACGACAGCAAAGGTCAGACTGCACAGAAGTGACAGAACTTACATCCCAGTGATCCCACAAAGTGAAATGCACATTAGATGCAGGTATGGCTTGTGTGAACAAGTTCACGGTGAACTGCCCTCAATCTCACCATCCAGACAAAATTTTCAAAAATTGTATGTGCATCATTTCTTAGGACAAACCTGATCAATGTTACCAGGGCCAATCAGAACAAGAGCCACACCAGCTGCATCCATTATATCCTGTCAACATATCAGAACTCTGTTACCAAAATAAATGTGACCACAATAACTGTTTGCCCAGCCATATCATCTCCCGACGGATGCATGCTATAGTTGGACTCATATGATGGCCTTCGGTTGCGCGGAGCTGAAATAAAGTGAATCTTTTTTCAGTTTCCTAAGCTATGCATTGTAATCACTATCAACACTTAACCAGTACCTTCTTTGAGGCAAGATAGTGTTGAAGTGGTTAAAGTCTCCAGCAACAGAAGCTGTCTTGCAGCTCCTTGTTTTCTGCATGGTTCACAAATACGTTACTGTCTCAATCTCTCATTTAGCAGCTCCTTGATTTCTGCTTGCTCCATAAATCAAGCTACTGTCACAAGCTCCTTAAATGAAGCACCAAAGTCTGCTTCTTAGTAATCTTCTAGATTGACAAGGAAGCTTGTTATCCATAGGTTCTTTTGTTGTTCCTCTCGATCTGTATACTTAAACCGATTGTGGTGATCAATTAATGACAACTTGAAATCATTTTATTCAAGCTTCTTTCTCTGCATTGTTCATACAGTAGATGGTATGAATTTCTTCAGATAGTCAGCCCGTTTGCGGCAAAAGACACATCTGAAGGTAAACAACAATAAATTGATGAATAAAACTCTCTTTTTATTAGTGTGCTCAGTCACTAACTATATCAAAATCCAATTTTGAAGATTAGAATTACCCAAAATTACGCGCGAATGCGATGACAGCTGTCCTATCTTTCCACAAATCCGATATCGGAATTCCATTTCCCTCCAAATCAAAAACCTTCACCGTGTCTAGTAAACTCGCTGTCTCCCCAGCAATCGTAGGCGACTCGATTCCTGTTCACACCCGGAAACCAATACCATCCCTCCGTTTATTATCGTCAATTTTGATAAATCGCAACAAATTAACCAAAGATTAATAAGCAGATTTCTTGCCTGGAGATCCAGATTGTTGAGAACTCAAGAGTTTAGTAGGTAGAACAATGTATTCTGTGAACTTCAATGTTTATTCATGCAACTGGTTTGGCTTATAAAGCCTACAAATCTAACAGAATTCAGAAAATGCAGCCCACTATAATAGTGGTAAACATACACGGAACAGAACAATTCAACACAACAGAAAATCCCTATCGTTTAGGATCCTTATTTGTCTGTGACTTGATAGCCAAGTCTCCTACTTTCATGCTGCCACTCCTCCATCTTCTGTGCTTCTGTTACAAACCGAATACTCCATGATCACAACAGAAGCTTTCTACACTCCAACAGAAGCTTCCAACATTCCCTCCCTTAAGTTCAGTGCGTTTAAGCACTTAACTTCAAATCCTTTACATCACATACACCCATCTGAGCTCTAAACTCCTTGAAAGCTTCAAGCTTTAGTGGTTTAGTTAAAGCATCTGCTAGTTGTTCATTTGTCCCACAGTGACTCAACTTGATAACTCCATCCTGTGTTAGGTTTCTAAGGAAGTGAAACCTTACTTGAATATGCTTGCTGCGTCCATGAAACACTGGATTTTTAGAAAGCTTTATGGTAGAGCTGTTGTCACACCAGACTGTGATGCTTCCATCTTGTTTGCTTCCCATTTCTTGCAGTATTCCTTTGAGCCAAATAGCTTGACATGCACATGTTGTTGCTGCTACATACTCAGCTTCTGTAGTTGAGAGTGTCACAATGGGTTGCTTCTTTGATGCCCAAGATACTGCTCCTCCTCCAAGCAAGAATATGTACCCAGATGTACTTTTCCGATCATCTAAATCTCCTGCATAATCACTGTCAGTGAACACCACAATCTCTTCACTATCTTGTTTTTTATAGAGGATACCATAGTCTGCAGTGCCTTTGATATATCTCATCACTCTCTTGGCTGCTTGAAGATGCATCTCTGTTGGCCGAGACATGAACCTGCTAAGCAAACTTATAACAAACATCAAATCTGGTCTTGAAGCTATCAAATACATCAAGCTCCCTATAATCTGTTTGTAGTAGGTTTCATTCACAGGAACTCCTTCTGCATCTTTATTGAGCTTGCATCCAGGAACTATTGGATTCTTTACTTCATTGCTTTCTTCCATACCAAATCTTCTAAGAACCTCCATCACGTACTGTCTTTGACATATAAATATGCCATCACTTCTCTGTAACACTTCCAACCCAAGGAAAAACCTCATCTTCCCTAGGTCTGTCATCTCGAACTCCTTCATCATTGAAGTTTTGAAATCTTCTAACAGCTCATAATCATTGCTAGTATAGATAAGATCATCAACATAAACACTTACTAGCAAGATTTTACCTTCTTTTTCTGTCTTTGTGAAGAGTGTTTGCTCACTGCTACACTTCTGAAACCCCTCCTTTTTGAAGTAAGCATCAATTCGACTGAACCAGGCACGAGGTGCTTGTTTCAATCCATATAGTGCCTTCTGCAATTTGTAAACTTTGTCTTCTTCTCCTTTCTTTTCATACCCCAAAGGTTGATTGACATAGACATCCTCAATCAACTCACCATGCAGAAACGCAGACTTGACATCGAGCTGAAACACAGACCAACCTCTTTGTGCAGCTAGGGCAATCATTACCCTAATTGTATCCATTCTAGCTACTGGAGCATAAACTTCAGTGAAATCCACTCCTTCTCTTTGTGAATAACCTTTGGCTACTAACCGAGCTTTGTGCTTGTCAATTTCTCCAGCTTCATTGTACTTTGTTTTGTACACCCATTTGACTCAAACTCTTCTTGTTCCTGCTGGTAATTGAACTAAACTCCAGGTGTCATTCTTCTCAATGGCTTCAATCTTTTTATCCATTGCCTCTCTCCATTTCTGACTTTTAACTGCTTCATCAAAACATACTGGATCATCTGCCATAGTGACTACCATGTTAGCTTCTAGTTCCATGTCAGAAAGTTCTCCTCCTGTTGCATAGTCCCTCATCCATGCTGGTGGTTGACGAGACCTCCTTTCCCTCTCTGTGACCTCTGCTTCTGCTGCTTGTATGTTACTTGGTTGGCCTTCTTCTGGATTTGGAGAGCCCTCCCTTGAATTTCCAGCCTGAGATTCTATCTCACCTGCTTCATTCTCTTCATCATCATTGTCTTCCCAGTAAAGCTCTGTAGACACATCCTTCTTGTAAACCTCATCCCACTTCCATTCTCTATTTTCTTCAAACACTACATCTCTACTGATCACTATCCCTTTTGTGATAGGATTGTATAATCTGTAGGCCTTTGATTCCTCACTCATTCCAAGCAGAATGCATGGTGTGCTCCTATTCTCCAGTTTGGTTCTTCTGGCTTCTGGAACATGGACGTATGCAACACATCCAAAAACTCTGAAGAATCCTATAGAGGGCTTCTTCCCACTCCAAGCTTCTTGTGGTGTCATGTCCTTCACTGCATTTGTTGGACATCTGTTTAGAACAAATGTTGTCCATCTGACTGCTTCTGGCCAAAAGCTCTTAGGTATCCTCTTTCCTGAGAGCATGGATCTCACCATATTCATAATTGTCCTGTTCTTCCTTTCTGCAACTCCGTTTTGCTGAGGTGAATATGCTGCAGTCAATTGTCTCTTGATTCCACTCTCCTTGCAGAACTCATTGAACTCATTTGAATTAAACTCTCCACCTCTATCAGTGCGAAGACACTTGATGGACAAGTTTATTTCGTTTTCAACAGTTCTTTTAAACAGCTTAAAGAAACTAAATGCATCTGCCTTGTTTGTCAAGAAATAAGTCCATGCTCTTCTACTGAAATCATCAATGAGACATAATATGTACCTTTTACCACTGTTGGATTCTGGTGTGATAGGTCCACACAGATCAGCATGTAACAACTCCAGCCTTTGAGTAGCCCTCCACATACTTCTTTTTGGAAAGGAAATTCTGTGCTGTTTTCCAATAAGGCAATCTTCACATTCATCTTTCGGGACTTCAAACTTTGGTAAACCATCAACCATGTCCTTACTTTGTAAGGTCTTCAAGCCCTTGTAACTGAGGTGACCATACCTGTGATGCCAGAGTTTTGACAGGTCCTCTGTTGAGGTGAGAAAACATCTGGTGAAGTGTGCAGCTGTTCCAGCCATGACTACAAACATTCTGTTTGCAGTCATCATTGTCTCAATGATCAACCCTTTCTTCGGATGGTAGACTCTGCACTTCCCCTCATTCATCAGAATTGCCAATCCCTTTTCCTGCCATTGCCCTACGCTCAGAAGATTGTTCTTGAGCTCTGGTACGTAATACACTTCTTCCACCAAGTGCTTTACTCCATTGATGACCAAGCTCACACTGCCTTTTCCTTCTACATTCATCTTGGTGTTGTTTCCAAGTTTCACAGAATGTCTAAAGTTACTATCAAGCTCTGCGAACAACCTCTTATCTCCACACATATGATTAGAACATCCCGAGTCTATAAACCAGGTTTCTGTTCTGCTTGCTCCATCTTCATTTGCCTTTGCCATCAACATCAGCTCCTCTTCATGGCTCTTATCGACTTCCACATGAGACATGAGCAGTAGGGTCTCATCTTCATCAACAGTTGCATAGTTGGCCTCCTTTCCTGCTTCTGGACACTCAAATTGGAAATGTCCGAGTTTGTGGCATCGAAAACATTCAATTGTTGCACGATTGTATGTTTGTCGACCTCTTCCTCTACCTCTTCCACGAAAGCCACCATTTCCTCGTCCTCTGCCACCTTCAGATGTCACCTTTAAAGCCTGCTCCTCATCGACATTCCTTCGTTTCTGCAGCTTAGGTTCATGGACCAGTAGCTCACTTCGAAGTTGATTTACTGAGAGACTTCTGATATCTTTTGAGACCTCGATGGAACATACAACAAAATTCCAGCTTTCAGGGAGTGTACGTAGGATCTTTTCTACAATCTTGGCATCTTCCATGGTTTCTCCAAGGTTGCTCATATTGTTGCACACCAGCACTACCCTTGAAAAATAGTCTGTGATGGACTCACTATTTTTCATTTCAAGGACTTCAAAATCTCTCCGAAGGATCTGTAGCTGAGCATTGCGTACCTTCTCATCACCTTGAAACCTTGTCTTCATGGAGTCCCACAGCTGTTTGGCTGTGTCCTTCTCGGTAATGGTTTTCAACGTTGTTCTGTCAATGGCAGCAAAAAGGTAATTCTTTACCTTTAAATCCTTTAGCTTTAGATCAGCCAACGCTGCTCTCTGAACACCAGTGAGCACTTCTCCTCTTGCTGGTTCAACATAACCAGTCTCCACCAGATGCCACCACTCCTTTGATCGCAGTAGGTTTTCCATAAGCATGGCCCAGTATTCGTAATCTCCATCGAACTTAGGAATGCTCAACATAGCATCCTTTTCTGTTGCCATCTCTACCCTCTTTGATTCCTTGCTTATCACTCCTGTTTGTCTCTCACACACTCACACAATCAGGCCCCAATTGGGGCTCTGATAACAATTATTGAGAACTCAAGAGTTTAGTAGGTAGAACAATGTATTCTGTGAACTTCAATGTTTATTCATGCAACTGGTTTGGCTTATAAAGGCTACAAATCTAACAGAATTCAGAAAATGCAGCCCACTATAATAGTGGTAAACATACACGGAACAGAACAATTCAACACAACAGAAAATCCCTATCGTTTAGGATCCTTATTTGTCTGTGACTTGATAGCCAAGTCTCCTACTTTCATGCTGCCACTCCTCCATCTTCTGTGCTTCTGTTACAAACCGAATACTCCATGATCACAACAGAAGCTTTCTACACTCCAACAGAAGCTTCCAACACAGATACGTCTCTTAGCTTCACTCCGCTGCAGCTACTCCGATTAAAAACGAGCCTGACGTTTGTTGAATTTTACACGCGTCAAATCCTGATTGGCCTATGAACTTGAAGCTTACTGGGTAGAAGTCGGTTGACGGAGGAGTAGCCACTGGTTGGAAACAGACAACACGTGGCAGTACGTGAGCAATCAGTTTAAAAACGACGTGTCGTTTCCCACCGCGGCGGTATAAATAATAACAACGGTAACTCTCACAGTCTCACCCGCTTCAACTACCATTTCCATGGCGGCTTTAACCCGCCTCGCGAAACGTTCATGGGCGCCGCACTCCCCAATCTCATACCTTTCCCGGTGCTTATATTCCGGCCTTGGTTCCGAGACCAGCTCCCACGCCGCGTCGTTGTCTTATAATCCACACTTGGTATCCAAGCCCAATGTAAAAACCAGAGATCCGAAAGACCGGAGCGTACAGTGGGTCTTCTCGGGCTCGCCGGGAGTCGGAAAAGGCACGTACGCTAGTCGTCTGTGTAATCTCCTCGGCGTGCCTCACATCGCCACTGGAGATCTCGTCCGCGAAGAACTCGCAGCATCTGGTCCACTCTCTCAACAGGTCCTTAGATTTGATTAATTAATCACTCACTTTCCTGATCAGATTTGCATCTAGTGTAAATTTTGAAGTATTGATCTTTGTGCTGTGTTTTGATGCAGCTAGCGGATATTGTGAACCAAGGGAAGCTGGTTTCCGATGAGATTATAATAAGCTTGTTGTCCAAGAGATTGGAGGCTGGAGAAGCTATAGGGGAGTTAGGCTTCATCCTCGATGGCTTTCCGCGAACGATTAGACAAGCTGTAAGTGTATTTAGCTGTTGTTGTTAATTGAGATCTGGATTGTCTTATATGATTCAAATGAAAATAAAGCTCTTGAATTACTATAGTGATTAATGAGTTAGGGAGTGATTGTTTTGTATGTGTTTAATGTGTTCTAGGAAATATTGGAAGGAGTGGCAGATATTGACTTGGTGCTCAATCTGAAACTCCGGGAGGATGTGTTGCTTGAGAAATGCCTTGGTAGGCGAACATGTAGTCAGTGTGGAGGAAATTTCAATGTAGCGTCTATTAATGTCAAGGGATCTAATGGGAGTCCAGCAATCAGCATGGCTCCGCTTCTTCCTCCTCAACATTGTATGTCGAAGCTTGTTACTCGGGCAGATGATACTGAGGAAGTGATTAAACATCGGATTGATATATACAATCAGAAGGTATGTCTCCATTTCCATTTTCTAGTGTTTCAAGGTTACATGAATGCTGTTTGTAGACAGGGAAGCTCAACTGATTAGTTTCTGGCATTGGTTGTGATTTGTGTGTGCATTGATCATTATTTTGGTTATAGGAAACGAATGCATAATTTTTTAATATTAATGATTTGTGATCTAATGTTGTTGCAGAGCCGGCCCGTAGAAGAATTTTACCGCAGTCGAGGCAAACTATTGGAGTTTGATTTGCCTGGAGGGATCCCAGAATCCTGGCCAAAGTTGCTTGAAGTTCTTGATCTTGATGACTACAAGGAGCAGCGGTCTGCTGCTGCCTGATAATTATACTCACATTTATGAGTGCGCCATAAGGTGCGTGCTGGGGTTTTGGACTTTTTTTATTTTTGGTCTGTTTTCTCATGGAGAAATTTTGTTCAGCTGTCTTGGAGAGTTTCCTTCCGTATTGTTAGGTTGAGAGACATTCTATTTACTAACAATTTTGTTGGCAGCAATAAGCCTCAGTAAATGATGGCTGGATGAGTATACCTTATTGTTGTAACTTATAGAGTTATAGGTGATTAATATATCAAATTGCATCATGTGGGGAACTGCTCCTGGATTATAATAATTCATTTGTCTCTTGGAGACTGTAACTTAATTATATATCTTCCAGATTAACTATATTAGTTCACGTACAGGTCTACTATGTATGTTTGTAAGATTAGGCAGTGATGTCTACATATAGAGATATAGTTTTGTATATGGAGATATAGCTTACTTCACAGTCATCTTTATCAGAGTTCATTGCAGCTGGCCGAGCTGGTTGGCTTTAGTATTGCCAATCAGGAAGTTAACAGCTGCAGATATTGAATTGTGGCACATACCAGCTCTTGACTGCACTAGTTTCAGTAGTGCGAGATAGAATTTGCAACACATTATACGAAATTAAAATCTCTCATGTTTTATGCTTGAAATTATTGTGCTCTTTTGATCCATGTGCATAGAGCCTTAGAGTAGTGGACCTGAGTTATATGTTCTTCTGAAATGTATAGTTAAGAGGATTATGTTGTCTCTTTAATGTTATCTGAAACCTGGAAATTAATTCTGCGCAGAGGAGTGTTTAATTATAGCGTTCGTTCTTGTTTCTGGGTCTTCTTGGTTGTGAGTTACAACTAGCTACATGTCCGGTAGTTGTGAGTTGTGACCATGGGCCTCGTGTGTGGGTTGTCTGAAACTATTTTGATTCTCAGATTTTCCCAGTTTACTGTGCTACGTTCCTTCCTCTGAATCTGCATGTTCTTCGCCCATCATCCCTCCCTGGTCTTGATGGTGATAGCTAGTTGTGTTACTTGAGTCAGTTGAGTGTTAATGTGTGATCTGATGCATTTTTGTGTGGCATTAGTCATGTCGGACCTCAATGTATTTTGTATTCAGATCAGTCAAGCTTGCTTCACATATCTACTTTTCCTACTTCTCCATCCTATGTTCGGATGTTCCACTGGCCTGCAGATATGTCTATAAGTTTAGGCAGGACTGCGCTCCTGAGGGAC
The DNA here is from genome assembly GCA_946800695.1 of Geum urbanum. Lineage (NCBI taxonomy): Eukaryota > Viridiplantae > Streptophyta > Magnoliopsida > Rosales > Rosaceae > Geum > Geum urbanum. The sequence continues at coordinate 74,497,153 of OX327000.1, read as the reverse complement.
TCTATTTGAGGACCAAAATGGGATGGGCAAACGTCATTCCTTAGGTTGTAGTCAAACAAATTCAAAGGATCAGAATGATCAAAACCCAAAATCCACTTTTAGACCCGTATTTCCCTAAACCGAAGTCTCAAACCATCGAGCGTTGTTACTGCACCTCCAATTATGGAACCCTCATCAGCGAGACATTGAGAACCAAATCGATGGCCGGAATAATGAGTTTGCGGAAGGACTTGAGGTGACCCATCAACACCAATCCCACAAATACGTTTCTGTACATCCAGAGAAACAAGAGCAGCTGATCTTAACCCAGTTCGGAAACAGTGATTCACACACTATAAATTCAAAAATGGAGAAGCTTTCAAGATCAACTCTCTGTACTTTTTACTAAACCCTCAGGATAATTGGGATGTAAACCCTTCAAAGCCGCTACAAATTCCTTCTTCTCCAGACTCGTTCATTGTTTTGAAGACACCGACGAGAATTTTTTTTATCAGCATATGCTTCAATCTTGGCCTCGACGGCGTACCCAACTTTGGAGATGTTGTAGTTGGCCTCGACGACCTCGACTGCATGTCGTCGACGAAGGACTTGAGGAGGGGCGAAGGCTTTGGGAAAGTAGACGATTATGGTTCCGGTCTTCGGGGGTTTGAGGAAATACGGATCCAAAATGGGATCTTGTGCTTGATTTATTATTCTAATCTGTTGAATATGTTTAAGATCTAAGAGCATATGCACCGGGGACGTTTTTCAGCACGAGCAGCCCCCAGGACCCGTCAAAGTCGTCGGCAACCGCTCGACATGAGCAGCTGCACGAGCAGGAATTGTTCGAACGAGAGTACGAGCAGAGCTGGGGCCACGGAGTGAGTGAGAGAAGAGGAGGCGGGCCCGACCGATGTGCAGCAGTGCGTGTTGTCGTCGGCGACCGCTCGGGAGCTGCTGCTCGAGCATTCCTCGGTGCATATGCTCTAAGGGATGACGTTTGCCCATCCCGTTTTGGTCCTCAAATAGAGTAGCAATCCTATATAGGACTGGGCTCGGGTCAGTTTGGTCCGGTTTTGGGCCTTATCCGAATCCAAAATCGAAACAGTATTTCGGTTTGGTATGGTTTAAATAATGGTTTTTGAAGTCTTGGAACTGATCAGATCCGATCCGAAAATTTCGGTTCATTTTCGGGCTATTTCAGATCCAGCATTCAAACACTATGCAAAACATGCAATCAGAGATTTCATATATAACTTCCACCATGCATTTTTGCAAAAGAAAGAGATTGAAAGGATTAAGAATCAAACAAATCAAACTTTAAATGAAACCTTTTGGGCATCGCTTTCTTTGTTGAAGGAATCGAAGTTTTTCACTTGCTAAAAATTATGAATGAAGCAAAAAAATTTGGCCTGAAGATTTCTGGGTTAGATCGAGCAGTTTGTGTTTGAAGATAGAGAGAGAGAGAAGGAGAGAGGGAAAGAGAAAATGAATAAACAGAGGAGAGGGAGGAGAGAGAAACATAGTACATAAAGTGAGAGTAGAAGAAGATCTAGTGTAACAAACATATCAAGAGCTTCGAACATCTTCCAACTTCGGTTTCAGATCCAATCGGTTCGGGCTGAGGACAGAACCGATCCCGTACTGAATCATTTCTTCGGTTTCGGGCCTAAAATTTCATCAGACTGTTTTTTTCAGGACAAACAGCTTCGGGTTCGGTTTTCGGGCCGTTCGGTTCGGGTTTTCAGGCTTTATGCCCAGTCCTAGTCCTGTAAGTTTAGGTATGGAATGGCGGATGAAAAAGCTAATACAATCTTATGATAAACACGTGCCTTCACCATCAATTTTTCCTGGAGTTCATACAAAGTACAAACATAATCAAATTCTGAGGTTGAAGATGGTAGATTGGAAACGTTCTCGTAGTGAGGACTTGGCCGCAAAAAAGACCAAACCAATAGCATCTATTGCATGTATAGGGTATCTGTATATACATACAATGGTAGCTGATGCATCTCGTGGAGAATATGAGCTAAGAGCATCCGTACTCGAAGGTGGTTTGCTCGATCAGGTGGTGGGCTCAGGCAAGCTACTCGAGCAAAGTTTGAGCAAGGACGCAGCGGCAGATCTGGGAAGGTTGACTGCTCGTTGATGGCGAGCTAGAGCGATCACTTGAGAAAACTTTGCTCGCTGAATTGATCGAGCGTCTGGCGAATCCCACCTCACGTAGGTGACACCAGCGTGGCCAAATTTTTTTTAATCCAATGCACACGCCAGTAAAACAATGAAAATAAAATTCACGCACTACTGGGAACCTGACAAGTGGTGTACTAGCTGATCACAAATATTTTTAGGGCAAACTACACTAAAGAACAATATGGAGGTGTCAAATACACTTAAAGACAATTCCCCTTATTTTAGACAATGAAAGACAAAATCTTACACATAAGAACAAGTTGCTTGTAGGCTATCATGTGGCATGTATAAATTTACTTTTATACCTATGTCTTGTCTTTTTGTGTGTATTTCATATTTATTTTTTTATTTTCAAAAAATTATATTTTATCCAAAATTAATTTTTTTTCTTTTCAAAAAAAAAAAGATATGATGCTGCTACTGAAAAATATGGCGCTACTACTGAAAAATATGACACTGCTACTGAAAAATATGACGTTGCTACTGAAAAATATGACACTGCTACTGAAACATATGACGCTGCTACTGTGTCATAAAATAATAATGCTACTGAAAAATCAAATAAAAGTGCTACTGAAAATATGACACTACCACTGAAAAATCATCGTTATTACTAGAAAATTTTGAAAATTCTAAAAAAACATAACAAATGTACTCGATCCAACAAAAACTACTTCTCTCAATACTATTATTAGTCACAAAAATGTCACAAACATACGAGATAATCCTAATCGATCACATAAACCAACAAAACTCAAAGAAATCCATAAATTTTTAGAAAATTCATAAAAATACATCAAAACAAAAATGGTAGCTAACGACGACAGGACAACTTATGGTAGAGATGCTCGTGGTTCTCCGTCTCTTTGTCCATTTTTGGTGCAATGTTGTGTCCCTAATAATAATTCAAATAGAACTCATGGCAGACAAAGGTTTATTAAAAATAGTAGCAGCTTCAAGTCCGAAGTGCAAGGGCAAGAATACAAAGAGTCAAAGAGATCCATTTGCGTGAGCAGATCGATCTGGACTCGGAAGAGGCTGAGGATGAACAAAGAGATTAAAGGCTGCCACATCATATTTTGTGGAGCTCGAGGCACGGCTTAGCGAGACACAACCGAGGTGCAGCGATCTAAGGTGATAGAGGCGCAGCGGCCTCTGTACCTCGAGGTCTACGTTGGAGTGGGATGTAGATCTGAACAGTGGCGAGATTAATGGCTGAGTGGTCTTGGCGACGTTGTGGTGTGGCACGAGCCAACGTCGAGTGGTGGCGGCTTGCATAACGAGGATTGAAGCGCGTGGAGGAGAGACAGTCACAGTGGACGATAGAGTTTGTTGGAGGCAGAGCTAGCCGAGAAAAGAAGCCATGACTGCTACTGTGTGCGACATGCTCGAACTGGTGGCAAGTGCCACGAGATCAAGCTGGTGGCAGACGACAGTGGAGGCCGGAGACGGAGCTAGACGAGATCGAGTTGCTACTGTATAATTGTTGTTTTAAGAGAGAGATAGAGAGAGAGAGAGAGAGAGAGAGAGAGAGAGAGAGAGAGAGAGAGGTAGGGTTTTTAATATATATGGAGGGGTAGAATTATCTTTTTTGGCTATTTAATGGATTGTGTATAGATGCTACTATGTTTGGGCTTCAGGCCCAGTCCTTTATTGTCTAAATCAGGTTGTGATTGGGTTATGAGTAATATTGGTACTTATTTTGTCCTTAGCTGTCATTCTCCCATATTTTTAACTATTATCTTGATCTGCGTCGTCGGATTTAAATCTAAAATCAATCCAACTGCGCAGCTTTAATTAAAATGTTTAATTTAGAAAAATATTAAAATTAAAATTAAAACACCTAAAAATCTCTATTAATTAAAGGAGATGGCCTTAGTACAGTTATTCCAAACAGTTTACGTCAAACATTCGTAATTCTATTTTTTGCCATTTATTTTATACTAGAAAAATCCCCACCCGTACAGGTGTGGTACGGAGTGGGAGAAAAAAATTACAATATAACTCTATATTTTTATTTTCTTTTATTTGTAACTAGTCTTCCTAAGTGTCGCGCTCTCGCGTGCGACTTATCGGTGTAATACTCAAGAGTATGCAATTATATCGTCTTCACTTCATTGCCCAAATTCATTGCAGCTGACAGATACTATCGTGCACTTTCAGGCCTATCTCTATTATTCGAACACTGATCTAATTGAGATGTGAGAAGAATTACCAATGATTGATGATAAATTTTGCAAAATAATTTTAGCCTACTTCATATTAAGTCAACACTGTGTAAAAAATAATCAATCACGGATAATAAATGCAGTGTCAGTGCATTTACCGTGGTTCTGCAAAACTATTTTATGAAATATATAAGTCAACCACTACTAATTTTAGCGAACCAAATTATATAGGAGAGTTAAAACAAATGAATAAACGGTCACATATATGTATATGTTGAACGCGAATGCATCACGTAATTATCTGATCAATTTGTCCCAAATTTTTAAGCTTTTTGTAGAACTGTAAAAGATACAAATTAACTGTTAGAAATTTTCAAATAAATTTATGTTGACCATCAATTTCGTATAAGTAAAAAACTATAAGACCTTATATAAGAAGCTATTTCGTTGGCGATGACGTCGTGAGCTGGGAACAATATTTGCAGCTGTTAAATTCAAAAAGGAAAATCATAAATTGTAACATATCTCAGATAATATATGGTCTATATATCTTAAGCGCAAAACTTTTCTCCATGTTAGTGTGACTTCAGATAACGATTTTGTTGCCATCAACTCTCTCCGTGTCATTTTGAAGCGCCAACTAATGATAATATTCAAAATTTACAGTTAAATTGAGAACAAAACTTGGAATATAACAAAAATAAAAGTGTTCAAAGGTTTATACTGTTCATGCTTCTTCTTGTTCCATTCTTTCAAAACCAAGTTACTGAGATAACTGGTATTCATTTTTATCGACTTTCCCATACGCTAACCAACCGAAAACATTGAAACACGCCGAGTAGTGTTTTTGTCCATTCGAATAGTTTTAGTACCTAAGAACAGACAAAAAGAATTTTCGATCAAACCTATGATTTGGTTTCCCTTGATAAAACTTTAAGGTCAGTTCCGACAGTTCGTGTGCTCCATGTTATCATGCACCTTACTATTTCACAGCCTAGAATTAACATCGGAGAACAGAAGCAAAAAGAAACACTTGAATTAAAAGGAATATGACATGCAGCGTATTGCACGTCTGATTTGGCTGCAAGTACTACATTTTAATGATGATTTTCGGTTTTGGTTTGGATGGTTATATATTTGAACTCTGTAATGCTTACAATAGGTGAAACTTTCTGGAGTAAATTATCATCAAGTGCATTCACTGTCATTTTGTAGGGATCAGACTGTGTGCATCCATTCATCATATTGCAGAATTGTATTAAGGATCATCCAGGTGCCTTTTCTGGTGACATTGTAGGGGAAGATGAAGGTAAAAAAGAGGATGAAAAGCTGACCAAGGAGTACAAAATCATCCCTCCGGCATGGTCCAAAGAGCCCCAAAGTCCTAAATCCAAGCTTTAGAACAACCTCATTTTATTTTTTTCACATAGGAAATAGAAACCATGAGCTTCTTCATGTTTCCAGTAAAAGCCAACCGTGCAGACCACCTACTGTAAACTAATTGACTCAAAAGGAAAAACAAACTACATATTGGTTACTGTTCCAATTTCTTAAGATAAGCTAACTATCAGTAATCTACTCAACTATAAGTTAAGTTGATCAACGCTGACTGAGCAAAACTAAAACCCACTAATCCAAACATGCCATCTTCATCAAACAATAACCACTATAGATTCATGTTTCCAGTAAAAGCCAACCGTGCAGATCATCTACTTTGGAGAATCCAAATGGGCCAGTGAGGTCTTGCGGAGAAAATTATAAATCAAGACCAAAAGAAAGAAGAAAGTTAGGCAGATGATAATACTTACATTCCATTTTTCAGGTTACAGATGGCAAGAGCAATGCTGGTTGTTGCTTCATCAGTACCAACAAACTAACAATTCAAGTGAGACCAAGTTTGATGTTAGTAGAATTCAAAACAACATGTGGTGTACTTATAAAGAAAGTGAAAAAAATAGACATACATCGACATGTGCAGGATGAACAGTTGCGTATTCTCTTTGGAAGAGATAGATCAATCTGGGTTGTTGAGGCAGCAGCGATATCTTTGCTCTGGGATAGTTTTCAAGGCACCCTAAACCTTGGTAAAGATTTTCGACTTGATAGAAACTGCACATATGTCAAATGGAAATTAAAATTTAGGCATTCGATTACACACTCACTGTTCCATCTTAATCATGCAAACTATATTTATAAAAGTTGTCAACGTCGAATAACTTGGAGTTGGTTGTTCCATGATCATTAACATCTTCCAATTCTCTGTGGCAATAAACAAAGTTGACATCTTATAATCTTGAAAAATAGTTTGTTGTTTAAACAAAGTTGTGTATAAGAACGTACTCACCAAAATATGTAATTCTTGCAAAGCTGGTGAGCTTCTCAGAAGACATAAAAGAGCTCGAATCTGGTCCGAGTTATTGAGACATACTCGTAAGGAAAGAAAGGTAAGAGATAGACATAGTTCTAGAAGCTCTCTTGGCACAGCACTGGCAACCAAGTACTGCATGGGGGGAGAAAACAAAAAAATAGTAGTAAACTAAGTTAATATGTGCAAATGAAATAGCTTATATAACCATGCATGTAAATCAAAAGCAACACAAAAGCAATTCGTTACCTTAAGGAATTTACTTTGACCAAATTGCTAGAACTACCAACTTCAATGTCCATTTGTTCCTCGGCATCTATATCATCCTTTGTTTTCTCTCATGAAGAGTAGAATAAGCTATTAGATTATCGAACACATCTTGAATAAACCCTAAACCCTTTGAATTCACGTGGAGGTTTAACCAAACACTCTATTTATGTTTCAAGTTTGAACTACGAATTAAGCCAATGAAAGCGGAGCTTTACTTCAAAATGGGACTAATAACATATAAGTATAAGTTTATTTGAATAGATCAGTTTGGAGTTAAGTTAACTTGCAACCTTCCTTCCCATCTTGAGTCCTCATAAGCAGTAGAAACTCGTATTCTCCTGACGATTTCATCAGGGCATTTTGAGGTGTTAGAATAATTGTTCCAGAAGTGCTTACCTGAAAAAATCTTGAAAGTACAATCCCTATAGAATCTCGAATTCACTGGCTAAATAATACTTCATACTGAACATCATGTATTCCAGTTCAAAGTTCGACCTAACAAAAACGTGCTTAAGCTTTCGACACAGGTTTATACTCGTACATTGCCCAACACATTTCCAGCCTAAACTAAGCTTCACATATGATCAAAACACCCCACAAACTACACCTCCATCTCTAATATTCTTCATTTCAATCTGAATTTCGACTCGAAGTACTTTAAAACATGTCAAACTTTCTTCATTTCTCTAAATAAACCACCTCCAATTCTCAAATTTCAAAAGGAAGAGAAAATTAGAATCACAATTCCAAACCTTTGTGAGTCACATAAAATCACATGAGTAGCAACAACCCACGCCCATGAATATCTCCAATTCCTGCACATAAACAAATCGCATCGGAACACAATACGCAAATTCTCATCATTTTGAAAAATGAGAGAGCAAAGCAAAGAGAAAGCGAAGAAGTTAGAAGCGGAGGAGTACCGGATCGGAGAGATCGAGCAGACAGGGAATGTGGACGGTGAGATTGATCGGAATATACGAAGCTCGGAGAATACAAAATTTAACAAGATTTTTCTTTTCTTTTTTGTTGGCTTTGGGGTAATTTTGGTTTTATCTGTAATTTTTTGTCTGAAAATGAGAGAAAGCGGCTCTCCTCCGGTCTCTTGTTTAGAGGAGATGGAAAGACTGACGACCTTCAAGGGTAGAGGATGGGTCCACCACATAGTAACTGCAAAAATAAATCTTCGTACCTTCGACAATTCTATCTCATCGTTCAAAACTACTCCTCCTTTTGTGGGGTGAAAAGACGTGCAATTTCATATGGAGTTAATTTATCCATTCTCATATTTCATATTGTTACTATTTTATTCCTGTTAAATCATGTTTATTTTCTGTCAAATTATGTGAGCGGAGGGTAAAAAATGACATTATGAATATTCTACCATCAATTTTGCTTTGCAACTGCCGTAAACTCCTTGACCTTAATTAATAGAGATTCAGAAAATAAAAAAATGTTTTGTAAAATAATACAAAACACGCGGCATAATATTCAGTTGTATATAACTATTTTTGTATTTGTATCGAGAAAAAAATATTTCTTGCATTGCGCGACCTCAATTTCTTTTCTGGTGCTGCCACATATGCTTTAAGCTAGACCACATCTTTCTTTCGGTCCATATACTACTCTTTTGTTTGTATCATTTTATCTTTTAGCCTCTTCTGTTCTTAACTGGAGAGGATTCAACGTCGGCTGAGCACCCAAAAAAGGATTAATTTGCAGAAAATATTATAGTACAGCCGTGATGTTGCATGCCACCCCGAAATGTGAATTTCTATTTTTGTGTATCTTGTCCGTTTGTGAAAAGCGTACATCCTGTCACCACCACTTTCCGAAAGGTCATCGCAAGCGTAATTTCCAGTTTTTTTTTCCACTGGACCTGCAAAGAATACAATGCATTGAGGTCACTTTCTGAATCTGAAAAAAGGAGAGGAAATGCATCGTTAAATTTACGTGGAGACATCATTTGTGAATTACGAGTACCATGAGTCTTTGGAGGAAAAAGAAGATGGTGAGATGTGAGAATGTACTAATGTCGCAGCACCGACGGGGAACTCATGCTGTACAAAACTAGATTGAGGTTCCTCCAACAAAGACATCGAGCTTCTTCTTCTTCTTCTTCAGGAGAAAAGGAAAAAAGAGGAGGGAGGGTCTCTAGGGCACCTACATCAAACTGATCAAAACAAAGAGCATACCTAACACGGTTAAGAACTCTAAATCTCAGCGTCCACCGTTGATATCAAGCATCTTGCGACCTATTTTCTAAACCATTAGCTTCGCTTCGTTTCCGTGCATATTGAGGCAAATTCACAGCCGATTCCATTGAAGACCTTGTCATGTCAATTCGAGACTAAATGTTTGGGGAAATTCTTTTCTTTTTTTAAAGAAAATCATGAGACGTCAGTTCTCATTAATTTAGATAAGATGAGAACAGATTATAACATGCGATTATCTTTAACAAGAGCAAACGATAGACAAGAAGTCGCAGTCTACACTAACTACACAACAAAGTCGTGTATCTATCCCAAATAATCTTACCACCAATAAGCTCAAAAATAAAATGTAACTAAGTGTTAGTATTGCATCATTAGTTGTCCGATTAAACATATTTATCCACTTAAGCAGGTAATCAACACCTACCAGACCACCCGAAAGACCACCAGGAAGGCTACAACTCTGCTCACAAGACCGACCCCATCCGAGCGCGCACGCGCCCGTGGGGCGCACATCCGAATGTGCGGATCACATGAGAGCAAGTACAGAGCCAGTCCCACATTGAGGAACACAAGTAAGCACCAGACTCAACCACCTATATATGTAAGGTATTTATTACAGGTAATTCCATTCCATCTCAACTCCACTAAACACTCCAACCTACTTCTATGCACACTCGCTTGACTGTTATATCCAATACATCTTCTAACTTAGGCATCGGAGCGTTGAAGGCAGGCCACCCCTATCTCGACCCCTGACTGTCGGTTTGTCGTTGTATTCTTCTAACAGCCATACCCGAGTATGCGTATCCGCACACCCGAAGGGAGAAGAAGCGCCCGACCATCCGAACAGCCCAAGCGTTCGGAAGAGAGGAAGAAGAAGGAGTACTCGTACTTGCTTCTGCTAGATTACGTCCCGCGTAATCCGGTAGAAACAGTTGGCGCCGTCTGTGGGAAGGAGCAAAGAACACAGAGATCAGAGGAACAGTTTGCAGAGTAATTTTTGCAGCGTTTCGGTAAATTGTAAGAGTAGTGAGGAAGACGACACCAGGGCCACTATTTATACTAATCGCACGGTGCACGCAAATGAACGCCAGCCGTCCATTTTCGCGTGTGATCGTCAGATCACGACACGTGGCCCCGAGGCGGTTCACCTGCCCGCCTAAGTAACCGCGCTCCCCTTCGGCTTCCCGCCTCGGCTTCAAACCCTAGCACGGTCTCCCACGGCTCGACACGTGTCATCCATGCAACACCCCACGCGCCTGACGCATGACCTCCGAGCAGTTATTACGTCATCAGCATTTAATGCCCAGGGCACGCCAGCATTAATTACGACGGCTAGCATTTATTACACAACGGTTCCCAAGGAGAAGTCAAAAGGAATGTCACCTCAAACGCCTCACCGAACAGAGCACCACCACACCCAAGGCAAGACACGCCACGCCAACCGCCAGTCGCACAAGCACACACACCACCCGCACGACCAACGAACGATGAACGCCCTCAAACGCTAAACGAAGAGATCACCGCCACGGGCGTGGGGCATCTCCCCTCCGTGCGCGTACCGGTAAGCAACTAGTGAGCCGGATTAGGCGACACAGGCATGGGGTCCGTCCCCTCTTTGCGTGCGCTAAGACCGATGGGCGGTATGGGTGTGGGGTTCGTCCTCTCCGTTAACGATCGACTCGCCGACTTAGGCAGCAAGGGCTCGGGGTCCGTCCCCTCCTTGGGCGCACTAAGACCGATGAGCGTTCCGGGTATGGGGTCCGTCTTCTCTGTGCGCGAAAGTGAGCCGGATTAGGCGGCAGAGGCATGGGGCCGACTCCTCTTTGCGCGCGCTAACCGATGGGCGGCACGAGCGTGGGGTTCTTCCCCTCCGTGCGCGCAACATTAACGATCGACTCGCCGACTTAGGCGGCAAGGGCATGGGGTCCGTCCCCTCCTTGGGCGCACTAAGATCGATGAGTGTTCCGGGTATGGGGTCCGTCCTCTCCGTGCGCAAAAGCAAGCCGGATTAGGCGGCAGAGGCATGGGGCCGACTCCTCTTTGCGCGCGCTAAGACCGATGAGCGGCACGGGTACGCGACCGTCCCTCCGTGCGCGCTACTTGTACGTAATGGCCCTGATCCCACCATTTACGCTACAGCGTACGCAACGGCATCCCCGTTGACGTTACGACGTACGCAACGGCATCCCAACGTTGGCGCTACGGCATACATTCACATACATTCACGCATCATACCATACATTCACGCATTTGCATACTTATATATCTATATTGCACACATTTTATGTTTACCAGGCAAAACTCCACGGGCGCGCGGCTCCAAATAGCAAGACTCGTTTGGACACCGGGCCCACAGGTACATAACCGCACGAACAGGTACACGATCGGACGCGCAGGTACCCACTCCGTCATGCGAGCCCTTCCTTGACCGGAGAGTTGAGGGACTTGGGGGTTACAGGATCATACACCACTGCTCAATCGGATAAGTATTCTTGTTTATCGCACGAACCCTTTTTCAACTCCCCAGTCAAGAAAGGTCTCTTTGACTTGGGGGACTTGTTAGTATTGCATCATTAGTTGTCCGATTAAACATACTTATCCACTTAAGAAGGTAATCAACACCTACCAGACCACCCGAAAGACCACCAGAAAGGCTACAACTCTGCTCACAAGACCGACCCCATCCGAGCGCGCACGCGCCCGTGGGGCGCACATCCGAATGTGCGGATCACATGAGAGCAAGTACAGAGCCAGTCCCACATCGAGGAACACAAGTAAGCACCAGACTCAACCACCTATATATGTAAGGTATTTATTACAGGTAATTCCATTCCATCTCAACTCCACTAAACACTCCAACCTACTTCTATGCACGCTCGCTTGACTGTTATATCCAATACATCTTCTAACTTAGGCATCAGAGCGTTGAAGGCAGGCCACCCCTGTCTCGACCCCTGACTGTCGGTTTGTCGTTGTATTCTTCTAACAGCCATACCCGAGTACGCGTATCCGCACACCCGAAGGGGGAAGAAGCGCCCGACCATCCGAACAGCCCGAGCGTTCGGAAGAGAGGAAGAAGAAGGAGTACTCGTACTTGCTTCTGCTAGATTACGTCCCGCGTAATCCGGTAGAAACACTAAGTAACTAGTAAGTATGACGTAGCTCAAAACAGGACGATAAACAATACATATCCCGTTATAACTTATTTTTGCACGAAATTAAAATCTTTTGTAGATATCTGCGGCCTAAGGAGCACGGCTTAATAGAAAATCTCTTAGATCTCAAACCAAATGAATCAAGACTTGGGTCGATTCAAACCCATTCACCATCCAAGCCCAACAAACATTAGGGTTGAAGCTTACCCGAAATCTCAGACTGGGTAAAGCCCAAAGCCCAAAAGTAGCCAACTCCATCAAAGATGACCAACGATGTTCCTCTATCTTTGTCGTCTATCTCCACTGCCACCTAGTAACCAAATAGCGTCGGCTACAGACCAAAACATCGTGAACCGAACCAGTATTCAACTCCGGTTGACATACAAAAGCAAACCCCCTTCCGGTCGAAAGACCGCTGACCATCAAACCAGTAGCCCTCCTTGTAGAGCCGAGCAAGGAGGCCCACAATGGAACAAAAGCCCTCCCCTAGGAAGCCCCACCCGTCTCCAACCCTTCAATGCATCTGCCTCGATCCCAAAACCAACGCCGGAAACTCAAGACTCGAGTCAAGAAGAAGTGAGGCTGAGAATAATTGTCGACGACGCACCACTCAACACTTCGGAGACCATCACCACCGACCAACCAAGGGTGAAGCGGTACACACATCTTCAATGAAGATGATCACGAGGCAAGGAGGTGTTTGAGCGTCGTCGATTCTCAACAAGCAAAACCCTAGGATTTGCCGCCGCTCAAAGAGAGAGATGAAGACTGCTCTCGACATGTGTACGGAGACTAACATATTTGGCAAGCAAAGATCTACAGGGGAAAATTCTCTTTTTAGGAGTTATTAAATCTATGTCGTTGAGACTTTGGCAATTGGATGCTCTAGAGGGTTTAGATCACATAATTCGTTTCTAATTTGGATTATATATGTATAATGATCATCACACTAATTACTATTATCAATTACGACTCGCGGCTTTTTTGTATTAAACAAAGTCTTAATCAAATTGATCCAACAAATAGTGAACAAGCTCACGTCAGCTGCTCTCGCAAGTTGCACCACCATGTTGCCCCTCGTTCAGATATTTAGACTAAGACAATGTTTATGTCTAAACTCATTTGGATGTTAAGGTCTAAATTATTTATATTTATATAAATTTTGACTTGTAATCTTATAATCGAGATTAATTATTTTATAAATTATGGGTTAAAGATCAACCTATCCAAAAATGAATCAAAATAAAGATCGTTTGGATATATAATTCTATTGAGTGAATGAACGGTTATTATCAAGTTTAACATTACGTTAACAACCGCCTATTTGTTTTAATGAGCAAACGATCTTTGATTTAATCAAATTTTTGCATACATGATCATTACAAAGTAAATTATATATTAAGTGGTTTCAATTATTAAATTACAAACTAAAATTTGTATAAACAAAAATAATTTAAACCTTGAAATTAGTACCCAAGTTTTGTCCTTTTAGGCAGCACCGACCAAAATGTTTGACCCAGCGATTAATTAGGTCCTGGAAAACCAAACTCTGCTCTGGGCCCTCACTGGCGCCAAAACCGGCACGTGTCGAACCAAAATCCTCAAGATCCTCTAGTTCGAGCACCTGCACCGGTGCTGCTTTTCAGCACGAGCAAGCGTGGGGGCCGCCAAAGTCGTCGGCGACCGGCACGGCACGAGCAGCTACTCGAGCAACAATTGCTCGAGCGAGAGCACGAGCACGGGTGGGGCCACAGAGTGGGTGAGAGGGGAGAGGTGGGCCCGACCGGCGAGCAGCACGAGCAGCTCCGTGCAGCGGTAGCTGCTGTCGTCGGCGACCGCTCGTTGACGAGCTCGGGAGCTGCTGCTCGAGCTCGCTGCGCTACAGGTGCTCTTCGAAACCCAGCCCAGCATTTGATCTCCTCCACCTCAGCAGCCCTCCGCCGTGTATTCATCCACGTCAGCAGGCCTAATATTCAATATCTTTTTTTCTTTCTCCTTTCCTCTTCCTTCCTCGTCGAATGGATCGGCAATAATCTTTTCTGCCCAGTCAAGCTTTGCTCTTTGTCCAAAAACTCGAAAGCTCCAAAAACAAGTCTCCAGAAAATATATAATTTCGGATTATTATCCAATTTTAGGGGATTTTGAAACAAATATTGTATGGCGGGTATTGGTTTTTAGTAGTGCAATGTTTTTGTTTGTAATTTCCGTTTGGATCTAGCTCAGTTATGGCGGTTAATGAAGCTTTGCAGGTGATTTCTTTCATGTTTTATTTTTAGTTTAATCTGTTTATCTGGAACTTTTTTCAGCCACTTCGATTTGGATAATTGGAGCTTTGGAAGTTTATACGAGAAATTATTGTTCTTTTTTTTTGTCTGGTGAATAATTATCATTGCTATTTGTGGAAGAAATGGATTTTTGATTTAGTATAATTCGTTGGTGTTAATTTTTTGGGAATTTTACTTGTATATGTGGACTGAGTGATCAATACCAGAGTGGTATTATCTTGCTTTATTTAGAGATTAGTTATTGTGATATATCTAATAGTTGTGATTTTTTATGATAAGAGGAGCTATTTCTCCTTGATTAAAGTGGATCCATTGTCTGATTATGGTTTTGCAGGGTGTGAGTAATTTGTTGGGTTTCAAGCCATTTTTAGCTAGCTGAGAACATTCGGGGTGTTTAATTTGACATCAGTTGTATATATTCAGCTTTGGGATTTGCTTTGGCATCAATTTGTAATCGGTGAATAAGCTTTTTTGTGTTAGGTGTTAGAAGGATCTGTAGTTGGAGGGGATTGGTTTTCGAAGTAGTCGCTATGCGCTACTCATTTTCCAGATTCAAGAGAATTTTTATTTGCTCTGAACTTGGGCCTTTTTTAGTATTAGTATTTGTTTGACATAGGGAGATTTCTGATGAATGATGAAGGAAAACAGCTGTTGGAGCTGAATCGTCGTTCATGGGATGGGAATCAGGGGTTAGGTAAGGGAGATGATTTGAAGAGTAGTGGAAGGGCTGAAGATGTGAAAGGTGGCAGTGGAGGGTTTGTTATGCAACAGCCTCAGGGGTCAACTGTGTGCTGGGAGAGGTTTCTACATCTGAGATCTCTGAAGGTTTTGCTGGTGGAATATGATGACTGTACTCGCCATATTGTGGCTGCACTTCTTCGCAATTGCAGTTATGAAGGTTAGTGAGTTGACTTCTGAGACACCATAATCCTTCATATATACCATAACCTTGAATAAGTATCGTGTTCTTGAAAGTTGATGTAAAAATTATCAGCATATAGAAGTTGAGCTTGTCAAACATTCACTTTTTGTGTTTCTAATTACTCGTCTGAGTCCCGTCATTTGGTTACTTGTTGACACAAAACATAGATGTAACATAATTGTCTGAATGTCATCTTTATGCTTGAACATGATTTTATTAATAAATACTACATTTACACCATAAGAGTGGTATACAAGCAAAGGAATGAAAAATTGAGAGATGAGTGAAATGACAGCAGCATTAATAAGCATGAATTCAGTGAAGTCATGTTTCTTGTATAATAATGAGAAAAATAAGAACTAAAAATCGAAGAAGCTTGAAGGTCTATTGTAGAATGGAGACTATACTCACATCACCATTGAAATCCTCTAGACCTCCAAATGTGCTGAAAACCGGAAGTAATTCTCCTCACTTGCACTTCCAACTGACTTGTTATAGCCATAATTTTTTTTTTTACTAATACATATTTGAGGTCAAAGATCTTTTTATTTTCAGTTATTGAAGCAGCCAACGGAATACAAGCCTGGAAGGTTCTTGAAGATTTGACCAATCACATTGATCTGATCTTAACTGAGGTGGTTATGCCATGCGTATCAGGCATTGGTCTCTTATCCAAGATTATGAGCCATAAGACCCGGAAAAATGTTCCTGTGATTAGTAAGTCTTTCCACTTGCTCATTTCAATAATAGTTTTTGATTAGTAAGGATCTGATATGACAACTGAGCAAGTACAGATTTTAAATGCCTTCTAATTTGTTTGCAGTGATGTCCTCTCAAGATTCAATGGGTGTGGTTTTCAAGTGTTTGTCGAAGGGTGCTGTTGACTTTTTGGTGAAGCCCATACGGAAGAATGAGCTTAAGAACCTCTGGCAGCATGTTTGGAGGCGATGCCATAGTGTGAGTAATTATAATTATTCATCTGATGTTAGATCTTTTCCCTTGCAAAATTAGTTTGTGTCATATGATGTGCATTTCTTTCCTGTTTTCCTATTTCCTCCGTCCTCTGTCCCCCGTCTGATGGTTGAAAATTAGTTTGAATTTGACAAGTTTTTTTTCTTAACGGAGGTATTAATTTCTTTTAATAGTGGTGTCTGGGAATACCCATATCATTGCAAATCTTTATTTCCTAAAAAATTGAAGCCTTATGTTGTCTCCGACTAAAGCTTTTGTCATTTGTTTTCATGATTATCATTGTTTCTATGACTAGTATCTAATCAATCTTTCAGTCTAGTGGCAGTGGAACTGGAAGCGAAAGTGGTACACAAACTCAAAAGTCAGTAAGATCAAAGACTGTTGACAAGTCTGATAATAATAATAATAGTGGAAGCAATGATGAGGAAGATAATGAGAGTAGTATGAATGTCGGAGATGGAAGTGACAATGGAAGTGGTACTCAGGTATGTAGTTATTATACTAGCAAGATCTGGGACAGTACATTCTTATTACTGATACATAGATTTTGCAAAAGCAGTTGTTTGATACAGTCATCCCCACATGCTCACACACTAGCAGAAATAGAAGAATCAATTTGGAACTTCAAAGTTTGTTGTTTGTATTTGGAAAAAAAAAGTTGTTGTCCTTCTAAGCCTATTACTGAGTATTTGGCAAATACCCAACCATCATTTTTGTAGCGGACTGCCAACCGGCAATTAAATATTCATTGCATGTGAGAACACGTAGAAATTTGATTGATATGAAATCTGGATACGTGTTCTATGGATTATTGTGTTTCATTATCCAGAGTTCTTGGACAAAACAAGCTGCAGAAGTTGACAGTCCGCGACAAGTGTTTTCATGGCATCATGATAGTACTTGTGCCCAAGTAGTTCATTCACATGCTGAAACATTTGGTAACCAAGTGGTAACTGCTGCAACAGAAAAAGTGTGCCAGCCAAAACAAGAATATGGTATATTTTGATTCTTGACTTTTCTATACCTGTGTAGTTCTCTGAAGATATTCTCACAGATTTCTTTGTCTATCAACCCTCTGATGTGGAATATGCGTACATTGGCACGCCTATACCTTTTATTTTTTATTTTTTGTACTTTCATTGTGATTACATGTGTTTTCCATTTTCAGACAACTTTGCAATGGGGAAAGATCTAGAGATTGGCATGTCCAGCAAGAGAGATCTACAGCTTGAGCATGGTAAAGATCTTCTTACCAAAACAGCAGGCACAAGACAGAATAGTCTGCTCATGATAGGCTCCAGTAAATATGATGAGCAGATCAATAAAGGGCTGATGAACTTCAGATGTGAGAGTCCGCCTACCAAGCTAAAGTATGAGGGTGCTACCATAACAGGTGCGGTCACTAATCCCACTGATCCTGAGATTGAGATCACACAATTTGAAGCTTCTAACAGACGTTTTAAGACCTCCTCAGACCTTAGCAATACAGCCAATAATAATGCTGATGAACTACCATCCTTAGAGCTCAGTTTGAAAAGACTTAGAGCTGTTAAAAACACTAAGACAACAGTACAAGATGACCGCAATGTCTTGAGACGTTCAGACTCTTCAGCCTTTTCAAGGTATATGGACCTTGAAATTATTTTATGCTACTGATAAATTGGAAGAATTGCTTTTTACGTTCTCTTGAGTTTCTTATATAGTTTTCTCTGGAATATTGTCTCCTCTGTAGGTATAATGCAGCCTCAAATGGTAATAAGGCTCCTTCTGGGCATGTGGGGAGCAATTCTCCACAGGATAATATTGGTGAAGATGCTGAAAAAGATTTATTTTGTGATGTCCCATCTCATTCAAGGGAGAATCCTCCCAATCAATGCTCAAACGGAGGCAGCAATAACATTGACATGGGCTCCACAACTAATAATGCTGCTCCCAAGTCTCTAGTTATAAACAAGTCAGCGACCGCATCAACGGCTCAACGGTTGCATCCATCATCTGCTTTCCAACCAGTGAAAAAGGACCTTAAGAATGCTACTCAACTAATTTTAATAGATAATTCTGACAATGTGGCAACAACAGTATTGGCTCAATCAAGAGGTGCACAGACGAAATTCCAAACTCTGAATTATGATCACCATCAAGTGCATCACCCTGTGGCTCACTCAAAGCAAATACAGCAGCTGCCCGAGCATAATGATTTATCGCTAAATAAATTGGCTGCGGCAGCTCCACTTTGTGGATCATCGAATGTCCGGAGTGGGCATATTGAAGGTAATCCTGGAAATTACAGTGTGAACGGAAGTGGTTCTGGCAGCAACCATGGGAGCAATGGGCAAAATGGAAGCAACATTGGAGGTACAAACATGGAGAGTGATCATGCAGTTGCTGGGAAAAGTGGAAGTGGCGGAAGCGGTGATGCGAGTGGAAACCAGAGTGGAAATAGAGTGGATGAAAACAAATCCGCGCAAAGAGAAGCTGCCTTGACAAAGTTCCGTCTGAAAAGAAACGAGAGATCCTTCCGAAAAAAGGTAACTGATATTCAGTTTGTTGCAGTGTAGTTGTAGATTAAGATTAAGTTGGCTCTTCTTTTGTATGTGCAAGATTATGTGAAATTTACCGAAGTTAATCTGGTAACCGCCGCCTCTACAACATTATTCTCGTGATTTCCTTAATTTGAATAATCCAAAAAGTTCAAAAATTCAGAAAAAAAAAAATTGAAGATATCCTTTGTTGGTTTGGTTTTGTAGGTCCGGTACCAAAGCAGAAAAAGATTGGCGGAACAGCGACCTCGTGATCGGGGACAGTTTGTGCGGCAGACAGTGAGCGAGAACACTAGCAGGACAACAGATAGCTGACATTGCCCGGAAAATTTGATTGAAAATGAATTATGTACATTTCTTGCAACTATTATGAGCGAGTACTACGTATATATTCAGGTAGAGTTAGTACTCTAAAGACACCTTCAAGTGTATTCCCACTCTTGTGGATTTATATTGCTTGTTTTCGACATAGAGGCTATAAACTTTATGCGATCTCAACACTTCTATGTGGTTTGATGTGACTTTCATGAATTTGTACCATAGTTTATTTTATTTTAATAAAATTAATGGTGTCTTCGTGTTCACTTAAATCAGAAAACCCCCAGATCATAAAGTATTATCCATCTGTCTTTGAGGCCAAAAGCACGGGGCATGATCCTGTTTTCTTTTCTGGTTTGAGTGCCAAACTTGTTTCTTTGTTTCACTTTCTTTGTTTTTGTTTGGTACTACAAACTGAAGGAGGAGAATGCTTGGATCTTATACATACAAATAGACTACTACTAATGGATTGTAGTTGAGAACCCAAATCTGGGTTTCTGATAAACAAAATTTTTGTTTAAAGAAGCAGAGAGAATCATTCTTTTCTTTCTTGTTGTTTTCTTCCTTGTATGTGGGAATGTTTTATGATAAAGCTTCTGCTGCTCCTTGCTAGCTCTACTACCTTTACACTAATGTTTCAGAGCCACATGATCGATGTTTCAAAAGGAGAGAGATGAACAAGGACAGGTCACTGATAGTAATAAAGCATCTCTCAGATTAACAAATGCAGCAACTGTACGTAGGCCATGGACATGGACTGCAAGCCAACACCAGGAAACAAACAAACTAGCAAAAACCTAACAGTTGCAGTTGAAGAAACAAAGGATGAGAGTCATGAGACAGT
Source organism: Geum urbanum (assembly GCA_946800695.1). NCBI lineage: Eukaryota > Viridiplantae > Streptophyta > Magnoliopsida > Rosales > Rosaceae > Geum > Geum urbanum. The sequence continues at coordinate 74,476,923 of OX327000.1, read as the reverse complement.
ACTGCAGGTACACAAAGTTGAACGCCTAGAATTTCTTATAACAATCTGAAATATCCTCTTGGTTGCTCCTTTGATACAATCGGTCGTAATTGTCTAGAGCTTGCAACATGGTTTTAATTATTCCTGGTAACGTGAAAATTCCTGTTAACTGTCATGGTCCGAGATTTTATGCAGCAAACTTGGACTATTTCTAGCTGCATTGTTATTTGTAAAAGACTAATCCACCTGGTCAAGATTAGACTTACTATAATAAGATCATATATATCACTCCCCGCCGACACTAAACTTGAACAAAGAAGTTTCTAATTTTTTAAATCAGATATAGAGCCAATATACTTCGTCGGTAGCTCACTATGATTGCAAATAATCATTCCATTTATGGCAGTGTGCAGGTAGTGTTCTACCCACCAAATGGTATTGATAGAACTGATCGATCTAATATTATAACTGGTGTGATATTTTTTGTTACCAATATTCCCCCATGAACATAAATTTGGAGACTGGATGAGTAAACCCTCTTCTGTAGTTAGATAACTTAGATCAGAAATGTGAAACTGTAATACATTACTGCAGGCTGCAGCTGCAGCTGCGACTTTTATCAGTTTATGGTGGTGGAAGAACAGGACCGGCTAAGCCCTACGTGCTCATGTATAATTGCTGCATGCCTGCATCACCTGCATGCACGAAACTTTTGCATGAAATATAATGTTGTGGTCGACTATTATTCTACACTACGTGGCAATTAAGTCGATCTAGCTACCAAGCATCGATCCTAGGATGATTCTTAGAGTTAAGTACACCAGACTAAAAGATGTCACGTACCGGCCTAACATACAATTCAGTTTGACTGGGTTATCGACGAGCTAGCTAGCTAGGCACTGTATGTCTGTATGCTGTGGAGATATTACTTTGATAAAGTTAGTTTTCACGAGATTTTATAAGAGAGCAGTGAATGCTGCCATTAAATTGTCTTCACGGGTTAAATCTATGTTCTCATCGACCATCTGGAAAAGTTTGACTGTCTTAAAGACAGGACATGTATATTCTCCTTAATACCTCGGAGTTAAACACTCAAGTTCAATCTATGCACATAAACACATCAACATATGCACTGCAGTGATAGAGGACACCAGCAGTGTTCATCGATATGGCCATCTTAATAAGCTCTAGTCTTCTGTTTTTTTCTCGGAATACCTCAATGAGATAGGTGCTGAATATTCTTGTAAGCGAGAAACAGGGACTAATGCTTATATATATATGTATAGAGTTACACAGAAACATTGCCCATAAAGGAATATCTAATGTACTCAAGTTAAAGATTACTAAAGATATGAGATCATATCTGTTCATTATGTGGATTGCTTATACAATAAGAAATTGTATATTATATTGTTCCCTTATTTACTACATCAATATATAAGTGTGATCCTCATTACAAAGATAAGGTTCATGTGTTGCTTGTATCCAAAGTACAAGTTCATTCTTTCAATCTCCCACTGAACTATACGTTGGTCAAAATGCAACAGAGAATATGAATACTTCTAAGTAATGAACTAAAAACATGCTTGAATCACAAGAATACTGGAAATCCAAAAACACAGTCCTCTCATTCTGCAGAACTCATCATAGAACCTAGAACAATACAATTCAACAAGAATTGCAAGTTAAAAGCCACTGCAATGAATCCTGCAAAGTATATGGACTATAGATATGACTAAGTGAAGCTAATTGAAAGTATATACAACCAATAATATGCGGTTGTCAAAAATTCTTCCATGTCCATTAAATGGTTTTAGACAAAAAAAATTCCAAAATCACAAGTACCATTTACACTGGTGGAAACTATACATACTTGTTAACTGTAAAGGCATATCAATGTACAAAATAACTCTGTACATCACCATCCACCTGATTCATTAATCACTTGATAAAAATTGAAATAGAAAATAAAACTCAGAACTTATGAACATGCTACAGTAATTACATGAATGGAGTTCCTCAATTTTATTGATAACAAAATCAAGTTTACATAGACTGAGACAAAACTCACAAAAAATACCAAAATTACAAGAACAGAATAAATTTGAAAATCTCTAACTAACTCTGAATGCTCCCACTAAAATCCAGAATCTAGACTACCAAGAACTCCCATATTAGCACAATGTTTCTTAAAAACCCCAACTGCCAAGCTTTAGTGAAAGGGTCAGCAAGCTGATCATCTGTGTGAGTGTTCAAAACTTCAAGTTCACCATCCTTAACTCTTTTCTTCATACTGTAATATTTCAGGTCAATATGCTTAGAATGAATTGACCTTTTGCTATTCTTACAAAAGAATACAACTGCTTCATTATCACAGTAGATGGCTAATTTATCAGAAATCACATCCACTAGCACTTTGGTTTCTGTCAGAATTTTTTTGATCCAAAGTCTCTCACACACACCTTCATACACTGCAATGAATTCAACATGCATTGTAGATGTTGCAATGATGCCTTGTTTTGCAGTTTTCCATGCTACTGCACCACAAGCTAGCATGAACACATATCTACAAGTGGATTTACTGGAATTTGGATAATTTTTAGCATAGTCATAATTTGTATAGCCCTCTAAAACTAAGGTTTTTACTTTTCTATATAGACAAGCATGTGGTTTTTGGTCCTTTGAAGATATCTCAGAACCTTCTTACTTGCATTCAAGTGTTGAATTTCTAGATTAGATTGAAACCTAGAAAGCATGCTAACTGAAAATGCTAGATCAGGCTTAGTGCATACTTGAGCATATATTAAGCTACCTACCAATCTAGCATATGATTTTGATTGCATTTCAGCTTTTTGTGCTTCAGGCTTTGAAAATTTGTTTTTGATTAGTTTATCACCTTTGGACATTGGAACTTCCCATGCAGCACAAGTTTCCATCCCAAATCGTTTCAATATTTTTGTGATGTAACTTGCTTGAGACAGACCTAATAAACATCGTTCCTATCTCTTTTTATCACAATACCTAAGACAAATGATGCTTCCCCCAAATCTTTCATGTCAAATTGCTTTGACAGAAAGATTTTAGTGACTTTAAGCAATGTCATGTTACTGCTTGCCAAGAGGATATCATCCACATATAGAATGAGAAAAATGAAACCACTTTTCCCTGTCTTGAGATGAAGACATTCATCAACAATGTTCTCAGTAAATTCAAATTTGGTGATAACTGAATCAAATTTCCTATACCACTGTTTAGAGGCTTGTTTTAAACCATAGATTAATTTCTTAAGCTTACAGACTATGTTCTCATTTCCCTTAACTATGAAACCCTCAGGTTGTTTCAGTAAAAATGTCTCTTCAAACTCAACATTTAGGAAGACTGTTTTGACATCCATCTAATGTAGCTCCATGTTAAAATGAGCTACTAATGCCATGATGATTCTAAAAGAATCCTTAATAGACACGGGAGAAAATATTTCTATAAAATCAATCCCTTCATTCTGTGTAAAACCCTTAGCTACTAACCTAGCTTTAAACCTTTCTATTTTCCCTTGAGCATCTCTTTTAGTCTTAAAAACCCACTTACAGCCAATTACTTTATGTTTTGAGTTAGCCTTAACTAAATCTCATACTTGATTTTTCTTCATGGACTCAATTTCTGCATTCATGGCTTGCTGCCATTCTATTGAGTCCTCACTTTCAATTGCTTTAGTGAAAGTGTTTGGATCTGTGTCATCAGCTAGTGATTCTTCAATTTCCGTTGAAAACACCAAAAAATCACTTTGACCACCAAAAGTAGGAACTCTTTCCCTCTGTGATCTTCTAGGTTCAAGATTTGGTTTAGCTTGTGGCTGTGTGATTTCTATTTCTGAAGGCCCTGCAATGTCAAAAAAATTTATATTTTCAAAATTTTCTGCAGGCTGCAATTTTTCTTGTGAACAATGATTTGATGACTCATAATTTGTTTCTTCCCCCAAACCATTAATTTCAGACATATTTTTATTTGCTGAAGGTATGTCTGAATTTATTGGTGACATGAACAAATGTTGCAGGTTATGTGAATTTTCAGTGTTTTCTGTAATTTCTTCAAATTCAGTGGATAAATCCACAAAATCTGTATTGCAAGAAGTTTCTCCTAGAAACTAGACTTGATGAGTTTCAAAAATCCTAGGAGAGTATTTTCCAGAATAAAACTTGAATCCTTTTGATTTTTCACAGCAACCTATGAAGTTACAAACTAACTGATTTGCTATCAAGTTTGCCTAAGTTAAGATTGTAAAGTCTGGCTTCGGCTTTGCAACCCCAGACATGTATATGGTGCAGGCTTGGCTATTTTTCATGTCACATCTCATAAGGTGTTTTTGTCACTGATTTACTTGGGGCCTTATTGCAAATATAATTTGCTGTTCTTAAGGCTTCAACCCAAATAAATCTAGGTAAACCAGAAGTACACATCATGCTTCTAACCATGCCTTAAAGAGTTCTATTCTTTCTCTCTGCCACTCCATTTTGATGGGATGTATATGGAGTTGTATATTAGGCTTTAATGCCCTGTTCTTGGAGAAACAAGGCAAATGGTCCTTTCTGTTGACCATTTTCAGTATACCTTCCATAAAATTCTCCTCCCCTATCAGATCTCACAATTTTAATTTTCTTTTCAAGCTGAAGATCAACTTTTGTTTTAAAGATTTTAAAAGATTCTAAAGCCTGTAATTTTTTTGATAACAGCTCAATGTGACAAAACATGAAAATCATCTATAAATGTAATGAAAAGATATTTTTACAGATAGTTTGTGTTCTGAAGGGTCCACAAATATCAGTATGAATCAACTCCAATACACTACTGGCCTTATATGCACCTTTCCTTGATAAGTTAGTCATTTTCCCTTTGCAACGTTCCACACATTCATTTAAATCAGAGAAATCTAGTTCTGGTAGCATTTTTGCTTGAATAAAAGATTTTAATCTTTCTTTTGAAATGTGGCCAAGTCTTATGTACCACAGGTTTGCATATTTTTCATTAAATTGGGTTCTTTTAACACCAACAGTGGTGTTACTGATTGAAGTACATGAAATATTTGATGTATTCTCAATGGTAAAGACAGAAGATTGAGAATTAAAGTTACAATGCAACTGTAGATAACCATTCAAACGTAAAGCAGAACCAATATGCACCGAATTTTGAAAAAAAATTATTCCATTAAAATCATAATTCAAACTAAAACCTTGTTCAATCAAAAGATCCCAAGAGATTAAATTTCTCTTTATTGAGGGTACAAAATAAACACTAGCCAGAAAAAGAAAATTCCCTAATCCTAAATCAATCTTCAGATTTCCTATGGCCTTGACAGAAACTCTCATGCCTTTGCCTACTCGAATGTGTGACTCTTCACTCCTTGGTTTCCTTCTGTTTGTTAAAACCTGCAAGGAATTTACTATGTGTAAGGGAGAGGTTGAATCAAGTCAAAAGGTATTTGGCTCTACGTTTATCAAATCAACTTCACAAAAATAAAGAGATGAAACCAAAACAGTTTTAGAGTTGGTTAGAATTTTACCCTTCTTAGTCATCAATGCTTTAAATCTAGAACAATCATTCTTAACATGTCCAAGCTTCTTACAGAAATAGCACTTGAACTTGGTTGAGGACTAGATGTACTAGCTGCAATTGCTGTTTTCGCTGAATGAGGTTTAAAGTTATTCTTTTTGGCTCTTAGCTCCTTCTTCCACTTCTTCTTGCCTTTGCCAATCATATTAACTGTTGCCTCCTTAGTTGAAGCCTGAATAGTCCCATAGTTTGGCTCTTCTGCCTTAATCCTACTCTCTTCCTCAATAGCTATAGTAAGAAGATCACTGAGATCCCACTTGTCCTTCCGAGTATTGTAGCTTGTTTTAAGTTGATTGAAGATTTGAGGTAGGGAATAGAGTGCTGTATGAACCACAAATTCATCTGGAAGACTCAAGTTTAGATTCTTGAGCTTCAAGGTGATGTTTTCAATCTTCAGAATGTGGTCTTTCACTCATCCGACTCCATTGTACTTAATGGAGTTGAGATGATTAGATAGGATTGCAGCTTCTGACTTTCTCAGTCTTCTTGAATTTCTCATGAATGAAGTCAAGAAGATCATAGGCATATTCTAGTTCAGGGACTATTTCAGCTATGATTTTTGACATGGTGGCTCTGATGATATTTCTTCATATGCTATTTTTCCTATACCAGGTCTATTGGTAGTCCCAGTTAGCCTTGTTAGTGTGTCTATCCTCAGATTCTACTAGGTCTGGTACTGGATCATTAAGGAAGATGTCAAGGTCATTGTTGAGAAAGAAGTACATGTCCATATGTCTCCTCCAGGTTTTGTATTTTCAACCAGTTAAGAGTTCAATCTAATTTAGGGTAACAACTTGGACACCTAGAGAGCAAACAATAGAGATTCAAAATTAGTTCTTATTTGTTAAGTTTGTAGGAATGGGATGCATATTTTCTGTGTTTTACATATGTAGCTTAAAGTAAACAATCAGGAACACAGAGAACTCAAAATAAACATACAAAATTAACACATCCATGTATCATGAATATCCCAAAATGAATCACATATTTAACTACACTTGTATAGCAGTAGATTAGTCACACTAAAATTTCCTGAATCCACATACCACAGTAAGTAAACTCATGTTTTATAAGATAAGTAGTCATCACCTGAGTGACAGAAGAAAAACTTCTAAAATAACCAAATTTGAGTACAGAAATTATGTATGCAACTGTCCTAGCTCTTAAGCTATGCACCCATACTTCTATGGAAGACAACATGTGCATGTTTTAAAAACTAGAAACACAATTTTTCTAGTCTTTGTTTATTGATTTTCTAAAAAATATGAGAAAATTTTGCTATGTGCAACATGCTTAGACATATAAACAGAAAATCAAGACTTAAGAAGGAATTCTACATGTTATTCTGCAGAGATTCAAGTTTTAACAAAACCATGAATAACCTATTCCTTTATTGTAAATCACATTGTTTTGATCATGATTAGTTACATGGAAATCTGAAGCATAACTAAACAATGTCTAATTTATAATTTATGCAGAATGCTTAGGTGATCTTAAATGTCATTGTAGCTACTGCAATGACACATAAGTGACGTACCTTAGTCTCTGTTCACAACGCTGTAATGTTAGCTGATTCGCATCTTTTCAAGCATTTAATTAAACACTCAATTGAATACAAACACAATTAAAACCCTTTTTTGTTGATGTAGCATTGGTAAATAGGGTATCGTTCTTAACCGGGGATTGAGGGTGCATGCATGACTACGCTATGGTTAAAGGGGGGTTTATAAGTTGGTTGTTTATAATCTACGAAAATAAAGACAGAAAATGGTTAGTAAACACATAGAGAAATCCTAGGTTCTATCATGCTTCACTCATAGACAAGTAGAAAACAAACAAGAACAAAGAACCCTAAACATGCTTACTAGGCCGAAAAATAAAAGCTATCCTACATATGTACTTGATCAACTCGTCATACTTATCTCATTCCTTTATAACCTAATCATATTATATGCAACCTAAGTTTTATCTAGGCCTTTACTACGTGGTTCGCATGCATCTTTCATAATTAAGTGACTAAACCAAGATTGCTCGCATTTAGACACATCATTAATCTAAACCAAGATTGCTCGCATTTAGATTAAAGCATTAAGTGAAGAAGACACATTATCTAACCTAAACCAAGATTGCTCGCATTTAGATTAGCACAAAGAAAGAACTTAGACTCGAAATAGATGACATAAAATAGAATTAGAATTATATTACAAAAAAACGTCTTTACACTCTACACAAAACTGAAATTCATTACAAGGAGAAAGTAGAGGGATCGAAATACACTCTTTGTGTCGTGATTGCAGTCGCAAAGCATGTACAAGATCCTTCTATGGATGGCTAGATGAACCCTCGGATTGCCTAAGGTTGCTCTAGGTGGAGGCCGAGTGTTTATGGTGTGGAGGGTGGCGTTCCTTGAAGAAATCTCGAGTATTTGTGGAGAGGAAGTGTTTAAGGCAGAGACTTGGCTTGTATGATGAGTGATGGTCATGAATGAGTCGAGCTCCCCAATTTATAGAAGAAGAATAGGATTTTTCCTACCAAAATAAGACTTTCCTTGTGTACCCGGGCAAATCTGACAGTCTGTCTTCAAACGCGTTTTCCCGGAGTTTCATATCTTAGAAAATTCTGATTCTTGTTTCATTGGAAAACTTATTCAAAGGGCTATAAAATCCATATAATGAACTCCATATATGGAATTGAATTGGATTTACTACGGATTTTAGAAGTTAAGTGACCTGGCTGTCCTGTTTTCTTCTTCTTCAAGGAAAATGAAATCTTCATATCTTCAAATCTTGCCTTCCTTATTCCTTAACAATTCTTGGCCGAATCTATCATATTCTTGCACATATTTTGGTCCTCAAATAAGGTCTGAAAATTCATATAATATCTCCCAAAATTCGTCCATTATATGCTCTATATATTCCGCCATATTTGCTCTTTCCTGGGTTGCGCAGGAGAAATGTCTTCATCTTCTTGTCCACCATTTTGGTATCCATTTTCATTTGGCATTTGGTTTCCAATTCTTGACACCATATGGGAATGCATTTTAGTAACCATTTGAAGACCATTCCTCGGACCATTTCTTCTCCGGAATTGAGAACTTTTCTCCTTAGCCCGCTTTTAGCTCCAAATCGCCTCCTTTATTATTTTCTCCGTTATTTCTACCTAAAAGCATAAAGTAAGTTAGAAACATATTTACTAAGCATAAAACAAAGTTAAATGTAGAGAGAATTGCGTTAAGAATCAAGTATGAAATGCGTTGATCATTAGCGGAATATACATATATATATGCAGCATACAATCTAAATCATGCAATTTAAACATACAAAAGATTCAGAATTGTAAGTTCCATCCGGCCACATCTAGGTCATACAATCAAACAATGATATTCTATGTGCACACCAGGATATGCTCTAGGGTATTTCTATGCAATTTCTAAACGTACCTGATGAGCGTGTAAGGATTGAATCCTCAATTCAGATTCCTAAGATGAATTTGTGCATGTTCTTCATCGAGTTTCAAAATCCAGAATCCCCAAATTGGTTTGACTTTGCAACGGTCACTCAACAACGAGATAAAAGGGGTATTCAGTCCAAATGGGCTTTACTCGTGTCACGCAAATCACAGGCCCATGTTCGTTTACTGAATGGGCCAATATGCCTGAATTCGTTTGGCCCTTCTACAAATTTTTTTGTTTTGTTTTAAACTTAATTTTATATAAACCCTAGAAAATTTTCATGTTGATTTTCTTAAGTGATTTATGTGTAAGATTGTGAGCAAAGCTTTGATACCAATTGAGAATTAAACACTTAAGTTCAATCTATGCATATAAACACACCAGCATATGCACTGCAGTGATAGAGAACTTACCAGCAATGTTTATCGATGCGGCCGTCTTAGTAGCTCTGGTCTTTTGTTCTCTTCTTGGAATTCCTCAATGGGATAGGTGCTGAATATTCTTGTAAGTGAGAAACAGGGACTAATACTCATATATATATGTATGTATGTATGTATGTATGTATGTATAGAGTTACACAGAAACATTGTCTATAAAAGAATATCTAATGTATTCAAGTTAAAGATTACTAAAGATATGAGGTTATATCTGTACATTATGTGGATTGTTTATACAATAAGGAATTGTATATTGTTCTTTTATTTATTACATTAATATATAAGTGTGATCGTCGTTACAAAGATAAGTTTCATTTGTAAAGGGTAAGTTCATTCTTTCAATACCAAATAGAGGGAAGATACGAATACAAGGGTAACTTAAATTGACCAAAGCAATGAGAACAATACAAAACGGCCTCAAGAGATACAGTGTCAATCTCACCGTTTCAATATCATTTTAGACGGGAAGTTCTACAGTGGTCGAGTAAGCAGTAGTGTGAATGGCTGGGGTGATAAGCAAGCAAATAAATCACTCACAGGGGAATTGCGGCCAAGGAGGAACACCACTGTTCGATCTACACACTGAAAAGTGCTCCTCTTTTAGACAACGAAAATGAAGAACATGATTCTACGATGCTTAGGATTTTACGAGTACCAAACTTTGATGTACTTTGACTCCAAAAAACGTTTTTTTTTTGGGAAAATTTATCGTGCGATATTAGAGAACAAGATAACCAAGATTTGACTCTAATGTTGTGATGTCCGAAAATGAAAATTTATGTCATTTTAATTTCATAGTAAATGAATGAGATTCCTACGTACAGATTGTCAACATAGGAGGCAGTGGTGGTGCCTGACCATTTCAAATGCGTGTACGACGCACCCACTTAATTTGGCCCCATGGTGTGCATGTGGAGATGGATTATCAGTATGGCCCTAATTAGATCGTTTTCGAAGAGAAAAAGAAACACATAATTGTCTTATTTAGCAGAGAATAAAACACTGCTTTTTCCGGCATTGCAAAGTACGTTGGACATTATTACATAATGGAAAAAACTGAACATCAAGTGAACACCATCTTGAGTTCACATATATATGGATCCATACATTACACGCTGAAACATTATGTGGGACCAGCTTCGTCGACTCTCGAGAATGGTAGTTGTTGTTGGAGTGAGTCACACTCTTAGTATATTTATAATATGTTTATTATATAATTAAGTAGGATTTTGTAATTGATTAGGTGTAAGTAGTTTCATTCTAGAACTGTAAGTAAACTTATATATACCCAATTTGGGATTGATCAATATATCAGAAAATTCTCAATCACTTATGTTCTATTTGACTTGGTATCAGAGCCTATGTTTGATCCTGGAAATCATGAAGACCTAACTTGTTTTCGCTGCGAATTTGTTCTTGTTTCTTGACGAAATCATCATGTCCTCACATGGTCGACGTGTCGAGAAGATTATTGTTCGCTTCTGAAGAATTTGTCATGGCTTTGGATATTTCGTTGTTTGAGAAACCTATTTTCTGTGGTATGGAGAGTCAAGACCACATGGAAGGTAATAATTTTCTCATGGAGAAACATTAAGGTAAAATTGGTATTGTTTTGAAAGTTTCTAACTTTAATGGTGGTGAAACATGGATAATCGATTCTTGTGCGTCTGATCATATGACATTTGATAAGTCCTTAATTTAGAGTCTGTCACTTTCTCATGTACCTGAAGTGACTAATGCAAATGGTATGTCTTTTCCGGTCTTAGGTATTAGGTCAATCCAAGTTACTCAATCCCTTTTGTTACATAGTGCCTGTTTGGGATGGATTCTCAAAGTGATTTTTCCAATTAGCGCTTTTAAGAGAAATCCCTTCTAAGAGGAAGCACCTCCCAAGTGCTTCTTACAAAACTACTTCTAAGACTAAAAAGTGATTTCCTAAAATTTCTCAAAGTACTTTCATATACAACCAAACACTCCAAAATTTGTTGAAGTACTTTTTTATGTTTAGATCTGCTTTCAAAAGCTATATCAAACATGTCCATAATGTTCTTTATGCTCCCTCTTTGTCCCATCATTTGTTGTCAGTATATGAGTTGAATTGACAAAACAAATGTTCTATCACATTTTATCCTATGTATGTGGTATTTCAGGATCTATGTACTCAGACAATAATAGGTAAGGGAGATCAGAATGGGAGATTGTTTCACTTGGATTGCATATATAACGGAGAGACACAAGCGTCATCAATACATGTTGCTTTGACATTGAATTATGATCGAGTTAAAGAAATTTGGTTATGTCATCGCCGGTTGGGTCATCCATTCTTTGGTGTTCTGAAGAAGGCTATGCCATCCTTATTTTTGGGAATAAAAGAGTCTAGTCTCTATTGTGAAACTTGTGTGTTTGCTAAAAGTCATAAGTCCAACTACTCTCCTAGTTTTCATTCTAATTACGCACCATTTGAGTTGATCTATTATGATGTTTGGGGGCCTTTGAAGAATCCAACCTTGACAGGAATGAGATACTTTGTTCTATTCATTGATGATTTTACAAGACCGGCATGAGTTGTGTTGTTAAAAAAGAAGGATGATATGTTTTGTGCATTTACTGTGTTTCATAGTCTAATTCGAACTTAGTATGATGCTTGTGTAAAAGTCTTTTGATCTGACAATAAAGGATAGTTTTTTAATCATTCTTCTCCAAGAATATTTTCAGTGGCATGGAATTTTTCACAAGACTAATTGTCCTTAGACACCAGAGCAGAATGTAGTCTTTGAGAGAAAGAATCGCCATCCCCTAGACATGGGAATATCCATCTTACTCAGTGTCAACATGCCAAAATATCTTTAGGGAGTAGCTGTATTGTGTGCCTCTCATCTCATCAATCTCCTATCATCAATAGCTCTTCAAAATCAGATTTCATTTCAGGTATTGTCTCATCATGTTGCCATCTCATCTCTAAACAAACTTCCTACTTGTGTTTTTGGTTATTTGACATATGTTCATATTCATAAGAATCAGATATCTAAGTTGGAGGCTCGTGCTCTCAAATGTGTGTTTGTTGGCTATGATACTCACTAGAAATAATACAAGTGCATGCTACCACCATCTCAAAGGTTCTATGTCACCATGGATGTCACCTTTAGTAAAGATTTGTATTATTTCTCTCCCACAATGACTATGAGTAATGAAGAGAAAAATGTGTTTTATGAGGACCAATTTGGGGAGCTAGAAGTTAGTGTTATAATTGGAAGTACCCCTGCCGTAGGTGATTTTTGACTCATCGAACAGGGTCCTTGATTAGTCAAAAATCATGTTCTGAATCAAACAAAAGGTGAGCTTCGACCCATCGAGGAGGGGTCTCCACCCGTCGACGAATGTTCCCAAGCAACCCCAATTTCTGCACCTGAAATTCGACTCGTCGAGGCAGATAATCGACTTGTCGAATAAGACACTCTGGACCCTCCAGTATTTATTCCTCGATTCATCGAAGGTATGGTTCAACCCGTCGAAAATACTCAGACTGACGGGTCTATTCCAAAATCTGAAAGTGTTCGATATGTCGAACAAGTGTCTGACACGTCGAAAGGAGAAGAATTAGTTAGTAAGTAACTACCCGTTGTTGAAGAACATGCAAGTCTAGTCTCTCCCTCTCCATCAACGATCTCTCTTAGCCTGTCATCACCTGAGGTATGTAGTAGTGTTCCTTTGTTTGGTTCTAGTGTCCCTGAAATAGTCTTGCCTGCTAGGGCAACCCGTGGTCAACCTTCAAAAAGATATGAACCTCTTTTGTCAGCTAAAGCCAAGTATCCTGTAGCTAATTATGTGTCAACCCATAAATTGTCAAAGCCCTATTTAGCGTTTGTGAATCAATTATTTGTTGTGTCTCTTCCTAGAAAAGTGCAAGATGCAATCAAGGAGGAGAAGTGGGCCAAGGCAATGGAGGTTGAGATAGAGACTCTCAACAAGAATGATACTTGTGACTTGGTAATTTTATCACTTGGAAAGAAGACTGTTGGGTGTAGATGAGTTTGTACTGTGAAGCATAATGCAGATGACTTAGTTGACAGATCATGACAAGGTTGGTTGCAAAAGAATATACTCATAAATATGGAGTGGATTATGATGAGATATTTGCACCAATGGCGAAGATCAATGCCATTCGAGTCCTCATGTCTTAGGCAGTTGGTCTTGATTAGCCCTTACAACAGTTTGATGTGAAGAATATTTTTCTTCATATAGATTTGAATGAAGAAATTTACATGGATCTCCCTCAAGGATATGGTACTTCTACAAGTGAGAAGGTGGTGTGCAGATTGAAGAAGTCTTTGTATGGATTGAAACAATCTCCTATAGCTTGGTTTGGAAGGCTAACAACTTTCATGAAGAAGATTATGTATACTTAGAGCAATTCAGATCAAACTTTGTTCCTGAAACATCGACAGGGTAAGCTGGCTGCTTTGATCATTTATGTCGATGACATGGTTGTGACATGTGATGACACTGATAAGATCAAGAGATTGCAAGTTCAATTATCTTCTGAATTTGAGATGAAGGACCTTGGAAACTTGAAGTATTTCTTGGAAATTGAGATAGCCTGAAAAAAGGATTGTATCATGCTGAGTCAAAGGAAATATATTCTAGATTTATTAGCAGAGACTGGTATGGTTGACTGCAAATCGGTTGATACACCTATAGAACAGAACCATCAAATTGCAGAGTATCCTAATCAAGTTCCTGCATACAAATATCGATATCAGAGGTTAGTTGGGAGGTTAATTTAATTGTTACACTGGCCTGATATTGCTTATGTTGTTAGTGTGGTGAGCCAATATATGCACAATCCTAGTGATGATCATATGAATGTTGTGATAAGAATCTTGAGGTACTTGAAGTCTACTCCTGGTAAAGGCCTTGTGTTTCGTAAGCATAGAGATTTGTGGACTAGTGGCTGGCAGAAAACATCACTGTCAGACGTTCTACTTCTGGCTACTTTACATTTGTAGGTGGAAATCTAGTTACTTGGAGGAGCAAGAAGCATAATGTAGTGGCCCGATCTAATGCATATGCTGGGTATAGAGGTATGACTCAATGCGTTTGTGAGTTATTGTGGCTGAGATATTTGGTAAGGGATTTGGGTTTCAAGCAGAAACGACCAATGTCTCTTTATTGCGACAACACTGCTGCAGTTGAAATTGCACATAACTCTGTTCAGCATGATCAAACGAAGCATGTTGAGATTGATAGACCATTCATCAAGGAGAAGCTAGTGCTCGTATTATCTCATTTCCATTTGTTCATTGAAAAGAGCAATTAGTTGACATCTTTACAAAACTGTTTTGTCCAAAACCTTCAATGACTTACTTGACAAGTTGGGCATTCGAGACTTGTATGCTCCAACTTGAGAATAAGTATTGGAGTAAGTCACACTCCTAATATATTTAATTAAGAAGTGTATATTCTGTAATTAAGTAAAATTTTATAATTAATTATGTAAAAATAATTTTATTTTAAAACTATAAGTATGTATGTATACCTAATTTAAAATTAATCAATATATCAAAAAATTCTTAATCACTTGTATTTTATTTCACTTAATTTTGTCAAGGCAACTCAAACATATAAAATTAAAATTTAATATTTATATATTCTCGTAGCACACATATATGATCCCCTTTCAGTCGTTGGAGATCGAGTTGGCACAGGTGTCACACGCTATAATGCAGGTGACAAATCTAAATCTATAATTGGTTACATGCTGCTAAACGTCAACTATACATCTGACATAGATTTTCAGGAAAAATGAGCTTTGATCAAGTTTCAGCACACAAGGTCTTTGTCTTGACCGAACTGTGACATACCGAGAATGAAATATGCAACGCAACTAGGGTCGTCAACCGGCTGGATCAGACTTCTGTGGGTCAAGTTTTACGAGTTCAGGGTCGGATTTTAAAAAAAAATATAATAATTACGGACCAGATCGGGCTTTAAGCACAATTATGAAGCTCAAGTCCGATGCTTAAATCGGGTCTTGTGGGTCAGGCGGGTATCTCTTTAAATTTTGGACCGGACCGGGCCTAATTCTTTTATACATAAAAAACAAGTTCAAACGCACTAGTCGCAAATATTAGATCAAGACTCAAACATCAAATCAAAATCCATATAGTATTTTTAAAACATAGAATAATTATATATATAACTTAATTTATTCATTAATGTAAAGTAGGTAAAGTGAGAATTTAAGAGCAAATCCAACTATCCAAGTAGACAAAAAAAGTTTAATATGAAGAAAAACAAACACTAAAGCTTGTTCTCATTTTAAAATTGACTACATATAAATAAAAGATTAAAGTAGTAATTTGTTGTAGTAATTGTTTAGGCAATACAATTATTTAGATTAAAGTTCAATTATTTAGACAATACATTGTTTCCTTATTGCAATTTTTTTATATAGGTCTAAATTATATTATTGAAACATTAAAGTTCAATCTTATAAAAAGAAGATTGAACTTGAGATTACAACATTATTTTCTTATTATAATTTTTTTTTAAAATATGTTTAAATTATAATTCATATATTAAATATTAGAAATTAAAATACACGACGAACTTTCGGACCTGACTTTTACGGGCTGGGATGGGCTTGAAACATTAAGTCCAAGCCCGGCCCGCGGCCGATGGGCCGGACCTATTACGAAATTTTTTTCGGGCCGAGCTAGACTTAAGTTTCTCGAGTCTTAGAGACTCGCGGACCAAATGACGAGACCTAAACGCAAGCAAAGCAATTTTTCAAGATAGCCAGCTGGCAGCAGAAACTTAATTATAATCTTTTAGACTTTTACCAAACAACAAATTAGTACATTTGGCACGTGCGGAGACAAATCCACAACAACCGGTCTCCCCCAATGAAAGGTTTATAATTATAGTTTATTTAGTGATTAGTGATAGGGCGGGGAAAAGGAAGCGAGAGAAAAGAGAGAGTGAACTAAATCCCTCGTGTTGTCTCTCTCCCCATCTTCCCCAACTAACTTTCCAAAAGCCTACAAACCCATCTTCAGAACCACTAAACAAATATGGTGAAGACAAATAAGAAATATGTACACACTCAGCATGTACATGTTTATTCATCCCTAAACCCTACAAGGTCCTACTTAATCGGTTACATTAATATGATAAAAACTTACTATGTTGAATATGCTATAAGATATATATACCATGCAATACAACTTAATCAGACAACGTACGTACGTACACTTTGTTTAGTACGTGGGTATGTATATAGGGATTAGGTCTTCTTCGATTGCAAGTCATCCTCCAGAGTTCGTTACAGACCAATAGGTCTCTCTTCAACAATAAGTCACCTGGTTTATTGTAGTATCCATCTCTCAACAAATCTTAGCTCCTTAGATTCATTTCCCATATTTTTACTTAAATCAATTCGAAGTGAGTTCATCATATTTCGGTACAACATTGAGGACTTAGATATTCATCCAATCATATCGTACATTGCATTATGCGCAATCAAATGATGATATTTCACATTAGGGGAAGTGACAAAGAAAAAGTTATATGTATAACTTATAAGCGGAACTAATTACCTCATTTGTAATTGAGATAAAAATCAAGACCTCTAATTAATGTAGTTTAAGTTCGCGAGAAACAACATATGCACTTGTCGATGTTTTGGTTTTAGAGTAATTGAGTTTCTTTGAGGTTGGTGTAATAAACTCAACTATCAGTGCCGGTACAATGGTATGATTCAATTCTAATATGTTAGACTTGATCGAGTACGTAGCAGATCGAGTTAAACGACTTGATCGAGTAGCTTACATTAATTAGTATTCATCTACTGATCGATTAGGGTATCTCCAACAGAGTATAGTTAAAGGCTATAATTTTTAAAAATTATAACTTTTATGTCTTCTAACAGAGTAGTTAAAGTTAAAGCTAAATGTAACAAAAGTTATTTTGAGTAGCTATATTTAGCTTGGGAGGATAGAGAAAATGACTCAAAAGCTATATTTTTCTAATGGTCTTATTTAGCTATAACTTTCACTATTAAAACTGAAGTCAAATTTAAGTGAACTACATTTAACTTTTTAGCTTAAAATAACTATAACTTATAATTTTACTGTTAGTGATGCTCTTAGTTGATACTTGATAACAACATCACATCCGATCCCATGCATACCATATTGATATTAACCGATCAAGATTCCCAAATCTGAGGAGCCATCGGGTTAATCCTAGCTTCTTGGATATAAAGGGCTAATATCATTGATGAAGTAGAAGCAATATCAAGCTAAACTAAGCTTCACGGTCTTGGATATAAAGGGCTAATTAATATAATGTCGCCTAAAACATACATATACAGTTGTGGTCTACGCATATAATGCACTAACTAATACTCAATGCATACATTTTGCTTTATACTATCAAGTCGATCACATGCATGCACATCATTGCCAACTCCTATATTTGGTTTCCATAATGAGATTATTATTTGTTGTAAAGATGGAAACTTCCCGTATAAAAACTGCCAGAATCAATTACACGGCTCAGTATGGTCACTAGCTAGCTACCAGATATATGAAATTCATAATTAAGGATATGTATCAATGTATGAGAATCATAAGTTTAATAGTTTATAACAGCTCATAATCAAGTGCTTGATCTGTCTCCAAAATTATTGAGTGCACACTAAAAACTCCATCATTAGACCAAAACGAAAAGTGAAAAAATAATAAAATATGAACAAAGTTGTAGAAGATATATACAGTTTCATTCTTCGAAAACCTAATAGGTCTCTCTCGCACTGACAAGTAAGGTTTGAATAATCAAATTTGATATTTAGTAAAGGCATTTGAATGATTTGATCAGTGATATAAATCTATTGATAAATAAAATAACTGTACGTGGTTTAGCGAAGGCTTCGGATCTCACACAAGAAGTTTAAAGATATAAAGCCTCATGTCCTGTGTTAGAGTGATAAATTAATTTGTCGAATTACAGGCGTGGTCAAGAAAATTGTTGAAATATCTGACAGTGGCCCAATTAAATAATTTCTTATTTAAATTGTATTTGAGCTGAAGCGTTTCACCACAAAAAAGAAAAACATCTCGAAACATCTTAAGAGTTTCACTCCTGATTCTAATCTAGGTCAAAAACTATTATCCTTGCGTATTATTTCACCAAACCCAAATATAAGATTTTCTCTGGTGTGATTAGTTTAGCACTTTTTCACTAGCGTCACACCCATTCATGCCTCACCTAACTCCATCTATGCCTCGCTCTTTTTTTCCTGCCCTCACCTTTCAAATTTTGTGCAAAATTATAACATTCAAACCTAAACCGTGACACATCAATATCATATTCGTACCGTACACCTGAATTACCGTGCTAACCTCACATTCTTCTCGGCCGTATTCGACATCTATGGGCAACCACGTCTTTTCGACTAAAAGAGTCACGACGGTAGCCCGGACCTAAAATCTGAACTAGCTCACTGACGTCTACCGAATCTCGTCTTGACACACGTCACAACAACACACGACAGTTTGCCAAAACTAGCTGACACAACGCGAGTGGGTTGAACGCGCCACTGCGGGAGGGTCCGACCCGCATCGAATTTGGTTCGGTCCGAGAGGGAAGGAGAGTCAAACGAAGGAAACAGAGACAGTTAGTTGGAGACGACGTACCATTTTTTGGGGCAAGCCAATTCCAGACCCACAGACATCAATTTTATACATACAAAATTTAAAACCCATTTTCCCAAGTTTCTTCCTCTTTTTGTTTTTTGATAAATTTTGCTGCAATAGTATATCCCAAGAGAAAAATGCAAGCTTTATAATGGAGACAATAGTTCCCAAGAGAAAAATGCAAGCTTTATAATGGAGACAATAGTTTACAGTCGCTAAATTTTATTCCTTTTTCTGGAAACTTTTAGTTTGTGTCCAAGTGTGTTTTTTACCTCTCAGAATTTTTTTGGTTTGCAGAAGAGTGGGTACTGTTTGAAATTCCGAGGAACTCTCCAAGTCCCATTTTGGATTCTGCGTTTGACCCTGTTTAAACTTAACTTGGGTCCAGAAAACGACAAGCCCCTTTAGCTCTCTTCAGTCCGGTCATTCATATTCTGAAACCTGGTTAAGGTTCTCTGTCTTTCTCAGTTTCTCTCGCACTCTAATTATCTTCAGTCTCCGAGGTAGAGAGTTCTTGTCTTTCTATGGGGGCACGTCTGCTGCTCTGTTTAGTTTCTGTTAACGTTTTTGTTTCTGTGCTTGTGTTGTTGGATTATGGATTTGGTGGGTGTGTAATGCAGAGTAAGCTGAGTGTTGTCAAGTTTGGATATTAGATTTGTGAACCCGAGAGAATCTTGACTTTGTGAGCTGAAACTTGAAGCAATTTCTGGGTTAGTACCTATGTTGGATTTTCGTTTACAGATTTAAGTATTTGACTGTGTATGGCTATATGAGTTTTAATCCTTCAAGTTTCTAGGATTTGTGCTTTTGAACTGAAAAGGTTCTTGCTTTTCTGCACCTTTCATTTCATTTGTTGATTTCTTCAAATCCAGTCATCTTTGTTGGGCTAATTTCTTGTTATTTTGAGCAAAATATTATAATTTTCTGGTTTTGTGTTATTGCAAAGTCACTTTTAAGTTTGGAAAATTTGCTGCTTCTTCTCCCTATATTCACTCTTACATCTCGGAAAGAAAATGGAAGAAACAATAGAGATGCGCATTTCCACAAGTTTCATGGCATTTCTCATCCCTAGTAGGCTAATAAGCTCCAGTGTATTTCATTATTGAAAGAAAGAATAACAATATAACATTCTGAAAATTACGAGGATAGATTTATGCTCGTGTTTACCATAGAAGGCAGAGTAGTGTGAACTTTTTGATATTCAAAACCTTTCAAACTAAAAAGAGGCAGTCAAACTTTGATTTTGTAAGTGATGTAGTGAAAATCACTACATTCTATAGTTCTTTACTCAACTTCAACTTGAGAATGATTTTTCATTGAGCTACAAGAAACAATAGTTATTATTGCTGGTGCTCATAATCTGGTTATGATTCTAGAGATAATCCTCATCGTAAAGTGCAGCTTCATTGACCATTGATTTCATTACTTTGATGGAGCCATTTCTAAATTCCCAAGAATTGAAGTAACACAATTGCTAAGAGAAAACTTGTACTGCATTGCTTTGATGAGTTTGAGACCTTCTAATTCAACAAATTATTTTCCCCAAATAGCCTAAGGTTCTTAAATAATGAATGCATTAAGCCCAAATGTGAATCTTTCTCTGTGTATTTTTAACAGTATGCTATAACTTACTACAGTTTCCTTTCTATTCTCTGCCTTGTTGGCCTTTATTACAATTTTTTTGTTAGTTTTTCTGTTATTAATGAGATGTTTATTCAGGTTTCAGAAGGATAAGCTTTGCGGAATCAGAACCAAGACCGACGATTGCAGTTTCTTAAGCATCAGTGAATTATTGAGCTACCTCTTCTGGCATTTATGTACCTTCTTATTTCTCTGGGAGAGAGATAGACCTAGTTTTCAAGGCATCTGTTGATTGCATTTCCACGTTTTCTTTTATCTCATGCTGGTATGTCATTCATCAAATGTACATGATTGGAAGGTAACACAACCACCGGAAATGGATATTAAGGAGGCAGAGCGGGTAGTGATAGCTAAACCTGTTGCTTCAAGGCCTACTTGCTCCACCTTCAAATCCTTCACGGAGCTTCTCACAGGTGCAATTGAGGCATCACCCTCTAGTTTATCTTCTGAAAATGCTGTCCCTGCTATCAGACCAAAGACTGTCAGGTTTAAGCCAACGACGATTTTTCCTGTCGCTGGATTGGTTGCATCCCAGGTGACTTCCATTTTACTAAATGAAAGACGATCTTCTTTTTTCTTGTAAAAGTTTCTTTTTTCTTAATGTTGGAGCCAAAATTTCCAGGCAGAGACCTCTGGGGCAGCACTTAGTAGTTCAGCAGAGAAGGTTTCAAAATCAGATAGCAAATCAACTATTCTATACAAACCATTGGCTAAAGTAGTATCAAGAGCAACTGTTTCTGCCTTGGCAAATCTGGTCAGTTGCTAGTTATAACTTGTTTGTACTATCTTCGCATTAACCTATGAGATTCTGTGCAATATGTTTTACAAACTTATGGCTTATAAATTGTCTCAAATCTGAAGATCACCCTTTATCTCTTTTACCAGGGAAATTTCAATACTAACCATCAACAAACACAACCATCAGTTGAGGCCAGACAAGTTCGACCTCCAAACCGAGACAAGACAGTGAAAACACAACTAATCTCAAATCTATACCAGAATAGTCCATGTGCCGAGACAAGTCAGACTACCAAGCCGGTAAAGATAGCACCGCAAATTATGGAAGAGGATGTAAAAACTATGCCAGCTGCAGCTAATAGTGATAGGCCTTCTTATGATGGATATAATTGGAGAAAATATGGACAAAAGCAAGTTAAAGGGAGTGAGTACCCACGAAGTTATTATAAGTGCACACATCCAAATTGTCCAGTGAAAAAGAAGGTGGAGAGATCTTTGGATGGACAGATTGCTGAGATAGTCTACAAGGGTGAACACAACCACTCAAAACCTCAACCTCCAAAGCGAAGCACATCCGGGACACAAGGCTCAGGATTTGCATCTGATGCAACTGGTCAAGATAACAACACTCGGTTATGGAATAGTCATCTTAAGGAAAAGAATGAAGGTTCTGAAGGTCGAGTAGATGATCAGAATGAAGTTGGACTACCCCCGCAGTCTTATCAAAGAAAAGCTGCTGTACATTATGATCCTCTTGCTACTAGAGCACTTAATGCTGGCGGTGCAACGCCTGATAACTCTTGTGGTGTTAGCGGAGAATGTGAGGAAGGAAGCAAGGGAGTTGAACCTGAGGACTATGAGCCTAGAAGTAAGAGAAGGTAAGCATTCAGTTTCAGGTAGTATATTAGCAAAGCTTGTATTAGCTTTGGAAAGTGGTGACTCATGGTTTTGTTGCACCACTTCTCTACTTTCTCTGCATCATGAACTTGGGCCCTTCATTCTTAGTGAGCATTTCGTTCATTCACATCAAGGTTACAGTCGCTGATATATGTTTTTGATTTCTTTCTTACAGAAAAAGTGAAAATCAATCAAATGAAGCAGGCATAGCAGGGGAAGGTGCACAAGAACCTCGTGTTGTGGTGCAAAGTTCTGCAGATTCTGAGATCACGGGTGATGGTTTCCGCTGGAGGAAATATGGGCAGAAAGTTGTCAAGGGAAATCCATATCCCAGGTTAGAAAAATCCTTTCCTCTTTAGTCTAGCCAATTCTAGTAATGTACATTCCTAATTATGGTGGTACCCATAGGAGAGACTGGAAGTTCTCCAAAGTACTTTACACATTCCAAAATATTGACACTACATCATAAAATAATCTTCAACCATTGTTTATATCCCTTTAGATTACCTTCAGACTGATGCACAAATGAATAACATTGGGAGCTGAAAAAGTTTATACAAAATGTTCGTTGGTTCTTTCGAAAATATGCCCCAGCTGGTAACTTGGCTAACTGAGATATTTCCTTAAGAACATCAAGTACATTTATAAATGTAGTGTAATACAAGATTCTTGCCTTGTAGGTTTTGCCTAATACTTATGGGCTGTGGCCATGGATTGTGTTTGTGCTTAACAAGTTAACATTAGGCTTTATGTATATTGCAAGTGCTTGTGCCTAACAAGTTAACATTAGGCTTTATGTATATTGCAGAAGTTACTACAGATGCACCAGTGTCAAATGCAGTGTCCGTAAGCATGTGGAAAGAGTCTCAGAGGATCCGAAAGCCTTCATTACAACATACGAGGGAAAGCACAACCATGACATGCCAGTAAGGACCGCAAATCCAGGAGTATCATCAGACAAGGATACACAGGCACCTCCTACAAGTAAAGAAAAGCCATGAATCCATAACATTCAGACTGGGGGGGGGTTCAAGCTGTTGAATCCCTTTAATCTGACTAGATTGTCAAAATATGGGCCCACAGTAGATTCATCATTCATATCATATTAGACACCAAATAAGCTGCAGTGATATTCTGATGTCCACTTTGATTGGTGTGCCGCAAATACCTGGGGGAATAGAATATCTTTGAAGGTTTCTAGAGACAGAATATCTTGTAGCTTGCTGGAAACATAGATTTGGGTGAACAAAATTTTGACAAAATTCTCCTTCCTGCTGCTGTTGCTGTTGCTGCTGCCTTCATCTAGCTCATTGTAACAACTCTTTTTACCCTTTTAATTTTCTCCCACCGGGGCACTTCATAGTATAATAAAACAATCTCACTTACATTTATGTTGATAACTTTGAAGCAAATTGCAAGGATAGAGGCCAAGTTTAAGGACGGGCTCTGTATTTGGCTTTTCTAGTGGGGGATGTGCACCCACTCTGGCTTGGGTCTGGTTTTGGGCCCAATTGGTAGGCCTCCCCTTCCCTGTCATAATTTTTTCAGTTTTTGTTTTCTGATTAGTTTCATTTTTTCATTTTCGCATTTTGTCTAAGTTTTTTTTTAAGTGAATTATAAAATTTCACTCGTTCTTCTTATAATTCGAACTCAAGATCTTCTTAGGTAGTGGTGCTCTTACCACTTGAGTTAGCCCATTTCATAAAAAATGTATGATCGTCTAAGTTATATTTACTAAATGATGATACTTGGCTGCCTAGCCATATGCCCCATCCTACCCAACTCATGAATGAATGAGGTCATATGACATGTGTTTTTTCTTCTTTATTTTTGTTCCATCTCCATTTTCCTGCTCTTCACTCTTGCTTGTGGTCTGTTTCAACTGCATACTTGACCTATCTCAAATCCAAACCAATATGGGACTGAAACTAGTTTTATACACAAAGGCAAATAAAAACGAGGTCATGCCCACTATATCCTTCATTCTGGGTTTGATGATCTTTGCTTTGCAAATATTAGTGGATGATTACTTTTTAGATCGCCCTGTTCTTTCTATAATCTTGCAGTGTTGGACTTGTTTCTTCTCAATACAAATCCAAACTTGCTATTCATCAATTTAGTAGAAGATGAATGATACAATCAAAGAAAATTTCATACCAGAACAAGAATGGGAAGAAATGGATGCAACCCTAAACGGGTTCGGCTTGTTTTCATGTTCAATTCCAACACGCTTTAGAAATTTAGAAAAGTAGACACGTGTCGCACTTTTATTGGTTACTCTTTATCAACATTGACCGAGCTTACAATAAATTCGGTGTACAAAATCTCCGCCCTCGCTCTCCCTCTTCACGTTGGTCGTTGCCCTCGGCTTTGCTCTGGACACCCAAAGTTTACTCTAGGCACCTAGAGCTCGGTCGGCGAACGATCTCTCTCCTTCTTCTTCTTGCTTCGATTCTACTTGTTGGATATCGAGCTCGAATGATCACGATCTTCCGTAGAAACCCAAAAGCTTTGTTGCCGGTCTCAAAGGATTTAGTGTCAGTGATGGAGACAGTGAGGAGGAGGAGGAGGTGAGTGGAGGTAGTAGTGAGGAGTGGTTGAAGTGGGTCGATGAGGTGGAGGACGTCGGTGACCGACGTCGGATGGCGAGGACTCCAGACGACGAGGACACGAGGGCGTCTAACGACGTCGTTCGGTGGGGATGAAATGAACGGCCCCAGAAAATTCGTGAGAAAAAAATAAAAAAATGGACGGCTCAAATGCACCTAAATTTAATTTTTTTATTACAAATTTCTATAATTCCAAGATTTCTAAAAAATAAAATAAATTAGTCATGATTCCGAAAAATTTAACAAAAAATTTCACATAACCATTTGGATGTCCATATTATTATGAAATTATCGAACATGAAAAAATTTCAACAACAAATGCATCGTTTGATTATTATTATTGATTATAATAAGATATAATTGTTTGAAAAATATGCTAATAGTTAAAAAAAACAAAAAAAAACAAAAATGGACCATGAGATTGGACCTATCGATTATTTTGAACTACCCACAAAATTTGAGCTAATTTAGTGACAATGTTAAGCTCGATCAACATATTCGACTGTTGTTTTTGAACGAAATTATCACTTTAATACATTCAAAAATAAAAATAGCTCAGTCATTGAAAAAATTATTTAAAAATATGCACAGTCATCTTATGGTGCCTATTTTCATTTAAAATGTCTTATATTAGAAAAATCTCTAATTCGTGTCGACGGAATGAACGAACTAACGATATACCTACTAGTGTTGTATAGATTATTGAATGTTTTAAACTAATAAGACCCTTCGAAAATAAAAAAAATTAGAACCAAATAGAATATTAAAAAATGGACCATAGGATGGAAACACACAACTATTGTATACGTAGTGTAAAAGTTTGAGCTGATTTGGTCATCGATCCACGCAGTCAACCCCGACGGTCATTTATGCCCATATTTTCATTATATAGGAGTTTTAAAGGAAAACACTATCACACTTGATTTGTGAAAGTGAAATATGATACTTGTATACAGACGCACCCATTACGATGTCGTGGACGCAAGGAGATAAAAATTGAATTCCTGAAGTCGCTGATAAGACAAAATTAGCGAAAATAACAAATAGGGGCGTAAACGACCGTCACGATTGACCAAACAGATCGAAACCGAAATCATGACGAAACCTACTAAAATTTTAAAAATATTTTCTAAATAGTTCAACGATCACTTTATACGGTTGGTTTATTAAAATATGTTATATTTACCTCGATCTGAGTGGTCAACCTAGATGGTCATTTATTCCTATGTTTTCATTATCTTTGAATCACAAAGAAAAAGGCTATCGCACCATCATTTGGGCATATAAATACTTATTCAAACGTATAGAGGTACTCAGTGGGATGTTGTCGCAAAACTATTTAAAATTGAATAGTCGAAACACCAAATACGGCAAACTCGATGAAAATAAATAATAGGGGCGTGAACAATGTTGAAGTTGACTGCGCGGATCAAAGTCCAAAACAATAAATTTTAATAAACCGACCGTATGATGTGATCGTTGAACTATTTAAAAAAATGTCTTCAAAATTTTAGCAGGTATCGTCATGATTTAGGTCTTGATCTGTTGAGTTAAACGCGACGGTCGTTTATGCCCCTATTTTCTATTTTTGCTAATTTTGTCTTATCAACAACTTCGGCAATTCAATTTTGGCTCTCGTTGTGTCCACTTTATCGTAATTAGTGTCTCTATATGCATGTATCACATTTCACTTTCACAAATGGATGTGTGATAACGTTTCCCTTTAAGACTCCTATATAATGAAAATATGGGCATAAAGAACCGTTGGGGTTGACCGCGTGGATCGAGGTCATAACGATGACCAAACGGGATCAAATTTTTACACTACATATATACAATAGTTGTATGTTCCCATCCTACGGTCTATTTTTTAATATTCCATTTGGTTCTAATTTTTTTACTTTCGAAGGGTCTTATTAGTTCAAAGCATTCAATAAGCTATACAACACTAGTAGGCATATCGTTAGTTCATTCATTTCGTCTACACGAACCAGCGATTTTGCTAATATAAGACATTTTTAATGAAAATAGACACCATAAAGAGGACCGTGCATATTTTTAAATAATTTTTCTGATGACTGAGCTATTTAGTTTTTAGTTTTTGAGTATATCAAAGAGATAATTTCGTTAAAAAATAATAGTCGAGTATGTCGATCGAACTCAAAATGGTTACCAAATTGGCTCAAAATTTTTTTGGCGGTTCGAAATTGTCCATAGGTCTAATCGTGTGGAGGCAGGAATAGCTTTGTGTGGAGAATGAGCAACATTATTCTCAACTTCTTTCTCCGGAGCTTTCTCACCTTGGCTCGCAATAGATACTTCTTGAGCATGAAGACCCATCCTAACTAGGTCGATGACCAATTCATGAATTGGCTGTTTGTATACTTATTTAATCACCAATTGGTCTGCTTGAAGTTTGGATAATGTTTCATATTCACCGGCCTAATTTGAAGGTCCCACGTCCTAGGGCTGCACATAAGCTTTATGGTGGGGACTCACAGCGTCCACAGAGGAGAATTCAAGAGGAGGAAAAACATGTTGTGTACCCTTGCCTTTGTTCCTTGCGACCAGGATGTCCAAAGTTTCCTCTCCATCAGTAGAAGGAGTGACGGAAGAAGGTGAAGTTCTACTCAACTCCCCTCCAACCTGCTCCTCAGAATCTTCCATGATGGCACGTCGACGAGAGCGACGGGCCTTATTTTACAGTCAAAATGGGATAGTAAGAAAAAAAAGGTTTATACAATCAAACGTCAAAGTTGTTAAGATTAGCATACCAGTGTCACCTATTCAGAAGAGTCTCCATCTTCGTTGGCCCAACCTTCTTGAATGGGAGAACTAGGAATGGCTCGAGTCCTTTTCTTCGCAGTAGTCCTAACAGCGGATATGGTAGCAGTCCTAGCAGCAGGCTTCACAACAGCGGTACTGGTAGCAAGGAGCTTGCTGCGTTTAGAAGCGAAAGCTGGAGACACACTTTGTTCCTTATTCTTCCTTTTATTATCCTTACTACTTCCACCTTGGGTCCCTGAAGTACCCATGGCTCATTTTTCAACTGTGAGCTTGAAGAAGGGGAGTAAGGAGTTAGGAAAAATTTGCTGAAAGACCTCGGACTTGTCCTTCTTCTAGATATGGCCATAATGCCTTTCATTCCACTCTAAATAATCTCTGAAGGTGGTATAGGTAACGCAAACAGTACGCCATCAGAGTTTCTCTATGTTCAATGGAGGGAAGGTGGGAACGACATATCGCTTTAATGTACTCGCTTTAGGCTTATCAAGATATACTCTACACGAAGTATATCCATTACAAAACTCAACTAAAGTGCAAGGCATACCCTGTGTAAGGCCAAGTTGGCGGGAAAATGGTTAGGGGCATATAACTCAATCCAAACCACTGCTTCAGGGATCAGAATATCAGAACGAGACGCACATTGAATAAACACGTCCCTTGTTGCAGCATCTTGAGTGGAGGACACTACAAAATCTGTCGATAACTCAAGAGTCACTACCAACTCTTTCATCTCCTTTGGGACTTGTCTCAAGTTCCAGAAGTGGTTGAAACATTGAAAGTAGCTCAGAGACTCAGCTTCACCAGCACGAACGAGAGTCCCGCCCTGAAGTTCATCTTGCTCAAAGTCTTGAAGGTCTGGACTATGAAGTAAAAGAAAGTAGACCTGAAGCCATAAATGCAGAATCCAAACGGGTCCAGCAAACTTAAGTCTTAAAGGGTTCAACAAAATCCACCCAAGGTTGCGATAGAGAGCCCCCAAGGTAGATTGGGTCAGGCCAAGTTTGTTGTCATTGTAGAGAGCCTCAGCAACCTTAGTGAAGGTGCCCGTCATCTTATTTGCAGCGATGTAAAATACATAATGGCAGAGCCAATACGCTTAAAAGACAATACATCCATACACATTATGCTTGCGTTGTTTAGCAGACTCGGGACCAGGACCAACAAAGGTCTGAAATATTTCGTCAATGTAGTGCTTCTGCCATGCAGAATAAGTGGCACAAATATCAAAGTGATTGGGATCAGTGTGAGGAAGGAAGGTCTTGTTGTCAAGATTGCCAAGAATATAAGGGTGATCCGTAGTAGGAAGACCAGTAATGGTGACCATTTCCAGCAATGTAATTCCCATGCTTCCAAAAGGGTATACAAAGGTGTTGCTGCTTGTCTCCCAAAACCACAAAGCAGCAGTGACTGAAGCACGATTACCTCCCGGAGGAAGGTTGAAATTTAAATCCAAGGCATGGGCAATACCAGCCTCTGTCCAGAACTCATCATTTAAGGACTTTTGATCCTTGTACCACTATATTTCGTCCTTCTTAGTGCTCGGCCACTTGCCCAATTTCACTTCAGCATCCTTGCCATCCCATTGAGTGGGTGCAGTGGCTTCAACATGATCGACAAGCAAGGACCGTCGCATACCCCAACCAAGGGCAGAAGAGGCCTTAGAAGTATTGGTGGTCAGACCTAATATGAATGCATCGACTTTATTGATCTGAAGCCTTTCATACAGAATATCTTGGTCATGGTGAAGGAGTTGGTGCATATGATCACAAAACTTGACCACATCCTCTCTAGAAGCCTTTGGGCAAAACTTTTGATAGGGCGCCATTGCTGCAGGAAGTATGAAGAAGAACAAAGAAATTGATAGAAATGGCGGCGAGGTTTAGGATGAATAAATTTAGAAAAGAAGTTTTGTGAGTAAGAGAGAGACTGGGAGGCCAAGGGTTTAAAATCTAGGTGTGACTTTTCAAGGAGATGCACTCGAGTAGCCTAAGTGAGGCTAGTGAACTGTTGCAGAGAAGAGCGACATGTCACATCAACATAAAAGATCTCCTCGATTATCTTGGAATTAATCTCGAGGTCTGGGGGGAGGGGGGGAATGTTTGGGCCGAAAATAAATATAACTATTTATTGTACATTTTGGGCTGAGATCAATGGGCTGGCACCTGCGGCCCAAGAACGTTATGAATCTGGGAATCACAGTTGCGTGTGAGATTCCTAAGCAAGATTGGGAAAGAGTCAAACTAGTATCTTCGTTTCCTGATCCAAATTATTTCCTTGAGCAATATAGAGAAGTAGGACATCAACCTCTATTAATAGACAAATCAGAGAAGATTTGGGCCCCCGACACATATACACAAGTTTGTGCACAAGCAAATTCTACTCTCTCAGTGAATAAAAAACCAGTGACAACGAGCTTAGAATCTGGTTCACCCGACAAAGCATGGAGATTCAAAGGTCCACTCTTGCTACAACCAACAACGACGACGATCAAATGAGTCTGGTTCACCTGATAGAGCGTGGAGATTTCGACGATTTACAAAGTCACCCTCAAGTGTTCTCAACACTCTCTCCTAAGATTGCTCTGCTTTATACGCACACAGTGTGTAAAGTATCGATCCTTTGTGGCTCAACAAAGAGACACAAAACCTAAGTCTTGAAACGACTTAAGCGAGTAGAATTCAACAAGCGAGGATGATGCGCTCCTTACTCCAATCGCTTGCAAGGAAGCATAGATAACGTGGTGCAATACCCAACTACATTCTGCCCTTAGTAGTGACACACCAAGCACGCACACCTAGACAAAGAAAAGAGACAGTTTGTAATTTTCTAAGTCATGACAACCTGGTTGGAGAAAATCAAGCCAAACATTTGTGTTCCTTGGATTTTGTAGGCAATCGTTGGATGTAGGATTGTAGGATCAGGCTTTATGGGAGGACTCTCAAGGAGTAGTGGTGTGGAACAGAGTTAATGGAAACTAGCTGTTGTGTAATATCTGGGACTACGCTTCTTCATATGTAGTGTTTGGTATTAACTTGTTTGATTGGCTTAGTTGGAATTTCTGTAATTTGGTGAATGAGACTTTGTTTATATATCTAGTCGTGAAGCTGGTTTCGAAAATAGTACTCTTGTATCAGGTTGGCCTTTTTGGTGGTTACTTTTGACATGAATATGGACAAAGTAAATGAAGGGTTGGCCTCCTTGATGGTTTCTAAAGGGTGTTCTACAAGTTTCTTAATTATTATTATTTTTTTTTTGAAGAAGAAAATATTAGATAACTGATCTACTACTATAAGTTTTTCATTGATAGAATGCCTTATATATATAGGCTGATACAATCTATTATAATAATTGTCCCTATAAAACAGGGAATATCTATATCTCTATCTATACTAAACTATATCTAATTAGAGCAAGACGCACACCGGAAGTTACGAAGAATAAATCTTCTTAAACACTCCCCCTTGTGTCAATGGCATAAAGAATAATGCATGACATGTTGCTTCACTAAAAACCTTGTCAAGTAAACAAAAACCTCATGGGTAAAACAAAAGCTTGGTCTAAGGGGAAAACAGTATAACGCATCAACTACAAAAGCTAATACATGTGATGTAGACTCCCCCTAATGTCTACAGAAATGTAACTCCCCATGACTGTAAACTCAGTCAAGGAGTTAAGATAACCTACGCATACCAATGCGTCTTCACATGTTTCAGAAATGTAGATTTTGGTAATGACTTGGTAAACAAGTCCGCATCATTATCCGCTGAACCAACCCGGTTCACATGGATAATCAATAACCACTGCTATTATTGATTGTAGGAGTACTTTAGTGAAATGAGTTAAGTATGACACCTTTAATGTATCCAAACTTCATTGGTTTAATGCAAACCGCATTATCCTCAAAGATGCAAGTTGGTGCTGTCATAGTATATGGTAATCTACTACACCCTTGAATGTGGTGTATTATTGTCATAAATCAGACAGACTCATCAACCACATCATACAATGCTTTTAATCTTAGAATAGTTCGAGGAAGTAGCAATAAGAGTGTATTTTGTTGTTCTCCAAGAAATCGCCATGTGTCCCTATGGTGAATACATAACCTGTTTAGGAACATCCTTTATGTGGATTAGAGAGGTATACAACATCAGCAAATTTGACCAACAAGTTAACTAGTGTTTCAGAATAGGGGACAACAGTAAAACTGTTCACAACATGTTCAATGTTCGATGGATCGAACAATTCCTTCAATGGGTCAAAGGACACCTTCAGGTTATCATGGCTCACTACCTTCGACGGGTCGAGAGATCCACTTAACCACCTTCAGCTCTAGTCTTTTGTTCTCTTCTTGGAATTCCTCAATGGGATAGGTGCTGAATATTCTTGTAAGTGAGAAACAGGGACTAATACTCATATATATATATATGTATGTATGTATGTATAGAGTTACACAGAAACATTGTCTATAAAAGAATATCTAATGTATTCAAGTTAAAGATTACTAAAGATATGAGGTTATATCTGTACATTATGTGGATTGTTTATACAATAAGGAATTGTATATTGTTCTTTTATTTATTACATTAATATATAAGTGTGATCGTCATTACAAAGATAAGATTCATTTGTAAAGGGTAAGTTCATTCTTTCAATACCAAATAGAGGGAAGATACGAATACAAAGGTAACTTAAATTGACCAAAGCAATGAGAACAATACAAAACGGCCTCAAGAGATACAGTGTCAATCTCACCGTTTCAATATCATTTTAGACGGGAAGTTCTACAGTGGTCGAGTAAGCAGTAGTGTGAATGGCTGGGGTGATAAGCAAGCAAATAAATCACTCACAGGGGAATTGCGGCCAAGGAGGAACACCACTGTTCGATCTACACACTGAAAAGTGCTCCTCTTTTAGACAACGAAAATGAAGAACATGATTCTACGATGCTTAGGATTTTACGAGTACCAAACTTTGATGTACTTTGACTCCGAAAAACGTTTTTTTTTGGGAAAATTTATCGTGCGATATTAGAGAACAAGATAACCAAGATTTGACTCTAATGTTGTGATGTCCGAAAATGAAAATTTATGTCATTTTAATTTCATAGTAAATGAATGAGATTCCTACGTACAGATTGTCAACATAGGAGGCAGTGGTGGTGCCTGACCATTTCAAATGCGTGTACGACGCACCGACTTAATTTGGCCCCATGGTGTGCATGTGGAGATGGATTATCAGTATGGCCCTAATTAGATCGTTTTCGAAGAGAAAAAGAAACACATAATTGTCTTATTTAGCAGAGAATAAAACACTGCTTTTTCCGGCATTGCAAAGTACGTTGGACATTATTACATAATGGAAAAAACTGAACATCAAGTGAACACCATCTTGAGTTCACATATATATGGATCCATACATTACACGCTGAAACATTATGTGGGACCAGCTTCGTCGACTCTCGAGAATGGTAGTTGTTGTTGGAGTGAGTCACACTCTTAGTATATTTATAATATGTTTATTATATAATTAAGTAGGATTTTGTAATTGATTAGGTGTAAGTAGTTTCATTCTAGAACTGTAAGTAAACTTATATATACCCAATTTGGGATTGATCAATATATCAGAAAATTCTCAATCACTTATGTTCTATTTGACTTGGTATCAGAGCCTATGTTTGATCCTGGAAATCATGAAGACCTAACTTGTTTTCGCTGCGAATTTGTTCTTGTTTCTTGACGAAATCATCATGTCCTCACATGGTCGACGTGTCGAGAACATTATTGTTCGCTTCTGAAGAATTTGTCATGGCTTTGGATATTTCGTTGTTTGAGAAACCTATTTTCTGTGGTATGGAGAGTCAAGACCACATGGAAGGTAATAATTTTCTCATGGAGAAAAATTAAGGTAAAATTGGTATTGTTTTGAAAGTTTCTAACTTTAATGGTGGTGAAACATGGATAATCGATTCTTGTGCGTCTGATCATATGACATTTGATAAGTCCTTAATTTCGAGTCTGTCACTTTCTCATGTACCTGAAGTGACTAATGCAAATGGTATGTCTTTTCCGGTCTTAGGTATTAGGTCAATCGAAGTTACTCAATCCCTTTTGTTACATAGTGCCTGTTTGGGATGGATTCTCAAAGTGATTTTTCCAATTAGCGCTTTTAAGAGAAATCCCTTCTAAGAGGAAGCACCTCCCAAGTGCTTCTTACAAAACTACTTCTAAGACTAAAAAGTGATTTCCTAAAATTTCTCAAAGTACTTTCATATACAACCAAACACTCCAAAATTTGTTGAAGTACTTTTTTATGTTTAGATCTGCTTTCAAAAGCTATATCAAACATGTCCATAATGTTCTTTATGCTCCCTCTTTGTCCCATCATTTGTTGTCAGTATATGAGTTGAATTGACAAAACAAATGTTCTATCACATTTTATCCTATGTATGTGGTATTTCAGGATCTATGTACTCAGACAATAATAGGTAAGGGAGATCAGAATGGGAGATTGTTTCACTTGGATTGCATATATAACGGAGAGACACAAGCGTCATCAATACATGTTGCTTTGACATTGAATTATGATCGAGTTAAAGAAATTTGGTTATGTCATCGCCGGTTGGGTCATCCATTCTTTGGTGTTCTGAAGAAGGCTATGCCATCCTTATTTTTGGGAATAAAAGAGTCTAGTCTCTATTGTGAAACTTGTGTGTTTGCTAAAAGTCATAAGTCCAACTACTCTCCTAGTTTTCATTCTAATTCCGCACCATTTGAGTTGATCTATTATGATGTTTGGGGGCCTTTGAAGAATCCAACCTTGACAGGAATGAGATACTTTGTTCTATTCATTGATGATTTTACAAGACCGGCATGAGTTGTGTTGTTAAAAAAGAAGGATGATATGTTTTGTGCATTTACTGTGTTTCATAGTCTAATTCGAACTTAGTATGATGCTTGTGTAAAAGTCTTTTGATCTGACAATAAAGGATAGTTTTTTAATCATTCTTCTCCAAGAATATTTTCAGTGGCATGGAATTTTTCACAAGACTAATTGTCCTTAGACACCAGAGCAAAATGTAGTCTTTGAGAGAAAGAATCGCCATCCCCTAGACATGGGAATATCCCTCTTACTCAGTGTCAACATGCCAAAATATCTTTAGGGAGTAGCTGTATTGTGTGCCTCTCATCTCATCAATCTCCTATCATCAATAGCTCTTCAAAATCAGATTTCATTTCAGGTATTGTCTCATCATGTTGCCATCTCATCTCTAAACAAACTTCCTACTTGTGTTTTTGGTTATTTGACATATGTTCATATTCATAAGAATCAGATATCTAAGTTGGAGGCTCGTGCTCTCAAATGTGTGTTTGTTGGCTATGATACTCACTAGAAATAATACAAGTGCATGCTACCACCATCTCAAAGGTTCTATGTCACCATGGATGTCACCTTTAGTAAAGATTTGTATTATTTCTCTCCCACAATGACTATGAGTAATGAAGAGAAAAATGTGTTTTATGAGGACCAATTTGGGGAGCTAGAAGTTAGTGTTATAATTGGAAGTACCCCTGCCGTAGGTGATTTTTGACTCATCGAACAGGGTCCTTGATTAGTCAAAAATCATGTTCTGAATCAAACAGAAGGTGAGCTTCGACCCATCGAGGAGGGGTCTCCACCCGTCGACGAATGTTCCCAAGCAACTCCAATTTCTGCACCTGAAATTCGACTCGTCGAGGCAGATAATCGACTTGTCGAATAAGACACTCTGGACCCTCCAGTATTTATTCCTCGATTCATCGAAGGTATGGTTCAACCCGTCAAAAATACTCAGACTGACGGGTCTATTCCAAAATCTGAAAGTGTTCGATATGTCGAACAAGTGTCTGACACGTCGAAAGGAGAAGAATTAGTTAGTAAGTAACTACCCGTTGTTGAAGAACATGCAAGTCTAGTCTCTCCCTCTCCATCAACGATCTCTCTTAGCCTGTCATCACCTGAGGTATGTAGTAGTGTTCCTTTGTTTGGTTCTAGTGTCCCTGAAATAGTCTTGCCTGCTAGGGCAACCCGTGGTCAACCTTCAAAAAGATATGAACCTCTTTTGTCAGCTAAAGCCAAGTATCCTGTAGCTAATTATGTGTCAACCCATAAATTTTCAAAGCCCTATTTAGCGTTTGTGAATCAATTATTTGTTGTGTCTCTTCCTAGAAAAGTGCAAGATGCAATCAAGGAGGAGAAGTGGGCCAAGGCAATGGAGGTTGAGATAGACTCTCAACAAGAATGATACTTGTGACTTGGTAATTTTATCACTTGGAAAGAAGACCGTTGGGTGTAGATGAGTTTGTACTGTGAAGCATAATGCAGATGACTTAGTTGACAGATCATGACAAGGTTGGTTGCAAAAGAATATACTCATAAATATGGAGTGGATTATGATGAGATATTTGCACCAATGACGAAGATCAATGCCATTCGAGTCCTCATGTCTTAGGCAGTTGGTCTTGATTAGCCCTTACAACAGTTTGATGTGAAGAATATTTTTCTTCATAGAGATTTGAATGAAGAAATTTACATGGATCTCCCTCAAGGATATGGTACTTCTACAAGTGAGAAGGTGGTGTGCAGATTGAAGAAGTCTTTGTATGGATTGAAACAATCTCCTATAGCTTGGTTTGGAAGGCTAACAACTTTCATGAAGAAGATTATGTATACTTAGAGCAATTCATATCAAACTTTGTTCCTGAAACATCGACAGGGTAAGCTGGCTGCTTTGATCATTTATGTCGATGACATGGTTGTGACATGTGATGACACTGATAAGATCAAGAGATTGCAAGTTCAATTATCTTCTGAATTTGAGATGAAGGACCTTGGAAACTTGAAGTATTTCTTGGAAATTGAGATAGCCTGAAAAAAGGATTGTATCATGCTGAGTCAAAGGAAATATATTCTAGATTTATTAGCAGAGACTGGTATGGTTGACTGCAAATCGGTTGATACACCTATAGAACAGAACCATCAAATTGCAGAGTATCCTAATCAAGTTCCTGCATACAAATATCGATATCAGAGGTTAGTTGGGAGGTTAATTTAATTGTTACACTGGCCTGATATTGCTTATGTTGTTAGTGTGGTGAGCCAATATATGCACAATCCTAGTGATGATCATATGAATGTTGTGATAAGAATCTTGAGGTACTTGAAGTCTACTCTTGGTAAAGGCCTTGTGTTTCGTAAGCATAGAGATTTGTGGACTAGTGGCTGGCAGAAAACATCACTGTCAGACGTTCTACTTCTGGCTACTTTACATTTGTAGGTGGAAATCTAGTTACTTGGAGGAGCAAGAAGCATAATGTAGTGGCCCGATCTAATGCATATGCTGGGTATAGAAGTATGACTCAATGCGTTTGTGAGTTATTGTGGCTGAGATATTTGGTAAGGGATTTGGGTTTCAAGCAGAAACGACCAATGTCTCTTTATTGCGACAACACTGCTGCAGTTGAAATTGCACATAACTCTGTTCAGCATGATCAAACGAAGCATGTTGAGATTGATAGACCATTCATCAAGGAGAAGCTAGTGCTCGTATTATCTCATTTCCATTTGTTCATTGAAAAGAGCAATTAGTTGACATCTTTACAAAACTGTTTTGTCCAAAACCTTCAATGACTTACTTGACAAGTTGGGCATTCGAGACTTGTATGCTCCAACTTGAGAATAAGTATTGGAGTAAGTCACACTCCTAATATATTTAATTAAGAAGTGTATATTTTGTAATTAAGTAAAATTTTATAATTAATTATGTAAAAATAATTTTATTTTAAAACTATAAGTATGTATGTATACCTAATTTAAAATTAATCAATATATCAAAAAATTCTTAATCACTTGTATTTTATTTCACTTAATTTTGTCAAGGCAACTCAAACATATAAAATTAAAATTTAATATTTATATATGCTCGTAGCACACATATATGATCCCCTTTCAGTCGTTGGAGATCGAGTTGGCACAGGTGTTACACGCTATAATGCAGGTGACAAATCTAAATCTATAACTGGTTACATGCTGCTAAACGTCAACTATACATCTGACATAGATTTTCAGGAAAAATGAGCTTTGATCAAGTTTCAGCACACAAGGTCTTTGTCTTGACCGAACTGTGACATACCGAGAATGAAATATGCAACGCAACTAGGGTCGTCAACCGGCTGGATCGGACTTCTGTGGGTCAAGTTTTACGAGTTCAGGGTCGGATTTTTAAAAAAATATAATAATTACAGATCAGATCGGGCTTTAAGCACAATTATGAAGCTCAAGTCCGATGCTTAAATCGGGTCTTGTGGGTCAGGCGGGTATCTCTTTAAATTTTGGACCGGACCGGGCCTAATTCTTTTATACATAAAAAACAAGTTCCAACGCACTAGTCGCAAATATTAGATCAAGACTCAAACATCAAATCAAAATCCATATAGTATTTTTAAAACATAGAATAATTATATATATAACTTAATTTATTCATTAATGTAAAGTAGGTACAGTGAGAATTTAAGAGCAAATCCAACTATCCAAGTAGACAAAAAAAGTTTAATATGAAGAAAAACAAACACTAAAGCTTGTTCTCATTTTAAAATTGACTACATATAAATAAAAGATTAAAGTAGTAATTTTTTGTAGTAATTGTTTAGGCAATACAATTATTTAGATTAAAGTTCAATTATTTAGACAATACATTGTTTCCTTATTGCAATTTTTTTATATAGGTCTAAATTATATTATTGAAACATTAAAGTTCAATCTTATAAAAAGAAGATTGAACTTGAGATTACAACATTATTTTCTTATTATAATTTTTTTTAAAAATATGTTTAAATTATAATTCATATATTAAATATTAGAAATTAAAATACACGACGAACTTTCGGACCTGACTTTTACGGGCTGGGATGGGCTTGAAACATTAAGTCCAAGCCCGGCCCGCGGCCGATGGGCCGGACCTATTACGAATTTTTTTTCGGGCCGAGCTAGACTTAAGTTTCTCGAGTCTTAGAGACTCGCGGACCAAATGACGAGACCTAAACGCAAGCAAAGCAATTTTTCAAGTTAGCCAGCTGGCAGCAGAAACTTAATTATAATCTTTTAGACTTTTACCAAACAACAAATTAGTACATTCGGCACGTGCGGAGACAAATCCACAACAACCGGTCTCCCCCAATGAAAGGTTTATAATTATAGTTTATTTAGTGATTAGTGATAGGGCGGGGAAAAGGAAGCGAGAGAAAAGAGAGAGTGAACTAAATCCCTCGTGTTGTCTCTCTCCCCATCTTCCCCAACTAACTTTCCAAAAGCCTACAAACCCATCTTCAGAACCACTAAACAAATATGGTGAAGACAAATAAGAAATATGTACACACTCAGCATGTACATGTTTATTCATCCCTAAACCCTACAAGGTCCTACTTAATCGGTTACATTAATATGATAAAAACTTACTATGTTGAATATGCTATAAGATATATATACCATGCAATACAACTTAATCAGACAACGTACGTACGTACACTTTGTTTAGTACGTGGGTATGTATATAGGGATTAGGTCTTCTTCGATTGCAAGTCATCCTCCAGAGTTCGTTACAGACCAATAGGTCTCTCTTCAACAATAAGTCACCTGGTTTATTGTAGTATCCATCTCTCAACAAATCTTAGCCCCTTAGATTCATTTCCCATATTTTTACTTAAATCAATTCGAAGTGAGTTCATCATATTTCGGTACAACATTGAGGACTTAGATATTCATCCAATCATATCGTACATTGCATTATGCGCAATCAAATGATGATATTTCACATTAGGGGAAGTGACAAAGAAAAAGTTATATGTATAACTTATAAGCGGAACTAATTACCTCATTTGTAATTGAGATAAAAATCAAGACCTCTAATTAATGTAGTTTAAGTTCGCGAGAAACAACATATGCACTTGTCGATGTTTTGGTTTTAGAGTAATTGAGTTTCTTTGAGGTTGGTGTAATAAACTCAACTATGATTCAATTCTAATATGTTAGACTTGATCGAGTACGTAGCAGATCGAGTTAAACGACTTGATCGAGTAGCTTACATTAATTAGTATTCATCTACTGATCGATTAGGGTATCTCCAACAGAGTATAGTTAAAAGCTATAATTTTTAAAAATTATAACTTTTATGTCTTCTAACAGAGTAGTTAAAGTTAAAGCTAAATGTAACAAAAGTTATTTTGAGTAGCTATATTTAGCTTGGGAGGATAGAGAAAATGACTCAAAAACTATATTTTTCTAATGGTCTTATTTAGCTATAACTTTCACTATTAAAACTGAAGTCAAATTTAAGTGAACTACATTTAACTTTTTAGCTTAAAATAACTATAACTTATAATTTTACTGTTAGTGATGCTCTTAGTTGATACTTGATAACAACATCACATCCGATCCCATGCATACCATATTGATATTAACCGATCAAGATTCCCAAATCTGAGGAGCCATCGGGTTTATCCTAGCTTCTTGGATATAAAGGGCTAATATCATTGATGAAGTAGAAGCAATATCAAGCTAAACTAAGCTTCACGGTCTTGGATATAAAGGGCTAATATAATGTCGCCTAAAACATACATATACAGTTGTGGTCTACGCATATAATGCACTAACTAATACTCAATGCATACATTTTGCTTTATACTATCAAGTCGATCACATGCATGCACATCATTGCCAACTCCTATATTTGGTTTCCATAATGAGATTATTATTTGTTGTAAAGATGGAAACTTCCCGTATAAAAACTGCCAGAATCAATTACACGGCTCAGTATGGTCACTAGCTAGCTACCAGATATATGAAATTCATAATTAAGGATATGTATCAATGTATGAGAATCATAAGTTTAATAGTTTATAACAGCTCATAATCAAGTGCTTGATCTGTCTCCAAAATTATTGAGTGCACACGAAAAACTCCATCATTAGA
Organism: Geum urbanum; assembly: GCA_946800695.1. Taxonomy (NCBI): domain Eukaryota; kingdom Viridiplantae; phylum Streptophyta; class Magnoliopsida; order Rosales; family Rosaceae; genus Geum; species Geum urbanum. The sequence goes on along the minus strand of OX327000.1, from coordinate 74,436,080 downwards.
CCAAAACGAAAAGTGAAAAAATAATAAAATATGAACAAAGTTGTAGAAGATATATACAGTTTCATTCTTCGAAAACCTAATAGGTCTCTCTCGCACTGACAAGTAAGGTTTGAATAATCAAATTTGATATTTAGTAAAGGCATTTGAATGATTTGATCAGTGATATAAATCTATTGATAAATAAAATAAGTGTACGTGGTTTAGCGAAGGCTTCGGATCTCACACAAGAAGTTTAAAGATATAAAGCCTCATGTCCTGTGTTAGAGTGATAAATTAATTTGTCGAATTACAGACATGGTCAAGAAAATTGTTGAAATATCTGACAGTGGCCCAATTAAATAATTTTATAGCGTTTCACCACAAAAAAGAAAAACATCTCGAAACATCTTAAGAGTTTCACTCCTGATTCTAATCTAGGTCAAAAACTATTATCCTTGCGTATTATTTCACCAAACCCAAATATAAGATTTTCTCTGGTGTGATTAGTTTAGCACTTTTTCACTAGCGTCACACCCATTCATGCCTCACCTAACTCCATCTATGCCTCGCTCTTTTTGTCCTGCCCTCACCTTTCAAATTTTGTGCAAAATTATAACATTCAAACCTAAACCGTGACACATCAATATCATATTCGTACCGTACACCTGAATTACCGTGCTAACCTCACATTCTTCTCGGCCGTATTCGACATCTATGGGCAACCACGTCTTTTCGACTGAAAGAGTCACGATGGTAGCCCGGACCTAAAATCTGAACTAGCTCACTGACGTCTACCGAATCTCGTCTTGACACACGTCACAACAACACACGACAGTTCGCCAAAACTAGCTGACACAACGCGAGTGGGTTGAACGCGCCACCGCGGGAGGGTCCGACCCGCATCGAATTTGGTTCGGTCCGAGAGGGAAGGAGAGTCAAACGAAGGAAACAGAGACAGTTAGTTGGAGACGACGTACCATTTTTTGGGGCAAGCCAATTCCAGACCCACAGACATCAATTTTATACATACAAAATTTAAAACCCATTTTCCCAAGTTTCTTCCTCTTTTTGTTTTTTGATAAATTTTGCTGCAATAGTATATCCCAAGAGAAAAATGCAAGCTTTATAATGGAGACAATAGTTTACAGTCGCTAAATTTTATTCCTTTTTCTGGAAACTTTTAGTTTGTGTCCAAGTGTGTTTTTTACCTCTCAGAATTTTTTTGGTTTGCAGAAGAGTGGGTACTGTTTGAAATTCCGAGGAACTCTCCAAGTCCCATTTTGGATTCTGCGTTTGACCCTGTTTAAACTTAACTTGGGTCCAGAAAACGACAAGCCCCTTTAGCTCTCTTCAGTCCGGTCATTCATATTCTGAAACCTGGTTAAGGTTCTCTGTCTTTCTCAGTTTCTCTCGCACTCTAATTATCTTCAGTCTCCGAGGTAGAGAGTTCTTGTCTTTCTATGGGGGCACGTCTGCTGCTCTGTTTAGTTTCTGTTAACGTTTTTGTTTCTGTGCTTGTGTTGTTGGATTATGGATTTGGTGGGTGTGTAATGCAGAGTAAGCTGAGTGTTGTCAAGTTTGGATATTAGATTTGTGAACCCGAGAGAATCTTGACTTTGTGAGCTGAAACTTGAAGCAATTTCTGGGTTAGTACCTATGTTGGATTTTCGTTTACAGATTTAAGTATTTGACTGTGTATGGCTATATGAGTTTTAATCCTTCAAGTTTCTAGGATTTGTGCTTTTGAACTGAAAAGGTTCTTGCTTTTCTGCACCTTTCATTTCATTTCATTTGTTGATTTGTGCATCTTTGTTGGGCTAATTTCTTGTTATTTTGAGCAAAATATTATAATTTTCTGGTTTTGTGTTGTTGCAAAGTCACTTTTAAGTTTGGAAAATTTGCTGCTTCTTCTCCCTATCATTATTCACTCTTACATCTCGGAAAGAAAATGGAAGAAACAATAGAGATGCGCATTTCCACAAGTTTCATGGCATTTCTCATCCCTAGTAGGCTAATAAGCTCCAGTGTATTTCATTATTGAAAGAAAGAATAACAATATAACATTCTGAAAATTACGAGGATAGATTTATGCTCGTGTTTACCATAGAAGGCAGAGTAGTGTGAACTTTTTGATATTCAAAACCTTTCAAACTAAAAAGAGGCAGTCAAACTTTGATTTTGTAAGTGATGTAGTGAAAATCACTACATTCTATAGTTCTTTACTCAACTTCAACTTGAGAATGATTTTTCATTGAGCTACAAGAAACAATAGTTATTATTGCTGGTGCTCATAATCTGGTTATGATTCTAGAGATAATCCTCATCGTAAAGTGCAGCTTCATTGACCATTGATTTCATTACTTTGATGGAGCCATTTCTAAATTCCCAAGAATTGAAGTAACACAATTGCTAAGAGAAAACTTGTACTGCATTGCTTTGATGAGTTTGAGACCTTCTAATTCAACAAATTATTTTCCCCAAATAGCCTAAGGTTCTTAAATAATGAATGCATTAAGCCCAAATGTGAATCTTTCTCTGTGTATTTTTAACAGTATGCTATAACTTACTACAGTTTCCTTTCTATTCTCTGCCTTGTTGGCCTTTATTACAATTTTTTTGTTAGTTTTTCTGTTATTAATGAGATGTTTATTCAGGTTTCAGAAGGATAAGCTTTGCGGAATCAGAACCAAGACTGACGATTGCAGTTTCTTAAGCATCAGTGAATTATTGAGCTACCTCTTATGGCATTTATGTACCTTCTTATTTCTCTGGGAGAGAGATAGACCTAGTTTTCAAGGCATCTGTTGATTGCATTTCCACGTTTTCTTTTATCTCATGCTGGTATGTCATTCATCAAATGTACATGATTGGAAGGTAACACAACCACCGGAAATGGATATTAAGGAGGCAGAGCGGGTAGTGATAGCTAAACCTGTTGCTTCAAGGCCTACTTGCTCCACCTTCAAATCCTTCACGGAGCTTCTCACAGGTGCAATTGAGGCATCACCCTCTAGTTTATCTTCTGAAAATGCTGTCCCTGCTATCAGACCAAAGACTGTCAGGTTTAAGCCAACGACGATTTTTCCTGTCGCTGGATTGGTTGCATCCCAGGTGACTTCCATTTTACTAAATGAAAGACGATCTTCTTTTTTCTTGTAAAAGTTTCTTTTTTCTTAATGTTGGAGCCAAAATTTCCAGGCAGAGACCTCTGGGGCAGCACTTAGTAGTTCAGCAGAGAAGGTTTCAAAATCAGATAGCAAATCAACTATTCTATACAAACCATTGGCTAAAGTAGTATCAAGAGCAACTGTTTCTGCCTTGGCAAATCTGGTCAGTTGCTAGTTATAACTTGTTTGTACTATCTTCGCATTAACCTATGAGATTCTGTGCAATATGTTTTACAAACTTATGGCTTATAAATTGTCTCAAATCTGAAGATCACCCTTTATCTCTTTTACCAGGGAAATTTCAATACTAACCATCAACAAACACAACCATCAGTTGAGGCCAGACAAGTTCGACCTCCAAACCGAGACAAGACAGTGAAAACACAACTAATCTCAAATCTATACCAGAATAGTCCATGTGCCGAGACAAGTCAGACTACCAAGCCGGTAAAGATAGCACCGCAAATTATGGAAGAGGATGTAAAAACTATGCCAGCTGCAGCTAATAGTGATAGGCCTTCTTATGATGGATATAATTGGAGAAAATATGGACAAAAGCAAGTTAAAGGGAGTGAGTACCCACGAAGTTATTATAAGTGCACACATCCAAATTGTCCAGTGAAAAAGAAGGTGGAGAGATCTTTGGATGGACAGATTGCTGAGATAGTCTACAAGGGTGAACACAACCACTCAAAACCTCAACCTCCAAAGCGAAGCACATCCGGGACACAAGGCTCAGGATTTGCATCTGATGCAACTGGTCAAGATAACAACACTCGGTTATGGAATAGTCATCTTAAGGAAAAGAATGAAGGTTCTGAAGGTCGAGTAGATGATCAGAATGAAGTTGGACTACCCCCGCAGTCTTATCAAAGAAAAGCTGCTGTACATTATGATCCTCTTGCTACTAGAGCACTTAATGCTGGCGGTGCAACGCCTGATAACTCTTGTGGTGTTAGCGGAGAATGTGAGGAAGGAAGCAAGGGAGTTGAACCTGAGGACTATGAGCCTAGAAGTAAGAGAAGGTAAGCATTCAGTTTCAGGTAGTATATTAGCAAAGCTTGTATTAGCTTTGGAAAGTGGTGACTCATGGTTTTGTTGCACCACTTCTCTACTTTCTCTGCATCATGAACTTGGGCCCTTCATTCTTAGTGAGCATTTCGTTCATTCACATCAAGGTTACAGTCGCTGATATATGTTTTTGATTTCTTTCTTACAGAAAAAGTGAAAATCAATCAAATGAAGCAGGCATAGCAGGGGAAGGTGCACAAGAACCTCGTGTTGTGGTGCAAAGTTCTGCAGATTCTGAGATCACGGGTGATGGTTTCCGCTGGAGGAAATATGGGCAGAAAGTTGTCAAGGGAAATCCATATCCCAGGTTAGAAAAATCCTTTCCTCTTTAGTCTAGCCAATTCTAGTAATGTACATTCCTAATTATGGTGGTACCCATAGGAGAGACTGGAAGTTCTCCAAAGTACTTTACACATTCCAAAATATTGACACTACATCATAAAATAATCTTCAACCATTGTTTATATCCCTTTAGATTACCTTCAGACTGATGCACAAATGAATAACATTGGGAGCTGAAAAAGTTTATACAAAATGTTCGTTGGTTCTTTCGAAAATATGCCCCAGCTGGTAACTTGGCTAACTGAGATATTTCCTTAAGAACATCAAGTACATTTATAAATGTAGTGTAATACAAGATTCTTGCCTTGTAGGTTTTGCCTAATACTTATGGGCTGTGGCCATGGATTGTGTTTGTGCTTAACAAGTTAACATTAGGCTTTATGTATATTGCAAGTGCTTGTGCCTAACAAGTTAACATTAGGCTTTATGTATATTGCAGAAGTTACTACAGATGCACCAGTGTCAAATGCAGTGTCCGTAAGCATGTGGAAAGAGTCTCAGAGGATCCGAAAGCCTTCATTACAACATACGAGGGAAAGCACAACCATGACATGCCAGTAAGGACCGCAAATCCAGGAGTATCATCAGACAAGGATACACAGGCACCTCCTACAAGTAAAGAAAAGCCATGAATCCATAACATTCAGACTGGGGGGGGGTTCAAGCTGTTGAATCCCTTTAATCTGACTAGATTGTCAAAATATGGGCCCACAGTAGATTCATCATTCATATCATATTAGACACCAAATAAGCTGCAGTGATATTCTGATGTCCACTTTGATTGGTGTGCCGCAAATACCTGGGGGAATAGAATATCTTTGAAGGTTTCTAGAGACAGAATATCTTGTAGCTTGCTGGAAACATAGATTTGGGTGAACAAAATTTTGACAAAATTCTCCTTCCTGCTGCTGTTGCTGTTGCTGCTGCCTTCATCTAGCTCATTGTAACAACTCTTTTTACCCTTTTAATTTTCTCCCACCGGGGCACTTCATAGTATAATAAAACAATCTCACTTACATTTATGTTGATAACTTTGAAGCAAATTGCAAGGATAGAGGCCAAGTTTAAGGACGGGCTCTGTATTTGGCTTTTCTAGTGGGGGATGTGCACCCACTCTGGCTTGGGTCTGGTTTTGGGCCCAATTGGTAGGCCTCCCCTTCCCTGTCATAATTTTTTCAGTTTTTGTTTTCTGATTAGTTTCATTTTTTCATTTTCGCATTTTGTCTAAGTTTTTTTTTAAGTGAATTATAAAATTTCACTCGTTCTTCTTATAATTCGAACTCAAGATCTTCTTAGGTAGTGGTGCTCTTACCACTTGAGTTAGCCCATTTCATAAAAAATGTATGATCGTCTAAGTTATATTTACTAAATGATGATACTTGGCTGCCTAGCCATATGCCCCATCCTACCCAACTCATGAATGAATGAGGTCATATGACATGTGTTTTTTCTTCTTTATTTTTGTTCCATCTCCATTTTCCTGCTCTTCACTCTTGCTTGTGGTCTGTTTCAACTGCATACTTGACCTATCTCAAATCCAAACCAATATGGGACTGAAACTAGTTTTATACACAAAGGCAAATAAAAACGAGGTCATGCCCACTATATCCTTCATTCTGGGTTTGATGATCTTTGCTTTGCAAATATTAGTGGATGATTACTTTTTAGATCGCCCTGTTCTTTCTATAATCTTGCAGTGTTGGACTTGTTTCTTCTCAATACAAATCCAAACTTGCTATTCATCAATTTAGTAGAAGATGAATGATACAATCAAAGAAAATTTCATACCAGAACAAGAATGGGAAGAAATGGATGCAACCCTAAACGGGTTCGGCTTGTTTTCATGTTCAATTCCAACACGCTTTAGAAATTTAGAAAAGTAGACACGTGTCGCACTTTTATTGGTTACTCTTTATCAACATTGACCGAGCTTACAATAAATTCGGTGTACAAAATCTCCGCCCTCGCTCTCCCTCTTCACGTTGGTCGTTGCCCTCGGCTTTGCTCTGGACACCCAAAGTTTACTCTAGGCACCTAGAGCTCGGTCGGCGAACGATCTCTCTCCTTCTTCTTCTTGCTTCGATTCTACTTGTTGGATATCGAGCTCGAATGATCACGATCTTCCGTAGAAACCCAAAAGCTTTGTTGCCGGTCTCAAAGGATTTAGTGTCAGTGATGGAGACAGTGAGGAGGAGGAGGAGGTGAGTGGAGGTAGTAGTGAGGAGTGGTTGAAGTGGGTCGATGAGGTGGAGGACGTCGGTGACCGACGTCGGATGGCGAGGACTCCAGACGACGAGGACACGAGGGCGTCTAACGACGTCGTTCGGTGGGGATGAAATGAACGGCCCCAGAAAATTCGTGAGAAAAAAATAAAAAAATGGACGGCTCAAATGCACCTAAATTTAATTTTTTTATTACAAATTTCTATAATTCCAAGATTTCTAAAAAATAAAATAAATTAGTCATGATTCCGAAAAATTTAACAAAAAATTTCACATAACCATTTGGATGTCCATATTATTATGAAATTATCGAACATGAAAAAATTTCAACAACAAATGCATCGTTTGATTATTATTATTGATTATAATAAGATATAATTGTTTGAAAAATATGCTAATAGTTAAAAAAAACAAAAAAAACAAAAATGGACCATGAGATTGGACCTATCGATTATTTTGAACTACCCACAAAATTTGAGCTAATTTAGTGACAATGTTAAGCTCGATCAACATATTCGACTGTTGTTTTTGAACGAAATTATCACTTTAATACATTCAAAAATAAAAATAGCTCAGTCATTGAAAAAATTATTTAAAAATATGCACAGTCATCTTATGGTGCCTATTTTCATTTAAAATGTCTTATATTAGAAAAATCTCTAATTCGTGTCGACGGAATGAACGAACTAACGATATACCTACTAGTGTTGTATAGATTATTGAATGTTTTAAACTAATAAGACCCTTCGAAAATAAAAAAAATTAGAACCAAATAGAATATTAAAAAATGGACCATAGGATGGAAACACACAACTATTGTATACGTAGTGTAAAAGTTTGAGCTGATTTGGTCATCGATCCACGCAGTCAACCCCGACGGTCATTTATGCCCATATTTTCATTATATAGGAGTTTTAAAGGAAAACACTATCACACTTGATTTGTGAAAGTGAAATATGATACTTGTATACAGACGCACCCATTACGATGTCGTGGACGCAAGGAGATAAAAATTGAATTCCTGAAGTCGCTGATAAGACAAAATTAGCGAAAATAACAAATAGGGGCGTAAACGACCGTCACGATTGACCAAACAGATCGAAACCGAAATCATGACGAAACCTACTAAAATTTTAAAAATATTTTCTAAATAGTTCAACGATCACTTTATACGGTTGGTTTATTAAAATATGTTATATTTACCTCGATCTGAGTGGTCAACCTAGATGGTCATTTATTCCTATGTTTTCATTATCTTTGAATCACAAAGAAAAAGGCTATCGCACCATCATTTGGGCATATAAATACTTATTCAAACGTATAGAGGTACTCAGTGGGATGTTGTCGCAAAACTATTTAAAATTGAATAGTCGAAACACCAAATACGGCAAACTCGATGAAAATAAATAATAGGGGCGTGAACAATGTTGAAGTTGACTGCGCGGATCAAAGTCCAAAACAATAAATTTTAATAAACCGACCGTATGATGTGATCGTTGAACTATTTAAAAAAATGTCTTCAAAATTTTAGCAGGTATCGTCATGATTTAGGTCTTGATCTGTTGAGTTAAACGCGACGGTCGTTTATGCCCCTATTTTCTATTTTTGCTAATTTTGTCTTATCAACAACTTCGGCAATTCAATTTTGGCTCTCGTTGTGTCCACTTTATCGTAATTAGTGTCTCTATATGCATGTATCACATTTCACTTTCACAAATGGATGTGTGATAACGTTTCCCTTTAAGACTCCTATATAATGAAAATATGGGCATAAAGAACCGTTGGGGTTGACCGCGTGGATCGAGGTCATAACGATGACCAAACGGGATCAAATTTTTACACTACATATATACAATAGTTGTATGTTCCCATCCTACGGTCTATTTTTTAATATTCCATTTGGTTCTAATTTTTTTACTTTCGAAGGGTCTTATTAGTTCAAAGCATTCAATAAGCTATACAACACTAGTAGGCATATCGTTAGTTCATTCATTTCGTCTACACGAACCAGCGATTTTGCTAATATAAGACATTTTTAATGAAAATAGACACCATAAAGAGGACCGTGCATATTTTTAAATAATTTTTCTGATGACTGAGCTATTTAGTTTTTAGTTTTTGAGTATATCAAAGAGATAATTTCGTTAAAAAATAATAGTCGAGTATGTCGATCGAACTCAAAATGGTTACCAAATTGGCTCAAAATTTTTTTGGCGGTTCGAAATTGTCCATAGGTCTAATCGTGTGGAGGCAGGAATAGCTTTGTGTGGAGAATGAGCAACATTATTCTCAACTTCTTTCTCCGGAGCTTTCTCACCTTGGCTCGCAATAGATACTTCTTGAGCATGAAGACCCATCCTAACTAGGTCGATGACCAATTCATGAATTGGCTGTTTGTATACTTATTTAATCACCAATTGGTCTGCTTGAAGTTTGGATAATGTTTCATATTCACCGGCCTAATTTGAAGGTCCCACGTCCTAGGGCTGCACATAAGCTTTATGGTGGGGACTCACAGCGTCCACAGAGGAGAATTCAAGAGGAGGAAAAACATGTTGTGTACCCTTGCCTTTGTTCCTTGCGACCAGGATGTCCAAAGTTTCCTCTCCATCAGTAGAAGGAGTGACGGAAGAAGGTGAAGTTCTACTCAACTCCCCTCCAACCTGCTCCTCAGAATCTTCCATGATGGCACGTCGACGAGAGCGACGGGCCTTATTTTACAGTCAAAATGGGATAGTAAGAAAAAAAAGGTTTATACAATCAAACGTCAAAGTTGTTAAGATTAGCATACCAGTGTCACCTATTCAGAAGAGTCTCCATCTTCGTTGGCCCAACCTTCTTGAATGGGAGAACTAGGAATGGCTCGAGTCCTTTTCTTCGCAGTAGTCCTAACAGCGGATATGGTAGCAGTCCTAGCAGCAGGCTTCACAACAGCGGTACTGGTAGCAAGGAGCTTGCTGCGTTTAGAAGCGAAAGCTGGAGACACACTTTGTTCCTTATTCTTCCTTTTATTATCCTTACTACTTCCACCTTGGGTCCCTGAAGTACCCATGGCTCATTTTTCAACTGTGAGCTTGAAGAAGGGGAGTAAGGAGTTAGGAAAAATTTGCTGAAAGACCTCGGACTTGTCCTTCTTCTAGATATGGCCATAATGCCTTTCATTCCACTCTAAATAATCTCTGAAGGTGGTATAGGTAACGCAAACAGTACGCCATCAGAGTTTCTCTATGTTCAATGGAGGGAAGGTGGGAACGACATATCGCTTTAATGTACTCGCTTTAGGCTTATCAAGATATACTCTACACGAAGTATATCCATTACAAAACTCAACTAAAGTGCAAGGCATACCCTGTGTAAGGCCAAGTTGGCGGGAAAATGGTTAGGGGCATATAACTCAATCCAAACCACTGCTTCAGGGATCAGAATATCAGAACGAGACGCACATTGAATAAACACGTCCCTTGTTGCAGCATCTTGAGTGGAGGACACTACAAAATCTGTCGATAACTCAAGAGTCACTACCAACTCTTTCATCTCCTTTGGGACTTGTCTCAAGTTCCAGAAGTGGTTGAAACATTGAAAGTAGCTCAGAGACTCAGCTTCACCAGCACGAACGAGAGTCCCGCCCTGAAGTTCATCTTGCTCAAAGTCTTGAAGGTCTGGACTATGAAGTAAAAGAAAGTAGACCTGAAGCCATAAATGCAGAATCCAAACGGGTCCAGCAAACTTAAGTCTTAAAGGGTTCAACAAAATCCACCCAAGGTTGCGATAGAGAGCCCCCAAGGTAGATTGGGTCAGGCCAAGTTTGTTGTCATTGTAGAGAGCCTCAGCAACCTTAGTGAAGGTGCCCGTCATCTTATTTGCAGCGATGTAAAATACATAATGGCAGAGCCAATACGCTTAAAAGACAATACATCCATACACATTATGCTTGCGTTGTTTAGCAGACTCGGGACCAGGACCAACAAAGGTCTGAAATATTTCGTCAATGTAGTGCTTCTGCCATGCAGAATAAGTGGCACAAATATCAAAGTGATTGGGATCAGTGTGAGGAAGGAAGGTCTTGTTGTCAAGATTGCCAAGAATATAAGGGTGATCCGTAGTAGGAAGACCAGTAATGGTGACCATTTCCAGCAATGTAATTCCCATGCTTCCAAAAGGGTATACAAAGGTGTTGCTGCTTGTCTCCCAAAACCACAAAGCAGCAGTGACTGAAGCACGATTACCTCCCGGAGGAAGGTTGAAATTTAAATCCAAGGCATGGGCAATACCAGCCTCTGTCCAGAACTCATCATTTAAGGACTTTTGATCCTTGTACCACTATATTTCGTCCTTCTTAGTGCTCGGCCACTTGCCCAATTTCACTTCAGCATCCTTGCCATCCCATTGAGTGGGTGCAGTGGCTTCAACATGATCGACAAGCAAGGACCGTCGCATACCCCAACCAAGGGCAGAAGAGGCCTTAGAAGTATTGGTGGTCAGACCTAATATGAATGCATCGACTTTATTGATCTGAAGCCTTTCATACAGAATATCTTGGTCATGGTGAAGGAGTTGGTGCATATGATCACAAAACTTGACCACATCCTCTCTAGAAGCCTTTGGGCAAAACTTTTGATAGGGCGCCATTGCTGCAGGAAGTATGAAGAAGAACAAAGAAATTGATAGAAATGGCGGCGAGGTTTAGGATGAATAAATTTAGAAAAGAAGTTTTGTGAGTAAGAGAGAGACTGGGAGGCCAAGGGTTTAAAATCTAGGTGTGACTTTTCAAGGAGATGCACTCGAGTAGCCTAAGTGAGGCTAGTGAACTGTTGCAGAGAAGAGCGACATGTCACATCAACATAAAAGATCTCCTCGATTATCTTGGAATTAATCTCGAGGTCTGGGGGGAGGGGGGGAATGTTTGGGCCGAAAATAAATATAACTATTTATTGTACATTTTGGGCTGAGATCAATGGGCTGGCACCTGCGGCCCAAGAACGTTATGAATCTGGGAATCACAGTTGCGTGTGAGATTCCTAAGCAAGATTGGGAAAGAGTCAAACTAGTATCTTCGTTTCCTGATCCAAATTATTTCCTTGAGCAATATAGAGAAGTAGGACATCAACCTCTATTAATAGACAAATCAGAGAAGATTTGGGCCCCCGACACATATACACAAGTTTGTGCACAAGCAAATTCTACTCTCTCAGTGAATAAAAAACCAGTGACAACGAGCTTAGAATCTGGTTCACCCGACAAAGCATGGAGATTCAAAGGTCCACTCTTGCTACAACCAACAACGACGACGATCAAATGAGTCTGGTTCACCTGATAGAGCGTGGAGATTTCGACGATTTACAAAGTCACCCTCAAGTGTTCTCAACACTCTCTCCTAAGATTGCTCTGCTTTATACGCACACAGTGTGTAAAGTATCGATCCTTTGTGGCTCAACAAAGAGACACAAAACCTAAGTCTTGAAACGACTTAAGCGAGTAGAATTCAACAAGCGAGGATGATGCGCTCCTTACTCCAATCGCTTGCAAGGAAGCATAGATAACGTGGTGCAATACCCAACTACATTCTGCCCTTAGTAGTGACACACCAAGCACGCACACCTAGACAAAGAAAAGAGACAGTTTGTAATTTTCTAAGTCATGACAACCTGGTTGGAGAAAATCAAGCCAAACATTTGTGTTCCTTGGATTTTGTAGGCAATCGTTGGATGTAGGATTGTAGGATCAGGCTTTATGGGAGGACTCTCAAGGAGTAGTGGTGTGGAACAGAGTTAATAGAAACTAGCTGTTGTGTAATATCTGGGACTACGCTTCTTCATATGTAGTGTTTGGTATTAACTTGTTTGATTGGCTTAGTTGGAATTTCTGTAATTTGGTGAATGAGACTTTGTTTATATATCTAGTCGTGAAGCTGGTTTCGAAAATAGTACTCTTGTATCAGGTTGGCCTTTTTGGTGGTTACTTTTGACATGAATATGGACAAAGTAAATGAAGGGTTGGCCTCCTTGATGGTTTCTAAAGGGTGTTCTACAAGTTTCTTAATTATTATTATTTTTTTTTTGAAGAAGAAAATATTAGATAACTGATCTACTACTATAAGTTTTTCATTGATAGAATGCCTTATATATATAGGCTGATACAATCTATTATAATAATTGTCCCTATAAAACAGGGAATATCTATATCTCTATCTATACTAAACTATATCTAATTAGAGCAAGACGCACACCGGAAGTTACGAAGAATAAATCTTCTTAAACACTCCCCCTTGTGTCAATGGCATAAAGAATAATGCATGACATGTTGCTTCACTAAAAACCTTGTCAAGTAAACAAAAACCTCATGGGTAAAACAAAAGCTTGGTCTAAGGGGAAAACAGTATAACGCATCAACTACAAAAGCTAATACATGTGATGTAGACTCCCCCTAATGTCTACAGAAATGTAACTCCCCATGACTGTAAACTCAGTCAAGGAGTTAAGATAACCTACGCATACCAATGCGTCTTCACATGTTTCAGAAATGTAGATTTTGGTAATGACTTGGTAAACAAGTCCGCATCATTATCCGCTGAACCAACCCGGTTCACATGGATAATCAATAACCACTGCTATTATTGATTGTAGGAGTACTTTAGTGAAATGAGTTAAGTATGACACCTTTAATGTATCCAAACTTCATTGGTTTAATGCAAACCGCATTATCCTCAAAGATGCAAGTTGGTGCTGTCATAGTATATGGTAATCTACTACACCCTTGAATGTGGTGTATTATTGTCATAAATCAGACAGACTCATCAACCACATCATACAATGCTTTTAATCTTAGAATAGTTCGAGGAAGTAGCAATAAGAGTGTATTTTGTTGTTCTCCAAGAAATCGCCATGTGTCCCTATGGTGAATACATAACCTGTTTAGGAACATCCTTTATGTGGATTAGAGAGGTATACAACATCAGCAAATTTGACCAACAAGTTAACTAGTGTTTCAGAATAGGGGACAACAGTAAAACTGTTCACAACATGTTCAATGTTCGATGGATCGAACAATTCCTTCAATGGGTCAAAGGACACCTTCAGGTTATCATGGCTCACTACCTTCGACGGGTCGAGAGATCCACTTAACCACCTTCAGCTCTAGTCTTTTGTTCTCTTCTTGGAATTCCTCAATGGGATAGGTGCTGAATATTCTTGTAAGTGAGAAACAGGGACTAATACTCATATATATATATATGTATGTATGTATGTATAGAGTTACACAGAAACATTGTCTATAAAAGAATATCTAATGTATTCAAGTTAAAGATTACTAAAGATATGAGGTTATATCTGTACATTATGTGGATTGTTTATACAATAAGGAATTGTATATTGTTCTTTTATTTATTACATTAATATATAAGTGTGATCGTCATTACAAAGATAAGATTCATTTGTAAAGGGTAAGTTCATTCTTTCAATACCAAATAGAGGGAAGATACGAATACAAAGGTAACTTAAATTGACCAAAGCAATGAGAACAATACAAAACGGCCTCAAGAGATACAGTGTCAATCTCACCGTTTCAATATCATTTTAGACGGGAAGTTCTACAGTGGTCGAGTAAGCAGTAGTGTGAATGGCTGGGGTGATAAGCAAGCAAATAAATCACTCACAGGGGAATTGCGGCCAAGGAGGAACACCACTGTTCGATCTACACACTGAAAAGTGCTCCTCTTTTAGACAACGAAAATGAAGAACATGATTCTACGATGCTTAGGATTTTACGAGTACCAAACTTTGATGTACTTTGACTCCAAAAAACGTTTTTTTTTTTGGGAAAATTTATCGTGCGATATTAGAGAACAAGATAACCAAGATTTGACTCTAATGTTGTGATGTCCGAAAATGAAAATTTATGTCATTTTAATTTCATAGTAAATGAATGAGATTCCTACGTACAGATTGTCAACATAGGAGGCAGTGGTGGTGCCTGACCATTTCAAATGCGTGTACGACGCACCGACTTAATTTGGCCCCATGGTGTGCATGTGGAGATGGATTATCCATATGGCCCTAATTAGATCGTTTTCGAAGAGAAAAAGAAACACATAATTGTCTTATTTAGCAGAGAATAAAACACTGCTTTTTCCGGCATTGCAAAGTACGTTGGACATTATTACATAATGGAAAAAACTGAACATCAAGTGAACACCATCTTGAGTTCACATATATATGGATCCATACATTACACGCTGAAACATTATGTGGGACCAGCTTCGTCGACTCTCGAGAATGGTAGTTGTTGTTGGAGTGAGTCACACTCTTAGTATATTTATAATATGTTTATTATATAATTAAGTAGGATTTTGTAATTGATTAGGTGTAAGTAGTTTCATGAAATTGACCATGTTAGAGTGAGAATTGGACTTCAGTGCAGTTGACAAAGTTGCTCAGTTGACGATTTGGAGTGGAATAGGGGTGGCTCTGCCTTGAAATGCTTCGGCCGGCAGCGGCGCCGCCGTGGACGGCGGTCAACGGTCAGGGTTGACTTTTTGACTTTCGACAAGTCGCATGTCATTTGACTCGAAATCGCGCCCCGATCGCAGTGGGGAGGTTCGTTTTTCGAGTTGAGCATCCGAACGTAAAACGAGGTATTGAGGTGGTATATATATGGATTTTCGACGATTCGTCGACTTTGAATCACGTGTTTCCGAGAACGGCTGTTTCTCAAGATTTGTATTGTATTGTCGGATTATGACTTTGAATATTGGACGTTGTGAATATTCAGGTGTTCGTGATCGTTCGTTTGGCGAGGGACATTCCGCCGGATCACGGGTTAACGCGATACGCGTTACGCCAGTCTGTGAGTGGACACTTTATTTTCACGGATTGATTGCGAGTCCTTATTTATGATTTACGAACTTGAGCATGCAGATTGATTATGATTTTACGAGCATGTGTTTTATGATTATGCATATAGGAATATACGTATACGAATATATTTATACGTACATATTATGTTTTATGCATGTGCATGGAAAGAATTTATGATTTGGTTTACACAGAGTACAGTCTCAGTATATGTTGTTGTATCGATACACCTTGGCTTCTCGGCTGATCCCCGAGTACGCTCCGGGAAGGACAGATATCCTGACCCGAGGCCTTTCTGGCTAGGAACCACGTGTGGGTCTGGGATCCCGTGGTTCAGACTGTGCTATCGCGTGGTAGTCCATGAGTGATTCCGCGATTTTATATTGCATGCTCTGTACGCGTGAGGAGTTGGAGTCTCCCTCGTGTACCATTTCTTTACTTGTGCATTTGACTCGCATATGATTTTATACGTATATATTACTTGGTGAAAGACATTTATTTTCGTCCACTCACTCTAACGTGTTTCATGTCTTTCCCCTGGGTTTTTCGGTTTCCGTGCCCAGTTTGCAGATCAGGCTCTTGTGTCGCACGTCATTGTCGGAGGCATAGTACTCGAGCTACTTTGTTTCATCCAGTAGGTTTATTGTTCTACCTACTGTGGTATGCGTATATGATTATGTATTAGAAGTCGCTCTGAGTTTCCTATTGAATATGTTATACGATTTTACCCGGATTTCAGTAAGGTATATATTATATGTATTGTTTACTTTACTGCTGATATATTGAGAAATCCGGATGGGTTTGGTGCCCACGGTTTGCTTTTTGTGGCATAGGATGAAGTGTATTTTCCGCGTGCAGGTAATGGTAATTCCACGCTAGTAACGAAACTCTGCCCAAATTTCGAAAAGTTTTTGTTGGTTCGTGTTTTCGAAGGGGTTCGATTCCGGTTTAGGGAACTGAATCGGGATTGGGTCCTTTCACTGTTCGCAACATGTTCAATGTTCGATGGATCGAACAATTCCTTCAATGGGTCAAAGGACACCTTCAGGTTATCATGGCTCACTGCCTTCGACGGGTCGAGAGATCCGCTTAATGGGTCGAAGAGCCCAGAATCTGCATACTGCAATTCAACCATCCATTTTTTAGGAATTTTGAGCTTCTCTTTGTATTTTTTATTAGGGAATAATAAGCTCAAGTCAATGGTTACATTCATGTACTAGAAGGTGTACTATACTCCAATCTAATGACCTTGTGTTGGTGCATACCAAGGCAATGTCTCGATGTGTGCACCAAGCTATATTGAACCAAGCTCTAACCGCACTAAGATATAGAATCTCAGCTCCAAAATATTTTTACCATCATCATCCCGATGAAACGGATCATTTTGGGTTCCAGACTAAAAACAACCATTGGTGTGTTAATAATGTGTGCTTTTTTTATTGCCTGATTTAGACATAAGCAGACTGGCGAATAATAATTCAACCAACTCAATATTCCATTTCAAAACCAAGACTTAATCGATTCATACCAAGGTCTATCATCTCAAACAACTTGTTCATCTACCAAACACGCATGGGCATAACTTTTCATTCTTGTATCTCTTCTCAATCAAGTAGTCACTAAAACGTGTATACCACATCTTACCGGATTGTTTCAATCCATATAATGAACGTCTCAATCTAAATATATTAGCACTATGTGGTTTAGAGTTACTTGAATTTGGTAGAACCATGCCAACCAACACTCTCATGTATATCTCTAAATTAAGATCCCCGTAGAGATATATAACCCCATCTATAAGTTGCATATTTAGTATTTTGGACACTACCAAATTGATAAGGTAGCAGAAAGAGATGATGTTCATAACTGAAGAATACATCTCCTCATAATCAATACTAGGGCATTGAGAGAATTCTTGCACCATAATTTCTTCTCATTGTGCTTCCAAACAAAGACTCGTTTTGTGTCTAATCGGCTTACCATTTGGTATTTATAGTACTACCATACCAAAAACTTACCATTTGTAAGAGAGTCTAGTTCAACCTAGATAACAACTTTTTATATCCGTCAATTTGCTCTACATTAACCGTTGACAATCCGCAATAGAGCAAAGTAAACTTATCGTCATCAATTCCTGAGCGACGGAATAAGTAACACACCATCAACAAACTCGGATGAACCATCCATAATACCGCTAACATTTGTTTAACTTGGTGAGGTTTCTTTGTTTACTAACATCATCATTGACTCTGAGGCGTCCCCCAGTATTTGACAATGTCGACTTCTAGACACAATGTAGTCAGAAACAATCTCATTTGTTGATGATGAACGGTTGTGCCTTGATGGCTTGCCTTTTCACTGGCATTTCATCAGTGAATTTTGGCAAATGTTACACCCCCACTTTGGATAGGAGAAACACTACCTTATTCAGGTGTTGCGTTAACTTACCCAATGTCAGGGACTTTCAACCTTGCAGGATTTGAAGCATATATAACTAATCTTGTCACTCTCATGATATTAGTGAAGAAGTTAGACATTGAATCTGCTACTTTCTGAAGGTCAAGAATACATTGCACTTAAATATCACACTGAGATGCGAGGGGATCATGATGAGACATAGTGGGGACATACCACGTCAATTTATGATGTTTAACCAGAATGGAACTATTTCTATCTCTTTCTAATGGCGAGAAGTATGTCTCATCATAGTGACTATCTGCAAAAACTAGCAGTAAAGAGATCTCATGTCAAAGGTTTAAGATAGCAGATTATCGTTGGAGAATCATACCCAACATATATATGCATAATCATCATTGATGACCCATTTTTGTACGCAGTAGAAGTGTAGTAGGCACATGTACTGCGCAACCAGAGATGTGTAGGTGTGAGATATCAGGCTCATATCCAGTTACCAACTGGTACGCACTGAGTAGTTAGTGGTTTACGGGTATCAAGCGAATGAGCATAGCTACATGTAATATTGCATATCCCTAAGCAGGTACCGGTAAACTAATATATGTTACCAAAACTCTAGACACAAGCTGTCACTGCTTGATTTGTTCTTTGCAAAACCGTTATATGAATGAACATGGGGAACCAGGATGTGCAACTTCAATCCCACTCAACACGCAATAATCAACAAAATATTTTGAGGTAAACTCTCTTGCATTATCCAATCTAATTGACCTGATTAAATTATTCAGGTGGTGAGCCTATGCTACGAGTTTGGCAAATGCAGCGTACCATATGTATTTCAAAGACGCGTGACATATACGTCGATGAAACAATCAAAATTATTTATAAACAGTCCGCATACCAGTTTGATTGATCCACAAATATATTCTTGGAATCAGTGAAGGAATGGAAGTTGTGTCTACAACAAAGGACCATCATGCATGTAAACAACATTATAGACATAAACAAACTTTGCAAAACGAGCGATGTGCATTGGATTTTTTTCATAAGGACATCCTGTGGGATAACGCACAATGCCACATTGGTACTTTATCGAGATTGTGCTGCACTCGTCTTGGAGACCGAGCTAGGAATGAGAGGAGTAGTCTCATCCTCCCTATCTAAACTGATGGATTTAGGTATTCTCACATGTTTCTTTTCTCTAAAGAACCAATGACCATGCAAATTTCTCAATATCTTGATCATTATAATACAAAAGCTCATATGAGGCCAAGTCACACATAGTAATATCAGTGACTACATTGGATTCAATGATCTTAACCGTAGTAAGATATAAACACTATAAATCCTCATAAACCTCTCCACATTTCGCCGTTGACAACATTCGACGGAGATTGGACACACAACTCTTTTTCATTCTCACAATATTATTTCAAGTGAAAACCAGTGGCATAAATGTTTTCAAATCTGAGTATGGTTCGAATAGCCTTTTAGGCGCGTATAACACTTAATCTCGCCATCATATATAAGAAAAAACAACATCAATCAATCCTTCTTTGAACCCAAGACATGGCGAACACTTTAAGTGAATACTTAAAGATTTTGAAGGGTGTAACCTTATAGAGTGCTGATATGATATGATAATACCTAAAAAATGAACCAATGTATAACAACATCTGACCAGTCAAAATGACCCTTGTAGATTAAGTCTCATGACATGACAAAAGTCGATGTAAAACCACATCTGGTGTAGAATTACAAGTTGGTTGAAATTTTTCTGATGCTTTTTCAATAAAACCGTTGTAAAATACATCAAAAACACCAGAATCCGGGTATAACCTTCGATGGATTGAAGTACAAAATTTTCAATGGATCAAAATCTCACAAACCTACCTATGGGATACCTTCGATGGATTGAAGAAACTCAAAATAAATTTTGATTTTCCATTGTTGATTTTCGATGGGTCGAAGAAACTTGCCCAGGGGATTCCTTCCTCCATCCATCGAAGGAATCCTTGATGGATCAAAAAATGCAGTGTAAGGACTCAAGGATCACCTTCGATGGATGAAAGTAAAAAAATTTGATGGATCCAAAATTTCAGAAAACCGACCCGTGGGATACCTTCAATGGATCGAGGAACAATTCCTCGATGGATCGAAGGCTCCCCGAGATCAAAAGACATCCTCTTTTGTGTCACATTTTTACTGTATCTTGGTGTCATTATGCCATATGCAAAATGTAAACATCAAACCATACACTGAATTGGTATTAAAATAACATTTTCAACACTTTCATATACCGAAAAATAGAGAAAATTTCATTACTCGTCAACAATTAAACGTTACATCATAGATGTCTTATTCCATAACCAACTAAAACAAAGTCTCAAACCATGACTAAAACCAAGTCAAAAAGAAAACTAAACTTGATTATATAGCAATGACATGAGCCTAATACATAAACTACTCAAAAACTGCAGTCTCCAGACTTGCTTTCATATTGTCTCTATTATAAGATTTGTTTCACCACAATCTTCCATCTCATAGGATGTAGTGAATTTAAGCCTCATGTACTAGATATTGTGTGCATTTCTTGTAGGCATGTTGAATATCCTTAGGTTCACAACATTGTTTGTGAATGTGCTTGGTAGAACCACATCTATAGCAAGAAGACAAGGGCAAATTAGAAGCAGAATTGAAAGAATTTCTTCCATTCCTAGGACCGGAATGATTCTTGTTTGAGTTGTTTTGGCCATTGTCTTAGTGAGTCCAAGTCAAGTTCAAACTATATCTTCTACCACGAGCTTTACATCGTCCTCCTCTTCTACTAAGGTTATTGTAAGGCTTAGAACGGCAGTTCCTTCTATCCTTACGTGCCTTCCCACCAGTATTGTACGACTTACGGATCTTTTTAGTACTAGTTGGCTGAGCATTATTGATGAGAAGAATCTCGCGATACCGCTCTTTCTTGGTCAACACATTCGTGAGATCACTGAATGATCTTAGTATTCCTTAATCTATGTGATATTTGCAAGAAAGTGTGTCCGTGGAAGTACAGAAGGTGCTTAAATATTTCTCGATCATAGCCTAATCGATCTTTACAATGCCACAAACACTCAACTCTGATTGAAGCTCTAACATAGCTTGATTAAAATCATTAATACTTGGATAATCCAATAACCGGATTGAATTATATCTTTCTCGCAATCCAAGAAGTTGTGCATTTTGCACATTATTGAACCTGTCTTGTAAAGTCACAAACAAAATTGCGGGGTCATTCTTTAACAAATATTATTAATTTTTGAACTTGATGTATATGCCGCCTCAAAAACATGATGGCTTGAGCTTTGCGAGCTGGAGTTGGTAGCTCTGTACCAGGTGGTGGTGGTTGGATTGTATTCGTCAGATTGATACCGAAAAGCGTGTTCTTGACATCTGACACCCAAAGATGGTATTCTGCTCCTTGAGAATCAATGATATCAAATTCAGGCCGTTCCGACTCAATTGATGTCATCTACAAGAGAGAGAGACAAGAGATGTAATTAGTTTACTGATAAAAAAAATACGATCACTAATATCAAGTTTAGGGAATAAGAACCGTGATCAATGATTTTTAGTCACAAAAATTGATTATCAATAAACGGTGGCTCAAAACCACACCTAGAAACTGTGATGAACCATCACATAGTTTTGATTTTCTTTTCTTTTCTTTTTTTAAATCGTGAATCCCCGAGGACCGTCACTTATACTCTATGGATATAGGTCCATAGGAATTAGGGTAACAACATGCCATAATCACAATCCTAAGATCTAGGGTTTTGCAGGAAGTAAGTTTCATTCTTAGATCTAGAGATTGACGGTTTAGAAAATTTACCTCGAGAGTGTTATGCTCGGTATGAAAACTTCGCTGAAAAAAAGTTTGAAGAGAAAAATGTCCACAAATTTTCGGTGGGAGAGAGAATTCCAGCGACAATCTCTGGTGGTGGATGATAGAATTCCGTCAAGGAGGAGGCCGGTGGTAGAGGTGGAGGTGTTTTTCTTTCTTCTTCTTTTCTTCTTTTTTGGGGGACTGACCTTTGTGCTCTAAATCAGCCATAACTTACTCTAGACACATCCGAATTGTGATCTGAAGGATGTTCTGGATACTAGACATCTGGGGCTTTCAGTGCATATAAAGATCTCCTTTTGGTTCTTCTTGAGCTGCTAGAAATATTCTGTCAAAGTTGATGGACGTGCACAAACTATGAGATTGAAGTGGTCAATCTCGAATTTGAGGATGGGAAAGGGTATTGTTCTATTAGGATTTAGGTTGGCTATCAACTCAAGTCGTGTTAATAACGTGTTGAAGAAGAAAATATGATACCTGATCAACTGTAGCTCTTTCATTGATAGAATGCCTTATATATAGGCTGATACAATCTGTTACAATAACTGTCTCTATAAAACTGAGATTCTTTGTATCTCTATCTATACTAAACGGTATTTAATCAGGATAAGACACGCCGGAAGTTACGAAAAATAAATCTCCTTAAACAATTTTTTTTCTTCGTTATTTGTATCTCTTAATTTTCTTCCGCGCTAAGTTTTATTCATGCCTATGGGTGTGTTTGGTAATGCTTAACTTATAAGTTAAGGAGCTTTTTGGACAACTTTTGAAAATAGAAATGTTTGGTAAATCAACTTATTTTCACCCAAACTTTTGAAAAAAGTTGGTTTTTTCACTATTTCGAAAAGCACATCAAGAGGTACTTTCTAAAAATAAGCAAAGTGTGAAAACACGGATGAACAGTGTTTTTAAATAAAATTGGTCTAATTTTCAAAAATACCCTTGTACAATTTTTTTATGACACGCTCTATCATTTTCAGCTTCATTCTCAGACGCGACAATCTTGCCGCTCTACTCTGACACAGCTCACGTCTCTCAAGTCTCAACAACTAAATTGTGTTGCTCCTCTGGTGCTCCTTTAATTGAGTAATTGGATTAATTTGGATTTTGAATCCACTGTGAGGAGAGATGGTGAGTAATTCATCTTGGCGAGCAAAGATAGGTTATCTATCTTCAAGGTTCTAGATTGTAGGTTGTCGAAGCCGATTGTATTTGAGAGAGAGAGAGGGATGGGTGGTCTGGGTAAAAAAAAGAAGACGATGTAGTTGACGAATGGCTGGGTCTGCGAAACAAAAAAAAAGGTAGAAACTTATTTACCAAACACCTCCACATATTTTTTATTTTAAAAATTTATTTTCAGAAAAATCAAATGTCGACTTTTCTAAAAAGAAAAGCATTATCAAACTGGGCATAAACCAGTAGAAAATTGAAAGAGATGGGCGTCAGGTGAGAATTTTGGAGGGAAATGTAAGAATACAATACGGGACTATTAACATTGGGCTCAGGCCGGGTCCTAAAGGCCCACAGTTAATCAAATTCACCACAGGTCCACATCCTCTTTTTGCTCTTTTCTATTTAGTAAAGAAATCCTCGGTCTAATTCGGTCAGCAGCCGTCTTCCATCTCTGCCCTAGTCTCTTCGTTTACTGCAATGGAAGAAGAAGCATACCTCCCTGAAGAGATAATACTGTTCATTCTCGCTTTGCTACCTGTAAAATCATTGATCCGATTCACCTGCGTCTCTAAACGTTTCCGTTTCATTATTTTGTCCGATCCCAGTTTCGCCGAGCCTCAGTTTAAAGCTGCTAATGAACACAAAACCCTCTTTGACAAATTCCTTTTTTGCCAAGTAGGTCGTGATGGAATGGAGTCCGTCGACTTGGACACGCCGGCTTCCTCTGTTAGAAAGTTCAAATTTCCTCTGGAAACACCAGCATCACATTATGGCATTCTTCTGGGAGCTGCCAATGGTATTCTATTTCTTGCTTTCAGTTACAAACTGTTTTGTATGTGGAACCCATCTACTGGATTCTTCAAGAAAATGCCTGACATGGATTACCCCCCGCATTTTAAAAATGATATATTCGGTTATGGTGTTTGCTATTTCCGGCGTCTGCTGACTACAGAGTTTTTATATACTCTCGTCTTTTTTTTAAACAAGAAGAAGAAGAGGTCGCGGCAGCCGTGTTTTCCACGACAGCTAATGCTTGGAGAAAGCTTCAGGTATCTCCGGAATCCGTTGAATCCATTACTACGAAAGAAGGAATTTTTTTGAATCAGGCACTTCATTGGATGAACAGAGATGAAGCTATCGTGACTTTTGATTTGGCCGAGGAGGAGGAGGAGGAGGTCAACTTCAGGATAATAATGTCTCCGCCTAATTTTATTGATGATGATGAAAGTATATGGTGTGAGTGGTTCGTGGTTCGTGGAGTAAGCTTCTTAAGTTGAATGTTAATTTGGTTCCCTTTGGCGAGAAATGGATGTATGATGGTATCTGGATTATGGAAACTAGTACGGTGGTCAAGGTAATACTGACAAATGGGTAAGGTTGATAAGATTTGATCACAAAGAAGAAGGAAAGCGTGACATATATGAGATTGAGGACCGGTGGTTGCGCACTATTGTATATCAAGAGACTCTAATCCGGATAGATGATTAGTCATCTTTTGCTGGTTGCATAGCGAAGCTGGTTAGTTATCCGCATCCAGTCATTCTGTCTATGATTTGTTGCATATAATGATTGCTTTTTCATTTAGAATTAAATGCAAACATGATGCTTGAGGCTCTCCGAAAACATCAAAGTGATGTTCAAATTCAAAAAATGATCAAAATGATGCCTGAAAATTCAAAACACTATCTACCGGGTGCCCGGATCGGCTGAGTTCCCGGTCTCCGGTAATGTTGCTGACGTGGCAGTTACTGTTTTCAAATTAGAGGGGTACATTCATCATTTTTCCCTTTAGGCATCACTTTGATGTTATCTGATATACCCAGACATCACGGGTGAATTTAATCATAATTTTTTTTATTTATGTTTTTTAATTTTTAATCTCTCTCTCTCTCTCTCTCTCTCTCATACCAATTCACTGTATTCATTTAGAAGATGAAATCTTTTTGTTTAGGTGTTTATTAATAAGATCGACACTTATCGATCTCTCTACCTCAAACTCATACCAATTCAGCCATAATAACCTAATTATATATTCTAAACCTTTAATCATTTTTAAAGTCACAATACAAAATTTGAACGTTACGCGACCCGATGTCGAATCAACATTCGACTCAATCGTTTATTAAAAATATTAAATTATTTAATTATTACCCGATTAATCACACGACTTAATCAACCACATCTATCAAAATCAATTCAATAACCTCTTCATCATAATTGGTACACAATTATGAGAAAAACGGCAAAATCTCTGCCAAAAATCCTCCACCGGAGTGCCGCCGATGACTTTTCCCGGCAGATCACAGCTCAACGTACTCAAAATTTACCCAACAACACAATATATTGTCTTCTACCACCATGTCCAATTTGAATAAAAAATACCTCAATTTAGTCGGAATCTAGCCTGAAAACCACGGCCCGAAAATTAAATCCGGCTCCGATCTCCGCTGTTAAGCCATGGCGCAGCTCGAGACCAGTCCTAATTGACTCGCAGCAGTAAGGGGTGCAAAACCCCTCTCCCCTCACTGGCCAAAACCGCCAAAGCTAACCGATCGGAATCGGTTCAATTCCGACGACATACACATGCAACCAAAATTTTCACACAGAAACACAATTCATAGATCAAGACGATTCGAACCTTACCTATCTCGACGGCCAACTCGCCGGAAAATGTCACGACCCAAAACCAAGGTTTTTCCGGCTATTTTTGAGAGAAATTCCAGCTTGTTCCGGTCGTATCGAGATCGGAGACCATGGAGGATCGAAAGAGCATCCCGAGCCGATCAAATTCATACCAGGATTAGCCGGTATGGTGGCTGGACGGCACCGTGCCGGCAACGCTAGTCTCGGCGCCAAAACTCGTCGGGGAGGAGAGATCAACCGGGTCAATCCCTGCCTGGCCCAAAATGGAGGGAGAGAGAGAGAGAGAGAGGAAAAAATAGAAAAAAAAATAAGAAATGAAAATTATAAGGGCAAAAAGGTCATTTCGATCAACAGTAACTGCCACGTCAGCAACATTACCGGAGACTGGGAGTTCAACTGGTCCGGGCATCCCTTAGATAGCGTTTTGAATTTCCAGGCATCACTTTGATCATTTTTTTAATTTAGCCATCCCTTTAATGTTTTCGGAGATTAAGTGCAAACATATATATATTTTAGTAAGCCCCTTCCCTTATGAGCTTTAACCTCGGAAGCAAAAATTATAGTCCCAAGTATCATGGGTGAATTTAATTTTTTCATTTACTGAAATTATTTCTGCTTGTATTATAGATAGATTCACATGCAATGAATGTAAAAATTGTTTAATGCTACATTAATTCAAATGATAGTATGAGTTTCTATATTTTAGATGCGTTTAGAATTCAATCCCTGCATTAATTCGAGTTCTCACAGATTATTTTGATTTAGTCCTACAGTCAATATATGCAATATGAACTCTCCCTGATATATATATTGCAGTATAGGTTTTGTGGTAAATATCCGATTTGATTACCTTGTTGCAGTGGAACCAAAATATTGTTTCTAGACCTTGTATTTTCTTGAATTTTGGTTTGATTCTTCTTATACTAAAACACGAGGACAATACTATTCATCTTGGTTGATCATTGACTCATTGGTTTTCAATTTCACTATTTTTTTTAAAGATGAATAATGTGTTCCTTGGATATGTAGGCAATCGGTTGCAGGTGTAGGGTTGCATGAGCAAGCTTTATGCGAGTACACTTGGTGAAATAGTGGAGTACCTGATTAATGGAGATTAGCTTTTGTGTAATGATTGGTATTGCATTGATTCATACTCAATGTTCGTTTTCGAATTGTAGTGCTATTACAACTTTACAAGTATCTTTTTACTATTACTAAGATGTTGGAGTCTTCGATGGTTTATAAAGTTTTCTTTTCTTTTTGCGATATAATGGTTTATAAAGGGTTGTTCTACAAGTATTTCCATTATTGCCGTATCTCTTAATGTTCATCAAAATGAGTCGGATTTGGCTTTGATCAAGTTAATGCGTCCATTCTAATGATTCTATCTCGCCAACATCACATTACATACATTACAATTACACACCAAGCAAAACCGATGATCAACCACTCGCATTTCCCGTTCGGACTAACCCCACTCTTGATTTCCCTCAATAACGTTGATCACTACCACAAATCCTCATCAAAATTCAGGACTAGCCAATCCAAAGATAAATCAAAACTTGAAGCCAATAAGAATAAAAGAAAATTTGAGTCAATATGTGAATCATGTGAACCCGCCTGTCCTGATCCAACTGAAGCGTTATTGGTTCTGTCACGTGCGGTTTTGGAGGGGAAAATGGTAATACCGTCGAGTAGGGAGATTGGGCTGGTCCTAAAGGCCTAGAGTTTTAACAAGGCCACAACAGGTCCACAGCCCCTTACTAATTATGTTAGGACTAAAACTACAGCTAAGAAAGAAATGCAAAAAGGAAGGCTAAAAATAGTTCAGAGTTTCATTCATAAAGACTTCTGAGTACATCTGGTTGCATAAATAGTAACATAGTTCGGCTAAACTATTGGGCCTCCACAATTGGGCAACACTACACCTATAAATGAGGTTTGATTGCAGCAAGTCCTCCCCCTAAGAGGTAACCTGTCCCAGGTTGCTGAACTTAGGAAATCGCGCAACAATGGTGTGAGCAGCTTCCCAAGTTGCATATTCTTTTTGAAGGCCTTTCCATTCCACAAGCCACTTTGTGATGGTGCGGTGTTTCTTCTTCTCAACTTCCATGTCCAGGACTTACTTTGTTTTCCATATAAATTCATCACTTTCAGAATACTCGGGTAAGGTTTGAGACAGGGGAGTAGTCAAACCAACTCGGAGTTTCAATAAGGAAACATGGAAGATGGGGTGTATCTTAGAGTGAGGTAGAAGCTCGAGGCGATATGCCAAGCGGCCAATGCGTTTGAGAATTTTGAATGGCCCATAGAATTGTGGAGAGAGCTTGTGGGTTCGGCGGTGAAGGAGTGATTTTTGGCGGTAAGGTTGTAGTTTGAGAGAAACCCAATCTCCCAGTTGAAATTCTCTTTGTTCTGGTTTTGTCCGCTGTTTGTTTTATGCGGTTCTGAGCCTCGGCCATGTGAGCTTTGAGTGTTGCTAACAACTCATCACGTTTATGCAAAGCCTTGTCCACAACAGCTACTGAAGTTGTACCAAGCAAATAATGCATCACTGAATGAGGTGGTCTGTCATATAAGGCTTGAAAGGGCATCATTTTGATGGTGGAATAGTTAGTGGTATTATACCACCATTCCGCCTAATGTAGCAATTCACTCCATAAATGGGGCTTATCCAATACAAAACAGCGTAGGTAGTGCTTGATGGATCGGTTAACCACTTCGGTTTGGCCGTTAGCTTGAAGGTGGTAGGTTGAGCTGTGGCATAAAGTAGTGCTGCAGTTTGTGGAAAGCTTTCCAAAAATTGCTGAGGAAAACCGAGTCTCTGTCTAAGACGATAGATTTGGGTATCCCATGTAATTTGAATACCTCTCTCATAAACACAACACTTCAGTAATGTCACTCGCAGTGTATGGATGAGATATAACAATAAAGTGTGAATACTTAAATAGGCGATCCACAACTACAAAGATAGCATTCTTGTCATTGAAAATAGGTAATCCATCAATAAAATCTATCACACATCGAACCATACCTCGGATGGAACTAGGAGAGGTTGTAGTAGGCCGTGAGGGTGAATTGCTTCATGAGATTGCCTCTAGGAAGTGTCACACTCCACGAGGAATTGCTTCCCATCTTTGCCCATCCCTGGTCAGCCAAAGCTTCGCTTGAGATGCAACAATGTGTGGAGATAACCTGAGTGTCTTGCCATCTTGGATGCATGAAATTCATGGAGTAGTTTCAAACACCACTCCGAAGACTGAGGATCATAGATGCGATCTTTGTAGTATAAGTGGCCCTCCTTCAAAGTGAAGCCTTCTGGTGCCAGAGCCCCTACAGTGAGCGTTGTTATAATGGGTTGGGCCACGGTATCTCTGAGACAAGCTTCCCTTATTTTATCAACTCCCTCAAACATCGGTGCTGAGACGGCGAGAACGGGACAAAGTTCATGTTGTCGAGAGAGGACATCTGGGACGTATTGGAGTGGCCCAGTTTGTACTGGACTTGGAAATCATAGCTGAGTAGCTTAGAGAGCCATTTTTGTTGCACCGATGTGGATAGGCGTTGGTCCATGAGGTGATGCAACAGCTAATGATCTGTGAGGACTGTGAAGCGATGACCCAGTAAATATGGGTGCCACTTCTCCACGGTGTAGAGAACCGCCCTTATCTCCTCATAGGATGACAAGGCTTGATTCTGTGGAGATAAGGCATCTGAGAGGAATGCGATGGGATGCTGCTTCTGTGTGAGGACAACACTTATACCAACGCCATTGGTATAGGTTTCCACCGTGAAGGGTTGACTGGAGTCCGGTAAAGTGAGGACTGTGGCACTGGTCATGGCGGTTTTGAGTTGCTCAAAGGCAGCTCTGCTTTGGGCGTCCATCCGAATTGGCCTTCTTGAGCATAGTTGTTAGCGGCTGCGATACGTGGCCAAAGTGACGCACAAAGCACTGATAGTAACCACAAATCCTTGAAAAACCTCTCAGGCCTTTTGCTGTCATGGGCTTAGGCCAGTCCCGAACACAAGCTATCTTCTCCTGATCCATAGCAACTCCATTAGAAGTGATCATGTGGCCTAGGTAATTGACCTTGTTCTTGGCAATTTAACACTTAGACAATTTCAATTTCAACTGGTTGTCCTCAAGCAAGGTGAAAACCATAGCTAAAGGAGCCAAATGATCTTGTAAATCTCCACTATAAACCAAAATGTCATCGAAAAAAATAAGCACAAATTTTCATAAATGCGGCTTGAAAAATTTGTTCATGAGGACTTGAAAAGTGAAGGGTGCATTTGATAACCCAAATGGCATAACAATAAACTTATAGTGCCCTTCATGGGTTTTGAATGTCGTTTTAGGAATATCCGCCTCATGCATTCGGATTTGATGATATCTGAAACAGAGGTCTAACTTTGTGAAGTATTCAGTATCGTGTAGCTCATCAAGGAGCCCATCCACCACCGAAATCAAAAAAATTTCTATCACAGGGATCTCATCTAGTGCACGAAAATTGACACAAAATTGCCACGTGTCTTCCTTCTTCCGGACTAGGAGAATCGGAGAGGAAAATTCGTTATTGTTAACACTAATTTTGCCTTCCTTTAGCATCTCATCTACTTGCTTTTCCAACTCAATTTTTTGGGAGTTGGCATACCGATATGATCTCATGTTTACCGGTTTGGTGTTGGGTTTGAGAGTGATCAATAGGCCTTTTTGATGGAAGGGAAGTGGGTTCAGTGAAGAAGTGATAGAATTTGTGAAGGAAGGCTTGAATGGATGAGCTTGAAGAAACTGTAGGCTCAGGCGGGGGTAAAAGGGCCAGCAAGGAATTGTGATCCAGTTTTTGGTGAAAGGCAAGTGGGTTCGGTGAAGAGGTGATGGAATTTGTGAAGGAGGACTTGAATGGATGGGCTTGGAGAAACTGTAGGCTCGGGCAGGGGTAAAAGGGCCAGCAGGGAATTGTGATCCAGTTTGGATTTGGTTGTGATACCATGAAGTATATAGTATTTGTTGTTAGAATGAAACATCATCACTTTTTCTAAAAAATGCCACCCAATTAATCCCAAGGTGTCTAACCATTGGGCACCCAACAATAGATCACATCCATCTATATCCAATACAGAAATGAGTTGGTCAATGTGTAGTCCTGAATTTTCACTGGTAAATTCAACGTAGTACCTACGGGCCGAATGATGTGGTGAAATTCTGTTTTGAAATGGACCTTTCGGTTGGGATCAATCTCCAGGCCCAAGTCGCGAGCCACTTGTGCGTTGAGGAAGTTAGAGGCCGACCCACAATCCATGAAAACAGTAATGGGCCTATTCTTGATCAGCCCTTTGAACTTCATCATTTGACCCAATTTTGAATTGGTAATGACATTAATGGTAGAGGTGGGGCGTGATCGTGTTTGTCAATGCCTCCGACCAGTTTTGTTTGCGCCTCCTTATCCTCTGTAGCCGCTGTGAGACATTTCAGTATGACCAGTACTAGAGTAGGGTAAACATGAGTGGGTGACCACTTCTCTGGACAATCGTAGCACAAGCCTTTGGCGCACCGCTCACGCTGCTCGGCTACTGAAATAATTTTCATCGGATTCTCAGCTTTAGCTCTAAATGGTGTATGTAGGGGACTGTAGTATTTTGTCTTCGTATGGGGGCAGGAAGTGCTGAAGGGGTGGTTACATTAGCTGAACTGTGACTGTGTTGGGACCACTGGGTTGCTTTATCGACCCGTTTGGCTAACCGCTGGGCTGCTCCGAGCGATTATGGGTCCAAAATTTGAACTTCATTGCAAATTTTTGATTTCAGGCCGCCGACGAACATGGGCAATAAATCATTGTCTGACCAAACCGGGGCCCAACACAAGAGCTTGGTGAAGGCAGATATGAATTCCTCCAAGTCTGAACACATTGTTGTTATCGGCTACGAAGTGCTTCAGAAATGCCTTCACAATTGGTTCCCACTATATATCTTGGTGGCGTTGTTCAATGAAATCCATCTAAATGGATGCGTCCTGACCTAGGTTGGAAGTCACGGTTAGCATACGCTCATGATGAGGGACCCGTTGGGAGCATAGAGACTGCTCCGCTATTGAATCAAGCTATATCCAACTTTGAGGCTTTATATGGAAATGAGTCTGGTATGTGTAGAAATGGGTTTGGATGGAAATTTTAGGGTTGGGTACGAGGGTGAGTGCAATGGTTGTAAGTAAAGTCTTATTGGGTGAGTGGTGGTGTGGATGGGTAAACAACGATTACTGTGGAAAAAGTGGGTGATGAGGATAACAGTATTGAAGCAATAAGGCTGGAAAAGGGTAAGGAGACCATGGCGGTCTGTAAAAGATGTTGTGTCAATGTTTGATTTATCGCAGCCAACTGGTGAAATATTTGGTGATGTACCTGGTTATTGTGGATGGTGATGGCGGCTAATTGTTGGTGGAGTTCATCTTGACCCTCATGAAGGTACTCTACGGAGGCCGACACATTACAACAATTGTGGGGCCCATGCACACTTTGATTTATAAGGCGACTACTTTGAAGGGGAATGGTAACGGGAGTTGTAGTAGAGATGATATCGGAAATGGAGGAATTGGTGGCGGAAGGTGATGTTGTATTGGAGGAAGCGGTGTGAGGAAATGTGGACATGGGTTGGGGTTCTGAAGTCCTCGCATCATTGCTGGCTCTGGATATCAATGTTAGGACTAAAACTACAGGTAAGAAAGAAATGCAGAAAGAAAGGCTAGAAATAGTTCATATTTCATTCATAAAGACTTCTGAGTACTGGTTACTTAAATAGTAACATAGTTGGGCTAAACTACTGGGCCTCCACAGTTGGGCAACACTACATTTGTAAATGAGGTTTGGTTGCAGCAAATTCAGTCTCACTCCACTCAGCTCTCGCTCACTAGCCTACTACTGTCGTTGTCTCTTCGTTTCCAGAGCTATTTTTCTATAGTAATACTGCATTATGGAAGAAGAGGAAGCATTCTTACCCGAAGAGATACTAGTGTTCATCCTCACTCTGCTACCCATGAAATCATTGATCCGATTCGCTTACGTTTCTAAATGTTTCCATTATTCTACAGGGGCGGATTTAGGATTTGAATACAGGGTGTGTTGTATTGTGTGTGCAGAGCAAAAAAAAAAATTAAGGTAGCTTTGAGAAGCAAAGCAATTGCTCTTCAAAGTATTTTCTATTTGCACACCACTGCTATAGGCAAAACATACTTACGTAGATGCTAACAAGAATTTCAAATCAAATTTCTCTGCAAAATGGGTAGATGGTACATCGACAAATAAGTAACTAAACTCTCTTCTGCTACTACATGAATAAAACAAAACTTAGACTCACAATATGTAGTAAAGAAGAGATGAGATATGATGTTAAGCCATTCGACTATTGTTTCTATGAAAAATTACCAAGAAAAGTCGAAGATTAGAGAACCAAGATCAAACCTCATGGAATAGCAACGACATGCACAACGACGGAGGAGAAACACTAATGTTAGAGAGAGAGAGAGAACTTGCAATGGACAAAAGTTAGGTTGTGAGAATTGATCAGGATTAGGCAACGTTTCCAACAAGAAAAGTTACAAGGAAAACGTTGTGGATGAGATGCAAGTCGTAAGAGTTTTTTCTAAACTAAATATTATTATTTTAATTAACTCAAAATATAGGGTGGGCTGCGGCCCATCCTGTCCTGTGGCTGCATCCGCCCTTGTTATTCTGTCCGATCCCGATTTCGCCAAGTCCCATTTCAAAGCAGCTCATGAGCACAAAACCCTCACTCATAGATTCCTCTTTTACCAACTAGGTCTTTCTAAAGTGGAGTCCGTCGTGGACTTGGACACGCCGGCGTTCTCTGTTAGACAGCTGAAACTTCCTTTCGATGAAATCCCTGAGCCACGAGGAGTCGTAGGTGACAAGTTACTGGGGTCTGCCAATGGTATTCTATTTATGGTTTTCAGTTTCAATATGTTTAATATGTTGAACCCATCAACTGGATTCTTCAAGCAATTACCTGACTTTGATTTTCCCCTACCACTAAGAGATAATATCTCCAGTTATGGTGTTCGCTATATTCCGGCCACCGATGACTACAGAGTTTTCATATACTCTATCTGTGCAATCTGTTATAACGAAGAAGCAGTTGATGATATTAGAATGGAGGCCGCCGCAGCCGTGTTCTCGACGAGAGCTAACGCTTGGAAGATACTACTTGAGATCTCTCCGGAATCCATTTATTGCCCTCCCTACTATGCTCATGAAGGGGTTCTTTTGAATCAGGCACTTCATTGGATCAACGAATATAAAGATACCGTGGCGTTTGATTTGACTGCGGAGGAAGCCAACTTCAGGATATTGTCCCCGTCTAATGTCATTGAAGACTTAATTCAGTCAAATGATAGTGTATGTTTCCTTGATCTTGGGGTTTCTGCTGGAGGCTTTTTATCTCTAGCTAATCATGGGAAGCATTTTTCCTATGGTTCTGATTGTATTGATGTGTGGGTCATGAAAGTATATGGTGAGAGTGCTTCGTGGACTAGGCTCCTTAAGTTGAACGTTTTGGTTCCACCTGACGAAAGGTGGTTTTACCATGGTATTTGGATTAGGGAAACCAGTACGGTGATCAAGGTTGTTGAGAATGGATCAAGGTATTTGGATTAGGGAAACCAGTACCATGATACTAAAAACGGGGTAGGGTTGTTGAGAATTGATCACAAAGAAAAAGGGATGTGTGTCATATATGAGATTGAGGACCGTTTGGGTCTCACAGTTCGATATCAGGAGACTCTAATCAGGATAGACAATTAGTCTTCTTTTGCTCGTTGCATAGGCCTGCTGGTTAGTTACTCCTCATTCCGACTAAGATTTGATGTATACATAAGATGTTTGTTCATTCACTGTTATGTACAATGTTGCATCATGTTTTTATGCCTTTTAAACTCAGAAGTGTCGTAAACTAGTTGAGTTCGTATTGCAAAATTTTCTGATGCCATAAATGCGTATGCTCTACCGACTACGCTGGGCAAGGGATATGGAGTTATTTCATTCTACATTTGCAGATAAATATAGGATCAATAGTTGCTGTGAAAAATTAGATACTTCATTCACCGTTGGTTGTACTTAGTATTAATATGTGAAAAAATTCAAATGATAGTCAGAATTTCTATGTTTAGATGCTTTAAGAACTCAAACACTGCATGTAAGTTTTGAAAGAGTATTTTGATTTAGTCCTACATTCAATATTTGCCGTATGAACACTCCGTGATATATTGATGTATAGGTTTGGTTATAAACTTATAATTATCATATTTAATAAGCTACATTGTTTGCAACTTGAGTTCAATATGCCCTGAGAGGATGATCAGTTCCTGTATATTTGTTTCCAATTTATATGTTCAACTTATTAATCGATTGGATTGGTTATGTGCCAACTTGCTCTACCTTAACAGGTCTCATCATGCCTAAACTCTCTTAATGCGAAGTCGGTTGGACAATCCTCATTTCTGAAAAGAATACCCAACATGTTATGGCTTTTGTTGGACATTGAATCGTTTCTCTTTTAAAACCAGTATTTCGGCAACATTTATATTCTTTTCTTGCTAGCTTTTAGTATCTGTCCTCGACCTGTTGGGTTTTAATTTATTCAGAAATCTATGTTTAAGTTTATACTACATAATAACATCATTATAAATACACGATTTGGTGCACTTGGAATTTCCTTTACTTGTGATAGATAGTAAAGATTTGCCGAGGAACCAAAATTTTGTTTCTAGACCTTATATTTTCTTGAGTTTTGGTTTGATTCTTCTTATACTAAAAGACGAGGAAAATACCATCTTGGCTGATCTCATTAACTCATTCAGTTTCATTTTCACAAAATTATTTGAAGGATGAATAATGTTTAGCTTGACTTTTGTAGGCAATTGATTGTGGGTGTTGTTTTTGCAAGAGCAAGCTCATAGAGTGTACTTGATGAAGTAGTGGCGTACCTGATTAATGGAAATTAGCTTTTGTGTGATGACTGGTATTCCATTGATTCATACTCAGTGTTGGATATTTTTCTTGATCAGTTATCTATGTGATAGTGAAACTATGTTTATATAGTATCAACTATCAAGTCTTCAAGTTGTGTTTCGAATTGGAGTAGGAAAATTTATCATCACCAACGTTTGAACTTTTATAAAGTTTTCAATGTGATGTCCATACTTTAAAAACTATCAAAGTGATATTCCGAGTTTTATAAGCAGTATTTTCATGATGTCTCTGGCCAATTTCTCTCACGGCTTGGTTAATTTTAGTGACGTAGCAATTTTTTTTCTTCCAAAAACAAAGACGAAATTTTTTTAATACCCTTATTTTTTTAAAATTTATTTTTTTGTCTCTCTCTCAAACCCTGCCCTCACAATCGCCAACCGATGGAGACTGAACCCGAGCCCGAGAACAACACGAAGGAGTCGCTGCCGCCCTTAGGTCCTCCACCATCGAGGACGAAGAGAACCCACATCTCAAGAAACACAAACCTCTCTCTTCCCTCACCCTTGCCGCCGCCGCAACAACAATGTCTGACCCGGACTCAGCCCAATTACCCGATACTGGCCAGAATCCAACCCTCTCCAATGGCTCAAACCTGCATACCAAAACAAAGATCACAACTAGCACATTCATTCCTCTAACTACGCCGAACCAAAATATTGGTTGGAACCGCTCCGACATTACCTAGAAAGTTGCAATTTTTTCGTCGAAATTTCATGCCCTCAGGCCGACGCCGATAGGCCACGGCATGACCCAGAACTGGTCACAATTGTCTCATGGCGGCCCCAAGCTTCAAAATCCTCTTGGTGTGGCGAAGCATTGCCGCCTAAAACGTCGCCGTCGACATTGATAGTTCTAGGCGAAACCCTAGAACTTGTCGTCGCCGAATTGATCTTGTCGTTGATCCATGGTGTAAATTACGAGTAGGAAAAATGATGAGGAGGGTGAGACGATTCGAAAGGGGCCGAGATGGAGGTCAGAGGTGGTTGGTCGTCGGCGGCGAATTATTGGCCACTGTGATTGGACGATTCCGAAGAGAGAGAAAAAATATTAATAAAAAATTTAAATAAAAAAGAAAATTAAAATTAAAATTAAAATTAAAAAAAAAGTTATAAGATATTATCACGGTAGATATAAACGACTCTCGAACAAACAAAAATTCGAGACATCACAATATATTTTAAAATTCTGGATAAACAAATTTTAAAACATAAACAAAACTTCGCAAAAATTCAAATTCTGAATTTTTTCGATTGTACTATTATAAAAGGTTAGAGTCATTGAGGGGGTTGATGATCTATGAATCCAACGAAATTCTATCCATTATTCTCTAAAATCAAGAAAAAGCATCATCAGTGTTGTTCGTGATTGGGAGAAATACTGAACGAAGTTAAAGTGTTGGCTTTGGCTATCTCGCCGACACCATAACGTTCAATTTTCGGGTTCGGTTTGACTAACAAACTAAAGCAGACACACAATAAAACCGGACGCGTGTCAGAAGACGTAAGTCTCTCCTCCCTTCCATAGAGGACACGTGTCTAGCCTCCCTGGCAATACAGGACACGTAAGTCTCCTCCCTCTCCTTCCTATAGAATCCAAGCTGCAAACCCCAAACCGAAGTCACTTGTCGATCTTAACTTTCTGCTACTACTGACTTTGTCTCGCAGATTTCTCTACTAGCAAAGCAAAGCACTTGAGGAAGCAAAATGTTTGTATGCGTGCAGTGTGGGACTCGCGACAACCCGTGCCGGTGCAAGGTGATAGGTCCAACTCTTGGGTGCTTGGCTTTTGCGGTATGCGCGGTGGTGGAGTGGCCCGTCGGAGCTGTCGTTTACATTTTCAAACATACGACGGGTCGCCGAATCATGGCTCATCCCGCCACCCACGTTTACCCCCGAGTCTCCAACGCCATTCCCATCTGAATAATCTCGATCGTTTTCGTAAAATGTTGGGTTGTAATAGTTTATAATCCCATGTAACAGTGTACGTTGTTTTTGGGCTTGTTTGCTCTCATTTTCTATCAGTTAATTTGATTTGATGATCATGTTTCCTTTTGTGTAGTGTACGTGTAGAGAATGAAAGATAAAATTAGTTCTAGGTAGCAAACTACGGACCCGGATATTCTTTATACCAAAAATTACTCGCGTAAATCACTCCTCACTTTCATTCCTGCATTTGCAGAAAAAAAGAAAGGAAAAAAGAAACGACGAGTATAACTAAAACTGCAGGCTTCTGTTATAAATTAAGTAAAACGTATTGGGCTTAGCCCAGTTAACATGTATTGTATACAACTATCCAAGTCCACCACAGGTCCACAGCCTCTCACCTATTCCTCTCTAGCCCCGTCGTCTCTTCATTTCCAGCCAAGCAGCTAGGTTTCCAGATAGTGAGATTCTGCAGTGGAAGAAGAGGCATTCCGACCTGAAGAGATACTAGTGTTGATCCTTCTTCTGCCCCCCCCTGAAATCTTTGATCCGATTCGCCTGCGTCTCTAAACTCTTCCATTTTATTATTTTGTACGATCCCAATTTCGCCAAGTCTCATTTGAAAGCTGCTCACGACCAAAAAATCCTCACTCATAGATTTCTCCCGTGGGCAACAGGCCGGGAAGATGGGCTGTCTAAACTGGAGTCCGTCGACTTGGACACGCCGGCGATTGGAGACCACCTCTCTGTTAGGCAGCTGAAACTTCCGTTCGATGATTTCCAGCCACGAAAAGCCGGAGGTGACAGGCTGCTGGGGTCTGCCAATGGTGTTCTATTTATGGTTTTCCGTCTCAAATTGTTTTATATGTGGAACCCATCAACTGGATTCTTCAAGCAATTGCCTTCCACCCCATTTGAAGAAAAGATTATATCCCAATGGTGTTGGCTATTTTCCGGCCACTGACGACTACAGAGTTTTCATATACTGTCTAACAAGACGAGATGAATCAGAAGATGATTTAGCTGTGGAGGAGGAGCAGGAGGAAGTCAACTTCAGGGCAGTGTCCCCGACTGCTAATGTCATTGAAGGCTTCGATGATACTGAATGTCTCACCCTTCTTGGGGTTTCTGCTGGAGTATTTCTATCTCTAGCTATTCATCGGTCGCTTTCCTCTACTTTGGATTGTTTTGATGTGTGGGTCTTGAAAGTGTATGGTGTGAGTGGTTCGTGGATTAAGCTCTTAAACTGGGAGATTGTAATGTTAATACAGATGGTATTGATCACACACTCACACAATGCTTGAATACTTGTATTATTGAATCAAACGAAGTTCAGGCTGTTAAATAGCCATACATGAAACAGAAAGCTAGAAATACTCTCCACGTTTCCAACAACCTGGATAACGTGAGCACCTTTGCTAAGGAATAGATCTACCCTAACAGAAACGTAATCAAACTCTATCCCCTCTATCCTATTGACACGGGTGTTTATTAACAGAACAAAATACTGAAACAAACAGCTACACTTGGTGACATCAGCTCCAAACGGCTATCAGCGTTTAACAATCACTCCCCTAAACTGAACATGCTTGATGCATTTCAGTTTATCTCCTCTGCTGACTTCACTCCAAGTGCTCCCCTGAATTTTTCGAACAGCTCCAACCTCATAGGTTTAGTCATAATATCAGCCAACTGCTCACTTGTACCACAATGCTTCATATCAATCACTTCATCTTTGGTAAGATTCCTCAGGAAATGGAACCTCACATCGATATGCTTACTCCTATCATGGAAAACTGGATTCTTTGCAAGTTTAATTGTAGAGGAGTTATCACACAGAACTTTGACACACTTACTTTGAGTACCTCCAATCTGTTTTAGTATCTGTTGCATCCAAATGCATTGACATGCACAAGAAGCAGCTGCTACATACTCCGCTTCAGTAGTTGAGAGTGTCACCACTGGCTGTTTCTTTGATGACCAAGCTACTGCTCCTCCACTTAGCATGAAAACATAACCAGAAGTACTTTTCCGATCATCCAAGTCTCCTGCATAATCATTGTCCGTATAAGCCAACATCTCATCTTTACATCCCCTTTTGTAGAAAATACCAAGCTCTGCAGTAGCTCTAATGTAACTGAGAATTCTTTTGGCTGCCATCATGTGAGACTCCATGGGATTGGCCATGAAACGACTTGTCAGACATACACTATAAGCCAAGTCAGGTCTTGTGACTGTCATGTACATCAAGCTTCCCACCACCTGTTTGAATAAGGTTGCATCTGCCTTCTTACCATCTTCCTGTTTTGTCAGCCTATTGCTTCCTGGAACCATTGGATTCTTAACTCCATTGCAACTCTCCAATCTGAACCTCTTCAGAATTTCTTCAGCATACTTCTTTTGGCCAATATGAATGCCATTAGAGCTCTGCCGAATTTCAACTCCCAGAAAATACTTCATCTCTCCAAGATCTGTCATCTCAAATTCTCCTTTCATAGACTCTTTGAACTCTTTTACCATAATTGAATCATTACTGGTAAAAATAAGATCATCAACATAGAGACTTACAATTAGAATCTTGTTCTTCTCTTCTCTTTTGATGAATAGAGTGTGCTCATAGCTGCTTCTCTCAAATCCTTCTCTAATGAAGTAACCTTCAATTCTGCTGAACCATGCTCTTGGTGCCTGCTTTAGACCATAAAGTGCTTTCTTCAATTTGTAAACTTTCTTTTCTTCCCCTTTGACCACATAGCCTGGAGGTTGTGCAATGTAGACATCTTCACTTAGTTCACCATGGAGAAATGCACTTTTGACATCAAGTTGGAAGAGTGTCCATCCATTTCTTGCTGCCAAAGCGATCACCATCCGGATTGTGTCCCATCTAGCAACTGGAGCAAAAACTTCATTGTAGTCTACTCCTTTCTCTTGTGCATAGCCTTTAGCCATAAGCCGAGCTTTACACTTGTCTATTTCACCGTTCTCATTCAATTTGGTCTTATAGACCCACTTCACTCCAATTACTTTGATCTCTTCTGGTGCATCAACCAGCTCCCACGTCTCATTCTTTAAAATGGCATCAATCTCCATGTCCATTGCATCCCTCCATCTTTTCATTTTCACTGCTTCTTCATAATAAATAGGATCATCAGAAGCCATAAACAAGATTAAGTTATGTACCTCATTCTCTTCTTCTGAGAGTCCTTCTCCACTTGTATAGTCTTGAAGATAAGTTGGAGGTCGAGTGATCCTTCTTTCGGGTAACGTAGAAGTTGTGGCACCACTGTGATCTGATTCTCCTCCTTCTTCACCTTCACTCTCTTCATCACTTGAGGCATATGTGTCTTCATCAACTTCTCCCCAATCAAGTATGTTATTCTTAATTTCTTCTTCTGTCCTTCTCCAATCCCAGCTTATCTCTTCCTCAAACACAACATCTCTACTGATTATCACCTTCTTGGTTATAGGATTGACCATTTTGTACCCTTTGGACTCTTCACTATACCCTAACATCACACATCTTTGACTCCTGGCATCCAGCTTCAACCTCTTCGCATCTGGTACATGCACATTTCCTATGCATCCGAACACTCGAAAATGATCAACATTAGGCTTGACTCCACTCCAGCATTCTTCAGGTGTTTTGTTCTTTACAACTGAAGTTGGACTGCAGTTGAGGATGTGGCACGTCCACGTCACGGCTTCTGGCCAGAACTGAGTAGGCATCTCCTTTTCTTCTAGCAAGCATCTTACCATGTTGAGAATGGTACGATTTTTGCGTTCTGCAACCCCGTTTTGTTGAGGGGTGTAGGCTGTCGTCAACTGCCTCTTAATGCCTTCAAGTCTACAAAACTCTGTGAACTCCTTGGAAGTAAACTCCCCTCCTCTATCTGTTCTTAACCCACAGATAGATAGACCAGACTCCTTTTCTACGACATTTTAAAAGCTTTTGAATGTTGTGAAGGCTTCACTCTTCTCATTTAGAAAATAAACCCAAAGCTTGCGGCTCAAGTCATCAATAAAGGTTAACAAGTACCTTTTGTTGCCATGTGATTCTGGAGTGATGGGTCCGCAGATGTCTGAATGTATCAACTGCAGCTGTTGTGTTGCTCTCCAATTGCTTTTCTTTGGAATGATCTCCCGGTGCTGTTTCCCTTTCATGCAGCTTGTGCACACATTTGTTGGCACCTGAAATTTTGGAAGTCCTCGAACAAGCTCCTTTTGTTGCAGCAATTTCATGCTTGTGATGCTCAAATGACCATATCTCTTATGCCACAGCTCACCAATATCATCACACTTCACATTTAGACATGTAGATGAAGCATGCAGTACAACATTAGCCAGTACTACAAACATCCTATTTGATGTCATCTGTGTGTGCATGATTAGTCCCCTTCTAGGATGGTATACTCTACATTCTCCATTTTGTATTAGGATAGCTAAACCCTTTTCTTGCAACTGACCCATACTCAGCAGGTTGTTTTTCAATTCAGGAACATAGTAGACTTCTGATATTACCTGAATTGCACCTTCTACTTCAATCTTGATGTTACCCTTTCCTTCCACTGACATTCTGAGATTGTTCCCAAGTTTTACTGAGTGGCTGAATTGCTCATCTAGTTCCATAAACCACTGCTTATTTCCTGTCATATGGTTAGAGCAACCGGAATCAAGAAACCATACTACCTCTTCCTCTGCTTGATCTCTCATCATAGGCCACCTTCAGCACATGCTCCTCTTCTTGGTGTCCCTGCATCCTTTGTTCATGTACAAGCAGACTTCCATGCAGCTCATCAATGCTTAAGACACTTAAATCATTTGACTCCTCTATTGAACAGACAACATAGTTGAATTTAGAGGTCAATGATCTAAGTATCTTACTGACCACTGTGCTTTGTTCCATCACCTCACCATTTGTCTTCATCTTGTTAACCACAGTTAGAGTTCGCCCCAAGAAATTGTCTACTTTCTCTCCTTCTTTCATAACCAATAGCTCAAACTCCTTCCTCAAGGCTTGGAGCTGTGCTCTTCTCACCTTCGTGGACCATTGATACTTCTGTTTCATTGAGTCCCAAATA
This sequence comes from Geum urbanum, assembly GCA_946800695.1. Lineage (NCBI taxonomy): Eukaryota > Viridiplantae > Streptophyta > Magnoliopsida > Rosales > Rosaceae > Geum > Geum urbanum. The sequence goes on along the minus strand of OX327000.1, from coordinate 74,393,296 downwards.
GCCTTCGATGTTCTCTTGTCAAGGATTGTCTCCAGTATTTCCCTGTCGATGGCTTGAAACAGGAAATTCTTCACCTTCAAATCCTTGAGTCTAGCCTCCTCCACGCTCTTTCTCTGTACCTCGCTTGCTGGTGCGTTTCCAACTGCCAGTGCTGGAATTCCCTCGTCCACCAAGTTCCACATCTCCTTGCTCCTGAGGAAATTTTCCATTGTCATTGACCAGTAATCATAATGGCCATTGAATCTTGGAATGGATGGTTGCACAAACTTGTCTGAGGTTGACATTTGATCTCTCTGTGTTTACTCACTCTCTCACACACTCTCTGTGTTTACTCACACTCTTCAGGCCCCTTTCGGAGCTCTGATACCAATTGTTAATACAGATGGTATTGATCACACACTCACACAATGCTTGAATACTTGTATTATTGAATCAAACGAAGTTCAGGCTGTTAAATAGCCATACATGAAACAGAAAGCTAGAAATACTCTCCACGTTTCCAACAACCTGGATAACGTGAGCACCTTTGCTAAGGAATAGATCTACCCTAACAGAAACGTAATCAAACTCTATCCCCTCTATCCTATTGACACGGGTGTTTATTAACAGAACAAAATACTGAAACAAACAGCTACACTTGGTGACATCAGCTCCAAACGGCTATCAGCGTTTAACATGTAAAACCCCGTGGCAAGACGTGGTTTTGCAGTGGTCTTTGGGTTGGGGAAAATAGTACGGTGATCAACGTTTATATATATAGACAAAGTGGTAGGGTTGTTGAGGATTGATCACGGAGAAGGAAAGTGTGGCATGTATCAGATTGAGGGCCGTTGGTGTCTCACAGTTCGATATCAAGGTACTCTAATCAGGATAGACGATTAGTCTTCTTTTGCTCATTGCATAGCGGTGTTGGTTAGTTACTCCTCATTCTGACTAAGATTTGATGTATGCAAAAGTTGTTTGTTCATTCACTGTCACGTACAATGTTGCATCATGTTTTTATGCCATTTTAACTCAGAAATGTCGTAAACTAGTCGAGTTCCTATTACAAAAATTTCTGATGCCATAAATGCATAATGCTTTACTGATTACACTTGGAAAGGGATGTAGAGTTGTTTAATTCTGCATTGATAGATAAATATAGGATCAATAGTTGCTGTGAAAAAATTAATAGTTCATTCCCCGGTGGTTGTATCAAGTATTGACAATTTAATATACTGAAAATTCAAATGATAGTCTGAGCTTCTATGTTTAGATGTTTTAGGAACTCAAACTCTGCATGTAAGTTCTGAAAGAGTATTTTGATTTAGTCCTACATTCCATATATGCCGTATGAACTCTGCCTGATGTAATGGTGTATAGGTTTGGTTATAAGTATCATATTTGATTGGCTACCTTGTTTGCAACTTGAGTTTAATATGCCCTGATAGGATAAATAATTACTGTACATTTGTTTCCAATTTAAATGTTCAGCCTTAACAGGTCTCATCATGCTAAACTTTTTCCAAATCGAAAGTCGGTTGGACAATCTTTATTTCTGAAAAGAATACCCAACATGTTATGGCTTTTGTTTTGTGTTTTTTTTACAACCAGTGTTTTGGCAACATTTGTATTGTTTACTCTTTAGCTTATAGCATCTATTCTCGATCTTTTGGGTTTTATTCACAAATCTAAGTCTTAAGTTTATACTACGTAACATTTCCTTTATAAATACTCGATTTAGTGCACTTGGAATTCCCTTTGTTTGTGATATTGTTTCTAGACCTCTTATTTTCAGGAGTTTTGATTTGATCCTTCTTACTACTGTTTTCAAATAGCAGGAGGAAAAACCAGTCATCCCACCTGATCATGACTCATTTTTGTAATATTTTTTCTTTTCAAGGATGAATAATTCCTTGGATTTTGTATAGGCAATGGTCGGATGTAGGATTGCAAGAACAAGCTTTATGAGAAGACTCTTAATGAAGTAGTTGTGTGGACCAGTTAATGGAAACTACACTTGTGTAATGACTAGTACTGCTTTGATTCAGATGTAGTGTTTGGTATTGTTCTTGATGATGATTAGCTTTGAGATTGTTGTATTTATCTTGTTTGATTGGCTTGGTTGGAATTTCTGTTATTTGGTGACTATATGAGATATCTATTTGTTAATGACACTTCGTTTATAGATTGAGTCGTGAAGCTGGATTTCGAAAATAGTACTCTTGTAAACGGTTGGCCTCTTTGTTGGTTACTTTGACAGTTTGACATGAATATGGGAAAATATGTGAAAGGTTGTTCTTCACATTAATTATATTATTAGGAAATTACATATAAGGTCAATTAGAGATCTTATTTCACATATAAGATCATTTATATTTTTTATTCTCATTAAGGTCACTTTTTTTAATCCATGTTTTCTATCTTTTTAATTTTACCCCTTTATATTAATTTTTCTTTTTTCGTCTTCTTCAAAATTTCAGAGAGAAAGAGAGAAACAATGGAGGACTACTGTTATGTAACATAATGTACTACTGCTGTCTCTAGTAAGTACTACTACAAAACATTCAGGGTACTACTTTAAAATTAACATGGTAAGTACTACTGTTCTGTAACACAATATACTACTGCCGTCTCTAGTAAACACTATTCCAAAACATTTAGGGTACTACTTCAAAACATGATAAGTACTACTATTTTGTAATACAATGTATTACATCAAACCCTAACAACATGGTACTACATCAGACCATAACAGAATAAAAAGCACTATACTACTACTTAGACTTTGATGCTTTTGGTTGTCTTTTTCCTGTTTCGTAGTCGAACTGAGTGTCTTGGTTCGTCGTCTTCCTCTTTGTGCCCTTCACAGCTTTGACCAATGAAGATGATGACTTCCCTTTACCTTTTCCGGCTACAGCAGCATCCTTCTAGAACCTCAATTGGCGTTTCACTGGTTCTGCCGGCCTATCTTGTCTCTTTATTTACTTCAACTCACGCCCGACATCGCTATGTTTTGTCACCCTATCGTGTTTCTTTTTCGACTTGAATTCATGTCTCTAATCACTATCGGTGCTACCATGCATGTCATCACCATTATTATAAAAAAGAAAATCAGTTTTTCGTAAACAACTAAACCACACCAATCTGTATATACTACTACAGACTAACATACACACTATCACAGATTAACGTAGACACTACTGCGTAACAACCATACCACACAAATCTGTATACACTACTACAGACTCATATACACACTACCACATACTAACGTAGGCACTACTGTTTAACAAGTACACCAATATGTATACACTACTACAAACTAACACACACTGCCACAGATTAACGTAGACATTACTCTTCAAAAACTTAAACACTACTCCGGACATCTAACATACTACTCTCCACAAACTTAAACATTACTCCAGACAACAATAGACATTACTGAGGTCTAACTTTTCTACAAATTCATATCCAAAAAAAAGCTTCTCTGAAATTGAAGGCATGTTGTTAATCAGTTGACCTCATCGAAAACTTTAAGATTCTGGTTCAAGTGACAAACTAAACTATAACGTTGTTCAAAAGAACAGTCTAAATTTGACACAAAATTACAGCAGAACCATAAAAGTTCAGGTCACACAAGTAACAAACAGGGAGGACTAAAAACTTCTACTCATATCATACATACTACTGTCTTCTAACATCAATACTATTACAAACCACACTACATACTACTACAGACCACCATACATATTACTCACATCATACACACTACTGTCTTCTAACATCAATACCACTACAGACCACACTACACAGTACTCACATCAATTCTACATATTAATACAGACCACACTACATACTACTACAGACCACACTAAAACCTTTACCAATATGTACTGCGGTTTGTGGCTGCGGGAGGCTCTTTTGTGGAGGCTAGGGTTTGTAGCTGCGGGAGGCACCATTGTTTGCAGCTGCGGGATGGGCGAAACTCAAAGTTAGACAGAATCAGAATCAGAATCATATAGAGAGAGAGAGAGAGAGAGAGAGAGAGAGAGAGAGAGTTGTACCGATCGAAATCGGGAATCAGGCGGCGGTGAGTGTCGGCGAGCTTGGCTGCGGCGGCGCAGCGAATGGGGGCGACGAAGGCACAGTCAAGAGAGGGAGAGTGAAACGCGGCGGAGAGAGGACTGCGACGGACAGAGGAGAGCGGCGGAGAGAGACGGCGACGGAGATAGGAGAGTTGTGGAGAGAGAGCTCTACTTGGATTTCTCCAAATTTAGGAATTTGGGGTCGATTTGGTTTAAGTCTGAACCAGAGAGAGAAAGACCAGGTTTATATACGATGACATTAGTGTAAATAGTTTGAACGAGAGGGTTTTTTTTTTAAGAAAAAAAAAATCAGGTGACCTTATTTGGGAAAGAAATATTGGGTGACCTTATATAGTATACATGTTATGTAAGTGACCTTATATGTTATTTACCCTTATATTATATATCTATATTAAAGGACAGTTTATTGTTTTAATGTTCATAAGAACAGTGTATTTCCCTTAATGCCCCCAGATTTTTGGGTATAATTACAACTATACCACTGTATTCTTTTTATTTTGTCTCTTCGTTGCATTGATCTCCGTCGTTGACTCTTTGCTTGCAATATCACTGAGGCACCGAATCCCGCTCTCTCTGCTCGCAACACCTCCTTTCCTTCGCTCAATAATTTTAATGCATTTCTTTCTCTCCATTATGCTTGGTTCTTAATTAGCTTTTTTTATCATCAAGTATATTTCACACCTTGAAATGGATTTGGTTTCAATTTCTTTGGGTATTGTGATTGTAGGTTGAATCGGTTATAGTGAATTCGTAATTGATTGGTTTTGATATACGCATTTTGTGTTCAATCCTTAACATATTTCCCTTTACGTTTAACTATGTTATAATTTTAATATTTGTGTTTTTAACTTGGTTTATCATATTTAGGTCAATAACCGTGAAAAGTGCATTTCAGAAGATTTTTGCATTTCTGGACAACGGAGATGGGCCGGCCCATTAAGCAATTTATTGGGCCCATTTATTAAAGTCCAAGTTAGCCAAGAAGGAAGCTTTAAGTCAATTATTTCGTCTAAAATGATCAAGCAAGCAACTTGGTGATGCAAGTTGCTGAAGTATCTTTGGTGACTAAGGAGGTGACTAAGGACTAGCTTGGTGACTAAGGAGGTGACTAAGGCTGTGCAACTAAGTGGAATGATAAGAGGAAGAGATTTCCTTCCCTTGAAGGAAGAGGCAAAGGCCGTCTCCTTTGCCTATAAAATGGGAGTTCAGCCATGAACATCAATATCGCACATTCCAACAGCAAAATCTCTGCCTAAATCACCGCCTTGCATCCAAAAGAATGACTCCTCCCAATGCCGAAACACCACCAAGCACCACCTCCTAGAAATTCTTCATACATCCACAAGTGTTATTAGCTCGATTTGACCTTGGATATTTGTGTCCTCCATCCATCAAATGAGTTGTTACATCAAGATTTGCAGTGCGATTTCACGGAATCAAAAGTGTAACATGACCCTTTTGTATTTGTTTTCAGTTTTGTGTAGTTGTCTCTACTTTTGTATGACAAGACTATGTTTTGATATAAAGCTATTTATTTCTTGTTTTTACTAAGTTTCTTCCATGTGTATATAATTTTGATTTGAATGCATGTGTTAGCTTATGTTGTTCTTAATGCTTGAAACTGTTTTTAGTAGATACTCGATTTGGTTCTTCTTTGAGCATGTTTCACAAACTAATAACAGAGATAAATTGGATTAGATAGTTAACTCGATTTGGTTTCTGTCTTGTTCAATATAAGCATGTGTATGTGTTTTGATTGAAGCTATAGATTTCGTAGACACTTAGGATTAATCGGATATATATGCTAGGTTGTTAACATGTGATGATCACTTGTATATATGTTTGTCTTAGATTTTATTTTCGGTTTAGAAAGCATGTTTAGGATTCTATGTTCTTATTTATTTAGTTTGTCTATGAGTTGAAGCATGATAGAACTTAAGGTTTCTCTATGTGTTTTCTGCCATGTTTTGTCTTTATATTTCGTAGATTAATAACTAAACTTTCAAACCTCCCATACCTTTTATTTTATGTTTACAAACGATGTCATGCTCAGTACCCTCAATCCTCAGTTAAGAACGATCTCTACTTATCAATGCTACATCTACAAAGAATAGTTTTAAATTGCATACGTGTGAACTATGTGTTGAGTGTCTATTTTGTGTTAATATTTTATGCATGTTTTACGCATATTAGGTTTTAGTTTTGTGTAGTTTATGTGTTTGTTTAATTCTTCTGTTTAAGGCAATAATCATCTAGATGGATGTTGACGAGGCTGATTTTGTGAGCTGAAGTTTGTGACGACGTTCAAACCCGAGTTTGTACTGATGAGGTTTTTTGATTAGGATGTATTGGAAAACTGTGTTCATAATAGCTTTTCATAGTTCTTATTCAGCTGGACTTTGGAGCTTTACATACGAATCTAACTTCTATTCAATCTTTCAAAGCGTGGTTCTATGGATGTCTTCTCATTTCACAAACAATTCTAAAGATATAGGACACTTTGAAGCAAAACTATATTCCAAGGTTATATAACACGTTCGTGCCTATTTCTAAAGCATGTGCAGCTATTCTAGCCAAAACTTATTCCCAAGCAACTCCAAATGTATGGAAGTTCTAAAACATAAGTTAAAATTGAATTGTATGCTAATCTTTTAGTCCTAATATAGCCTCCAAATTGATAGCAGAAAAGCTAAAGATAACAACTCATTACATATAAGAAATTATTTAAGGGATCAAAACTATGTTCCAAGGTTATATAACACGTTCGTGCCTATTTCTAAAGCATGTGCAGCTATTCTAGCCAAAACTTATTCCCAAGCAACTCCAAATGTATGGAAGTTCTAAAACATAAGTTAAAATTGAATTGTATGCTAATCTTTTAGTCCTAATATAGCCTCCAAATTGATAGCAGAAAAGCTAAAGATAACAACTCATTACATATAAGAAATTATTTATGGTATATATGATCCCTGTAAGCACTTTTCCTTTGAGATTCTTAGGTTTTTGTTAGTTGTTTCCTTATATTTGGATATGGATTTTTAAGTGTTTTTATTGATCCGATTATTAGTATTCAATTAATTTATGAGCTAGTTGGTAAACCTATGGGAGGGCTTAAAGTCTTTCATAAAAGAATTGGATGAATCCAAGTAGTCTATTGCCGCAACAATTAAACGAGTGATTTCGACTATTTCAGTTATACCTCTTACAAGCCTTCACAATGCAAATATATTCTTCCTCAGCAAGTTTTACAGGTAGGACACCTTATATGAACATTTTGTACAATAATTTGGAGATACGAGGTAGAAATTTAATTAATCATGGGATTACAGTTAAGATCAAAGAGTACTTAGACGTTGGAAGATTTAGATTAAACCGTTATAGGGGTTACTAATGTGTCGTGAATAACTTTATTGTATAAATAATAAAGACTTGATTTCAAGTTGATAATTATAGCCATCGATAAATATTAAAGATTAAACAATACGAAATTCCGCTGCATCTCACGAGTTTTGATTTACTAGTTTCTTTGATAAGAGCATCTACAATGGTCAAGGAATTCTGAGCAAATCAAAATTCCTTTGTGAGGGGTCCGCCGGATATAGGACGCCCTCGGCGGAAAAACGATGCAGTAGATCCAAATGAGGAGGACGACCGGAAGTTGACCGAGAGGAATTCCTCGACGGCTTCAGAAAATTGATCACCGAAGAGGAAGCGTCCCCTGGTGGAGCCCATGCACGTGGGTGTTGCCAAGCCGTGACAGTTTTTTATTTATTTTTTGACGCGCCGTAAAAAATTAATTTTTTTAACCAGTGAGTTACACGCCAATGACAGCTCGCTACATGGCAAGGTTGCCTGCCACCTCTCTTCCAATGACTCTCTTGATCTGGTCTGTCCATTTTGATTCGAATTTTCAATCCGACGACCTATATTCAATTAAAACGGCTATTTTTGAGTTTAACTGCCAAAATTCAATATTTTGCTTAAAAATTACAAAAAATCCTAAAAAAATTGCAAATAACCCCCTACAATTTTTCTACAAATACTACTTCCATTTTATTCACACCTCACACCAAATTTGTGCACAACAAATTTATCCTCCTCCTCCATCTCTTCTCTCAATTCTTTTAATTTTTGCAAAAAATGTCTACCATTTGGCTTCTTTCGAAGATGTACAATTGTGCATATCTTATTGTCGTCAAACCGTATGCCCTATCTCTGGCAACAAATAAAAAGTCGACAAATTGTGGGAAAATTTTTATGCCGATTACCAACAAAATTGGGAGATGAGTCATGGTGAATCAAGGGCGGAGGCTAGGACCTAAAATGCACTTACTTCTCATTTTGCTAAGTTGAAGCCAAATTTGACACAATAAAAAGCTTCACTTGCATTCGCAAAAAGGAATCTGGAATCCGGCAGAAAATTGCAAGATGAGGTAAGGATTTAATTATGTTGATCCTCTCCATTTTATTTGATTTTATGAAATAAAATATGTCAAGTCCATTTTGTTTGATATTATTTTGACATATCAATTCATTATTTTTTTTTGTAGTTAAGGAAAACTCAAACACTTTATGTGGTAAAAAAAATGAAAGAGTTTACGAACTTTGAGTGTTGGAAAGCAATCAAGAATCGTCATTCTTTTAGACCCGTCGAAACTAGTACTCCACTTTATTACCACACCAACTTCGAAGCTACTCCTCTCATTACTGAAGTGCCTCCTACCGTCAACTTGGATGAGGATCAAGTGATTCTAACACCACAAAGCAACCTTGAAAGCACCGCGAGTCCGGCTAGACCTCAAGGAGTGAAGGTGGCAAAGGAAGCAAAAAGAAGGGGAAAAAAGTCATGACACCTACAAATGAGGTACGAGATGAGACTTTGAAAAGCATATATTGCGGCTAATCAAAAAAAATTTGCCGATTGGTAAAAGGCATGTGATGAAAAGCAACAAATCCTTGATGAGAAAAACTACAAATTAAGAGCCATAGAGGGAGAAACAAAAATCATGATAATGAATTTGGAGGCTATGACCCCAATACCAAAAATGTACTTCACGAAGAGGAAAGTGAAAATCCTTAAACAAGTAGATGACAAAGAAGAAGAACATGGCGATGCAAGCTTTACAAATTGTTATCGCCTACGCCCACTTAATTTTAGTGATTAGCTTAGTTTGTCTTAATAATAAATCTATGCTTGGCTTATCATTATGTAATTTAAATTTTCAAGAAATAAAAACGCACTTTTATTTATTTAGATAAAATTCAAACATATTACATCAAAACATAATAAATAGCACTCAAACAACATAACATGCAAACACACAAAAGGCAAACACACAAAATTAAAACTCGTTATTTAGAGTTGTTCACCGGTTTCAATAAATTAATTGTGCTACACTAGATCCTTTTGAAGCTCTCCATAGAAATAGAAGCAATAACAGCCAGAAGCCCAGAAGTATACAAACCACATGTTATATCTCTCAAACCCAGAAAAAAAAGAAGCACAATCAACCAACGACATCAATGTACAACATCAAGCAAAAAAGAGCATCACGAACCTCAACTTGGAGGAAGATCAAAAACTTGACGAATACCTGAACGCGGGGATATCTCTCCTTCTCTATAACTTCTTTACCTTGAGCGTAGTCAAAAACTTCCCAAGAGCACATCAACACTTCAAGAAGCCAAATGAACTTCCAGTCAAGCCAAAAGAGGCTATTTATACTAGAGATATAAATAACCCTCGAGTATCCTGGCCGTCCATGATTTTACCCCACTCACCGTCGATTTGCAACACGTATCCCACATCATTTCAAATTTGAAGCAAAAATGTCTCTTCACGAACCATAGTAATGACTCCATTAAGACATTTGCTCCTTGACCCTTCGAAATTGGCGCTGACTGACAGATGTCACGCATGCAGGGGCTCAGCCCAAAAGTTACTCACACGCGTCAGCCCCACGCTCGCGTACACACATGATCCCACTCTGTACCCCTTCACTCACATGGCTTAATAAGCAACAAATCCCTAAAATGCCTTATTACGTCTGAACGGCCTTGATGTAGCGCCTCGCAAATGCTCAATCACCATGGCAAGCAAAAACACAACTGGCCCATGAACCACGCGTTGTTCACTTAGCCCAACGTCCGAACACGACGACCTATAGACAACAATCAAACCCCAATATGGACTCCTTCAGCGGCCAATCACCCTGAACGCGACGTCCCTTAACGTGGTCCTCGACCTATTGGCAATGACTACTTGGGGACTTAAACTCCTTTCGGGCCCAAAAACTCCTTAGCCTCGTTGATCGTCAGGAGACCCCAGCAACCAGGACACACGCTGCTTCCCACACACTGTCTAAAACAACAGACCTCCCTAGCGATTGGTCATCCTAGGAGCGTCTCCTAACGCGGAAGTCTGACCTAGTGGCATTAGTTACTTGAGGACTTAAACTCCTCTCAGGCCCAAAAAGCCCTAGCGCGATTGCGTTCCGTCAGGTGGTCTCAAAAGTCCTGAACGCTAGCACATCACACGTCGTTCACTCGTTCACGTCGAACGCTCTCAAACTCCCCTCATGTAGCCACTCCTGGACGATCGGTCTCCTCTCATCATTGTTCATCCCAGGATGGGTGATCATCCAAGGGTTGGGCGATGAATGAACACGACTCAAGGGAATCACTCTCGATCAAGGAGTTGGGGGACTCCGAGGTACAGTACATTGCCTTAGTAGAACAGTGCTAAGTAAGAACACTTTCTGGATCTTGGTTCATTCAACTCTCTAATCAAGTTCAATATCCATGACTCGGAGACTTGGGAGACTTGTTAGTATGCCATGTGCTAACCCCAGAAAAGCATACCTTACTTAGCACCCAAAATAAGCCAAAATAGCTTTGCAAAGAGAACCAGGGACAACACAGCGAATCCACATGCAGGATGTGTGCCACACGCGTCCGGTCATACAAATCGTCGCGCGCGTTAGACCAGCTTGCGTACGGAATAGGTTGCCGAAGGACGGAAATACCCTCTCTTGCACAAAAGAGGAATGTTTGCGTCATTTCCACATTAAAGATTACAAGGTATTATCAACTTCAACTACCCATAATTAGATGGTACTCACTCCAAAACAAAGATATCTGAGATCTAACTTATTATTCTCTTACACTTTTGTCATATTCCGTACTGACTTAAGTATCGAAATATTAAAAACAGATTAATTTTGTCTCAACTGCTTAACGCATATTATTCGTTTTGCAGAATAATAGAGCCGTAGAGGAGCAATGTCCGAATTCCCTCTAATATCTTTAACTTTTCTACTTTATTCCCTATCGAATTCAGGTAAGAATAAATAGTGATTATATATCATGAAATAAAATTTTGGAGGCCGATAGAAATTGGTAAACGGATGAGAATGCTTGAAGAGAAAGTTTACAATGGCGCAGAGATTTAACACTTTAAAAATCAGGATCGAAGTCATCGAACACATCGCACTAAAATAAATCATCACTGTTGCCAGTGATCGAAGAAAGTACTGAACCATGTCGGGCTGTCGGCTTGGATGAAAGTTAGATAAGGCGTCCATTCTATCTCGTCGACACCCAAGTCGAGCTATATTATTCTATTCTATCACAGCTCTCTGCACAGATTCATAAACAAACTAAAAGTCTAAAACAGAACACAATGAAACCCCGACGCGTGTCAGAATTACTGTACCAAGGGACACGTGTCTAACCTGTCTGGCAGTACAGGACACGCAACTCTTCCATCCTCGTACTCCTATAAAACCCTGCTGCTGCTGCTGCTTCTGACTCCAAACCACAGTCACTTGTCCATCTTAAGCTCTCTACTACTAAATTTGTCTCATAGATTTCTATTGTCTCTCTTACTCGGACCAAAGCGGAAGCACGATGGTTGGATGCGTGCAGTGTGGGACTCGCAGCAACCCGTGCCGTTGCAAAGTAATAGGTCCAACTCTTGGGTGTGTTGCTTTTGCAGTGTGCGCGATCGTGGAGTGGCCCGTCGGAGCTGTCGTTTACATTTTCAAACACATGAAGGGTCGCCGAATCATGGCTCATCCCGCCACCCACGTCTACCCCAGAGTCTCCAATGCCATTCCCATCTGAATCATCTCGATCGTTATTGTAAAATGTTGTTACGTTGTAAACTAGTTTCTAATCCCATGTAACAGTGTACGTACGTTGTTGTTTGGCTTGTTTGCTTTCGCTTTCTATAATATTAATTTGATGATCATATTCCCACGCGATGTATACGGTAACATTCGCAAAGCAATATAACCAACATTCCCTATGAGAACCCAGATCCAAGAGTCCAGAAGGGTTTAGAAAGTAATGGGCTCAGCCCACTTAATCTGTAGTGTATCAAGTCCATGACGACCTCTTATCTTCTCTCAGTTCTTAACGACCTTACAAATTCTTCGTTTCTAAGCTTTTTCCATAGCGTCAGTGCAATGGAGGAGGAAGCGTTCCTACCCGAAGAGGTTTTAGTGTTGATCCTTACTCTTCTTCCCCTGAAGTCATTGCTTCGTTTCGCCTGCGTATCGAAACGCTTCCGTTTCATTATTCTGTATGATCCAAAATTCTCCAAGTCCCAGTTGGAATCTGCTCGTGAGCACAAAACCCTCAATCACAGAGTCCTCCTCTCGTGGAATGCAGAATCCGCTCAACCTCATCATCAACTGGAGTCTCTCGACTTGAACACACCAGTGTTCGGAGACCCTTCCTCTGTTAGAAAGTTGACACTTCCATTTGGGCCACCGGGCTGCCGTTCTGTCTTGCCGCTGGCCTCCGCCAATGGTATTGTATTTCTAGCTTTCAATTGCAAATTATTTTATATGTGGAACCCAGCAACTGGATTTTTCCGGCAATTACCAGATTTGGACATGCCTGAAAACATAGGAGTGCTAAGTCATTACGGGGTTGGCTATTTTCCGGCTACTGACGACTACAAACTCTTCGTATCCGCCATCGACACACGTGGTACAAGAGAGACCGCTGTGTTCTCAATGAGAACTAAAGTTTTGAAAAAGCTTCAGGTATCCCTGGGGAGTTATCTCACTTATCTGGCCTATATTCGGAGTGAGGGGACTTTTTTGAATGAGGCACTTCATTGGCTTGACGGTGATGGAGAGATCATTGCTTTTGATTTGGCTGGGGAGGAGGAGATGATGTTAAGGAAAATGCCCATGCCCATTCTCAATTATCGCCGAGATTACAAACATACCAACTATCTCGGTGTTTCTGCAGGAGGATTCCTATCGCTAACTTGTTGTAATGCCGTTGGATGCATTGATGTGTGGGTTATGAATGAATATGGTGTGTGTAGTTCATGGACTAAGCTCTATAAGTCCAAGTTTCCGGATCTCCCCCATCTGACATGGTATTACGCTTGTGTCTTGATTTTGGATACTAGTATGGTTGCCGAATATACTGACCGCGAGGTGAGAGGCTTGACAAGGATTAATCACAAAGAACGGAAGCATGACAAGTATGTGGTTTTGGATGGAGGAGAGCATGGCATAATTCATATAATTCAATATCAAGAGACTCTTATACAGATAGATTATTAGTTATCGTTTTCTCTTTGCACAGCAATGCTGGTTAGTGTTACTCCTCACTTTAACTAAGCTCTCAGCCCTTGATGCATATGGTCCGTTTATTTTACTGTTACCTCCAGTTACTGATTACTGCATTGTTCGATAGGAGGGCTCTTGATGAAGTATTGGTGTGTACATGGTTAATGGAAACTAGCTTTTGTGTATTGAGCTGGTACTTCGTTGATTCATATTCAGTGTTCTGTATTGTTCTTGATAATGGTTAGCTTTGACTATGTTATATTTGTCTTGTTTAATTGGTTTGGTGGGAGTTTCTGTGATTTGGTATGAGTTATTTGTGTTAGGCTTGGTGGGAGTTTTTGTAATTTGATATGAATTATTTGTCATTTGTGTTAGTGAAATTGTGTTTTTATATCAAGACTTGAAGTTAGGTTTCGACTTTCGAATTGGAGTTCTGTTACACGCATTTGTTTACTAAAATATTACTCTTATAAACGGTTGGTTGGTGTAGATGCTGCTGCCGGAGGATTCATCATAAGAGACTATCATGAAAATCTTGTTATTGCAGGAGCCTCAAATTTGGGAAGAACTAATGTTCCTATTGCTGAAGTCACTGTCTTAAGAGATGGGACTCCTTTATGCAAGAAGATTAGACCTCCATAAGATCGTGGCAGAAGGTGACTCAAAGCTAATAATTGACTGTGTTAAAGGGAAGACAAGAATCTCATGGCGCCTGAGATCTATTATACAAGACATAAGAGGAATCCTCCAAGGGTTTGATGAAATCTCCTTCCACCACATTTAGAGAGAAACAAATTTTGTAGCTGATAAGGTTGTAAATAGAGATCACAGGGAGGAAAGCGGCAGAAATTGGATTGGGACTATTCCTAATTGTGCTAGAAATATTTTCTTGTTTGATAGAGGGGGTTTAGATTGTCCAACAGGCTTCAGCCTCTGACTTTGTTTCCTTTTAGTTTTTTGTATAAAAAAAAACGGTTGGTTGGCGTCTTTGATGGTAACTTTTGCCAGTATGACATGACTATCAGAATTTCAGAATATAGAAAGGGTTTGGCCTCTTTGATGATTTCTAAGGGGTTGTCCTACAAGTTTCTTGATTGATATTGCGGTATTTACATTTCTACAAAGGATTTTCTTCCTCTTTTCTTCTATGAATAAATGTATCGATTCTGTTCATGTTTGCAATTTCTAATATATTCTATTGTTCATAATAGGGTATTTTGGTTTCCCTTTACAATTTCATGTTTTATTTTCTATGTTTTTGACAATTTTGTTTACAGTTTTTTCTGTTTTACTTTTTAACTTTGCATTTTAACAGTTTTAATTTTTACTTTTACTTTTTAGCATTCACACACTTTTTAACATAATTATTTTTACTTTAAACAGTTTTAATTTTTACTTTTTACATAAACTTAAAAAAAAATTCATACAAATTTTACCTAAATTCTCCGTATTAAATTTTTTAATTTTTTTTAACGAATTTCATTTTTAATTTTTGTCACACAATTTTTTTACCTAAACTCTAATCTAATTTATGCATTATTCTTAACGTTTCTCATGGTATATTAACAATAGTCCTATACAAATCGAAAAGAATGTTGCTGAACACGTTGTCAGAAGATGTTGGGCTCAGGCCCAGAGTTTGTCGAGTCCACTTTAAGATGTGAGCCTCCGTCTCACACTTCAGCTCTCGCTCAATAGCTACCGTCGTCTACTCGCCGGAGAAGCATTCCTACCTGAAGAAATACTAGTCTTCATCCTCACTTTGCTACCCGTGAAATCATTGATCCGATTCGCCTGCGTCTCTAAACGCTTCCACTTCAATATTCTGTCCGATCCCAATTTCGCCGAGTCTCAATTGAAAGCTGCTCATGACCATAGATTTCTCATGTGGGCTGCAAACCTTGATGGGCTGTCTAAACTGAAGGTCGTCGACCTGGACACGCCGGAGTCTGTTAGACAGTTGAAACTTCCTTTCGGTGATTTCTTGGAGCCACGAAAAGCAGTAGGTGACGAGCTGCTGGGGTCTGCCAATGGTATTCTATTTATGGTTTTCAGTTTCGAAATGTTTTAAACGTGGAACCCATCAACAGGATTCTTCAAGCAATTACCTTCGCCCCCATTAGAACATGAAGTATCTCATTATGGTGTTGGCTACTTTCCGGCTACTGACGACTACAGAGTTTTTATATACTGTGTTCTTAAAACAAGCTTAGATGATGATGGCATTGTAAATGATACCGTCGTGGCAGCTGTGTTCTCTACGATAGCTAATGCTTGGAAAATACCTAGGGTCTCTCCGGAATGGCTTCTAAGGACAGAAGGGATTCTTTCGAATCAGGCACTTCACTGGATGAGCATGGGGAAAGCTATCATTGCTTTTGATTTGGCCGAGGAGGAGGAAGTCAACTTCAGGGAAGTGACGTCCCCGCCTCAGTTTGCTGATGACATAGGTGATGGAAACGTCTACTGTCTTGGGGTTTCTTCTGAAGGATTCCTATCTCTAGCTAGATATTGGAATATTTGCCCTGGTAGTATTGATGTTTGGGTCATGAAAGTTTATGGTGTGTGTGATTCGTGGACATGGCTAGTTAAGCTCAAGGTTTCAATTCCCGGTTGTATGCTCTGGATTTACAATCGTGTCTGGGTTATGGAAACTAGTACGGTGGTTGAAGTATATGCATTAAGTGACAACTGGATAGGGTTGATAAAGATTGATCACAAAGAAGAAGGAAAGCTTGACATATATGAGACTAAGGACCATCGGTTTCACAATGTTCGATATCAAGAGACTCTAATGCGGATAGGCGATTAGTCTTCTTTTGTTCTTTGCATAGCGGAGCTGGTTAGTTACTCCTCATTCTGACTATGATTTGCTGGTTGTTTTATTTACTGTTAGATACATCTGTTGTTGATTACTGAATTTTTTTTATGCTTTGAACCTCAAACATTTTGTGAACCAGTTGAGTTCCTTGTACAAAGTTTTTTTTTGTCATGAATGCTTAATGCTTTTTTATTTTTTATTTTATTTTTAAGGTAGTAGCATAAACCACATTATAGCTTTGTCATAAAAATGAAAGAAAATGTCCCAAGTTGTTACATAAAGCATCTAGTCATCATCCAACATAATAGATTAACAGTTCATAACAAATACTGCTTTGTATCCTTCAACTTGTTATTTTCAGCAACAGAGTCCATACAATTATCTCCTTTGATGCTTATCCTTCAAAGATGCTAGTTTTTTCTAAGCAAAGCATGTTGTCGTCCAGATGGATAATCGACTTTCATATTTCTGAAATCTCTTTATCCAGAGTAGAGGTGATTTCCGATGTGTGGATGGATCCATGTATGCATAATGCTTGGTTGACTACGCTTGGCATGTGTATTTTTCAAAAACTTTGCTTGATATGCCGCATCGATGTTGACAGCCAATTAGTCCTATGATATTTTTTATGCTGCCTCCTAAGTAGATATGAATGGATATTCATCTATTATAAATAGATGAAGCAAGAGATGTGGACTTGTTTAATGCTACATTAATACAGAGTATATAGGAATCCTGGATCAGTAATGGTGTGAGAAATTAGATAATTCACCAGTCAATTGTTGTACTTACTGTTATTAAGCTGAAAAGTCAAATGATAGTATGAATACCTATGTTTTAGATGCGTTTAGAACTCAAACTCTGCATGTGAGTTTTCACAGAGTATTTTGATTTAGTCTTACATTCAATATATGCCATATGAACACTCCCTGATATATTGCTGTTTAGGTTTGGTGATAAATATCCGATTTGGCTACCTTGTTTGTGTACCTGTTGAGTGCATTGTACTTGTTTTCTTATGTCGAGTATCCACATTGTTCATTGTAGGCAATCAATTACTGCAGATGTAGCCATGTAGGGTTGCAAGAGCAAGCTTTATGGGAGGGTACTTGATGATGAGGTAGTGGTGTACCTGGTTAATGGAAATTAGCTTTTGTGTAATGACTGGTACTGCATTGATTCATACTCAGTGTTCCGTATTGTTCTTGATGATGATTTGCTTGACAGTGTTATTTATGTTGGGAGTTTCTGTATTTGGTATGAGTTACTTATGTGATAGTGAATCTGTGTTTATCTATCAAATCTTGAAGTTGGGATTCGAATTGCCGTGCTATTAAGCCTATTATACTAAAATAGTAGTCTTGTAAAAGGTTGGAGTCTTTGATGGTTTCTAAACGGTGGTTGTACAAGTTTTTCATTATTGCCGTATCTATTAATTCTCTTGGATCAAATTGATTTTCATTCCTATTTCTTCAAATGACATATGGATCGGTTTCCGTTCATGCTCATAAAATGAGTATGAAACTGAAAGCCTGAAAAGATTGTTGCTCAATACAATGTAGAATTTAAATTTGAGACAAACGACCCAATAATATCAGACGTCTGTTGGAAGAAATTCTGATGTGGACACAGGAGCTCAATCAAGTCCAACAGTTATGCACATTTGGTGAAATAAGTAAATGAGATAAGATGAATTGACTTAGTCTAAATGAATGCTAGTTGAATCTGTTTTGGTATTCATTTAAATCTCATCACCAGCTGAAATGCAGCTGGATGTTATCACGGTTGTTGCTAAATAAATGGGATAGTGGTTCCTTGTGAGTAGGAAAGTTGTTGCCTTATGTTAGCATATATATAGAGGTCCCTGGTGCAAGCTGTTACACACGTTTTATACGAAAACCTCACATACAGCAAGGGTAACAGAATTGCTCAGAAGATACTCTGTTGCAACATCAACAAGAAACAGCAGATTCATTGTAGCAGCACACAGAACAGAAGAAGATGAATCAAGGTATGCATTTGTTTTCAAGTTCAGTTGCTTTATTTGCTATACATTACAAGATGTGTTTGTGATCTTTTATGATTTCCAGTCTAACAGTTGGTATCAGAGCCAATCATAAAATTCACAAACCATCAAAGATCTACATAAGTTTTACTTGAATTGTTCTTGAGTATCTGGAATATTTTTTCTCTGATTCAAGCTGATATGTATACATAATTCGCATGTAAGTAAAATTTGAAACAACAAGGCATGTACTGTTTTCACTGATTCTTGTTTTGTAGCGCTGGAAGCATCCTGGTACGTTTTCAAAGTAAAACTTGAAAATTCAGTACTGTTTTTTGTGAGATTGGTCATGCATATGAAACTTAGACTCTCCTGGGGAGTAGGTTGCCACCCAGATGGAACTTAAATTTCGAATTGTCTGATGTTACATGCATGATATGAGTGACTGAATGATGATTGACTGCAAATGATATCTGATTTGAATGTTCTATACAAAAAGTAATCAACAACATTAAAAGCTTGCAAAAGAAATTATCAAACATGTATAGGTTTCTCCCAGATTTATATGTGTTGGTTAAAATCTTTTGGAAACAAGCATGATTGGCTGTCTAAACCAGTTTAATTTTGGGATAGCATCAAGTAACAATCACAGGTCTTGAATTAAGATAAGATTTTAAGACATATGTTGCTACAGCAATCTGTTTTAAGGGTATTTTATCTAAAATCATTGAATTACAGACCATGAAAAATTCTCACCTTATGATAAAACAAGAACTGTATCATCTACAGATGGATTAATTGTACTTGTTTTAATTCCTTGAGGTGGTTCTGAATTTTACATATTCTTGATCATAAAGTACAGTATGATTTCTTCTTTTTGCCTACAGGTATTGAGTGATCATACTGTTTGATTTTGAATACACTAAGATTCAGTTAAAATTAAAGATAGCTTGTGCTTTGCCACACAGGTAGACTAGCTATAAATAAAGAATATGCAGTAAACAAGTATTCTGAAACACTTTATAATTGTTTTGTGGATTGACACTTGAAGTGTTGTATGAAATCCTATGTTTTGATGTAATTCTGGTTATAACTTCCTCATAAAGTTTAAACATACATACAGCTGATCAGAAACAATAGCTCAGACCAATTTTCTTTTCTTCTCAGCTTTTGCTCCTGTCAATTTTGGTGCTATTGTTCCCTTAAATGGTAGCAATTACAAAGCTTGGAGAGCTGATATTAAGCTGCACTTGGCTCAACAGAATGTGGATTGGTGTCTAACCAAAGATATTCCTGATGAAAATGATGAGGGTGGCCTGTCTAGGGAAAAATGGGTTAGGGCAAACAAAATTTGCAAGTTAACCATCCTCAGAACCATGTCTGATGTAGTCAAAGGTGGTGTACCAGATAGAGAAACAGCTAGTGAATTACTGACTGCCATAGCTGAGAGATTCTATGTCAGTGATAAAGCTGAAACTAGTATGCTGTTAGATGAGCTTCATGGCATGAAATATGAAATGAAAATGAACATCAGAGAGTACATTATGAAGATGATTGAGATAGCTGCTAAGTTCACTGCCTTAAGCATGCCACTAGGTGATGATATGGTGGTTCTGCTGGTCCTGAAATCCCTGCCTATGGAATTTGACCAGCTGAAAACTACTTACAATACGCAGAAGGACAAATGGTCACTAAATGAACTCATTGCAGTATGTGTCCAGGAGTATGAAAGGATCAAAAGTGTCACTATTTATCTACTAGAGACCAAGCCACAGGAAGCCAAGCCAACACCAGAAACCAAACTCAGCTCCTCTAGGCCTAGTTCCTCCAAGAAATTAGGGGTCCAAAGGAAGTCTATGAAAAGAAGTGGGGGCAAAGGGAATTTTAAGTGCTTCTTTTGCAAGCTCAAGGGGCACATGAAGAGGGATTGTGGCAAGTATAAGACATGGAAAGCAAAGAGAGGTAATAAATCATTAATTAGCTTTTTTGTTGAGATAAACTTGATAGGTGTTCAATCTGATAGCTGGAGTCTTGACACTGGTTCACCTGTCCATGTGACAAACTCATTGCAGGGGCTGCAAAATCTGAGGAAACCAAGGGAAAATGAGATCAGAATCCATGTAGGAGAAAGCACGAAAGTAGGAATTGAAGCTGTAAGATCTGTTAAGTTAGTTTTGAGGCCAGGAGTTTTTATTTTTCTAGAGCAAGTGTATTATGTTCCTATCATGTCAAGGAACTTAATTTCAGTTGCTGTTTTAGTCAGAAACAATTATCATTTTGTCATTGACTCAGTTGGAATGAAAATAAATCGTGCTTCTGTGTATCTTAGTGTTGCTAAGCTGATTAATGATTACTGGACCTTGCCTAATACTTGCCACAAGGAAGTTCTGTTGATTGAAAGTAATGTTGCTTCTGTTTCTGGAAATAAGAGAAAATTAAATGAGAAATCAGCTTTTCTTTGGCATAGGAGACTAGGACACATCTCAAAGGATAGGTTGAAACTTCTGATTAAACAAGGGATCTTACCTGAATTAGACTTCTCTGATTTTGTGGATTGCATTGAATGTGTGAAAGGAAAATTTTCTAAACAAAATAAAAAGGGAGCCACAAGGAGTACTGGTTTGCTACAGTTAGTTCATACTGATATATGTGGACTTTTTGCAGTACAGACCATATGTGGGAATAGGCACTACATCACATTCATTGATGATTATTCCAGATTTTGCTATGTTTACCTAATCTCATAAAAGAATCAAGCCTTCGACAAGTTTAAGATTTTTGAGCTGGAGGCAGAAAAGGAGCTGAATGCTGAGATCAAGTGTGTTAGAAGTGATAAGGGAGGTGAATATTATGGCAGGTACACTGAAACTGGGCAACACAAGGGTCTTTTTGCACAATTTTTGGAAGAAAATGGCATTGTGACTCAGTACACTACACCTGGTACACCTGAGCAGAATGGAGTGGCAGAGAGAAGGAATAGGACTCTTATGAATATGGTGAGAAGCATGATGAGTACCTTAGGTCTTCCTAGATTTTTATGGGGAGAAGCCCTTAAAACAGCCAATTACCTAACTAATAGAATCCCCACCAAATCTGTATCTACTGATAAGACACCTTTTGAGCTATGGAAGAACAGAAAACCTAGCATTTATCATACTCATGTCTGGGGATGCAAGGCAGAAGCAATGCCCTACAATCCAGATGAAAATAAGCTTGATTCTAAAACTGTATCTGCATTTTTTGTAGGATATCCTGAACATTCTAAGGGATTCAGATTTTATTGTCCTTCCCATTCACTTAGAATTATTGAGACCAATAAGGCTGTATTTTTTAATGAGGTTAGCTATGCTCATCCAGTGGAGAATTTTGATTTTGAAGAATTATCAACAGCTACAGAAGTGACAGCAGCAGAGGCACCAACTTCATCTATGTTTTTGGAACCTGTTATTGATCAAAATGTCATGAATCAAGCTCCACCAATTCATTCAGCACCACAACAGCTACAACAGCATGAACCAGCAGTTTTAAGAAGATCTCAGAGAGAAAGGAGATCAACTTTAGACTCATTATCTACTGACTTTCAAGTTTATTTGAATGAAGTAGATTATGATTTTGGAGAAATACCAGACCCCTCAACATATAAAGAAGCAATGTCTGGGGATTATTCACATGAGTGGGAGAGAGCTATGAGTTCAGAAATGAACTCTATGCATGTGAATAATGTATGGGATTTAGTTGAATCTTCAAAGTCACAGAAGGCCATTGGATGCAAGTGAGTATTCAAGACAAAACTTAATGCAGATGGCAGTGTGGAGAGGTACAAAGCAAGACTTGTGGCTAAAGGGTTTACTCAAAAGGAGGGTGTGGACTTTACTGAAACATTTTCACCAGTTTCTACAAAGGATGCATTTAGAGTTATCATGGCTTTGGTGGCCCATTTCAACATGGAGTTACACCAGATGGATGTCAAGACAGCTTTCTTGAATGGGGAATTGGATGAAGAAATTTTCATGAAGCAACCAGAGGGTTTCATTGAGCCAGGAACTGAACAGTTGGTCTGTAGGCTCAACAGATCAATATATGGACTGAAGCAAGCCTCTAGGCAATGGTACCTGAAATTTGATTCAGTAATCAGTGATTTTGGGTTCAATGAGAACATTGTAGATGAGTGTATTTATAAGAAATCAGAAGGAGGTGATTTCATGTTCCTTATTCTCTATGTTGATGACATATTGCTTGCCAGTAACAGCATGAGAATGTTACAGAAAACCAAAGATTTCTTGTCATAGAAATTTGACATGAAAGATTTAGGTGAAGCCACTTATGTTCTGGGAATAGAAATTAAAAGGGATAGGTCCAGATGTTTGCTTGGTTTGTCACAGGAAAACTACATCAGCAAAGTCTTAAAGAGATTTGATATGCAAAATTGTTCAGCTGGTGCAATTCCAATGTCAAAGGGAGACAAACTGAATAAAAATCAGTGTCCTTTTACTGAGAAGCAGAAATCAGAAATGAAGAACAAGCCTTATGCACAGCTTATAGGGAGTCTCATGTATGCACAAGTGTGTACCAGACCTGATCTATCCTATGCAGTTGGCATTTTATCTAGATTTCAGTCCAATCCAGGCATGGAACATTAGATAGCAGGGAAGAAGATACTGAGATATCTTCAAGGAACCAAAAGACATTGTCTGGTCTATAGAATGGTTCATGATCTTGAAGTTGTTGGCTACACAGATGCAGATTTTGCTTCTCATTATCCTAGTTCAAACAAATCTACCACAGGATATGTTTTTACCATGGCAGGAGGTGTTGTTGCTTGGAAAACGATGAAACAAACCATCACAGCTACTTCAACTATGCAAGCTGAATTTATTGCAATATATGAAGGGGCTTGTGAGGGTTTATGGTTGAGGAATTTTTTGATTCAGACTAATGTTGTGGACAGTGTCATTTCCAGGCCATTGAAATTGTACTGTGACAATTCTGCAGCAGTGTTTTTCAGCAAGAACAACAAGAGATCAACTAACTCTAAGCACATAGATCTCAAATATTATAGCATTAGAGGCAGGGTTAAGAACAAGGAACTGGAAGTGGTCAAGATTGGGACTGAGGCTCAGCTAGCTGATCCATTCACCAAACCCATGACAGTGACAGCTTTTCAAACACATGCTTCTGATATAGGAATACGTTCCAGTCTGGATGATTGATGAATTCAGTGGGAGTTGTGTTAAGTGAAATTCTTAAATAAAAACTGGTTATGGTGTTTTGAATATTTTTCCACATATTTTGTTCATGCTTAGTTTTTGGACTCTTTGTTGTACAATTTTGAGTACTGAAGCTGATATGAATAAGCTCATTGACAGTTGCTTTACTTTATTGTGATTGAGTGTCATGTTAGAGCTGTATGTTGCTATATATATGTGTGTGTGTTTTGGTAAAGTTGTTTTCAGAATACAAGAACACATAAAGACATTTTCTTTTTTGAAGATGGTGTTGGATTCTTGCATATGGAATCATAAGGTGGATCAGATTTACATGCTGCTGTAACAGGTAAATCAGGAAGCTTGCATGTAATTACAGGTGATAAATTGTGTTTGATTGATGTCAAGTGAAGTTGTTATTGCAGTGATCTAGAGAAGGCTGTATTGATCATGATTCAGCTGATTTCTTGATTCTGCATTACAACTGCATTTTTACAGATCAAATGGTTGAGTTTTGGGTTGGTCATTTATATCTCAAAGTGCACTAAAGATTTACTAATTTCAGATTAAGTGTATTATGTGTTGTTTGAGCTATTCTTGGTCCAAGTGGGAGATTGTTGGAAGAAATTCTGATGTGGACACAGGAGCTCAATCAAGTCCAACAGTTATGCACATTTGGTGAAATAAGTAAATGAGATAAGATGAATTGACTTAGTCTAAATGAATGCTAGTTGAATCTGTTTTGGTATTCATTTAAATCTCATCACCAGCTGAAATGCAGCTGGATGTTATCACGGTTGTTGCTAAATAAATGGGATAGTGGTTCCTTGTGAGTAGGAAAGCTGTTGCCTTATGTTAGCATATATATAGAGGTCCCTGGTGCAAGCTGTTACACACGTTTTATACGAAAACCTCACATACAGCAAGGGTAACAAAATTGTTTAGAAGATACTCTGTTGCAACATCAACAAGAAACAGCAGATTCATTGTAGCAGCACACAGAACAGAAGAAGATGAATCAAGATATGCATTTGTTTTCAAGTTCAGTTGCTTTATTTGCTATACATTACAAGATGTGTTTGTGATCTTTTATGATTTCCAGTCTAACAACGTCGGCTATAATAAGGTCAATTGATCGATGAATCCAACTAATTCTGTCCATTTTGGTTTGTTATCAACTTGTCATGATCGAACACATGACACTAAATAAACGAGAAAGCATCAAATGTTGCGGAAGTAGTGAACCATGTTAACGCTCTCGCCGACATCCCGTCCAGCTATTATTATTCTATTACAGGATTTATAGCTCACAGCAAAGTTTCATAAACATAAACAAACTAAGCAGTTAAAAGAACGCTACGGAACCCCGACACGTGTCAGAAGAACTGATAACTTAATGGACACGTGTCGAACCTGCCTGGCAATGGATGTCGACTGACCGCTACTAAATTTGTTTCCCAAGATCTCACTACCTTATCTCTCTTGTTTCTCTTAGAGCATCCGCACCCATTTTCCATCAACTGCTCAAGCAGTTGCCGGAAACTGCTCTGGCAGTTGTCAATTCCAGAACTGCTCAAGCAGTTCCAAAACTGCACGCACCAGTTCACCAACTGCTCTAGCAGTTACTATTCGCTAAGCGAATGAGGGCGTGACACGTGTTATCACGTAATTACGATTTCGACAAAATAATTGAACCGGATTGCCGGTGAGATTTCAGACCACTGAGATTGCGACACGTGTCATCTCCGGATAACGATATGTGCGAAATAATTGGGGCCGATTGTCGGTGAGATTTCCGACGAATGAGATTGCGACACGTGTCATCTCCGGATAACAATATCGACGAAAAAATTGAGGCCGATTGTCGGTGAGATTTCCGACGAATGAGATTGCGACACGTGTCATCTCCGGATAACGAAATAATTGAAGCCGATTGTCGGTGTCGGTGAGCTTTTGGTATAAAATTATCATCTCTCTCATTCCTATCACACCAATCACCACAATTTCCAATCCTTGAATCATCAAATTTCGATGAATCCTTTTAGCTTCGACAACTTTTTTCGAATGAGGCAACTACAAAACGAGGAGGATGACGAGATAGAGCAATCTTTCGTGGATCTCGTGGCCGTGGAGGTGGCACAACTTGATGATGAACCGCATGGTGGTGGATCACGTCGGGGTCGTAAAGCAAATCGACAAAGATTGAGGGCGTCCAGGGGAGATAATCTCCTGCAAGATTACTTCATCGAACGCCCGATCTTCAACGTGCAAGAATTTCGGAGAAGGTACCGAATGAGCAGAGACTTATTCAACACTCTCATGACGGGTCTCTGCAATTTCGACGAATATTGGCATCAGAGACCGGATGCCACTGGATTGCTAGGCCTCCTCCCCCAACAAAAGATGACCGCTGCGCTGCGAATGCTGGCTTACGGCGCAGCCGCAGATCAGTGCGCTGAAATCACAAGGATGGGTGAATCCACTACACTAGAATGTACGAAGGAGTTTTTGATAGTTGCATATTTATGCAACGCTTATGTGCCGAATCTTATATTTAGCTCTTTTGTTATGTTTTTAAGCAATTTAACATTATTATTTATTTTTAGGTATTTTGGAGATAAATGAAGAAAAGGGATTAAATAATATTTCCTAGCGAGGAAACCTCATCGAGGAGGTTTTGTCTTGGCGAGCCTCGCTAGAGAGAAGTCCTTCTGCAAATTGGTTCGGCGAGCACGTGGGAATTTATATATATATACAATGGGAGTTGCTAGCGAGGAACAGAGGAAGAAGTGGGCTTAGACTTGGAGACCATGAGTAAGACAAAGAAAGAAGTAAAAATAGAAGTGGAAGTGGTTTTGAAAGAAGAGGCATGCACGTGATGCATGCCTGCCATTGAATCAACTTTGATATATATATATATGGCTATCGAAGTTCGATGGCTATCGAAGTTCGATGGGTTAGCAAGGAGAAGAGTCCTAATTTAATAATGAGATTATGAAGAGTTGGACTTGAACTTTAAAAGTCCATTTGCTTTTGGACTTTTTGCTGGCACGTGGGTTGCTAGCTAGGTTAATTAACCTAGCTAGTTTGAAACATATAAATAGCGAAGAAGAGAACGTACGCAAAGGGGGGAGACGGACGTATCGAAGAGCAAGGAAGCTGCAAGTTTCTCCTTCATCCGTTTGTATCAATTTCTTTCATGGATTATTTGAGTTTAATTTCTGTTTCCATGAGGAGCTAAACTCCATTGTTAAGGGGCTGTTTTGAAGCCCCGTTCATGATATCTAGATTGCTTATGCACGTTAATTAAATTTTGTTTTTGTTATTTGAATGAGGTTTCTTTGTTACTTATACAGTGATGATTCTTGATTATGTATGCTTTGAGTGCACGCTTAGTATGCATGTTTAGGAATCTAATTCTAAGAAAATTGATGGCTGTTGGTGATTATTACCTTCCTCAAGTTTCAATAGTAGAACCCATACATGCTTGGTATAAGAAACCCTAGGTCTAGTAAGACACGACCGTAGTGTACTTATGAAGCCTTGTAGATTCTCAAACCCTTTCTAAATCTTAATGCTTTCCTCTTAGTAAATTCGAGTCCGTGACTTCGGGTTCTTTGAGGGATAGACAATATTGATAAGCGGACCTTCAATGTTGTAAACATAAGGATCGGGTAATAGGTTGTGTTCACAACTCGGGGCCTTCCTGGGAATCTTTCATTCATAACAATTACATTATTTAGTTAAGCATTTGTAGTCTAGATGGATTGACGGTGGTGGATAACACTTCCCTTAACCCATTTTATCATTGATTCTAGTTTTACATATACTCTGTTTTCTGTTTCAGTTTCGTACTCTGTTTTGCATAATTTTGTTCGATAACCTATCGAACTCCGATTGCATCGAAATTTTGCATCGAAGCTCGATAGGGTGTCTTTAGTGTCCAGTGTTAATTTCGTAATTTTAGGTCGAGTCTAGCTATTTTAATTAATTACGTTAGTGTCCAGTGGTCGAGTCTGTCAGCTTTCTGGCTTTTGTGTCTGTTTGTAGTTTAGAATATTAAGTCTCATCTTTCCCTGTGGATTGACCCCTATACTATTGTACTGCATTGACAAGCATATTAAGTTCATTATAGGGTATTTTTGAGGGTGGTAAAACACCGATCAGTTTTGCCGACAAGTGGTTCTCCTTTACGGTCAACGTTACCTCCGCCCTCCAACAGAACGTGACCTCATACGGCTTCTAGCTAAGGGCCAACAACGAGGTTTTCCAGGTATGATTGGAAGCATCGACTGCATGCACTGGGAATGGAAGAATTGTCCAACAGCTCATCAAGGGGCGTACTCAGGGCGAAAGGGTCGTCCCACCATTATCTTAGAGGCAGTGGCCTCGTATAATACATGGATATGGCACAGTTTCTTCGGGGTTCCAGGCGCTCAAAACGACATTAATGTGCTCCACCAATCAGATGTGTTTGACGAACTCCTTGCCGGAAGAAGCCCAACCGCCGTATATGAAGTGAATGAAGAGCGGTATTCCAACGCTTATTTTCTTGCAGACGGAATATACCCAAGGTACTCTACATTTGTGAAAACAATTTCTAACCCCCAAACACCGCCAGATAAGTTGTTTGCAAAGAAACAGGAGTCATACTGGAAAGATGTGGAAAGATGCTTTGGCATCCTGCAATCCCGATGGGCAATTATCCGTCATAGTTGTACATTGCACAAGAAATCGGTGATCAAAACTATCATGTTAGCCTGCATCATATTGCATAACATGATAGTTGAGAGTGAGTTCGTAGATGAAGAGTTTGAAGAGAATGCAGAAGAAGATATGCAAAACCCAGTACGAGCTTTCCAAGTTTATGATGGGCCTGTTGATGAGGATGGGAATCGAATTCCTTTTCAGCCAATGAGTAGAGATGGGGATAATATGTCACGGTTTCATGATCGTGTTGCCGATCTCCAATCTGTTTATATCCATAACGAACTTCAGAAGGACCTGGTGAAGCACAACTGGATGCTTGAGACTGGAGAAAGACTATAATTAATTGTGTTTAAATTTTTACTATGTGTGCTTAATTTTCATAAATGTGCTTTCAATTCAGTAAGTGTGTTTCGATAGTTGAAATTGTGTAATAAATATGATGTGTTTGAATTTTAAATGTTAGATTTTGCCTCTACGCAGACAAGTTATTTCATAAAGCACATGCAATTTTATTTCTCGAAAATTCAAATACATAATGGAAAGATAATGAAAACATAATGAAAACGTAATGGCACGATAATGAAAACATAAACAACATTTATTCTTAATACAATAGGGCGCTATAATTACTGTGGAAAGAGTACGCGTGGTTGATAACAATCCGCAAATGTATCATCGGAAGCTTCGCCATCTTTATCTTCTGATTCCTTAAGGATAGCTAGTTTCCTCTTGGTAAAGTACATTTTGGAGATCGGGGTCATAGCCTCCAAGTTCATGATCATGATCCTTGCTTCTTCCTCATGTTTCTTTATTTGGAGCTCAGTTTCCGCCCTTGCTTCTTTTCGTTCTTGAAGTTCTATATACTTGGCGTAATAATTGAGCTGACTTTCATTTTGTATCTTTCTCGTGAAATGCCACGCTGCTTGATCACTTGCCATAGTTTGCAAAACCTCAGTGCGTTGATCAATAGGAGTCTTACCTTGTTTCTTATGACGCCTTGATTCCTTTGCCGCCTTGCATCCCATTGGTCTTACCGGACTCGACGAACCGGTGCCAACGTAGGCGGGTGATGCTTCATTCAAGTCTCCTTCATCACCCAAATTTACGATTGGAGATGATCCGGTAACGGAGGGAGTATCTTCATATGAGCCAACAAACGGAGACGGAGTGCTCGGTTCAACATCGCGGTAACTTGGATGGTCCTTAAGAACTTCATAACATTCAAAGTGGGTGAACGGTCGTTTCTTAGCGGCATAGTAGTATGCTTGAGCTTGTTTAATCTAAAAAAATACAGTAAATTAATTAAATTAAATTGACATACAAAAAGTTAATTCAAATTTACTAAATTAATTAATTACATAGTACAAATTAAATAAAAATGAAATGAAATAAAAATGAAATTAAATAGGTAAAATAAAAATGAGATTATGAGAGAAATTAAATAAAAATGAGATTATGAGAGAAATTAAATAAAAATGAAATTAAATAAAAATTAGATTATAAGTAGTTACCTCATCCATGTGAGAAGTGCCGCTAGCTCTACGCTTACGTGCGTCTCGCAAACATTGACCCCATTTCTGCAATAGTATCTTGAATTTATTGTAGTGCGACGCAAGCGCAATTTGAGACCTAGGCTCCTCTCGAGGTGTTTCTCCTTCCGATGGCACCCAATTTTCCATGTAATCGGCGTGAATTTTCTCCCACAATTTATCTTTCCTTTGTTTGTTGCCGTTGACTTCATCGATACTATGACGTGCGAAAGAGATGCACATTTGCAAATCTTCGGAACGAAGCCAATGGGCCATTTCAAAAAAATGCTCACGAAAATGAAAGTAGAGATGGAGAAGAGATGGATGGAGATGTGAAATTTGTAGTGCACAAATGAGAAGTGAGTTGTGAAAAAAATTGTGTAGTATTTATAGGAAAATAGTAGGGGGTGATATACAATTTTTTGGGATTTTTTTGCAATTTTTTTGTAAATATTTTGGGTATTACCGTTTATATCCGTTCTGATTTTTCTGGTTGAATCTGAGCCGTTGGATCAACTTTTGAATTCGAAATCTACGGACCAGATCAACTGGCCCGTTACTTTTTTTTTTGTTTCTGCCGTGCCACGTGGCACGTACTGATTGGTTGGTAAGTTTCTTTTTTCACCTTTTACCTTAAGTTAAAAAAAAAAAAAAAAGCTTGCGTCAGCTGACGTCACCCACGTGAAGTGGGGTCCGCCAGCTGCGCGAGCAGCAGCTCGCTCTCTTTCTGCTCGAGCTCGAGCTCGAGCTCTCCTCCCCTCCGATCTGCTCGAGCAGCTTCGCCCCGGTGCGCCCCTCATTTTCGGCCTCCGAGCACTTGCCGGCGGGCCCCTCCCTCGTGCTCGAGCAGTTGCCGGCGAAATCCGCCCCGGTGCACTTGCTCTTACTAGCAAAGCAGACCAAAGCGGTTTACTTGAGGAAGCAAAAATGGGCGGTAATTTTGGATGCGTGCAGTGTGGGACTCACAGCAACCCGTGCCGGTGCAAAGTTATAGGTCCAACTCTTGGTTGCTTGACTTTTGCGGTGTGCGCGATCGTGGAGTGGCCAGTCAGAGCTGTCGTTTATATTTTCAAACATATGAAGGGTCGCCGAATCATGGCTCATCCCGCTACCCACGTTTACCCCAAAGTCTCCAATACCATTCCCATATGATCGATCGAATCATCTCATCCATCATCGTAAATTGTTGTTGTTGTAATAGTGTCTAATTCATGTAACACAGTTAACACTTAACAGTGTACGTTGCTGTTGGCTTCTTTGCTCTCGCTATCTGTAAAATTAATTAGATGATCATATCCATATATATGTGGGTGTGTTCTCAGTGTTCATAATCAAAAGTCCAATTAATCCAAGTTGTAGTAGCTGATGATCGATTCGAATTTTTTTCATATGCTCACATTCTCTTTCACATATATGGATCTTTATAAGCGAATAAAGACGACGAAGCTAGTATCTGTATGGACTTTGTTATGAGCATCAATCTTGTCGATGAGAGCCCAGTTTCAAAACTATGAGGCTTTGAGCCGACACAAAAGTAAACAAAAAGCCAAAATGTGGCTTCTATTAAAAAAAATATATAGCCCGTAAGCATTGGGCCAAGTCCACAACCGCCTCTAAATTAGTAACCTATTTAGATAATTTTGGATCTATTCTGAATATATGGTCTCTGTCGCTGCCCTCACTCTTTTCAGTTTTTAAATTTTCCAAAACTGATTAGATAGTGCAATGGAGGAAGCACTGTTACCCAAGAAATTCTAGTGTTGATTCTTACCACTGTTCTAAAAAGCGACTTAGGCGATGTTTAGGTGCTAAGCGAAGATAAATGAAAGAATAAGTTCTCTGGACGGGTTAGGTGCTCTCAGGCACTCCTGAACGAGCTTTGGCAATGCTGGACGTGAATATAATAATAATTTAAAACTCAAATAATTTGAGATTTGAGATTATTACTCTATATTATATATTTTTCTATAAAAATTATTACAATTTAAACTATATTTATTATTAATTTTATTATACAAGTGTTTTAAATATTTATTATTTCACATATGTATATATTAAATTAATACCGCTTTTAAGTCACCTAGAAAATGTCTAATTCCGATTAATCCACGTCTAGCCATTTAAGCGCTCTAAAGTATGTTCACCGTCTAGGGTCGCCTAGCGTTTTTTAGAAGTTGGATTCTTACTCTACTTCCCGGAAAGTCACTGATCCGTCTCGCCTGCGTATAAAAACGCTTCCGTTTCATCGTCTTGTCGGACCCCGATTTCGCCCAAGCCCACTTGAAAGCTTCTCATCACCACAAAACCGCCACTCGCAAACTCCTCTTATGGAAATCAGAGTACCCACAACCACAACCTCAACTCAAGTCTCTCGACTTGGACACGCCGGAATTCAAAGACAATCCCTCTGTTACGAACTTGACATTTCCATTCCAGTCTCGCTTTTGGGCTCCGTTAATGGTATTGTATTTCTGTCTTTCAATCACAGAATTTTTTATCTGTGGAACCCATCAACTGGAGTGTTCAAGGAATTACCTGACGTGGACTTGCCCGAAGGAACGTGTAGGCAATTGAATGACTGGGAAATACATGATTTGGATATGGACTTCATGGAGTTCTACCCCGGAGATATGCATGAGCTAACTCATTACGGGATTGGGTATTTACAGTCTACTGACGACTACAAACTCTTTGTGTCATCAATTCAGCGTTATGTTGGCGGAGATACGAGAGAGAGTGCTGTGTACTCGACCAGAGATAAAGCTTGGAAAAGGTTAAGGTTCTCGACAAGTAAACTTAAGCAATTTCAGCAGAATATTTTGAATGGTGGGACTTTTGTGAATGAGGCACTACATTGGCTCAACAAGCCCGACGGCAGTGGAAAGATCATTGCTTTTGATTTGGCTGGGGAAGCGAAGGTGCTGAGGGAAATGTCTGGGCCTAGTCTTGGTTATGTGGAAGGTGATAGACATTCGGCCTATCTTGGGGTTTCCGCTGGAGGATTTCTGTCTTTGACTAGTTATTCATGGACTGTCTATGGTTGCATTGATGTGTGGGTGATGAATGAATATGATGTGCCTATCTCATGGAGTAAGCTCTATAAGTGGAAGTTTTCGGATCTGCCCCATCAGACATGGTATTGCGCTCGTGTCTTGATTTTGGAAACTAGTATGGTTAGTGAGACGTACACTGACGCCGACGGGAGTGGGTTGACAAGGATTGATCACAGAGAAGGGAAGCTTGACACGTATAAGGTTGTGAGAAATCAGTATAACACGTATAAGGTTTTGAAAAATGAGCTAACATATTATGTCTTTTGTTGGATATTCTTTCTCTATAGAGCTAGAGTTTGGGCAATGCTTCCTTCAAGTATTGTTTAATTTGGACTATTATGGTTTTGATCGCTATATGAGATTGTGCATTCATGCATTACATTCCTGGTCAATTGCCATATTCTTGTCATGTGTCTACAGATGTGGAAAATCTTAAATTCTTGGATACTATTTTACAGGGAGGTCATGTCCTTCTTGAAATATCATTCAATTTAGTCCCATGAAAATATTGATGTCTTCATTATTAACGAACTTGGAGTCTCCAAGGATATTATGAACCTTCATTATTTTCTTGCTTCTTACTGCCTTTTTTACATAACCCCAGAGGTTCCACACAGGAAAAAAAATGATTTAACTAAATCCATAAGCTTAACATAGCAGCTGTCCTCTTTTGGCTATATATTACACATCTTGGCATTACCTTTGTTTGTGGTATTGAAGAGAACAATATAGTTACTTCTCGACCTCTTATTTTCTTAAGTTTTGGTTTGGTACTTCATAAACTGCTTTCAAAAGCAGGAGAGAATTACTGTTCGATTTTCATTTAAAAAAAATATTGTTTGATGGATGATTAATTCATTCAATGGGTTTTGTAGGAGATCGATTTTGGATGCAGATTTGCAAGAACAATATTTTTGGAAGGGTTCTTGATGAAGTGACTTTGTGCACCACTTGGTTGAAAGTGGAAACTAGCTTTATTGTTGTCTAATGGCTAATGGCTGCTACTCCGTTCTTATATGTATATGTATCTTGAGACTTTTTGGAAATGAGCTATGAGTCTATGACAATGTTTTATGTATGTGGTTGGATTGTGTTAGTTGGTGTATATGAAGGATGTTTTATTGTCCAGTTTACCTGAATTTTATTGAAGCAAACGGCCAATCTTGATTATTCAGATCCGAAAGAGTTCGTACCTAAAACTGTTATACACAAACCATAACTATCTTTAGATTCTGTGAGGCCTGAGCCACCTCAGGCCCAATTTTTCTTTTTTATGAGAACTGGATAGTTTTATTTAATAGTTTGAGCGTGGTTTCTGTTGGGGTGAGCACGGGATGGGTCGGGTCAATATTTAGTCGTCCTTATCCCGAACGGTGCGAAATGAGACATTTTAAAAGTCCGTTCGACAGTCTCGAAAGCCGAGGGTAGGACGGGATGAGACGGGTCAAATTTCGGGTTCAATTTAAAATGAGCAATCAATAGAATATTTAACA
Source organism: Geum urbanum (assembly GCA_946800695.1). Classification (NCBI taxonomy): domain Eukaryota; kingdom Viridiplantae; phylum Streptophyta; class Magnoliopsida; order Rosales; family Rosaceae; genus Geum; species Geum urbanum. The sequence continues at coordinate 74,358,797 of OX327000.1, read as the reverse complement.
AAAAAATCCGAATGAGATTAGATGAACTAAATTTTAGGTTCAATACAAGATAAACATAATTTGATAAGATTTAGAAGTGTTCAATTACACTACGTAATACCGTTTTACTTGATATTTAATTAAAAGCAATAAAACTACAAACATTTATTTCATGTTTAATTGATACATTTGGTTCATATTAGGGTAATTTCATTATTTGGGTTGAATATTGTTAATTGTCTAATAATTTAATATGTCAATTTTTAATAAAACAATAATAAGATAGATAAATATATTATGCTGGATGAGACGGGTCTATCGGGATTTTAAAATCAAGACCCGATTTTGTCCCTTAAAAAAAGAGACGGGACAAAATAATAAATTTTTTAATTTTTGTCCCGTCTCGTCCCATCCTAAACAGAATTGAGACGGAATCAGATCGAGTTAGAGATTTGCGGATTCGTTCCCACTCCTAGTTACTATTGAGCTCATTCCAATGACGGCCTCTTGAATAGTGAACCCTCGGTCTCACTCTAGTCCCTACTCTTACGCCCTAGTCACTAGCCGTCTTCTTCTTCTTATGTCGGAGTCCAAACATTTCTACAGTGATAGTGCAATGGAAGAGGAAGCATTCCTACCCGAAGAGATACTAGTGTTTATCCTTACTCTGCTGCCCGTGAAGTCATTGCCTCGTTTCGCCTGCGTATCAAAACAAAACGCTTCCGTTTCATCATCTTGTCGGACTCCAATTTCGCCAAGTCCCAATTGAAAGCTGCTCGTGTCGCTCGCAAACTCCTTGTGTTGAATAGAGCATCCCCTCGCCAAGTGGAATCTGTCGACTAAGACACGCCGGCGTTCGGAGACCCTTCTTCTGTTACAAAGTTGTCATTTCCTGTCGGTGACTGCCGTGCTTTCTCGCTGTTGTTGGGCTCCGCCAATGGTCCTGTATTTCTCTTACATTTAGGAAGTATTCTATTTGTGGAATCCAGCAACTGGATTCTTCCGGCAATTACCTGATCTTGGCTTACCCGAAAACATAAAAGTGTTAACCCTGTACGGGTTTGGTTATCTGCAGGCTACAGACGACTACAAACTCTTCGTATCCGATAGTGGCATTCATTCTGAGACAGGTACGACAGAGGCCGCTGTGTTCCCGACTAGAGCTAAAGCTTGGAACAGGCTTAACATCTCGTTCCCAGACACCCTTAATTTTGAGGGTTATCAGTCCGAAATTTTGTAAGAGGGGATTTTTGAATGAGGTACTTCATTGGCTCGTTTGGTGCGACGGCGGTCAAAGAATACTTTGCTTTTGATTTAGCTGCCAAGGAGGAAATGTTCAGGGAAATGCCCCTGCCCCCAATTCTTGATGATGATGATGGTTTTGAATCTTCTGCCTATCTCGGGGTTTCAGCTGGAGGATTCCTATCTCTAACTTATTATAATACATGTACTTTCAGTGATTGCATTGATGTGTGGGTCATGAATAAATATGATGTGGATAGCTCTTGGATTAAAACTCTTTAAGTCCAAGTTTCCTGATCTCCCTATTCTGGGTTGGTTGTCGGGTGTGTCGTTGTTTTAGAATATACATTAAAATTGATAAATTAATAATTTTAAAAATGATAAAATTTATTAATTTAATAAAATTATTAATTAATCGAAAAATAAATTAATATTCAAGTCTTCAAATTAAGATTGATAAAAAATATTATTTTAATAAAATTATTAATTAATCGAATATTAAAATATTAAAATTTTATTATAATATCTTTGTCAAGAATGACTCTTAACTTGATTGGAATGAGAATGATTGATCACAAAGAAGGGAAGCATGACATGTATACGATTGTGACGGAGTGGCATCACAGAATTAGTTTCATTCAATATCAAGAGACTTTAATACGGATAGATCATTAATTCTCTTTCGCTCTCTGCTTACCAGCTCTGGTTAGTGATACTCCCTTAGCTTTCATGTGTATTTTCTGTTACTTGCAATCTGTTATTGATTGCTGGATTTGTTTATGCCTTCAAAACTAAAAGAGGTGTGAAAACTTGTTGAGATTATTGTACTCACCTTCTTAGGCCAAGCATGTGTAATGCTCGATTTACTTTGCTTAATACTCCGCATTGATGTAGACAGTATCACTTGGGATTAATCTGATGGTTTGGTATCTGCTACTTCCTAATGAGATGTAGGTAATGCACAATGGATGGTTGCAAAATTCCCAAACTAAGTATATATGGATCGATATCCAAGCCTTTTACTAGATAGTTGTTCACAACTCTGGAGTTGTTTGATGCTACATCAAACTTAGAAGAAATAATTCTTGTGACTTACTAAATAATTGATCGGGATTTGGTTGCATTCTTGCTATTGTGATATAAAAACTTCAAATGATATTTAGAGTTTCTGTGCTTAGATTCTTATAGAACTCACACTATGCATTTGGAATTCTAATTTCTGAAAGATTATATAGACCACGTGCTACATTGAAGTAGAAAAAACATCAGTATGTGCCATATGAACTCTTCCCCCAACTTTTTTGTATATGTTTGTGAAGGTCCGGGGAGGTGAATAGGTCATTGTCATTTTTTTTGTTTAAGTTTGTTTTATTGGAAAGTTAAAGAGTGAAATATATATCCCGAATAACAGATTTATGATTATTGGAAATAAATCAAAGCGATAAGTAAATAGATGACATCAAAATATTTTTCTTTAACGCAGAAATCCTGCAACCAGAGAGAAAAACTGTATGCTCCTAACTCTTGTGGGACAAACTTTTTCACTATGTAATTGACACTTCTTACAAGACTCTTGCACTTTGAGGATACATACACTTATGTTATCCTCACTAGCCTCGATCTCTATTAGTCTAACAGAGCTGCACTCTCTCTTGCCTCAAAGTGTTTACACATGAAAGATTATCAGAAGCTTCATCTCAAAACTCAGCTATTTGTAAACTGATTCTTCATGAACTACTTCTTGGGTTGCTACACTACCACACTGATCTCAATGGTGTGTACAATGCAATGAGTATGTTAAAACGTTTTGTGCTCAACTCTAAAACTTACATAAAAGAGAAGGGAATGCTTAGAGATAACAAAAGAAGACAACAAATATCTCTTGGTTTGAAAGATGCACATATCTAATTTTCACAACCAGGGAGCCAAGAGTAATATGTTGTCTTTATATAGCCAATGGAGTTTGCTATGAGAGCAGCCACAAAAGCACTAGGCCAGAGCTCTTCTTGGACATTTGTGCTTGGCCAAATGCAAGAAAGTGACATATGAATGTCAAGGCCAAACAAGAGCATTCCCAAAAAATGATTTAATTTCAATCAGGGCAATTTTTCCCCCCATATTAATCTAAATAGAGGTTCATATATGAGCTGTCAAATCTCTTTTTGTAGAAATCAAAACGTGCTCAGCAATATGATTTTGAACCCAAAAAACTTAGTTTTCAACTTCAAAAATAAGATACATAAGTATGCTTCGGTTAAGACATACAAACTCAGGATAAGAGACAAGGCAGCCATCTTTAGTAAAAAACTATGAAATGTACATACATAATTTACCTGAGTACCAATGAGATTAGTAAGTTCTTCACCTGTTCTTCTTGTTTGATCTTCACATTTTGGACACATAGACCTATTGAGGTTGTGTTTTGTTCATTGAAAGAATTGCCAACAAAGTGTATACCTAGATGTTGATGAAAATATTTGATAGTCAATACAGTATACTGCATGAATTAGACATGTTCTGAGAGTTGGGAAAGATAGATTTGTTTATAATATTATATGCTACCCTATTACTTGCCTTGATAGGTTAAGTGGCAGCTTGCTCTACCCTTATGATTGCCCTTACATATCTCATTATGCTCTTGCGCTTCTCCTTATTAGTTTCAAAAGAAGGAGGGAAGACCATTATCTTGGTTGATCTTTGACTCATCGGTTTTTATCTTTGTAAAATTGTTTTATGGATGATTAATGTGTTATTTTGGTTTTGTAGAAGATCAATTTTGGATGTAGATTACAAGAGCAAGCTTTATGGATAACAATTGCCATCGATTATGTTTTGTTTTTGTTTATCGTGAAAAAAGCTCTCGGGTTAGGGTTTGTGCCGTCAGCCTCTCACTCACTTTCTCTTGTGCTCCAATCGCCTTTCTAAGGCCAGATATTTCACCTACGCCGTCAAGGCTTGGTTCTTGCGTGCTCAACATAATGACGGTTCCTGTATAGTCCCCGATTCCATTTTGTTTCCTTTCCGCACTATTCTCTTCATCTCACTCCTATCCGATATTGATCTTGACTTCCCTTCCATGGCCAACGTCGACATCCTTTTTTTGGAATATACGAGATTCTAGTTCAGACACCAAGATTGATACACACAAATCCCTAGTTCCTGCAAAGAAGTCAGGGATGGTTTTCTTACTAGAGACGAAATGCTGGAGCCAACAACAGTTTGATTACATCAAATCTCAATTAGGGTTTCGGCAGGGTCTGATGAGTGAATGCTCTGACACTTACGCAGGTGGTTTGATGCTTCTATGGGTGGATGGCATTGACTTACACTATAAGGATCATTCACCATGTTTTATTGACGTCAAGATTAATGTTCTAGCTTTTGCGGGTCAGCCATGGAGATTCACTGGCTTGTATAGTAACCCGTATGTTCACTTGAGGCACTAGACAGGGACCTTGTTGAGAAACTTAAAAAAAAGACCAAAATCGTTCCAATGGTGCGTCATGGGAGACCTTAATCAAATCCAGAGATCTACTAAGAAATTCGGTGATGGCTTGAGACCGGATTGGCAGTTGACGGAAATGAACAATTATATGACGGATTGTGCTTTGGAAGATATGGGATATACAGGGGGTCCTTTCACATGGCATGACTCGACAACTCAGGAGCGTCTGGATCGGGCCTCAGCAATTTTAGATTCAAAACAACAGTTCCCAGCAACTCGGGTAACTAATCTACCACTTCTCTATTTTGATCATGTACCTATATTGCTATTAGCTCATAAGGAAAAGGAAAAATGTTTCCTGAGAAGACAATCCTTCTACCGCTTTGAAGCCATGTGGCCGGGCTGATGATGAAAGTTGTGCGGATACGACTAGAGAAGCATGGAATGGGGTTAACCCTTGATATTTACAAAATCAGATGGTTTCGCAAATTGCTAATACGCGGACGAGGCTAAAAAGTTGGTCGAGGGAGGTTTTTGGAAGTAGGAAGCAAGAGTTGGTTGATATCCAGGCAGAACGTGCAGCTTTCCTCAACAAGTCCTTCGATGTGGCTGACAATCCGAGACGCAAAGAACTCTATGCCAGGCAGGAAGTTCTTTTACAACAGGAAACGACTTACTGGAAATAGAGGTCCAAGAATGAGTTTTTTTGCAAGGGAGATCGGAATACTGGATACCATCATCGCAGGGCTTCAAAGCGTAAACAAAAGAAATGGACTAAGTATGACGATGATGGAGTTTGGCAAGATACACCAGAAGCCTTGGATGTAGTTATACTAGGATATTATAATAATTTATTCAAAGCTAGAGAGATTACTATGGATCGCATGGAACCGGTCATATCGTCCCTGTCCCTGGTAATAGATGACACCATGGCAGCTTCTCTTACAGTTGGTTATTCGGATGAAGAAATCAGGACTGATTTATTTCAAATGGGACCTCATAAGGCCCCATGACCGGATGATATGCCTAATTGTTTTCTACTAGAAGTACTGGGGTATTGTAAGACAAGATGTCATCGCTATCGTGTGAAGTTCTTGGAATCCAGTTGACTGCTGGGTAAGATGAATCATACACATATTTGTCTACTTCCAAAAGTTCCATAACCCACAAAGATAAAAGATTATCGACTGATTGCCCTCTACAATGTCATCCTCAAGATCTGTACAAAGGTGCTAGCAAATCGGCTCAAGCCACTACTAGATCATATAATCAATCCCTGTCAGAGTGCATTTATTTCAGGTCGGCTGATAACGGACAACAAGCTAGTAGCAAATGAGGTAGCACACTATCTCTGGACGAAGATGTAAGGAAACTACAAACAAATGGCATTAAAGCTGGATGTGAGCAAAGCTTATGATTGTCTAGAATAGAGTTTCCTACAAGCCGTACTGGATCGCTTGGGATTCTCGAGTCAATGGACCTCACTAATGATGACATGTGTTACTACTGTACAATATTCTGTGGTGGTCAATGGATCTTTTAGAGGCATTTTAAAACTGACTAGTGGTCTTCATCAAGGTGACCTGATTTCTCCTTATCTTTTCTTATTATGCACGTCAGGGTTGTCAGCTCTTATCAAACGAGCTCACCAGGAAAAGGAGTTGCAAGGGATTAAGGTCTGTACGCATGCGTCGGCATTGAACCACCTCTTTTTTGTTGATGATAGTCTCCTCTTTGCTTAAGCCACTAGTAAGGAGTGTGAAGCAGTCAAAGAATTATTGCAGATGTACGAGTTAACATCTGGACAATCAATAAACTACAACAAAAGGAGTGTGTGCTTTAGTCGAAACTTGGATGAGGGTAGTCAGAAGGAGCTCGCCCTTTAGTTAGGGATGAAACTCGACCCTTATCATGATAAATACATGGGTTTGTCGATGCACGTGGGTCGGAGCAAGAAGGCTACATTTTCATACGTAAAAGATAAAGTCAGAGACAGGCTGACAGATTGGAAAGACTCATTACTTAGTGTTGCAGGGAAGGAAGTGTTGATCAAAGCGGCAATTCAGACCATTCCTATCTATGCTATGAATTATTATCTATTGTCCAAGACTTTCTGTGAGAAATTGCAGTAATTGTGTGCTGATTTCTATTGAGGTGATATTGTAGAGAAAAGAAAGATCCACTGGTGCACCTAAGACCACATGTGTCGGCCCCAAAACCAAGGTGGTCTGGGGTTTAAGAACCTTTATGCTTTTAATCTTGCGATGTTGGAAAAACAACTCTGGCGGATAATCAAAAACTCGAATTCCCCGGTTGGTCAAATCTATCATGTCAAGTATTTTCATTCATGTTCTATTTTGGAAGCAACTACAAGTGATGCTCCTTCCTTTACATGGTATAGCCTTTTAGCTGCTAGGCCGATCCTGGACAGAGGGGCTCATTGGCTTGTAGGTAATGGTACTTTTATTGCGGCTTGGGAAGATAATTGACTATCCCGCCCCGGTCAATTCAAACCAAAAACTTCATTGAGGTACCCTACTCCTATTCGCTTTGTCTCTCAATTTTTACTTCCACATAGACAATAAAATGTTCATCTTTTGGAAAGATACTTTAGTTTGACTGATGTTTTAGCAATCCGGTCACTTCCTCTGAGTCATCATTCTGGTCCTGATCGCTTAATCTGGCACTATACTGCCAAGGGTGAGTATAAGGTGAGTTAGGGTTATATCTTGGCGAGAGACTCAATTGTCATTCCTCATCAGAATGCTCTGATACCTCAAATTCAGGAGACTTTTTATAAGCAGCTTTGGTCGACTGCGGTTGCTCCTTCAACTAAAATGTGTGTATGGAAAGCTTGGAAAGGTTTTCTCCCTGTTTGTACTAGGTTGCGGGCCTGGATGGTTGATGTCAGTCCATCTTGCCCTTTATGTGATGCAGCGGCGGAAACAGAACTTCACCTATTTCGAGATTGCAGATGCACCAACTCTCTTATCCAATCTATAACGTCGGGGGTTGGTAATACGACGAATTCCTTCCATGAATGGATTCTTGCTTGTCAAACGGGTCTTCTGGCGATGCAACTCTCAAGGCTTTTTGCGATGTTATTGTTTCTTTGGAAGGCTCGAAATGACAAAGTTTGGAATCAGGTTGAGTTGGTTGATGACACGATGGGAATCCAAGTTGTAACTTGGCATGAACATTATCTTTTTGTGAACAAGAAGCCCCCTAAACAATTACGACATCCCCAACAATGGAAGCCTCCTCATATCAAACGCTATTGTGTTAGTATGGATGGAGCTTTTGTCCGTGTGTCTGCTCGAAGTGGTGTGGGTATTGTGGTCCGCGACTGGTTTAGCTGTTTCGTTATGGCAATGGGTCGACGCATAGAAGGACAATACTCACCTTTGTCCGTGGAGGTTGAGGCCGCTTATGATGCCTGGGTGTTCAACAAACTCAATAACCTCACCTAGTCCGAGTTAGCTTAGACTCCCTTATTGTGGTCAAAGCAACACACGACGTCAGCTCTATTGCAGTGGAGTTCCAAGCTTCGATGGAGGATGTCCAGGAGCTGTTAGCACATCATCTGAACTCAGTATTTGTCCACCATACCCGTGATTGTAACAGAGCGGCTCATGTCTTAGCTAGGTGGATACTGTTCAATGCGGTGAACCTCACAGTCTTCTTTGATGTACGTAACTTCCTTGATGAAGTTTTACTCGATGATATAATTTAAATCTTTCTTAATAAAATTTAGCGTTTTCCTAAAAAAAAAAGAGCAAGCTTTATGAGAAGGCTCTTGATGAAGTGATGGTGTGCATCAGTTATTTGAAAGAGTCTAGCTTCATAGTTGTCTATAGTCGTGTCTAATGGCTGCTACTCTATTCTTATATATTTTTTTCTTTTTTGAAAGGACTATTCTTTTATTATTAATCTTGGGATCTTATGATGAGATATATGACAGTGTTTTGATCTATGTATGGTGTTGGATTATTGTGTTAGTCGATGTATTTTGGTATTAGAGTTATATGAGAGATGTTCTGTGGACAACTAGTTTGAGACAATTGAACTCAAAATATATGAAAGATGTTTTAGTGCCCAACTAGTTTTGAGACAATTGAACACAAAACACAAACATTCTCATGCATCCAGTCACAGTACAAATGTGCGATGCCAAGTGACCTGCATTTTATTGAAGCAAATGGCAACCTTACATTTTCACATCCGCACGAGTCCGTTTCTAAAACACATTAAATATGAATCCAACAAACACAAGCATAACATCTAGACTGACATTCACTCCACGCACACTGCCAGTTATTTATACCACATCTAAAGCCCTCCTTCTCACTCACTGTTGCTCCTGCAAGGATGAACAATATTGTTATTGCGGTCAGAAACAGCACGATCACTGCAATATAAAGAAATAAAGAAAATAAATATGATAGTTCGGCCCAGCCGTAGTCATACCAAGAAACGCTGCTTGTAGAATCCAACAAGCTCAACTGGATCGGTTTTGGTCACCTTGTAAGCATCAATCTTGTTGATTGCCTGCACAAGGATGTAATCATCGATTTAACCACAATGTAGGACTACAATGTTCAAAATACAGTACTCATCTCTTAATGTTTAAGGTAGCATATGACTGCACATATTTTCCTCGAAGATTCTAGTTTGAAGGGAGATACTCATACCTCTATGTTGTACTTACACTACAACAAGGACTACTTTAAGCAAACTATTCAAGTATGCTGTTAGTCTGATACACAGGTCACAGATAAAAAAAATTGCTATAAGGAGATCCAAAATTCAAAAATTCTATCAATACATGTCCTATGGTTTTACCTCTAACCATGCTGTTAGTTTAGGCCTGCCTGCTGTGATGTCGTACTTCCACACCTCTGATAAGAAGCTTTGGAATCTCTCAACAAATGGGATATAGGCTATGTCAGCCTGCATAGTGAGAGATCGACCAGCAAAAAACAAGATCACAATTACTTAACCACTAGATCAGTCAACACTTTAATAAAGGGAATAATAGACGTAAGAAAAAAGAGCTCCTCATTTCATTCGATTTACAAATGAGCAAAAGGCAATGTACATAGTTGGACATTCAACTTACCAAACTGAACTGACCCAGGAAAAATGGCCCATCATCGAACTTTTTAAGAGCATCTTCAAGGTAATCAAATTGGGCATCTGATGCAGGTAATCAGTTTAGGTCAGTGTAACTTCACCAACCAAAGCAGACCTTAACAAGAGAATATTACAATCCTCACCAGCTTGTTTAACAGTGTCTGCTGCTTTGAATGCAGTATACAAAGCCCCAGTAAAGGTACCCACATTTGATATTAATTCTTCACCAAACTTTGCTTTCTCGGGGTCCTAGAAATGATTTTGACAGCATCAATTTGATCAATTTCTCAAGACCCAGAGACAGTTGTCGAATGCGAAATAGCATGGTTAAATAGGGGATATATCTTACCTTAGGGAAAAGAGAGGGCCCTTCAAAGTTGCTATCCACATATTTGATCAGATCAAGACTCTCTCCAATGATCTTCCCATTGTGCTCCAGCGCTGGCACCTGCAAATAATCAATCAAGAGATTGAAGCAGCTTCCCCGAATTTGCAAACAAACAGTTACTCAATGACAATCAAGAATATATCTTCAACAGTTTCACACACACTACCTTATTCTCAGGATAGACCTTTTCCTTATACCAAGCGGGCCTGTTCCGGAGGTTAATTGGGACTAACTTAATCTCATCCTGTAAACCCTGCACCTCCAAAATCCCACGAAACAAACAATAAGACAATTATAGAATCTGTATACTTTGTTGATTCCAGAACTAAAACAAAACAAGGCTGTTTGTGCAACATAGTTCCCCAAACATAAGACAGTGAAAAAGAAAGCTCAAAAACAACCTTGTAATTCCTAGTGATCCAAACTCTCTGAGCAAACGGGCATGAGTAATATGTGTACAGCCTTCAAAATACAAAAGTAAATACATCAACACATGGAGTAGCAAATTACAAAGAGAAATTGAAACACAAACCACAAAAAAAACAGAAACTTGAGTGATTGAAACTAAACCTTGTCGTGCCATCAAAGAGAGGAGGTGGGTTGGAGGTGGCATCCAACGGTGGGGGAAGAACCTCCTGACTGTAAAACCCAAACCCAGTTAGTAATATTTATATGCCAGCAAACAGTACAAACACAGATTCAGATAAAACCCAGAAGCTAAAATGATTCAAAGAGTGAGAATTTGTACGTGTAAGCCATAAGTGATGGTGTTGCAGAGAGTTAGAGGGAAGCTTTCTTCGATATGGGAACTCGGTGCGTAATGTCGTCTATGTGCAGAGCGGAGATGTCAATTTATAGGTAATACAGTACTGGAAATCTAGAATTGACTAGTGAATGAATGAAGTCAGCACTGACGTAGTGGAGTCGGTACGTAATTACTCACGTGTTTTCGAGTCAATGAAAAAGCTATCCAACCTTATTTCTTCAGCAGTTTATTTTAGGATTTTACACTTTTTGGGGAGCAATAATTACTGTGTAACTTGCTACTATGCATGAATCTACAAGATCTCTGTTTCTCATTACAACAAAATGAAAGCCATCTCATACAGTCGACAGAGAGCTGAATGAGCTAATTCACCCAGCTAAAAAGTAATTAGCTGATGACAAAGCCTTATTGCTTGTCATTGTTGGGTGTTACGTGAAGAGGAATTGCTGTCAGCCGAACGCATCTTTCAGCCTTCACCTTATGCGCATCCCATCTTTGTATGTCCTTACCTGTTACACATCACACATCAAGTTGAAAAATTGAGAATCCTACGGCTACACTTTTTTTTTCTTTCATTTTCCCTACCCTGGCAGTCTGGGACTAACTCTCAACAAAATCCATTTCTTTGTTGACCATATGAGCATATCTGATCAAGATTACTTCCAGCAGTGAAAAATGATAACTCAGGATTCTAACTATCTAGCGCATTCACTATGAGCATTCACAATACTTATTGCACTAGTAAACAGTAAAATTTCATTGCCTAAGTTCAAACAAACATTATAGACTTTTTACCTGACCAGAGATTGAACTGCTTCTTAAGCTAGTCAGACTTCTTCAAGAGACTTAATAGCACTCCTGCACTGAGATACCTCGGTTGATACATGGAACCCTGTGGAAGAGTTCAGAAACTGAGTTTAGGATGAGGTGAATATTATGGTAACAATAGTAGTACTTGACATGCCCAGTGCCTACCAAAAAAATCCAGGATCATCTTACACCCAATAAAGCCCAGAACAACACCGATCGATGGCTGAAATGAAATATTAGCAAAGAACCTTATCAATTTTCCATAACGTAGGATGCAACTCTACATATACGTTAGTTCAAATGAAATGACCGCATGTTCATATTGCGCATTTCAAGTAGGTGCATGTAGGATAGGAAACATGGTCTTTTATGATGGTCTTCTACGGGCATATGATTACTAGTTGGCACAAATTCCGCAGAAGGCACTAGAATGAGTCTCAACCTGTAAATACTCCAAGTCTGCCATACCCTCAGAAATGAGTGTGTAAAGCGACCTTAACCCTACAGAAAATGGGAATAGGGTCAATAACATCTTCTGTAAATGCATCTTAAATAGGAGCCTTGGCTGTATATAGGTCAGATTTAGTTTAGTTTTCAAGAAATATGGTTGATCAAAACCTACAATTAACCAGAATTACCTACGATGGCAAACAGATTAGAGGAGAATACTATGAAAGGATCTCGAGTAATGCCAAAAACTGCTGGTATGGAGTCCACCTAAGAAAAAATAGTATTAATCAACATGTCTATTATAACATCAAGTAAATGCAAACACATGTACTTAATTGATCAGTTGAGAAAACCTACAGCAAATGCTATGTCACTGAGCTCAATAACTGCTACCGTGAGAAGTAAAGGTGTGGCCTGCCCAAAATGTTTGACACCTGTTAGAGATCAAGTAGCTATCAATTAAACAGATGAACATTACAGACGGAAAATGAAGCATGTTGATCAAAAGAAACTTGTAGATTAGTCTACGCAACTCAAGACTTTTATATCTCAGCAAGCTTTGAATTAAAATATTGCACAAAGATACGCTATTGAAACTTACCTTCCGCACACCCTCCTGAATTGTAAAAAATTGATTGCCAGCATAATTCGCTGTAAGAATATAAAGAAGATAGACATGAATGTTAAGACAAGAGAAGAAATTGGTGTGAAGTGTGATCAAAGTATGCAAACAATTGCAGGCTCTAACTATGATCTACCACAAACAAATATAGAGGCTTTCTGAAAATGATGCTGAATTTGGTCTCAATTGCAAATATAGAGGCATGAGTACATATATTTCAGTTCAGAATAAACGTTTCACAATAAGGAAACACTTCAACTAATAAAAAGAAAACCAACACATACCAGTGACAGGGATAAATCTCAGACACGTCTTCACAACAAAGTTGTTGGATAAATCAGTGTCATCTTCTTCATTGGAAAAGAGCTATAATAAGAAACCAAGCATTCTAAGTCAGAAGATATTTGTTTCACGAAAAATTAGAAGCACAAATAACCTGACACCATAAAAAGAAAGAGCTATAGTGACAGATTGAAGCAATTGAAGTTATGTGTTAGTTTCTTATCTCATTGTCCTCTTATTTATAAACAAGGTGAAAATAGCTTTGAAGCTAATGCAGAAATAGGATTAAAATTACATTAGTCAATAGAATAATCCGAGCCCACTAGCATGTTCTTAATCAAATCTTCAGATACACCAAAGTCTCTTAAGTTCAAAAATGGATCTTTAACACAAATACTAATACTAATCAACAGAATGATAGTTGCCACTCTATTTTTAGAGGAAGAGAATAAATTAAAGAATATTACCTTGAAAGATGACTAAAGTAGTATTGCAGCAAGGAAAAGATTTACCGCCTCAAACTTCTGAGAACAGCACAGCAAAAGTTTCAGAAAGAGCCACACAAGCCAGAAAACATCACTGATGGACAAACACACAGGCAAAGGAAATTAATTTACCTGAAGTGTGACTGTTCCAAGTAATATTAGTGTCAACCGAAAGATGATTGCACCCGCGATACCATATGAAAGTACCTGTCCCTAGTGTTCAGCCAGAGCAAACTATTCAAATTCATTTGAAAATAAGCCCTATTTGTACCTTTGGGAACATATTGAATGTAAAGAAGGATTACAAAATACCTGATACATAAGTGGCACTTTGAAGTACTTGAAAACTAGAACAAATACGAATAGATTATCCACAGACAAGCTTTGCTCCGATAAATAACTGAAAAGTCCCAGCAATCACAATGTTTATTTCATATATAGTTTTAAATTAGACAGTAGATAAATTTCACATATTTAGGTAAATGACTGATGGATTAGAAAATAAAGACACTCATAAAAGACACATTTGTACATACTAGGGCTGGGACCGGTTGGGTTCCATCCATTATTTTCAGGAACCGGAACCGGAACCGTTCAATGTACATACGGTTCGGTTCCTTGTATTTTTTAGGAGGCACCTATATGGATCCGAACTGCAACAAACCGGTTCGGTTCTACGGTTCTAACGGTTCCTAAATACATAAAGAAAAATCAATAAATAGCCTATTTTGGAAGAAAAAGAACAAAAAACTAAAAAATGGAAATTAAATACATCCACAAATCACTCGATCCGCAAGTATCTAACAATCATTGAGTCCTTTTAGTTCAAATATATTACAAATTACAAGCTAAATAAGTTATGTCAAACAAGTCTTTGAATTTCTTGTTGAATAAAATTGAAAGGACCCAACCCCGATTTAGTTTCCTAAACTGGAATCAAACCCCTTCTGAAAACACGAACAAACAAAAACCATAAAAAAAATTTGGCAGAGTAACGCTACTAACGCGGAATTGCCATTAACCTGCACCCGAAAAATACACTTTATCCTATGCCACAAAAATCAAACCGTGGGCACCAATCCCATCCGGATTTCTCAATATCATAACAGTAATGTAAAGTAATAAATAAAACTATACTTTACAGAAATCCGGAGAAAATCGTATAAAAGTATAACATCAGAATGCTCAGAGCGACTTCTAGTATATATATATACAAATAGTAGGCCAAACCAAGAACCTACCATAAAAGAAATATCGCTCGAATACTATGCCTCCGACCGCGACGTGTGACACCAGAATCCGAACTGCAAACTGGGCAAAGAAAACGAAGAGCCCAGGGAAAGACATATAAACCGTTAGAGTGAGTGGACGAAAATAAATGTCTTTCGCCGAATAATATATGTTATAAAAAAATATACGAGTCTAAATGAATGAATATGACAAAGTACACGAGGGAAACTCTAACTCCTCACGCGTACGGAGCATGCAGCGTAAAACTCTGCGGGGTCACTCATGGACACGTCCGCGCTAATACAGTCGGAATCACAGGATCCCAGACCCACACGTGATTCTAGCCAGAAAGGCCTCAGGTCAGAGGTCTGCCCCCCCCCCCCCCCCCCCCCGGTAAAGGCCTCGGGTTAGGGGTCACAGCCTCCCCCGGTAAACATCCTCGGGGATCAGCCGGAATGCAAGTGTATTGATACAACAATATATACTGTGACTGTACTCTGTGTAAACCAAATCATAAATAGTTCTATGCAAGTGTATAAAGCATAATGTAAATGCATATACGTAATACATAATTGTATAAGCATAATAGTTGATGCGTATTCGCAAATGTATAATTGTATAACACATGCTCATGTAAATCATAATCTCATATGCATGCTCATGCTCGTAAAAACGTGTATTAAAGACTCGCGACTAACCAGTGAAAAGAAATTGTCCACTCACAGATGAGCGTAACGCGATACGCGTTAATCCCGTGATCCGGCGGAAAATCCATCGCCAAACGAACGATCACGAACCCCTGGATAATCATAAAATCCACTGCTCAAAATCATAACTCGAAACCTCAAATCATATCACGAGAAACAACCGTTCCCGGAAACATATAATTCCATATCGACGAAATTTTCAAAATCCGATAATCACACCACAAAATCTCACTATAATTTCCGATGCTCAATTCGAAAAACAAACCTCACCACTGCGATCGGAGCGCGATTCCGAGCGAAATGACATATAGCTCGTCGAAAAACACGTCACCGAAAAATCAAACCGGCCCAGAAATTTGCAACCTACATATGGATTTGAAGATCTCGACATTTCCAACAACTTTCCGGTTCAAAGTTAAGGCCAATTTTGATCGGAAAACCTCCAAAACTCACCTCAAAGTTCCAAACCCTTACCGGAATTTCAAACCGATCGATCTCTCTCCTCCGGCCATGGCAACCTCCCAAACCACTTGCAATAGCTTCCTCTCCTCATGGCTAACAAAACCCCTCAAAGAGGAGCCACCAACTCGGCCTCCACGCCGCCACCCGAACGCCACCGATTCAGCCGGAAAACCGCCCGACTTTGCCACCACATTTCTTCCTCCTCCGGCCACCACAGAGGGTGATCCAACTACCAAACTGAAGAGGAGCACGAGCCCAACAATTCTTATGAAGAAACCCCGGCCAATCGTGGCCGGAAAATGGCTCAAATCCGGCGAAAACTGAATGGCACCAAACGCACCAAAACGAGTCGTCCATGACCCGCGGTCAACGCGGGTCAACCCAGCTTTCTATTTTTGGAAACTTTCCCAAATCGGCATGTATCGCTTCCGTATTTATACCGTACGCGTATCGAACCCCAAATGGATAAATACGACAATATTCGAAGCCCGAAAATATTCACAACTTATTCCTCGTAACTCTGAAAAATCCTCCGGAAGTTCCCACGAGTTTGAAATTAAATTATTTACAACTTTCACAAAGGATCTCAAATCAATTCTTGCCCGAAAATTTAGTCGTTAACGAAGCCGCCATATTAACCAATTACGTCGAAATCGCGACTAATCGCGAAATTCGCCAATCAAGTCGATAACCATTCCAATTTCGGTTCGGGTCGATCGACGGTCCAAAACGGATCACAATCACGATTCGGATAAACTCGAATATGAACGGATAAAATCGACGAGATTCCGCCACTTCAAATATTCATATTATATTCCTTGGTCGTCGAAATAATCATCCGGAACCGCCCACAAACTCGAAATCACGCGTACAACAACTCTCGAGAAGAGACTAAACTCAAATTCTCGGCCAATAATTAAGTCGTGATCAAAACCAGCAATTCAATCAATTATCGAAAAACTGCGATTACGTGCTAACTCACGAATTAAGCTGATTACACTACTGATTCTGTTCCGGGTCGTCACAAAAATAATTAAATGCAGCAACTATAGTCCACGAAAACTTCTGAACCAAAGACTGTATATGTACCTCAAAGTTGCATTCTATTTAACAAACTAATTTTTGGTAACTTTTGTTGCCCTTGCATCATCAACTTTTTTTTAAGTGTGAGAATTTTTTGGTGAGAGTGTGAGGGTTGTCAACTAGGTAGATTAACAAAATTTAGCATTTTGAGAGTTTTTTTTCATATACTTTATAGTTAGAAAGGAATGGTCCTCTATACTCATGTCTATAGTACATAATAGACTTTACAAGACTGCCAATAATATATTGACATGTGTTATTTTTATATTACCGGTTCTTTTTAGTTCCTTAAAATTTTGTAACTTAGGAACCGGAACCGAACCATCAATATTACTTTACAAAATTCAAAGAAACCAAACTGAACCTGGCGGTTCCGGTTCGATTCGGTCCGGTTCTCCGATTCTTCGTGGAACCAGTCCCACCCCTAGTACATACCCGGCAAAGAACTCAGCTGCCTTGCCAATACCTTCCTTAAATCCCACACCAACTCCAAATGCCACCGCCGCACACACCTAAAAAGAATCAAACTTTCTACATTTCTCAGCACAATTCTAGTAAAACATGAAAGAGTTTGTTTTGTGTTGAATAGCTTGAAGAATCAAGCTCTGTACTATTGTATATATAGAGGCTTACATGATAAGATTTACATCATAAGCTATTCTATCGAAACTGAACAGAATCTACAATTCAAATATACAAGCTAAACTGAGTCAACTAACTGTTGTATCTTCAATTTGAATCATTTGAATTCTGTGGTCTATCATCCCCCCGCAAGCTGACTGTTCTGGGAACCACAGGAAGCTTGGAAACCAAGAATTTAAATCGAGCTGGAGATAGGCCTTTAGTAAATATATCAGCCCGTTGGTCTTGAGTGCATATGTAATCAACATCAAGCTCTTTTCTAATAACCTTCTCTCTCACATAATGATAATCAACCTCCAAATGTCTGGTTCGTGCATGAAAAAGTGGATTAGATGCTAGAGAAATTGAGCTAATGTTGTCACACCAAATTTTGGGACATGTCAGAGACAAATGTAAATCTCTGAAAAGTGAGCGTAGCCAAGAAATCTCAACTGAAGTGTATGCTAATTGTTGATACTCAGCCTCTGTGCTTGAACGAGACACTATTCGTTGAGTTTTAGAGCTCCATGAGATAATATTGTTACCAAGATAAACACAGTACCCACCAGTTGAATGACGATCATCCGGGTCACCTGCATAATCAGCATCAGAGAAGGCACTTATGGAGAGATGGCTGGGTGCATAGAAAACACCATGAGTAGGAGTGTGCTTGAGGTAACGAAGAATTCGTTTAACAGCAGTCCAATGGATTGTGGTTGGCCGATGCAGAAACTTGCAGACTTGATTGACAGAAAAGGCAATATCTGGTCTTGTCAATGTAAGATATTGAAGAGCCCCAACTGTACTTCTATACAAACTAGGATCTTCAAGTAGAGTCCCCTCATGAATACTTAAGCGCTTTCCACTTATTGCCGGAGAAGAGAGCGGCTTAGCATCCATCATGTTTGTTCTTTTCAAAAGATCAGTAATATACTTGGTTTGAGTTAGAGAAAGACCATTTGATTGTCTGTAGACTTCAACACCAAGAAAGTAATGTAACAAACCAAGATCTTTCAACGAGAATTGGTGATGGAGATGATGAATGAGAGTATCAATATGAGTGGAACTATTTCCAGTAACTAAGATATCATCAACGTAGATGAGCAGGAAAACACTTACTTTTCCATCCTTGTATATGAACAAAGAATAATCTGCTTTGGATTCTTCAAAACCAAGTTCAAGCAAATAATCAGAGAAGCGTTGAAACCAAGCTCTAGGAGCTTGTTTAAGACCATAGAGAGATCTCACCAACTTGCATACATGAGAAGGAAATTGAGGATCAACAAACCCTTGAGGTTGCCGCATATAAACCTCTTCACTGATATATCCATTTAAAAATGCATTCTGAACATCAAGTTGCCGAATAGGCCATTTGCAATGAACCGCAAGAGCAATAATTAACCGAATTGTAGTATGCTTGATGACAGGGCTGAAAGTCTCGGAGAAGTCGACACCTTCTTGTTGATGGAATCCATTTGCCACCAATCGAGCTTTGTATCGCTCGATACTACCATCTGCTTTCTTTTTAATACGAAACACCTATTTGCAAGGAAGAATGTTCATGCTAGGATGAGCAGGAACAAGATGCCAAGTGCCACTTTTCTGTAAAGCATTAAATTCAAAAATCATAGCACTTCTCCATTCTGCATGTTGTACTGCTTTGCTAAAACAAGTTGGTTCGATAGCTGTATCAGTAAGAGAAGTAGTGAGAGCATATTTCGGGTTAGGCTTAATTGTCCCAACCTTGCTGCGTGTGACCATATCATGCTTTGGAGTAGGACTCATGACGGATGGTGCCGGTTGACACGTGACAGATTGGAATGGTTGGATAGATGGAGGATTATAAGGAACTATACCTTGACCAGAAGGGTGTGAACGTGATGAATTAGAATTAAGAGGTGGACTAGGAATTACAGACTGAGAAGAATTGATGTTTGTATTATAAGAGAGAGGATTCGGTGGTGAGGCATTAATGGCTTGAATGGGAGAATTATTTATTTGTGGATGAGCATTATCAGTGGAACTAGGAGAAGGTGAAGTTGAATGATTAATTTGAAGTGGAGAAGGAATAGATGAATTAAGTAATGAATTAGACGGTGGAGAAGATAAGGGAGTAGATAAAGTAGAAATTTTAGGAGAAGAGAAAGTTGTTACTAGAGAAGGAGTAGAGTCCGAACCTGTAGGAGATGAGACAGATGTTTGCGGTGGAGATGTGAGATTGATCCCTTTGAATGGAAAAGAATCCTCATTAAACACAACATGTCGAGATAGATAGAATCTACCACTAGAAAGATCAAGGCAACGATATCCATGATGATCTAAAGAATAACCAAGAAAAACACACAATTTTGACCGAAATTGGAGTTTATTTTTATTGGAAAGGCGAAGATTAGGAAAACATGAGCAACCAAAAACACGAAAAAACTCATAGTTTGGAGGACGACTAAAATTTTTTTGATAGGGAGACACATGATTAAGAACACGAGAAGGAAGTTTGTTTATGGTGTATATGGCAGTGTTAAAAGCATCGACCCAGTAAGAAGTAGGCATGTGTGAGTGAGCAAGTAGAGTAAGACCCATTTCAACAATGTGGCGGTGTTTACGTTCAGCCATTCCATTTTGTTCCTGATGTTTTGGACAAGAAAATCGGATGCTTATTCCGTGAGTATCAAGAAAAGATTTGAAAGCATTGTTTTTAAATTCTCCACCTTCATCAGTTTGCAAAGTTTTAATTGTGCTTGACAAAAAAAATTTCGACATAGGCTTTAAATTTCACAAATATCCCAAATACTTCAGATTTCAAACGCATAGGAAATAACCATGTATATCGAGAGAAGTCATCAACAAAAATTACATAATACTTGAAATCACTATGTGATAAATGTGGAGAAGTCCAAACATCAGAATGTAACAACTCTAATGGAGAATTCGAAACTGAACTTGATAAATGAAAAGGTAATTTGTGACTCTTGCCAAGAGGACAAGAATTACAAAATTGGGGCCTAGACGTGCCTGAGAGAGGCAAACGTTGACTTGAAAACAAACTAGATAAAACTGAACTAGACGGATGCCCTAGACGAAAGTGCCAAACTGACGACGAAGTTCGAGTGCCATAGAAAGCGAACAACCCTGGATTAGTAGATGTGGACTTGGACTGTAGACGAAATGGATAGAGACTGTTCTCACATTCCCCCCGAAAAAGCATCTTCTGTGTTTGGAGATCCTTCACAACAAAATAAGTAGGATAGAAAATGAAGTAACAGGAGTTATCATTTGCAAATTTGTTAACAGAAAGAAGATTGTAGGAAGCAGTAGGACAATGTAAAATATTATTAAGATGAAAAGATGAGGTGGGAGAGTTCAGATACGAAGAGCCAATATGAGAAATAGATAAGGAAGAGTTTTTACCAGCACCATCAACATGATCAAGTCCATTGTAGGGCGTTGGGTTTGCAATGTTGGTCACATCACCAGTTATGTGAGTATTAGCTCCTGTGTCAGTGATCCATGTGGAAGATGAAGCACCATTATTTACAGCCAAAGCAGTGAGTTTCTTGCTTGGAACACGTCCTTCATAAGCAAGATTGAGGCGGTTGAAACAATCTATCGCCGAGTGTCCAGGTCGGTTGCAAATTTGACAAACAATACGATTAGTTTGAAAGGGCTGTGAATTACCAGGAGCAGGACCAAGAATGGATCCGGTAGCATGAGAAGGAGCACGAGAGGAGGACATGCTACGATCAGAATATGTATTGGGAGAAGAGGTGTTTGGACGTCCGCGTGCACCACCACGACGACCAAAAGGAAAACCACGACCTGAACCACGAGGTTTGTTTGCATAGAGGGCAGTAGGAGTGCTATCAAGAGCAGGTTGAGCTTGTTCATTGAACCTTCTTTCAGCAGATAAAAGAAGAGCCTCGAGGTCATCATATGTTATCGGAGTATCTCGGGCTTGAGCAGAACTGACTGTCATCTCATACTGGGATCCAACATTGTGCATTATAATAGTGAGGAGGTCCCCTTCAGTCATGGGACTGCCAGCCAAAGCAAGTTGATCAACAATGGAGTTGATCTTGTCCAGGTAGTCAGAGATGGATAATGAACCACGAGTTGTGCGCATGAGTTCTCCACGGAGTTGGAGAATGCGATTCTGAGAAGGAGAAGCAAACCTCTTTTCGAGAGATTTCCAAGTTGCGCGAGATGAGGTGGATCTGGCAACTGTGGAGAGAACAGTAGGAGTAAGAGATGAATTGATCCATCCAAGGATCATTTGATCTTGTTGAAGCCATGGATCGTACTCTGGGTTGATCTGATTAGTAAGGTTTCCATCTTTATCGTTGAGGAAACATGGAGGACAAGGAGAAGATCCGTCAACGATTCCCATAAGTCCCTTGCTACGAAGTACAGGAACTATTTGAGCAAGCCAAAGAACATAGTTGGAGCGGTCAAGTTTGATGGTCATGAAACTTGATACAGAAGGAGTAGGATTGGATGTCATTGAGGAGGTGGTGGAAGAGGTGTTGGAAGAAGTGGTGGAAGAGATGGTGGCCATTTCAATTTGCTGGAGAGTGAAGAGATCGAAAAAAAAAAAATACTGGTCGTGAGACTAGTAGGCTCTTGATACCATGAAAGAGTTTGTTTTGTGTTGAATAGCTTGAAAAATCAAGCTCTGTACTATTGTATATATAGAGGCTTACATGATAAGATTTACATCATAAGCTATTCTATCGAAACTGAACAAAATCTACAATTCAAATATACAAGCTAAACTGAGTCAACTAACTGTTGTATCTTCAATTTGAATCATTTGAATTCTGTGGTCTATCAAAACAATCCAACTCGGGCCAAAAGAGATGCTCACCCAAAAGGCAACAGTTCTTACAGAAGTAACATAAGCTTCAGCTCCCTATCCGAAACCGAACCATGATTAGCTTCCACACTGCCATTGCCCAAGATCAACCCTTTTCCTGAGTTTTTTAATGGTGTGGAGGGACTGGGGTGGAAGCTGCTGGTATTCTTCCACGTCGAGGCCGAGATATGAGAAGGAGATTCTATCGGGGCGGCAAGGTTGGGCCATGATGGCAGTGGCGACTTGGGCAGGTTGGGAGGACAACGGCGGCTGGAGCTGGGAATGTGGGGGCGACAGAGAGGGTGTTGCCGGTGGTGGCGACTCCAGCAGAGGTGGTCCGTGAAACAGAGAAGCTGGGATCATGGGCCCCACATCCATGGGCCTTGATTATGCTAAGCTTGTTTGGCACCTTGGGCTAGGCCTTTGTACTTGGGCTTAGGGTCTGCCTTCTCCAATATAGGCTGCCTGCTTTCCCTATTTCGAATCTGGGTGTTTAGGTCGTTCCCGTCCGCTGATATGGGAATCGAGGGATGTTGTTTTGTCGTAGATCAGGTGTCAAGGTAACTAAGGAGTGGTACTTATTGATTGAGTTCTTGATAATTATTCGTGTTACTTTAATTTGCTAGGCTATGATTTAATGTGCTTTATACTTTAGAATTTGTAATGTGATAGAATTTTGTACACCTGTTTCTTTTTTTAAAGTGGATTTACTAGATTTTGATCGACTTTTGTTAAAAAAAAAGGTAAATAGATAACCGACAGTAAACTATTGAGAACCCATAAAGTTTACCTATTTGCGAGGCTGTATAAAGAAGGAAAATATCTCCGAATCTCACACGCCCTATAATAATAGTAAAACTCAACGCTCCCAACCTCACATTCACAAATCACAACCTAACCGCACCAAACCACGTCCTTCTCTCTCTGTCTCTTTCGTTCCCGCGGTTCTACGCAGCCCTCCGATTCCGGACCCTCAACCTCTTCCAACCCTTATCCCAATGGCCACCACCGAAACCACTCCCTCCGCGGCCGCCGATAACCCTACCAAAACCGCCGTCGACGCCCGGCCCCCATTCTCCACCACCGCCGCCGCAAAACCAGATCTCCAGGTAGATGCCCCCGCCGAAACCCCAGCCGCCACGACTCCGTCGGCGGCCGTTGACTCCGCCGTAAACGGCTCCAAGCCGGACTCCGAGGGCACGAAGACCGTAGCTGCCGAGGACGGCGCTGCTTCGGCTACCGCTATTGAGAAGAAGATGCGCCGCGCCGAGCGGTTTGGCATAACTGTGCAGCTCACAGAGGAGGAGAAGCGCAATTCTCGAGCTGAAAGGTATCGTCTCTCTTTGATTTCAATCTTAGGGTTAGGGTTTGCTATTGCTATCAAATTTTATTGTATGCTTGCTTTGTTTTGTGCACATTATTAAAACTGGTAAAATTGTTTGGGATTGTTATGGATTGTGTCGATATGGGAACAGAGATTAACATCAGAAGAATGGATGTGAGTAATTACTATCGAATGAGTAGACTAATACCAGAGGATATAAAATTGTGTCTAAGGATATCTGAAGCTTCACTATTTAGGAGTGTATTCATAACTACAAGTAAATGAACTTTTGATATACGAGTCTTGAAATGTTTTGTATCAGAGGAAATAATTGGTGTTTCAGGAGGAATGGAGTGATTTGAATATGTAGTGAGCTTTAGATAGATTATTTTTTTGAACTCATAAGGACTTGACTTGTTGCTTCTTTTCGATATCTAATCATTCTGAGGATCTAGTATTTAAAAGTATTGGCCGTTTGTTTTGGCAGATTTGGTAAGCTTTCTACATCGCAAGGATCAGAAGCATCCAAAACATCTGAGGATCTGAAGAGAAAAGCTAGAGCAGAGAGGTATTGTTCTTGCCTTATTGCAAAGGAGTGCTTTTTAGCACTTTGATGTCTGAATTCATTAAATCTTGTGGGTATTTTTTGGTTTCAATCATGATTATTTACTGGCATCTATTTGTCTATCAGGTTTGGGATTGCTGGTGCACCTGTGGCAGGTGATGATGATGCAAAGAAGAAAGCTCGACTGGCTCGGTTTGCACCTGCGTCTAAGAATGCTAAAACTGATCCTCCTGTGAAAACTGATCCTCTGGAGGAAGAAAAAAGGAAGGCAAGATCACTAAGGTATGCATCAGTGCTACCTATCTACAGGTTTTGTAGTTAATAATTGAAGACATGCGATGGGTATAGTACTCTGTTTTGTGTCTTTAAAGTATATTTCTAATTCTTAAAATCGTCAATGTTCTCATTCCAGGTTTTCAAATGGGTCTTCAGGTTCTCTCTCTCAAGTGAAAGACAAGGCAAATGTTGAGCCAGTAAGACCTCAATACATTCTGAGTTCATTTGAATGCCTCAAATTACTGGTATAGTTTTTTTTTTTAATTCTGCTGCTGAGTTCTGATCTTTTTTCTTGTAAACTAGAAGCCAGCAATTGCAGGCGCTGCTGTAGGAGGTGCTTGAAAGGAATCTTCCTTTCTTAGTAGTAAGTAATTTCATTTTTAAGCTACTTTTACTGTGGACATCCATTACATTCGCATTTATTTTCATGCCTTATTATATTGAACTTCAATTTAATAAACTGGTGTATCTTTTCTTTGGCAGGATTAGGGCTTCAGCATTTTGTGATTCCCGTGAGGCTTCCTACCTATTCCTACTTTTGATTGCATGAATTACGCGGCGATGCATTTTGTGTTCAGCTAGAGATCTTCGACATGTCGGTGAGCTTACTTTGGTGGCAGGGAGGAGTTTGATTTCATGCTTGATTCTGTAACAGACAACCCACCAACTTTGTTAACTTGCCTTAAAATGTACCAAGAATGTCCTAATTCAGTATACAACCTAGGGAAAATCATTCGTCTGCCAGGTTTTTGTTGCGACTGTTGGCTAGTTACTCTTCCAGGTTCCTCAGAAGAACATCGTCTCTTGATTGTCTATGGTTACATTCTCATGATGCAGTGTTGAACAGTAGTACCAATTAGGTTGTCTGAGTCTACATAATTAGATGGTAATCGTTTTAACTGTTAATCGTAGGATAAATCTTGGAAAAGAAAAAAAGTTATATAAATGCTAAATGGCTGCTGTAGTGTCATCTTAAACTAGGTAGTTAATTGCTGGGCTGACATTTGTTGTTTATTTTATATTTTACTTTTTCATTGCGGTTCTAGTTTTTTCTGTGTTATTTGATAATAGCATATGGGTAAGTTGAGTAAGATATAACCTTGTAATGGTTGCGTAGTATTGTCCAACACTGTGTCATGAAAAGGATGGCCAAGATGGGTTCAATTTGGGTTTGAGGTGCTTATTACAGGTATGGGTTTGTCTGGTTTGCTTGACAGTGGATGAGAGCTGGAAGTTTTCCCTAGATTGTATTACTAGAGTTTGTGATATTCTTGGTTATTGATTTGAGGCAAGTGACATGACCTCACTTGAGGGAAGTTTGGCTTTTTTTGAAGCTATGCTGGGTGATTTGTGTAATCTGCAGGTAGGGTATTAGGAAAGGATTGTACTCTGATATTTTCTTCAGTTTTAGCATTGTAATTTTACTTTTGAATATGAAGCTTTTACTGGAAAGTTGTAAAGACCATCCACTGTATGGGATTTATCTTTCTGCTTAGCTTATTGTGGATGGAGAACCTGTTGACTTTTGTAATGAGAATCATAGAATGTTAGTTCATGGTCTGCTATTTATTTATCAAGTATTATAGTCCAGATTTCTCATTTACCTACTTGATGAGTTTGTATGCAAGTCTTGTTTCTTCATTTACTTTGTTAGGTGGTGGTTATGAAGTCGCAGATTGTTCTCGTTGGGTGATGACATTTTTGCTGTTTTTCTTTCGATTCTTAGCATTCCTTGGAAGCTCAAACCCTAAAGGAAATGGGAAACACATGGCCGTAACAACCGAAAAGAAGTAAGCAAAGGGCAAATGATCTCCAGAGAGAGAACGTCCACCTTCTCTCCAGAAAAGCACTTCTATTTTTCAAAGATACTCAACTTGGTTTGTGTGCCCCCTTGTGCTTTCAGAAAAACCAGCGTCCTTTCCCCCCTCTGAAACACATCTAGTAATTTCCAAGCTTGACAAGTTCTTCGCCTGATTACAACTCCTCTGTAACATAGTTCTGTTTACTGGTTGGCGAACGAAAGTAGCAGATTTTTCCTAGAGTTTCATTACTCGAGTTTGATGCTATAACCATGTTTTATGTTTTAAGGCTGGCAGCTTGTTGGTAGTTTCATTTATTAGATCTGTTACACTGACAGAACTATTTAGTGATTTCTCTTGTGAGTCTTTATTACTACTCTTTTGAGTTAGGTATTGTCTCTCTTCTGTTCGGGTAAGGTGGTGCTATTTGCTTGGTGTTGCTTTGTCTTTTTGTTCATACTGAGCAAAATTATGGCATCTACATCAAGAATTGATGAGGAGGACATCATTGAGGCCATGGCATGCAATTTTGAGAGTAGTGTGGATCTGGAATACGAGTGGATCTACTAGGAACTCTCATAGCTGATGATGAGCAGAATCCGGGGGGTGTTAAAGCATCACTCTTGGGAATGTGGAAGAATATGGGACAGATTCGTATTGTTCCGCTGAAGAAAATCTGTATGTGATAACTGTTGGAGCAGAGAAACTTGCGAAGCGACTGACTACTAGCAGCCCATGGAGTGTGAAAGGCTTTTGCTTTTCGGTGAAGGATTGGTCTAGACATACGGCCGTTGATGATATTGATCCTGCTAGGGCAACATACTGGATCCAAGGCCATGGTGTGCCAAAGAATCACTTGTTGGAGGCAAATGCAAGAAAGCTCGGAGTTATATTGGGAAGGGTATTAGATGCTGAAGATCCTCTGGTGGTGAGTCATCGTGGCTACTTGAGAATGAGGGTTGACATTGATACCAGAAAGCCCTCGACTACATTCTGTCAATTACCCAAGCATGATGGGACGATGACGAAGATCAAATTGAAGTATGAAAATCTGCAAAAATTCTGCTCCAAATGTGGAAGACTTGGTCATATCATACATGACTGTAATAGACGAGTGGACCCAATCATCTTGAGCATGGGTATTGTCTACGATCACAATCTGGTTGCAGATGCACCCAATGGAGCAGTGTACACCCAACCATACTATAAACAAAATTTGTAAATCCGGCCACATTCAGAAGACCTATACAAAGTCAAGATCACCGGGAGTTCATGGGGATGTGTTACACTGACCTTGCCATGGTCCCTATTTATCCTTTGGCAGCTCAGTTCTGCATATTAGTACTATTATAGTTGTTAGCTTGTCTCTTTTGTTGCTACGATCACTGTTGAGATCACACCACGTGTCTTGATTTCAATAGTTATAATGCTTATATCTCGATCTGTAACTATTTTTGCAGGCAAAAATGAAAACTGAATCTCTTTCTTTTGTACATCTCTTCCTCCCTTTTCCCTTGTCACTTATTTATCTGGTGGTAACATCCTAGTATCAGAGACCAACTATGGCTGGGGGCACGAAGATTCGTGCTCACTCATCCTCCGATTCTTCGCCGCTTTCTCAAGGCCTTCTTCCAGATCTCTTTCCTCCTCTTTCCTCTGCTACCCCCACTACTACAACAACACTAGCTACCCAACAACACTAGCTTAAGGCCACAGTTGGTGCTCCTCAAGTTTCCCACACCTCTTTGCAATCCCAAATCACTTCTATGCAACAACTTTTCATGGCGGAGTTCCGGGCTCTCCGCACCAACCAAATTTCATAGTCGTTGGCAACCAACACTGATATTCCGGCCACATATGGTATACCCATATCCTCTATTCTGGCTTCCCAACCACCCCCACCTCTCCCCGCCGCAACCCCAATCTTCTCTGGCCCCACCTTCAATACTTCTTTACCACCAGAAATTGCCACCGCCTTTTCCTCTATCCCCTCAAGTTCTGGGTTTTCATTTCCTCAAATCACTCTTCCTCTTCCCACTCTTGCAAACTCTCACACCTCTTCTTCTCTTGTTAGCCTTGGCCACGACTCCCGCAACCCTTCACCTATTTTTTCGCCCTTCTCCAAAAATCGATCTCTCCAGTTTTACTGGCCGTGATGTCTTAGGCTGGGTCTCGTTAGCCGAACGTTATCCCAATTTTTACCAAATACCACCGGAAGAACGCGTTACCATGGCCACATGCATGTTCGATGAGACGACATCTCATTGGATGACTTGGTATGAACAGAGGTACTCCTTGGTTGATTGATCTGTGTTTGTGGATGTTTTAGTGCAAACTTATGGCTTCGGTGATAGTGTGGGAGTTATTGAGTCTACTTTGTCTCATATTCAACAAGTTGGGTCAATGGATGAATTCCGAGAACGGTTCAGCAAGTTATCATGCCGAGTACCTAATTGGTCGGATCAACAACTGAAAAATATTTTCATCAGCGGTCTGAAAGAGGATATTATGTACGCAGTACTGCTATTGGCACCAAACTCGCTACTCTCGGTGTTTCAAGTGGCCCGTAATGTGGAGAATAGAAACAATTCAAGCCGAAATTATTTAAAGGCCCAGTCCTTTTCTGCCTCCACCAAACCCATTTCCTCCAATCTGGGTACCACAAGCCCAAACATCCAAATATTTTAGACCCACCTCTTTGTCTCAGTCGACACCCAGTAGCAACATACCCCATGCCTCAACAGAGCTCGTCAACGACTCCCATTCGTCGTTTATCTAAGGCTGAGCAAGATGACCGTCGAGCTCGTGGTCTTTGTTTCCACTGTCCTAGGCTATACTCACCCATTCACAAGTGCACAGATCCAGTGGCAGTTATTTTGGAGATTGATTGGCCAGAAGATGAGTTTCACGACTGTTCGCCGGTGACGGAGAGTATAGAGGAAATTGAGTCGAATGGTCCAGTGACCCTACATGCACTCACTAGTTCCCACCAAGCTCAAACAATGCGACTTTGAGGTAAAATTGGTAACTATTTGATCAGAGTTTTTGTGGATTCTGGTGCTGCATCCAACTTTCTCAGCCCTTGAATTGCTTACCACTTGGGACTCGAGATTGATAGCTCTGATTAGAAGAAATTTTTCACGACCTCCGGTTTGCCCATGTTGACGAATGGAACGGCTTGTGGTGTCTTAGTGCATATTCAAGGCTATTCCTTCACTGATTCTATTCGATTACTTGAGGTTGCTAGATGTGATTTAGTTTTGGGTGCTGAATGGTTAGAATCTCTTGGATTAATTGGTTGTCATTTCAAAAATAAGGTCATGGTATTTTCGGGGGAGGGAAAACCGCATATGTTGCAAGGCTTACAGTGCAAGTTGCCCACCTCGAGTGAAATGCACATGTTACACTCCTTGTTTGCAGCACCCATACACTCCTTGCATACTTCAGACCCATTTACAATGGCCCCAAAGTGGTTGCAGCCATTGTTAAATCAATTTTAGGGTGTGTTTGAGACACCAACCTCACCGCCTCCACGTTGTAACTGTGATCATTGAATCACCTTGTTACCCGGCACCACGCCTGTGAATTCCAGACCCTACCGACTGTCCTCAGCTCAAAAGGATGAAGTGGATCGGCAGGTGGCTGAGATGAAGCAAAAAGGTGAAATTCGTGATAGCCATAATCCATTTTCATCCCTAGTATTGCTAGTGTCGAAGAAGGATGAAACAAAAAGATTTTGTGTTGATTACAAGGCCTTAAATGCAATCACCACTAGAGACCATTTTTTTATTCCAGTTGTAGAGGAGTTACTTGATGAACTGCATGGAGCATGTTACTTTACCAAACTCGACTTGAGGTCTGGGTACCATCAAATACGGATGCATGAGGATGACATCTCCAAAACGGCTTTTCAAACCCACGACGGCTACTATGAATTTGTGGTAATGCCCTTCGGACTTAATAATGCACTCTCTACATTTCAAAGTTTAATGAATTCTATCTTTAAGCCATTTTTACGCAAGTTTTTGCTAGTTTTTTTTTATGATATACTTGTGTATAGTGGTAGAAAAGATGAACATATAGGGGATTTGCACTAAGTTATGCTAACATTGCAGGCCCATAGCTTAATGGTTAAGGCATCCAAATGTTCCTTTGGTCAAGACAACGTCGGATATTTAGGCCATATAGTCTCGGCTCAAGGTGTACAAGTTGACCCTACCAAGATTGAAGCAATAATAAGCTAGATGCAGCCCACTACAATAAAGAGATTAAGAGGATTTTTGGGCCTCGCTGGGTACTATCGGAAATTTTTCAAAGGTTTTGGACTCATCTCCAAACCATTGACTAAGTTACTGAAGAAGGATTCATTTTGTTGGAATGATTCTGCAGAGGAAGCATTTCAGTCCCTCAAGGCGACACTTGTGTCAACACCGGTTCTAGCCTTACCAGACTTCTCTAAGCAGTTCATTGTGGAAGTTGATGTTTTTGGGGATGGTATTTGGGCAGTACTTTAGCAAGAAGGCCATCCAATTTTTTTATTTAAGCAAGGCACTCAGTGGGCGCAACCTAGCTCTCTCTGTCTATGAAAAAGAAATGATGGCAGTTGTCTTTGCCTTCCAAACTTGGCATCCATACTTGATTGGGAAAAAGTTTCAGATCATTACCGACCCCCATACACTCAAATTCTTTTCTGATCAAAGGTTGACCACACCAAATCAGAAGAAAAAAAATGGTTGTTAAAGTTGCTAGGGTACTCATTTGAAATTGAACATAGGGCAGACACGCACTCAATGGGGCAGCAGATGCCTTATCTAGCTGAAATGAGTTATATGAGTTAATGGGCCTTACTACAATAGTCTTTGATTGCCTCTAAGAGATACAACAAGCTTGTAAGATTGATAATGAAGGCTCTACAATTATGCAACAACTAAAAGAAGAAAATTGTCACAGGAAAGGCTACTCTGTTTCACAAGGGAAACTTATGTACAAGGACAAAATATTTGTTCCAATCACAGCTGGGTGGCGCAAGCAATTGTTGGAAGAATTTCATTCTTCTCGAATCGCATGGCATTCAGGATTCCTTCCTACATACAAGCGTCTCACTCAAAATTTCTTATTGCATAGGGCTCTCCTTGATGTGAAGAAGTTCATCTCTGAATGTTTTGAGTGCCAAAGACAGAATTATGAGACGATTCGACCACCCGGTCTTTTGCATCCCCTTCCCATTCCTGAGGGAGCTTGGTTATCGGTGTCTATGGATTTGATTGAAGGTCTGGCCCCTCCACTGGTAAGAATGCTACCTCCAGATTTCACACCTTGAGGACAAACTGTTTTTCAAGGAGGGTGGAGCTGTTACACTCACCTTGTAATAGTCCCCTATTTATCTTTTAGCAGCTCAGCTCTGCATATTAGTACTATTATAGCTGTTAGCTTGTCTCTTTATTGCTACGATCATTGTTGAGATCACACCACGTGTCTTGATCTCAACAGCTAGTTGTAATTCTTATATCTCAATCTGTAGCTATTTTTGCATGCATGAATGAAAAATGAACCTCTTTATTTTGCACATCTCTTCCTCCCTTTTCCCTTGTCACTCTTACTTATTTGGTGCTAACAGGATGAGCATAGCTAAACATGAGGATGTTGAACGTAATATCAAGATTGCAAGGGCAAATGAACAAGCCATTATTACCAATGCTCATTTTGTGGAAATATCAAAGTTTGTTGGGATTTTTTCGGCGATTACTAGTCACTATTTGTCATCGTCGATGATCATTACTGGATGTCGGAAGATGGGAAACATGCTTAGGATTGGTGGACATAATAACATGGATGGATGTGTTACAAGGGTTGAAGTGTGTGCCACTACAACTGGATCCAGTGTATGGAAGGGGCCATATATCTTAGTCATAGTTGTGCATGGTGGATTGGTGTCTGACCTTGACAGAGAATGTTCCAATCCCATCCATATTGAATTGTCAAACATGGGGTAGAATATCGTGTGGGACTCGAGTATTACAAGGATGATGATGGTGAATGCAAGTAGGGCATGTGGATCGGGTGGGCCTGGCAATTTTTTGGCAGATACAGAAAATAGATCATACTAGGATTTAAATGATCAAAGTGTTGGACATAACCCTATCGCACCATATGAGAATGTTGAACCTCATTAACAAGTTACCGATGCTTCAAATAAAACACAATCTGTGGAGGAAATCATTGATGGTAGTTTGACACTCTTATCAGTGGCACTTAGTGGAAGCAAAAGGAAGGGAGATCAATTAGTTGACAAGCAGTACAAGAAACATGTTAGAAGAAACAAAAAAGCCACCAAGAGTCTCAAATTAACAATGAGTGGTGAGATGAGAGCCACTAGGAAGCATTGACCTGCCAAGATTAAAGGAAAGGGTGAGGATGACATGAAGCTAAAAGAGGCAGTGGAAAAAAAGAGGAGTGGTACACGGGAGGCTTCTTCATGTGACATTGATGTTTTGCTAGTTGATTTAGCAAAGAGAAAGAAGATTAATGGCTCTGGCAGCTGGCCAAAATCAGCTGCAAAACCATTATGAGTTACATCACCTGGAATTGCCAAGGCTTGGGGTTAGCCTTGACAATTCAAACATTGAGGGATATGATTAACTCCCATTCCCTGGATGTGGTGTTTCTAACGAAGACTCACCAAAGCTGTCACATTGTGAACAAACTTAGAAGAAATATGGGTTATAATAAGGGTCATAATGTTGCTCATGATGGAGTGGCTGGTGGTTTGGCCTTGTGGGGGAAGCCTACTGTTAACATTGAGATGTGGGAGTTTGCAAAGAACTTTATTGATACGGTGGTGAGTTCTGTTAGTGACAATTTTCGATATAGATGTACCTGGATGTATGGAACGCTCTACAACTCGAAAAAAGATGATTTTTGGAACTCTAGGAAGATTAGAAGAAGGAATGACGGGGTACCATGGATGGTGATAGGGGATCTTAATGAACTACTGTAGAGCTTGGAAAAGTGGAAGAGAGATGGAACATGTACTATTCGGCATACTCATCTGAAGGAATATATGAATGCTAATTTCCTTATTGATCTTCGCTTTGTTGGCTCCAAATTTACATGGATTAAAAAAGAAGATGGTGACATTATACTACAAGAGAGACTTGACCGTGGCATTTTCAATGAGGTCGGGATTAATTTGTGGCTGGAATCTAGAGTAACACACCTTACTAGCATTGGTTCAGATCACTGTCCATTGTTAGTGGAGACCTTTCCTAAGATAGCTAGGAAAAGATTCACTTTAAAGTTTGAGGCTTATTGGTCTGATAAAGCTTATTGCAAGGATATAGTTACAAATGGTTGGAGTTGTTCTAGACCAGTTATAAGTCAACACATTTGGAAAGCCAATCTCATCAGTGTGAGAGCCAAACTTCTAAAGTGGAGTAAAGATAAATTCAATAACAACAAGGGAGAGCTAAATGCTTGCTTGGAGGAGATGAACAGAATATAGAAAGCAAGTTCGTTAGTTGATGATCATCAACAGAATGATTTACTACACAAGATCTGTAACTTGTGGAGGAGGGAAGCTCCTTACTTGCACCAATGATCTAGAGTTAATTTCCTTAAATCAGGGGACACAAACTCTAGATTCTTCTATCTTACTACTTTGCAGCGAAGGCACAGGAATTCGATTTTAAAGATCACCAATGGGGATGGGAACTGGCTTGAAGGTGAGAATGTGATAAGGAAAGCTTTTGATGAACACTTTAAGATGGTGAATACTACTAGTGGAAGCAGGAGTTGGGGAAATGCTTTAATTAGTGTTGGGAAGTTGGTCAGTTCTGAGATGAATAATGCTTTATTACTGGAGGTGTATACGGAGGAAGTGAAGATGACTACTTTTCAGATGGGAGCATTAAAGGCACCTAGACCTGATGGTTTCCTAGGTATTTTTTTTATCATAGGTACTGAGACATTGTTGGTGAGGTTGTCACATCTATATCAAAAGATTTCTTGGCAGGGAAGGTTGCACTGGAGAGGATGAACAAAACTCACGTAGCTCTCATACCAAAAGTTCCTAACCCAGAGAATACCTCACAGTTTAAACCAGTTAGTTTATGCAATAACTCATATACGATTTTGTCTAAGATCTTAGCCAATAAATTTAAAATTTTGCTTCCTAACTTGATTTCATGCAATCAAAATGCCTTTGTTCCTAATCAATTGATACAGGATAATCTGATCTTGGCCTATGAGGCTTTTCACTATATCAAGTTGAGGAAGACTGGAGGTAGCAATGATTTGGCTTTGAAGCTTGACATGCATGGTCAAAGCTTATGATCATGGTGAGTGAGATTTTTTAGAGGAAGCCTTATTGTGCTTTGGTTTTGACTGGAGATGGGTGAGAGTGATCATGACATATGTAAGCACTGTATCATATTCAGTTGTTTTGAATGGAAGTCCTGGGAGCTTTTTAAATCTGAAAGAGGTTTGAGACAGGGGGATCCACAATCTCCATATTTGTTTCTGATTGTTAATGAGATCCTTTCTCTAAGAGTAAAAAAAGCAGTGATTAAGGGCAGGTTATGTGGAATGAAGATGGGATTTGGATGTCCTGTGCTATCTCATCTTTTTTTCACAGATGATGCCCTTTATTTCTTGGAAGCCACACTACAAAACTATTTGTGCTTTGTTGAGATACTTAAGAAATATTGTGTTGCATAAGGTCAAGACATCAATTACCAGAAATCTAGTCTCATGTTTACTCTAATTACACCAGCAATATAGGGTAGGTCCAAACAGCAGTCTTTGACATTTGTAAAGGAACGTATCATTAAGAAGATTGTTGGATGGAAGCATAGTACGTTGACTATGGCTGGAAGGGAAGTATTGATCAAGTCTGTGGTTGCTGCTATTCCATCATATCATACATCGTGTTTTTGATTTCCTAAATCTTTTTGTACTGAGATTAATGGTTTACTGAGCAACTTCTGGTGGGGAGCTAATGAGGTGGGAAATAAGGTCAATTGGAGGAGTTGGGAGTTTTTGTGTCGATCCAAAGAGATGAGTGGGATGGGGTTCAGGGATATGGAGTATTTCAATCTTGCCTTGTTGGGTAAGCAAGTTTGGTGTATCATGTCTGAACCTAACTCATTACTTACTAGAGTTTTGAAAGCTAGATTCTCCCAAATGGTGATATTTGGTGTGCTAATAAAGGGCACATGGCTTCCTGGTGTTAGGGAAGTTTGTTTTATGTTAGGGATATGATGATCAATGGTACTTCTTGGCTAGTGATAAATGAAAAGAGCATAAATTTGTGGAATGACATTTAGATTCCTGATAATGATAGTGGGAGATTATAGGCATGTGAGACCCTGCCTTTTGATGTTCCTAGTAGAGTATGTGACATTATTGATCCTGTTACCAAGCAGTGGAAGTTAGAATCGATCTCTGAGTTAATTACTGAGCATGATGTTGCCCTTATGCGAAGAATTCCACTTGGTGATCTCTAGAGTAATGAATGATCATTTGGAGAGGAAGTAAGAATGGTGTTTACACTGTCAAGATGGGGTATCATTGGATGTACAAGAACAACCACAACAACTGTTCTATAATGGCTAACTCCTCTGAAGTCATTGATGTCAAGATATAGAAGTCGATATAGAATTGTGACACATTACCAAAAGTCAAGAATTTCTTTTGGAAATGTTTCACGAAGTCCATTCCTTGTTTTCTCAATCTATGTAGGAGGAAGTTATGTAATTCCCCTATTTGCAGGCTCTGTGAGGCTGGAAAGGAGTCCATAGAGCATGTTTTGCTTTTGTGTCCTTGGGTGGATGTGGTTTGGTTTAGTTCTGCTTTGAGTATGAGAATAAATAAGCAGGATGTTTCTACACTATCTGATTAGCTTTTGAAGATTTTATGCACTACCATGGAGAAACATGAGAAGCATTTACTACCTTACTCCATTGGGTTTCTGTGCTGGAAAATTTGAAAAATGAGGTGCTCTTTTGTTTATTAACATGCTGTGTCATCACCTTCTTAGGTGATCAGGAGTGCTTTCGAGCTGACTTGTGAGTTTTGGAGTGTGAATCATATTCCTAGTCTTTATCCTAGTCAAAACAAGAATGGTGGTAAGTGGTGCAAGCCTATGTGTGGTTACTTTAAGATGAATACTGATGCTGGATGGAATCACCGTAATGGGAGGGTTGGTATTGGAGTACTTATTCAAGATGACATGGGAAGGGTTGTTGTAACAATTCAAACCAAAAGTTACGCTAAACTTTACGATTTAGGTTTTCCGCGAATTATGCATCTCGTAAAATTTTGTTAACGACTTTTCTTTCGGGCGAGAATTTGATCCAACTTTATTCATGGAAGTCGTAGAATATTTAATTTTGTGCACGTGAGAATTTTCGGGGAATTTTTCGGGTTATCAAGCTATTTCTTTCGATTTTTAGAATTTCGTATATGAAAATATGTATTTTTAAAATGTTTTTCTTGGCGGTTTACTTTGGGCCGTTGGATCTTGATCAGATCAAATGGTGGTCGTTGATCTGATCAAAAATTTTGGTATTTATAGTGGAAATACGGTGTAAATATAGAATAAATCAGAAAAATATGAAATTTTGTACATACGCGACCCGTATACCATTTCTACCCGTTTTGGATTTCGATCTCGACCCACCGGAAAACGCAACGGTTGCCGACATTCTTGGTATGGATTTGAAGCCCTTCATCTCCTCTTTCCATTCATGTATTTATATTTGATTTTTGGATGAGTTTTGGGATAGATTTGATGCCGTGAACCTGTGGGATTTCGGGTTGTTTCGCAAGTGGCTTTCTGGCCATTTTCCGGCACGGTGTGGTGGTGGGTTCGGTTGGGTTTGGTCCAATGACCAAAACCCCCTTGGTTTTTGGGGGCGAGATGCATCACCAGTGACGAAATCGACCGGAGAAGTTTTTCGACGATTTCGGCCACTGTGGGCTTTCAAGCTCAATTCCGGCCAATCGTCGTGGAATTGGGTCTCGGTCCAGTTACAAAAATTGTTGGTCTCATTGAGATCTTTCCAACGAGTGGTCAAACGCTCCCATAGGAGCAGTTTGGACCGGGAGCGTGTGTGGTTCACGCACCACCGCCCGCGGCGGACCTCCGTTGAGTCAAAAATTCTAATTTTTCCGTGGGGTTTCCGGGATGGTTATGAGTTGTTTTTCGCGCGTTTTATCAAATTCTGAAATTAAACGAACATGTTATTTACTCAGGAAACCGCGAGAGAGATTTTGGCGAAAGAACTTCCGCCGGACCTTCGAGCTAGCTGCATACTGTGAGTGAACAATTTATTTTCACTGATTGAAATACGAGTGCTGATTATGCACGTACAAGTATACATTTACGATTATGCATATATGATTATATGTCGTATAAGTACGCATTTACGATTATGCATGTGCATGGAAACAAATATGATTTGTTTTACACAGAGTACAGTCTCAGAGGTAGTAGTGGCTTCGATGCACTGGCATGCTCAGCTGATCTCTGAGATGCTCCGGGGGGACAGAGTCCTAACCCGAGGTCTTTCTGACTATTTGATCACGTGCTGAGATCCCGTGATTTAGACTGTACTGAGACGGAGGTGTCCGAGAGTGGACCCCGTAATTTTTAGACTCGCATCATGTTTATTTGCTTATATATTGTGAAAGGCATGTTATATTTATTATTATCGGTTTAAAAATGAAAGTTTATTTTCGTCCACTCACTCTAACAGTTTTGTTATTTATGTGCCTTTCCCTGGGCTTTTCGGTTTCCTTTTTGCCCAGTTTGTAGTTTCTATCCTATGGTTGCACGTCGTCGTTGGAGGCCTAGAGTTCAAGTCACCGTTCTTTTCTAGCAGGTTCTTGGTTTAACCTACTAGATTTTTATATTTGTAAATTAGAAGTCGCTCTAAGTACTATGTTAGTTTATTTCCTTTGCAATGCTTTTTGAGTACTTATTGGATTTTGAATAAATAGTGTAAATAAATACTTTTACTGTTATTCAGTAGTTTGTGAATTTGAGAAATCCAGATGGGAATTGATGTCCCACAGTTTGGCTTTTGTGAACTATTTGGAAGTGTGTTTTCATTGCAGGTTTTTGGTGTAATCATTTTTTTAAAGTAAACTCTGGCGAAAATTTTTAAAAGGTTGTAGCTAGTGTTGTTAGGATCTAATTTCGGTTTAGGCAACTGAATCGGGGTTGAGTTCTTTCTGTTGTTGTTGGTGACTCCAGACATAACAACTGCTCTTCTGCTAATATGGGTGAAATACTGGCTATTGGTGCTGGTCTAAGATTGGCTTCTAAATTCCAATATTGTCATAAGATCATTGTGGAATCTGATGCACTGGAGGTTATAAATACTTTCAAGGATAGGAGGAATTTGGGACAATGGAGATGTTTTAACATCATCAAGGAAATCAGAAGACAATGCTCTAATTTGCAAATGTGAAGTGGGAGTGGGTGTCTAGAGTTGCTAATGCAGCAACACATGCTACCGGAAAGATGGGAAACGAGGGGATGGGTCTACTTCGATGGGCAGATATGCCACCACCTTCTCTAGTTGGGATACTGAAGAATGATGATTGTCTTAATCCATAGATTTCATGTTGCTTTCTCCTTCTTTGCACTTAACCAGATCTGTTGCCATTTTCCATTGTGGGAATGGTTGATTTGCTTACTCTAGGTCACAATTATGTTCTTACATTTTCTGTACTTTGGAGAAGAGTTTTTACTTATCTCCTTCTACCGTTTCTTAGCGTTTAATGAATCATTCATTTCAAAAAAAGAAAAAGAAAAAGCATTCTTTAGAATATCGTAGAGTATGGCACTGAGTTACACAGATCATACATATGTCATTAGGACAACATATGAATACGTGTTTATATTCTCATGCCATTTCCTATATAACAACTGGGAACCCACCAATTACTGTTCATCACCAAACACTATTCCTTTTCTTGTTTGCATGCTTGACGTGAGTTTAATGTCTATATCTTACGCAGTTTCCCACCTCTGCGCGATGGTCAATCGATTCCCTTTTAGTTTCTTTCTTGCCGCCACAAAATCTGCCAACCCCAAAACCCCAATCAGATATAGCAAACATCGCGACTGGTATTGGCTTTAAATGAACTAAGATCTTCCAAAACGCAATCTTTGGCTGCAAATTTGAACATCATCTATACCCTGATTCGCATCATCCGTTGTCATACTACCAAGTCAATCCAGGTGAGCAATATTAATACCTATATATGTGAAACTCCGAAACTTTTATATAATTGTTAATATTTTACATATGATTCGAGTTTAATTTGATGTTGCGGTAAAAGATTTTTACCGTTGATAAGTTCTGAAGTATTTCGAGTTGACTTTTCATTAAATTTTCGAAGTCGGTTGACTTCGGATAAAAATCGTAGAATTTGTCGTGATGAGTCTGCGGACACCTGAATCGTTGAAAACAGAGTTATTCAAGAAGTTATGATGGATGGAAGTTCGTCAAAAATTAATTACCGAGTTTCTATAAATGGAAATAGTATTTAAGGGAGGTGTTTCCTTATTTGGAAGGCATACCATTTTTTTTTTTGGAGGGGGGGGGTGGTTTGGATGGTTGAATCGAGGTCAACCTTCTCTCCCCGAGGAGAGAGAAAGAGAGTTTGAGGCGGTGGCCGACGGTGGGACGTTGTCTGGTCATCTCCGACCTCGAGACCAGTCGGGTTAGACGTGGCTCGTGATGCTCTACCCATTTCTGGGCTTAATCGACGGTGTGATGGTCGGAGAAAGGAGTAATCAAAGTGGTAAGTTTTTAGGGTTTGGTGTTATTCCGTCGACATCGCCGACGGGGTTTCCGGCAACAATTTTATGTGTCAATCAAATGGAATTTTAATGGTGATTGTATTGGTATGCTCGTTGATCATTTTGGTTGCAGGTTT
The DNA here is from genome assembly GCA_946800695.1 of Geum urbanum. NCBI lineage: Eukaryota > Viridiplantae > Streptophyta > Magnoliopsida > Rosales > Rosaceae > Geum > Geum urbanum. The sequence goes on along the minus strand of OX327000.1, from coordinate 74,318,329 downwards.
AACGACTGAATTCGGGTGGTTCCGTTCGGTCTCTGCCGTGGGTGGCGGTTTCTGGTGGGTATTGGGTGGTGGGATTATGGGGTTTCGACTCCTCTCCTCCAACAGTCTAATTGGGACCAGCAGCGAGCCCAACCGTGGCTCGCCGACGTCGTTGGCTCGTCGGAAAATTTTCAGGCGAGATTAGGGTTCTATGGATTTCAAGTCGGATTTTGATAACTTGTCGGTCGATTTGGCCGTGGCTGTAGTTTAGAAAAGTGTTCGGCTTATCTGTAGCTTTCCAACGGTGTATCGATCTCCCCCGCCGTCGGTGATCGCCAGTGGTGACGCGTGGCCGAAAAATTTGTCCGAAAAACTTATTTCCGATATGGGTTGAGTTATATGTCGTTAGGTTCTCGACGGTACAAACATAATTCTGAGGTTTATTTGGTGTTTAGGCTTCGTCGTCCCAGTGGGTGGGCGGTGGTACGGAGTTTGCCACCAGTGGCGGTGCAGGTGACGGAGAAATTAGTTTTGTGGTATGTCGTTATGACTATTTTGTTGTAACAAGTTATCGAATCAGTTTTTCGATTGATTTGGTCGAATTGAGTTTTCTGATCGAGTACTCCCTTGATTTATCCGATTATTTTATTATTTTATTTATTTTGACGATTATGGACAGGGCTCGGGTCATGACAAATGGTATGAGAGCACGGTTCAACTCTCGAACTTCATTTTCGTTGTGTTTTGTGTTAGATAGTTAGTTGTGAACATGAGCCTAGAATAATGTGTAAATTTATATTATTATGATCGTCGCGAAGATAAAGAAATGGTGGTCCTAGACGTGAAGTGGTTACGCATATGCCGATGCGGGACCTAAGGTACGCAGTTCTGTATACCTCATGTAGATCAATAATCTAAACTGGGATTGCCCTGCATTCAAATCAAGCATTAAGCATAGATACACATGCATATTAAAAACTAAAATACTAGAACATATGGAAGGTTACTGAAATCTATATAAGTTATAAAACCGAAATGGTTCTTCAAACCAATCCATAATAACTAGAAATTCATACAAGAAGAAGAAAAGAGAAGAATTCAAAAATACACTTTTTGGTTTCAGGATTGCCCTATACTACTTGGTGTAGATGACTCTTCAATTGATGGAGGAGACAGTTAGGATTGCCCATTGGAAACATGTATCTAATTAAAGGGTTTAATTTCTACAAACATGTATATAAATTAAATAAGTAAACATACGTACTCATTGGAAGAAATATCGGGAAACTTCTTCTTAACCACTTTTTTAAACCACGCCGAATTCTTGTTCGGATTGAACGCCTGAAGCTTCTCCCTTCATCGTCTTAAATCTCACTTTTTATATATATGATTCTTTAATTGATATTTTATGACAAAAAAATCGAATAAAAAATCGAAAACTTCCTTACGAATTATTTTTAAATATTATTTTTAGAGAAATTGTACTTAGACGACAAAGGAGGAAGACTTTCCGTCGTCCAAGTGAGCACATAGATGACGGACCAGGCCAACTCTGTAGTCTAAATTCAAATTTTGAGCGGTCCAAATTTTACCGCCATTTATTTTGGTAACCACTCAAAATTTGAACTTCGATGACAGAAGCTGCGTTTACGTCGTCTAAGTCATCACTTGGATGACGGAAATGTCTCTCCGTCGTCTAAGTTCAAATTTTGAACGGTTTCCCAAAATAAATGGCAGTCAACTTCCACCCGCCAATTAATTCGGGGAGAAACCTGAGATTCACTTAGACGACGGAAAGAGGAGTAAAATCACATTCCATCATCTAGGTGAGGTGGGTTTCACTTAGACGACGTAAAATCACATTCCGTCGTCTAAGTAAAACAGTAGAATTCCTGATTCTTTGAGGCCGGAAAGTACTTGCTTAAGAAAGCATCCGCTAGTTGTTTCCATGTGGTGATGTGATTCGGTGGAAGCTCCATAAGCCAAGTTTGTGCTCTCTCCTTCAAAGTGAAAGGAAACGCCTTCAACTTCAAAAGCTCATCATCCGCATCAGTGGGCTTCATACTCGAGCACACAAACTGAAACTGCCTCAAATGCATATTTGGATCTTCATGCGCCATCCCTTGAAAGATAGGTAGGCGATGGAGAAATCCACTCTTGAGCTCAATGTCCTGCTTTTCATCTTGAGGTTCCGGAAATCGAATGCATGAGGGGCCAGCGCTCCAGTCTGTTGAGCAGGTTTGTTGGCGAAGAGTTCTCCTCACAATGTTGTTATTGTTGTTGTTGACGTTAGGAACCACATTGTTGTTGTTGTTTCCATTGTTTCCATTGAGTCCCAACATTCTTGATTCCTCTTCTTGATCTTGCTCAAAACCGTGCTCGGAGTGATGAGATCTTGGTGAGTCAACCTCGTCCTCAACAAGAGGTCGGTCAAGGTCTTCCACTGCGTTAGGAGGAATGATCACTGTGCGGTTACGGAGTTGAATTTCACGTGGAAAAGGTTTGGTCATTCACAACCTGAGATTCAACCAAGATCAAGTGTTAGTATCAAAAGAATACACAAAGAATGCATGATACTTGATCCAAAACGTTGGAAATCACAAAAACACACAAAAACAAAGCACACAAATTCAAAACACATCATATTCACATACATACATACAAGTGACGTTTGGATTAGGTATTATATATACATAAGCTGCGTTTTGTACACTAGATGAAATGCAAAGGCTATAGGTCATCCTAAAATGAATGCAAGTTATTAAAAACAAGTTATGTATATTTGTACATGTATCCTGCAGGGGTTAGTTGTATAAACACTAAGGTAAACGTTAAATACAAGTTGTTACTCAAAAGATGCAAGCACACACCATAGTCCACGAAATTCATGCAAGAATTCATTCAAACTTTCATTCAAAGTGCATCAAGCAAGAACCTAAGTGAAGGATGGAGTGAAGGCATAAGAGAAAACGTTAGAACCTGCAGAAAACACAAAAGTTACGTGCTAAATACATGATGCAAACGTGACCACTCTCTTGGCCTCATGCCCCTAACTTCACTTAGGTTAGGGTGTGTGGTGATGAAATCCACACATCACAAAGCCGCCAGAGGGTTATGCAATCTACAAATGCAAGTGGTTAAGGCCTTTACATGTTGACAATATACACAAATTTTTTGTTGGTTATGTACACTTAGGGTTCATTGTGTTGCGCTTTAAATTTGAAGAGAGTACATTCGCTTGATCTTTAGGTCGTTCAAAGGACGTGCGACCCGCGCGATAAAGTGTACACTTTCAATCGAATGGTCTTGGTTCAATCGATAAACATGGCCAGTTGGGGATATAGATAACGCGAGAGGCAGGACTAATTTCGACAAAGCAACCCGAGGCTAACCGACTATGGCAAGTAGACTTAGTCCTTATCTTCTTTGGGCAAACTCAACGAAATGGCCAGTTAGCGAGAGAGACCACGAGAGGTAGGACCGATTTGATATCTCGGATCCAAAACCTGTCATAGAAACCGTCACCTTCTAGACACCATTGCGTTGAGAATTTCTTACTCAAAGATAAGTATTCATCCACCAACCGAGTCTTTGGTATATACTCCAATGTTGCAAGTCTTTCTTAGATCCAAATCCTGTCACCAGTCATAACCCGTTTCTAGACACCATGTCCGACATTCAACCAAACTTTCGAAAATGTACAACTCCCTCAAGTCCAATGTAGACTCCGCCCTCAACCCCATGTCCATAACTTCACTTAGGTTATGGTGTATGGTGATGAAATCCACACATCACGAGGGGTTAAGGAGATAAACACGGAAAAGAGGCGCCATCTATTCAACAATGAGTGCGACTTAATCAACCAAGCTCATGTACTCAATGCAAATCCAAGCTTCCTTTACCGTTTAAATGGCTTCAAAAACAACATTATGAACAAGTGTTAATAAAAATCTCGAAAATTTACAAGTATATATGCACAAAATTTCACGTATTCACAAAGGACATATACAAATTCCAGGTTCGCGCAAATTGCGCACAGCTGCTTGTAGATTTTCTGCAAAATTATTGGTTAATCCGATGGGGCTGAAATTTTACAGGCACAAACTAGACACATAACCAAACAATCCTGAAAATTTTAAGATTTTTACGAACTCTGTAGCTACGTCAAACAATTTACCCAAAACTGGGCAGTGTGCAGCCCTGCAAAACAGAAAGTTATTAACATAATGTACAAGCATAATCACACAATTCTTTTCAATCCCCGGCAACGGCGCCAAAATTGATTCGATTCTTTTTAAGTACTTAATTAAACACTCAAAGAGACGCGAAAGCAATTAAAACCCTTCTTTGTAGATGTAGCATTGGTAAGTAGGGATCGTTCTTAACCGGGGATTGAGGGTGCATGCATAACTATGCTAAGGTATTAGGGGGGTGCGTGAGTTTTGTTCTAAGTTCCTACAAATTAAAAAAAACAAAAAGTTGGTTAGATACATATCAAGAAATCACAAGTTCTAACATGTTTAAACTCATAGACAAGCAAACAATCAAGAACACATAATCCTAAACATGCATCCAGCCGAAAATAAGATTCTAAATCTATTATTTACAAGTGATCATCACATCTAGTCACTTGAAACCGTTTACCTCTTCCTCCTTTGGTACCTACGAAATTTCCAGCTAAGGTTAAGACATGCACACATGCATACATTTAAAATAAGAAGCAACCAAATCGAGTGAACTTCCTAAGTCCAATTTTATCTTTGATTAGTTCATTGAAACATGCAAGGATGAACCAAATCGAGTATCATCCATACAAGCTCCAACGCATTAGGGGTAGGTATGCTAGCATGCATATTCGAACCTAGGGCTGCAAACACATGGAAGGCATCAAACAAGTCTGAAAATAAACATCCATACATCAAAACTTGTTCTCTTTACAAGTAGGTTCGAAATAATACACAAAAACCGAAATAAAGTACAAGACATGGTTACACTTTTGGATCCGAGGGATATTCGCTCCGCAATCTTCAAGTATAGCCGCACCTTGGTGATGATGGAGACGCAAGAATCCCAGCCAAGTCGAGCAAAGGATAGTCACGGGTGAAGGAAGGATAGTTTGGAAGGTGGTGGAGATGGTGTTTCGGTTTTAGGGCAAATTTCTTGCTTAGTGTCAGAGGAGTTGATGTGAGGACAGGGATTCGGCTCTATGATGGTGAGATCCTCTCTTCCTCCTCCAAAGCTCTCCTTATATAGGAGATGATGATGGTGCCGTTCCTCTTCTTCATGTGTTTGAAAATTCATTCCATGTAATTAAGTGTCCTTAAGCCATACAAAAAAAACTGTTCATGCATGAAGCTTAAACCGTTCCAGCAATTGCTCAATACCGTTCTGATCTTCTCATCTCCGTTTTCTTCTTTAGCTAAGCAATTAAGCCTCCGTTCCAACCATTATCAACTTAGCTAGAAACCGTTGCATTCTTCTCAAGTCCGTTACCTCCATTAGCTAGCAATTACAAACCGTTCAGCACATATGCTAGCTATTCATCTCATTACCGTTTCATCCATTTGCTTAGCTCAAGACCCGTTTGTCCATTAGCAATTATCTCATCATGCCATTTCAAAAATAGCTCATGTCCGTTTTGCACATTACAATTAAGCTAGACCCATTGCAAAACAGCTCCATGCAATTATATATACACCATCCAATTATCCATGCAATTTAGGCTAGTTTGTCTAGACACTTGCTAGTTTGTCTAGACACCATGCATCACCAAGCCATCCATGCTTTAAATCCTAGTCAACATAGGAAATTGTTTCCTAGTCGACACAGGTTTCCTTTTTGACTCCAAACCGCCTCCTTTATTATTTCTCCTTTATTTTCTACCTAAAAACATAAAATAAGTTAAAAACATATTTACTAAGCATAAAACAAAGCTAAATGTAGAGAGAAAGACATTAATAATCGAGCATAAAATGCGTAGATCAAATTCCCCCACACTTAGACTTTGCTAGTCCCTAGCAAATACAAAACAAAACAAGGACTCAAAAACAAAGAAAAACAATAAAGGGAAAATAACAAAAGGGAAAAACGTAACACTTATATGTACAAAACACTTAGAAGTCTCAACGTTTCAAAGCCGCAAATTTTCATGTTATCATGTTTGAAAACGTAAGAGAACTAAGTAAAACAACACTAAGCCCTTAGTCAAAATTTGTCTCAGAAATTTCTTAATGTATATGGCAATGGAATCACCATGTGTCAAGCATGAATGATCTTTGAATTCAATAGATAATAGAGATATGATCATGCTATGAACAAGTAAGACATAGAGAAAACAATGGTGAGTTTAAGTCTGTGCATGCTTCGAATGAAGTTCAAATCAACTCACATGGATGCTCTCATCATATTTCCACTCATGCAAAGATTTCACTCAAAGTGTTTAAATCAATGAATGGAATGAATTACTTGCTCAAATGAACCAAAACCATATGCTTACTCATGAAACTTACTCCACAGATTGAAGGTTACTCATCTTAAGGATCAAAAATGACTTTTAAGGGTTGTAATGGGGCTGAGGTTAAGGCATTCGAAATTTAGATATGTGGTGATTAAGAACATTCTAAAGACTTAGCCAAAGCACCAAAACTTGATCAATTTTAAGCTCCCATCATCACCAAAAACGTCACCATGTATGTCTTTGAAGTACAAGGGCCGGATTTCATCATGTTGGGCCCTATCTTCATTCTAAACTTCCCTTGAGCTCTGTGAACAGGACAAAGGCGATATTTTGCATTATTGGGCCTTCTATTCGAAACAAACTCCAAACTCACAAGTACGGGGAATATTAATCCAAACTTTAGACACTTAGAATCTATTGCCGAAAAGCTTTTGATCATTCTTTTCTTTCTTTATTTTTGGCAATTTCTACTTTAACAAGCTGTTTGAACAAGTCTATCCCCATACATACATTCACTTACATGATTCTCACGCCATTTTCTTTGTTTTAGCTTCAAAAATCCTACCAAGTCTTTAGAACAAGGGTATGGATAATCTACACTAAGTTTAAGTGTTTAGATTCATATGGCAGTGAAAGAAAGGCTTAATGTAGGCTCAAATGGGCTCATCTAGGGGTGTCGCAACTCGTGCGCACAAATGGGATACATGGCAGTTTGGCAAAGTGGTGGAAAACCTAAGTGCCTTTAATCATATCCAAAATCAGAGTATGTAACAATTATAAGCTTTGCAAGTCGACATGAGTAAGTTCTAGTACTCTCTAGTTCATTAAGATCTTTGGCAAGTGAGTGTATGAATGATTTTGAGACCTATCATATGTAATGCACGAAATTCACTCTCAAAGAAGTCGTGTTTAGGCTCAAAATATCACTTTTAAGGCTTATATGATTCAAAACTTATTCTAACATGCGAATTTCTGTACCAAGTTTTGCAAACCATATCTACTACATGTCATAACACTCAAAGATGTCTCAATTAGCACATGAATTCATTCTTAATGATTTCCAACGCCATATGTATGTTCTTTCGGTCCATTTTCATCATCGACTAACTAAGGGCATCCTAAGACTCTTTAAAACACTAAGTTAAACAAAAAGACTCAAAATACACTAAGTATGACTCAAAACAAATTTTTTTTTTTTAGGGCATCATCCTCGAGTTAGACTCTTATCCGCCCAAGTTTTTATGATTTATGACTCAATAAAGTTGTAAACCCCTCCCCCACACTTAAACTCTACATTGTCCTCAATGTACGAAAGTAAAGTCATAGAATTCAAGCATGAAAGCTAGGATTTACGAAAATCTAACTAAGTAAAAACAAAAGAAACGAAATAAAAGAGATAAGAGAAGAGAATGCAAATCTGTTGTAGACTCCTCCATTGGGTTGCCTCCCAACAAGCGCTTGTTTTTTAACGTCTTCCAGCCTAGACGTGATGCATCTTCATGTGTTTGAGGTAGGTGGATCAAAGAGCTTCACTTCTTCAACGTCATGCTCCTTGGAATTCTCATAGTAGTGCTTCAAACGTTGGCCATTCACGGTGAACACCTTGCTGGTTTCCAAGCTCATTATCTCCACGGCTCCATAGGGAAAGACTTGAACTACAATGTAAGGACCAACCCATCTAGAGCGTAGCTTGCCCGGAAAAAGTCTAAGTCTCGAATGGAATAGCAATACCTTCTGCCCGGGTTCAAAACTCTTCGTACGGATCATCTTGTCATGAATGCGCTTTGTCTTCTCCTTGTAGATCCATGCGTTGTCAAATGCTTCATTCCGGATCTCCTCAAGCTCACAAAGTTGAAGCTTTCGATGTAGACCAGCCTCATCCTTGTTCATGTTGAACTTCTTGATCGCCCACCATGCTTTGTGCTCTAATTCCACCGGAAGATGACAAGTCTTCCCATAAACAAGTCGATAGGGTGACATGCCTATGGGAGTCTTGTATGCCGTCCTATAAGCCCATAATGCATCATCCAAACATTGACTCCAATCCTTGCGATTTGGTTTGACAGTTCTCTCCAAGATCTTCTTGATTTCGCGATTGGATACTTCAGCCATTCCATTGGTTTGTGGATGATATGGTGTAGAGACCTTGTGTGTGACGCCATACTTCTTCATCAATGCCTCCATGGTTTTGTTGCAAAAGTGACTCCCTCCATCGCTTATGAGAATGCGTGGCATCCCAAACCTTGAAAAGATATTCGTCTTGAGGAAATCTGCAACAACTCGCGAATCATTAGTACGGGTGGCTTTTGCTTCCACCCATTTCGACACATAATCTACAGCAAGTAAGATGTAAGTGAAACCATTAGATGGAGGAAAGGGTCCCATGAAATCAATGCCCCAAACATCAAAGATTTCGACATTGATCATGTACTTTTGTGGCATTTCGTCTCTTGGACCAATGTTTCCAGATCTTTGGCACCTATCACACTTAGCACAAAAATCATTTGAATCACGAAATAGGTTAGGCCAAAAGAAACCACAATCAAGAACCTTTAGGGCTGTCTTCTTCGAACCAAAATGTCCTCCACATGCACCATTATGACAAAACTCAAGAATAGATGCAAACTCACTATCCGGGATACATCTCCTTATTACTAAGTCGGCACATTGTTTCCATAAGTAAGGTTCATCCCAAATAAATGACTTAGCATTAGACTTAAGCTTATCACGTTGAGCTCTTGGCATGGAAGATGGAAACTCACCGGTAACTAAGTAGTTAACAATATCTGCGTACCATGGAGTTTCAAGAGTACTTACCTTGATTCCGAAGAGTTGTTCATCCGAAAATGTTTCCTCAATAGCTACAGCTTCTTGTCCATGCACAATTCGAGAAAGATGGTCAGCCACAACGTTTTCCACTCCTTTCTTGTCTTTGATTTGCACATCGAACTCTTGTAGAAGTAGAATCCAACGAATGAGTCTTGGTTTTGCATCCTTCTTTGTCATCAAGTACTTCAAAGCCGCATGATCCGTGTAAATGATAACCTTGCTTTGAAGTAAGTAAGATCTGAATTTGTCCAATGCAAAAACCACAGCAAGCATCTCCTTCTCGGTTGTTGTGTAGTTGGCTTGAGCATCATCAAGTGTCCTTGAGGCATAGTATATGGCGTATGGCTTCTTCTCCTTCCTTTGTCCCAAAACAGCTCCAACAGCGTAATCCGATGCATCACACATGAGCTCAAAGGGTAGAGACCAATCTGGTGCTTGAAGAATATGAGCACACGTGAGCAACTCCTTCAACTTGGTGAATGCCACGTTACACTCTTCATCAAACACAAAGGGAGTGTCCTTTTGAAGTAACTTGCACAAGGGCCGAGATATGTGAGAGAAGTCCTTGATAAACCTCCTGTAGAAACCTGCATGTCCAAGAAAAGAACGAATCTCTCTAACCGAAGTCGGAGAGGGTAAGTACCGTACAAGATCTACCTTAGATTTATCAACTTCTATCCCCCTTTTTGAAACAATGTGGCCTATAACTATCCCTTGAGTTACCATGAAGTGACACTTCTCCCAATTTAGCACTAAGTTCGTTTCAACGCATCTTTGCAAGATTAGCTCTAAGTTCTCTAAACATGCATCGAAATCTTTCCCAAAAACACTAAAGTCATCCATGAATACTTCAATTATTTTTTCAATGTAATCGGAAAAGATAGAAAGCATGCAACGTTGAAACGTACCAGGGGCATTGCACAAACCAAAGGGCATCCGTCGATATGCAAACGTTCCAAAAGGGCATGTGAACGTTGTCTTCTCTTGATCCTCCTCCGCGATGCTGATTTGGTTGTAACCCGAATATCCATCAAGGAAGCAATAGTAGGAATGACCAGCCAACCTCTCAAGCATTTGATCAATGAATGGCAAAGGGAAATGGTCCTTCCTTGTGCTTGCGTTGAGCTTCCTATAGTCGATGCAAACTCTATGTCCAGTGATAGTTCGCTGAGGCACCAACTCATTATCCGCGTTTTTTACAACGGTGATTCCGGACTTCTTAGGAACAACTTGCACGGGTGAGACCCAACGGCTGTCCGGAATTGGATAAATGACCCCACAATCCAAGAGTTTGATCACCTCCTTCTTCACAACCTCCATCATTGGCGGATGGAGCCTTCTTTGTGCTTCACGTGAGGGCTTAGCTCCCTCCTCAAGTAGAATGCGATGAACACAAGTTGCTGGATTTATACCTTTGATGTCCGCAAGTGTCCATCCAATGGCAGGCTTGTATTGTTGAAGCATTCGAACCAATCTACCTTCTTGTTCTTCCTCTAACGTTGAAGAGATGATAACCGGCAAAGTCTCATTGTCGCCCAAGTAAGCATACTTCAAATGATCCGGTAACACCTTGAGTTCCACTTCGGGTGCTTGAATAATGGAGGGAACAAGCTTGTTCTCGCCATAGACCAAGGGAATTGGTGTAGGTCTAGACGTCACAAGGGCTGCTTCATTAAGTGCCAACGCCATTTCTCTAAGTCTGGGCTCCAAGACTTCAATCAAAACGTCAACTAGGGCATCATCCCTAGTGTAAGTCAGCCCAATTCCATCTTGAAGGACAGTGTCAAGCTCATCCTCTCTAAGTACATCCAAATGCTGCTGTGCCATATCTTCAACTAAATCCAACGAAATGCATGAGTTGACAGTAGCAATGGGAACCTTCATAGCATCAAGGATGTTGAACTCGATCTTCTCCCCATCAATCTCCATGGAGAACTTGCCTTCAAACACATCTATCTTTGTTCTTGCGGTTCTCATGAAGGGACGTCCAAGCAAAAGTGGCGTAGTATTCAACGGACTCTCCTCCATGTCAACAATGTAAAAGTCTGCAGGGAATATCAAATTGTTGACTTGCACAAGAACATCTTCAACGTATCCTCTTGGATACTTGTGAGAACGATCGGCTAGTTGAATGATGACATTGTCTTGCTTAAGCTCGCCAAGCTCCATGGATGCATAAAGATAGTAGGGCATCACGTTGATGGATGCACCCAAGTCGAGCATGACATCTTCAAATCTCTTGTCACCAATCACGCAGGGAACAGAAAAACTCCCAGGGTCCTTCAATTTAGGGGGTAGCCGTCGTTGCAACACTGCAGAAACTGTTGCATTCACCTTCACAACCTCTTTCGCTCTCGTTTGCCTCCTTTGGGTGCATAGCTCTTTCAAAAACTTGGCATAGATAGGTACTTGCTTTATGCACTCGATCAAGGGCAGATTCACTTGCACCTTCCGAAAGATGTCCAGAATTTCCTCGTATTGATAATCTTTCTTTGATTTGGATAACCTGTGTGGAAATGGTGCACGAGCAAACGATGCATTAGTATTAACTAAACTTGAAGGGGTAGAGTCAATACCTTTCATTGGGGTAGGGTGCGTCGGTGTTGGTGTTGGTAGTGGCAAAAGTGGTGCCACTTTCTTCTTCCTTTTGAGCTCTTCGGTAGCTGGATCTTCTTCAAAAATTTCCTCCACAACAACTTCATCTGGTGATGACGTTGCCTTCTGCTTTGGCAGCTCCAAAACCTTCCCACTCCTCGTAGTAACCGCACTCACATTCCTAGTAGGTGGCGTTGGTTGAGATGGAAGCTGTCCAGTTGTTCGAATATGTCCCATAAAGTCCACAAGTTGGCCCATTTGTTTCTTGATTTCATTGATGTCTTGACCATGTGCATCCAACGTTGCCTTTATTTCTTTTTGTCCATCCAAAAGTACTTGAGTTGAGGCAGACAGTTGAGCAATCATCTTGTCATAATCCGGATTTGTAAAAGTCTGAACCGGAGGGGACAAGGGAACTTGTGGCGTTGGGAAAGGTGGTCTTGCTTGATATTGTTGTTGGGGACGTTGATAGCCTTGTTGTTGTTGAGGTGGAGGGTTCAAACAGCCCTCATTACTGCTCCACTTGAATCCGGGATGATCACGGTTGACATAGTTGTTGTTGTAATTGTTGTACCGCTGACCTCCTTGATATCCTCCAATGGCATTCACTTGTTCTTCACTTGTTTGCTCCACCAAGGTAGGACATTGACTTCCATGATGATCGTGAGAGTGGCAAACGCCACAAAGTTGTCCCAAAGAAACCTTGGCTCGTTTCACTTCTAGTTCAAGCATTTGCTCCATCAAATCTGAAAGTTTGTCGTACTTCTCATCCGTAGCATGCTTGGTACTCACCTCGGACACCACTGATTTTCGAGGTACCATCCCATATTGAGCGTCATTGTTTGCTCTATTTTCCAAGAGTGCACGAGCACGTTCTTCATCTAAATCCATGAAGGCTCCATTTGCAGAAGCATCTAGAAGCTCTCGATCAATCGGTTTGAGTCCATCATAGAAGTAATTCATAAGATTTGTCTCAGAGAAACCATGGGAGGGACATGTGGCGCATAGAACCTTGAAACGATCATAGTATTGCCCAAATGACTCGTCCGAAGCTTGTGCGATTCCGGTGATCTTCTTCCTCAAAATAGTGATCTTTGAGGCCGGAAAGTACTTGCTTAAGAAAGCATCCGCTAGTTGTTTCCATGTGGTGATGTGATTCGGTGGAAGCTCCATAAGCCAAGTTTGTGCTCTCTCCTTCAAAGTGAAAGGAAACGCCTTCAACTTCAAAAGCTCATCATCTGCATCAGTGGGCTTCATACTCGAGCACACAAACTGAAACTGCCTCAAATGCATATTTGGATCTTCATGCGCCATCCCTTGAAAGATAGGTAGGCGATGGAGAAATCCACTCTTGAGCTCAATGTCCTGCTTTTCATCTTGAGGTTCCGGAAATCGAATGCATGAGGGGCCAGCGCTCCAGTCTGTTGAGCAGGTTTGTTGGCGAAGAGTTCTCCTCACAATGTTGTTATTGTTGTTGTTGACGTTAGGAACCACATTGTTGTTGTTGTTTCCATTGTTTCCATTGAGTCCCAACATTCTTGATTCCTCTTCTTGATCTTGCTCAAAACCGTGCTCGGAGTGATGAGATCTTGGTGAGTCAACCTCGTCCTCAACAAGAGGTCGGTCAAGGTCTTCCACTGCGTTAGGAGGAATGATCACTGTGCGGTTACGGAGTTGAATTTCACGTGGAAAAGGTTTGGTCATTCACAACCTGAGATTCAACCAAGATCAAGTGTTAGTATCAAAAGAATACACAAAGAATGCATGATACTTGATCCAAAACGTTGGAAATCACAAAAACACACAAAAACAAAGCACACAAATTCAAAACACATCATATTCACATACATACATACAAGTGACGTTTGGATTAGGTATTATATATACATAAGCTGCGTTTTGTATACTAGATGAAATGCAAAGGCTATAGGTCATCCTAAAATGAATGCAAGTTATTAAAAACAAGTTATGTATATTTGTACATGTATCCTGCAGGGGTTAGTTGTATAAACACTAAGGTAAACGTTAAATACAAGTTGTTACTCAAAAGATGCAAGCACACACCATAGTCCACGAAATTCATGCAAGAATTCATTCAAACTTTCATTCAAAGTGCATCAAGCAAGAACCTAAGTGAAGGATGGAGTGAAGGCATAAGAGAAAACGTTAGAACCTGCAGAAAACACAAAAGTTACGTGCTAAATACATGATGCAAACGTGACCACTCTCTTGGCCTCATGCCCCTAACTTCACTTAGGTTAGGGTGTGTGGTGATGAAATCCACACATCACAAAGCCGCCAGAGGGTTATGCAATCTACAAATGCAAGTGGTTAAGGCCTTTACATGTTGACAATATACACAAATTTTTTGTTGGTTATGTACACTTAGGGTTCATTGTGTTGGGCTTTAAATTTGAAGAGAGTACATTCGCTTGATTTTTAGGTCGTTCAAAGGACGTGCGACCCGCGCGATAAAGTGTACACTTTCAATCAAATGGTCTTGGTTCAATCGATAAACATGGCCAGTTGGGGATAGAGATAACGCGAGAGGCAGGACTAATTTCGACAAAGCAACCGAGGCTAACCGACTATGGCAAGTAGACTTAGTCCTTATCTTCTTTGGGCAAACTCAACGAAATGGCCAGTTAGCGAGAGAGACCACGAGAGGTAGGACCGATTTGATATCTCGGATCCAAAACCTGTCATAGAAACCGTCACCTTCTAGACACCATTGCGTTGAGAATTTCTTACTCAAAGATAAGTATTCATCCACCAACCGAGTCTTTGGTATATACTCCAATGTTGCAAGTCTTTCTTAGATCCAAATCCTGTCACCAGTCATAACCCGTTTCTAGACACCATGTCCGACATTCAACCAAACTTTCGAAAATGTACAACTCCCTCAAGTCCAATGTAGACTCCGCCCTCAACCCCATGTCCATAACTTCACTTAGGTTATGGTGTATGGTGATGAAATCCACACATCACGAGGGGTTAAGGAGATAAACACGGAAAAGAGGCGCCATCTATTCAACAATGAGTGCGACTTAATCAACCAAGCTCATGTACTCAATGCAAATCCAAGCTTCCTTTACCGTTTAAATGGCTTCAAAAACAACATTATGAACAAGTGTTAATAAAAATCTCGAAAATTTACAAGTATATATGCACAAAATTTCACATATTCACAAAGGACATATACAAATTCCAGGTTCGCGCAAATTGCGCACAGCTTCTTGTAGATTTTCTGCAAAATTATTGGTTAATCCGATGGGGCTGAAATTTTACAGGCACAAACTAGACACATAACCAAACAATCCTGCAAATGTTAAGATTTTTACGAGCTCTGTAGCTACGTCAAACAATTTACCCAAAACTGGGCAGTGTGCAGCCCTGCAAAACAGAAAGTTATTAACATAATGTACAAGCATAATCACACAATTCTTTTCAATCCCCGGCAACGGCGCCAAAATTGATTCGATTCTTTTTAAATACTTAATTAAACACTCAAAGAGACGCGAAAGCAATTAAAACCCTTCTTTGTAGATGTAGCATTGGTAAGTAGGGATCGTTCTTAACCGGGGATTGAGGGTGCATGCATAACTATGCTAAGGTATTAGGGGGGTGCGTGAGTTTTGTTCTAAGTTCCTACAAATTAAAAAAAACAAAAAGTTGGTTAGATACATATCAAGAAATCACAAGTTCTAACATGTTTAAACTCATAGACAAGCAAACAATCAAGAACACATAATCCTAAACATGCATCCAGCCGAAAATAAGATTCTAAATCTATTATTTACAAGTGATCATCACATCTAGTCACTTGAAACCGTTTACCTCTTCCTCCTTTGGTACCTACGAAATTTCCAGCTAAGGTTAAGACATGCACACATGCATACATTTAAAATAAGAAGCAACCAAATCGAGTGAACTTCCTAAGTCCAATTTTATCTTTGATTAGTTCATTGAAACATGCAAGGATGAACCAAATCGAGTATCATCCATACAAGCTCCAACGCATTAGGGGTAGGTATGCTAGCATGCATATTCGAACCTAGGGCTGCAAACACATGGAAGGCATCAAACAAGTCTGAAAATAAACATCCATACATCAAAACTTGTTCTCTTTACAAGTAGGTTCGAAATAATACACAAAAACCGAAATAAAGTACAAGACATGGTTACACTTTTGGATCCGAGGGATATTCGCTCCGCAATCTTCAAGTATAGCCGCACCTTGGTGATGATGGAGACGCAAGAATCCCAGCCAAGTCGAGCAAAGGATAGTCACGGGTGAAGGAAGGATAGTTTGGAAGGTGGTGGAGATGGTGTTTCGGTTTTAGGGCAAATTTCTTGCTTAGTGTCAGAGGAGTTGATGTGAGGACAGGGATTCGGCTCTATGATGGTGAGATCCTCTCTTCCTCCTCCAAAGCTCTCCTTATATAGGAGATGATGATGGTGCCGTTCCTCTTCTTCATGTGTTTGAAAATTCATTCCATGTAATTAAGTGTCCTTAAGCCATACAAAAAAAACTGTTCATGCATGAAGCTTAAACCGTTCCAGCAATTGCTCAATACCGTTCTGATCTTCTCATCTCCGTTTTCTTCTTTAGCTAAGCAATTAAGCCTCCGTTCCAACCATTATCAACTTAGCTAGAAACCGTTGCATTCTTCTCAAGTCCGTTACCTCCATTAGCTAGCAATTACAAACCGTTCAGCACATATGCTAGCTATTCATCTCATTACCGTTTCATCCATTTGCTTAGCTCAAGACCCGTTTGTCCATTAGCAATTATCTCATCATGCCATTTCAAAAATAGCTCATGTCCGTTTTGCACATTACAATTAAGCTAGACCCATTGCAAAACAGCTCCATGCAATTATATATACACCATCCAATTATCCATGCAATTTAGGCTAGTTTGTCTAGACACTTGCTAGTTTGTCTAGACACCATGCATCACCAAGCCATCCATGCTTTAAATCCTAGTCAACATAGGAAATTGTTTCCTAGTCGACACAGGTTTCCTTTTTGACTCCAAACCGCCTCCTTTATTATTTCTCCTTTATTTTCTACCTAAAAACATAAAATAAGTTAAAAACATATTTACTAAGCATAAAACAAAGCTAAATGTAGAGAGAAAGACATTAATAATCAAGCATAAAATGCGTAGATCAGTCATATGGAGTAAAAAGAAGGCACAAAAAGAGACCGAATATGCTCAGCTCCGACACTTCGCAGAGCAAGTGGGTTGGCAGAGTTTGGAGGACAACGTCGTGACTCATCTGGACCCTTCAGCTGATCTCTCGGCTGCAACGACTAGGGAAATTCCTAATCCCAGTTATACAGAGCGATGACGATAACACCCATTCCGGCCGATCATCGATGTCAGAAGGTGCCCAGGAGTCGGCTTCCAAGTCTATTCTCTACAGCGTGCGGCGCAAGGTCAGGAGGGCCCTGTCAGACTGTCAACCGAAAAGGACCCAAGGACTCGGAAAGAGACAAAAAATCTGAGAAGTTGTTCAAGGCGACCAGACAAAAGATCCAGTTGCCATACGACGATTTCACTGATGACCCTCCCACCTCGCAGCTAGCTAGTCTCTCATCGCACAACATCGGGGCAATTATTCACAACAAGATTTGTATGTTTGCGCCTAGCTGGAAGGAGTTGTCGGACTTGAAGAAGGGGAAGGTGTTTAAAGAACTCTCGGTAATACAATTTTACATTCATTTTTTAATAACCAATAAAAATCGTAATTTCATAATATATACGATTTTAATATTTTTTTTTTGTAGGAACAATATGAGGTGGATGACACACCGGAGATGTTTAGGCACATCAACACCACCACCAACACCATCTACCGTGATTGGAAGTACAGACTTCACAAGTATTACCTCCAATTCGGCCGCTCACCTACCCCCATAGAGCGTCGTGGGTATAGGGAATATGAGTGGGAGTGGTTGGTCAACCACTTCGAAGAAGAATTGTATCGGGTTTGTCTTTTTTTATTTAAATTGAAGAAATCGAATTATTTATTTTTTAGTCATTTATTAGTTTTTTAATCATTTATGTGGTTGAACAGATGAAATCAGACGTAAACAAGGCCAATCGGGAGAAAAAGAAAAAACATCATACCTCCAGCTCCAAGTAGATGATACAAATCACCAAGGAGCACAGAGATAAGGGTTCCAAACACCCTTATCTGAATGCTAGCGTCACCGCTTACGTGACGTCTGGACTCGACAATGAAGCGAGTCAAAGCGGCGTAAGTGTCGTATATATTTCTTCTCAATTAACGTAATTATTATTATTATTTATTAAACTCTCGTACAAATTTATAATTATTTAATTATTATTATTATTTTCAGGCGAGGTTGGTAGAATTGGTGCAGTAGGAATTGACCAACACGCAGCTTGCACACTCGAATTTGCCGCCAGAAGACATGCCTCATCTATCGAGGGAGAGCTAAATTGCAATCGCCGATAAGGTATACGGTCGTCGAGCTGGTAAGGAGGTTAGGGGGTTGGGAAGCAAGGTGCAGCGAGATTTATCTTCTGACTCATCTATGGCACACCCGGCGAGGACAAGTGCTCGGGATGTGGCGGTCCAAGCAGCCCTTGAGGAGGCTCTACTCGCACGGGTGGAAATGTTATCTATGCGTCAGAGGCTCAATGAACAACAAGTGCAGATAGCCAACCTCCTTACCCTCATGCAAAACAGCGTTCAACAAAATTGTCGTCCTGCTCCGACCCCACACCCCGACGACGACATGGCTAGAGGTGGGGGACTCGGCGGCGCGTTTACTCCTGCCGTATTTACTTAGTTTATACGTAGTTTTTAATATTTATTAGATGTACATACAATTTTTAATTATTTTAATATTTTAATTAAATTTATTATTTTAATAATAATTTACTTTAAATTCAAATTTTAATTTTAAAAAAACTTTAAAAAAAATAAAATTCACTTAGACTACGAAAGCATATACGATTTCGTAGTCTAAGTCATTACTTAGACTACGAAATCATATATGCTTTCGAAATCTAAGTGATGACTTAGATTACAAAACCATATATACATCCGTGGTCTAAATCATCACTTAGACTACGAAATAGTTTCTTGGTTTAAGTCATCATTTAGACCACGCAATAATTTCGTACTTTAAGTTGTACTTGGACGACGCAAATATTATTTGCGTCGTCTAATCCTCACTTGGACGACGGACCATTTGCGTCGTCTAAGCCGTCACTTGGACGACGTAATGATATATTTTCGTCGTCTAAGTACTTAGACTACGACACTTGAACGACGGACTTTAGATGACGGAGATTCCGTAGTCTAAGTAGCTAGATGACGGAAACTCGAACCTAGACGACGGAATAGCTTCGTCGTCTAAGTTTTTCTTGTAGTGTGTGCAAGTAAACATTAGAACTCTCTCATCCCGGAATCATTCTAAGAAATTTGATTCCGATTCCAAATTAGTAAACATGCTCTTTCTTGTAGTATGGGCCAAGTT
Source organism: Geum urbanum (assembly GCA_946800695.1). NCBI lineage: Eukaryota > Viridiplantae > Streptophyta > Magnoliopsida > Rosales > Rosaceae > Geum > Geum urbanum. Next base: position 74,298,948 of record OX327000.1, on the reverse strand, counting down.
AGGTTTTTGATGCTCACCTTACGTGCGTTGTTGTTGGCAATGTCGACTGCCTCCTGGTTGCTAAGATGCTCCCACAGACCATCAGAAGCAAATATGAGAAACTGATCTTCAGGTCGGAGTTTGAGTACCGATATCGATGGATCTGGACTTAGAATCGGCTTTAGGAAAGGTTCAGGATCAGGTAACCTAAACTTGGGTAGTAGAGGTTCTCTGTTGAACTCTGCGTTCTTTAAGTATGCATCACCAATGGATCTTGAAACCTGCAGAGGAGATCGATTTTCAAGTTACAGTTGAGAAAAATGAACTAGGTACTTGTACTACTTGTATGTCATAGAGTTGCAGAAGTATGTGAGTACCTGTATGAGGCCCTTGACACGCCAAACTCTGTGCCTCATGACCACAATCTGTGGATCATGTGGATGATCAGTCTTGAGTTCCTGTCTCACTGATTCTATGGTTGCATTGTGCTCGGAAGACAACTGAATAGCTATGACTTCTCTCGTGGCTCTTTCTAGTTTTCCCTAAAACCAACCTCGAGTCACCAACGTTTGCGGTTTACAGAAGTCCATTGCACACTGTCCCCACCAAACAACATGTTCCTGCTGATGCAATGTGTGATTTAGCTAGCCACTGTTTCTTCACAACCGAGAGAAAGTTCTCTTCCGTTGCCAAGAAGACCTTTATGATATGCTCCGATGCAACTCCTGTCAGCAGAGAGAGACCTCAATGAGCAGTCTATAGTTTTGTATAGGCTAGGGTAACATTCAAACATCTCTTTTGTGAAATTCAGACAAGAATGAGCAATAATCGAGCTTAATGGAGAACATACATAATATGCAAAATTGTATGATGCGTGCCGAACAAGGATAGCAATAAAGTAATCAAATAACAAGATATAACTAACCTACTTTGAAAATTGCCGAAAAGATGTTCATAGACTTATCTAGAAGCCTCGGGGCCTCCATGTCCATCGTAAACACCAACAAAGGTTCCCATAGGACCGGACTTGTTGGAACTTAAGAACCCCGATTTGAGCTGACTTTGATCCTCGAGAGTATTGTTGGCTTGAATCACAGCCATTGAGAATGTTCCCCAAGCATGGTACCCCAAGTCCTTATACCACAAGAGCCCTTCAACACGTCCACTGGCTTCGCCACCCCGCTGAGCTCCATCGTCATCATCTACAGACGGCCTCCAACAGGGTTGAACCATTTTCAAGAAAGTATCATCCAAATGAGCCAGCAATCAAAAAAGTCATAAAATGAATATCAAGAGCAAAAAGTGAAATGGAAGTACCAAGCTCGAGTTTCTTCTTCCTAAGTTTCAAACCCACAACTCCATTCTCAAGTTTAAAAGACACCATTAATATGAACAAAACCTCAGAGAGAAACCAAAAGGGTATGTTATGGGGCTCAAGTCAAGTCACAAATGTGTGTATATGATGGGGACCAGAAAACAAGATTTTAAATTGGAGTACAGAGAATATGAAGGCTTGCTGGTTCTGTGTATCTTGAAATTGGGTTAAATACGTTTGGCTCTTCCATGTTTGCCATCTCATTTAGGAGCAGACTTAGCTGTAAAAGAATATACAGACTTGGAAATGGCAGAGTTTGGCCTCAGATCAGAGTGGTCGAGGGAAACACTGGATAAGAAAAGGGTTTGGAGTCTTTGGGGCACAAGATCTTCAGCAATTTTGTCAGATGAGATCTAAGATAGGAAATAATAAAGAGCTTGGAGCTACAAACTCTGACATTGTTCTTCTCTATTCTGTTTCTATTGTTTTTGAGGAGAGTTGGTAGTTTTGTTGAAGCTTACCATTCCATTAGTTGGTATTTTGAGTTCCATGGCTCTTTATTAGCAAAAACCCACCGGTTTAAGCACTCTTTTCTCATCTAAGTCTTGTAATTATTTTGAGTAACGCGAATTATTATTTTTTGAGCAAACGTAGTAATTTTTACGGTTTATTTTCTCACATGGTACAAAACTAATCTTTTAGTTAACTGTCTGAAACATGTTTGATTATCCATAAACTCGTAAGTAACACGTATACGAATCCGTAAATACGCATGTTATTGACTTCCCTGTTAGGTTTAATGGAAGTACCTAACTTCTATGTCCTCATAGTGGATCTTACATCAATTCCACCCATCACTAAGATGAGGTGAGAAGGAGTGGAAGAACACGTGTGTTTCACATAATAGAGCCTACAAAATGAGTAATCACAAGTAGGCGCATCCGCGCATGTATATATTTGCAATTGAGACCTTAGAATTCTTTGTCAGTTATCTCATTTTGCATTTAGGCACCCAAATGAGCATGAAAATTTACTTTGAAATGAAATTAGCATGAATCATGATCTATATCTAAGCTACAAAGGTATTCAACTTTAAATAACTCTTTCATATAAACTATAGAGTAAGCCCTTCATTGGTGATTCAATGAAACAACTTGTTAAATGGTTAACAGATGAATCATATATATATATATGGTATTAGAGAACTAAAATATTGCATGGACTGATTTTTCCTATAGATAGTTATTTATGATTCGATGCCATGCTTCTACTAGATCGATTTAGATTTTTCTATATTGATACAAGTAGTTTTGTATAGCAGCCAATCATTACAACTCTAAAATCCCCCTTGGTTAAGCCACGAATACCCTCATGCATTCAACTAACTATTATAAATTATCGAGTATCAATTGATCTTTCAATTCAAAAATCCCTCTTACTTGAATGAATACGTAATTCTCTGTAGATAATGTGTTGGTTCATTTGGTATCTTTTACTTATGCACGAAGAAGGAACAACAAACTAAGTGGTCCTCAACCCATGCAGGTTTGCAGACAGCTAAGTTGGCACATCCATAGGCTGGCACATCAACATTGTACACCCAGTTTTGTGATGGAGGAGCTTCATATATGCATGGTGCACTAGGACGACCGTAATCGATTGAAGGAAAAATGACTAAAAAGGTTATTCAAGTATGATACGTTCTAAATTTTGCTCATTTATGTATGACAAATATCATTTTGATCACTCAAGTATTACACATTTACTCATTTTGCTCACTTCGGATTCTGCAAAATTTAGGATTTTGAATTCGAGTTATAATCGGTCAAGAAAATCTGTTGGACATTGTAGCTCTCTTCTTTGTGAGTCTTTTCATACCAAAGTCGAGTCTCAATTCAACCTGAGGAGGGAGAATCGAAGATTTGAAGTTTTTGGTGTTCTTGACTTCAAAGGTTAATTCGACAACTTCCATGATGAATTAGACTTAAGTGTAGTTGAGAAAATTGTTGTTGGGTTGATTTCGCATAGATTGAGCTCTGGTTCGCCGAAAATTGGAGTGACGCCGCCAATTTCTCCGGTTCGGAGTGAGCAAAGTGAGTAAAAGTGTAATACTTGAATGATCAAAGTGATATTTGTTATACATAAGTGAACAAAATTTAAAAAGTGTCATACTTGAGTGACATTTTTAGTCATTTTCTCATGATTGAAAACAAAGGGAGGGTTAGGGGTACGGTTATGGTGGTCACACATTTGTCAATGTATGGTCAATTTAAAACTAACAGCATATTTCAAATCAATATCATCTAGACGAAACTCAAAGTTCGAGTTTGGGTTCGAATATTGTTTTCGTAAAATAGTTAAAGTCAAAAAATTTGAATAAAATATTAATAATAAACATGTCGCATTTTAATTAGTTAGTACAACATCCTTTATTTCAATATAGCCAAGTAATTAGTAAGTCCACCTATGTAATGCAACCCTGATTGTAATAAATTTGATTCTATATAGATTCAACTGTACTTGAATTGCTAACTGAAGTCCTCTATTTTGGATTTGTGTCTTTTGTAGCTCTCTCTAATTATTATTATTATTATTATTATTATTATTATTATTATATTTTTACATTTCGGATTCGTGTCTTATCATTTTATACACAAACTTGAACCAAGTCAGACCTAAAAAAGTCAATGAAATTATTGGTTATATATATATATCCAGTTGGAGATTCATGAATGCTTAGAATATTTTCATGTGGGATGTTCTTATATATACTCCGTGTTTCTCAGGTTCTTTTAATCTAGAATGACAAGTTCCTATGAATTAATAACTTCCTGCCCTGCATACATCTTTTATTGTAAAATGCCATTTTTGTTCAACAAACTTCAATATAGCTGAATTGAGTATTGAGTAGTAGCTCTGAAATGCTAACTAAATAAATTATCTTGAGAGAATGCCACACAAATCAAAATACATTTCATGTGGCACTTTAGAGCATGTGACTGCAACTCTGCATGCAAATCCAAATTAAGCACAGACTGTAAGCCAAAGCAAGGGGATTCTTGTCTAGGGTTTAACATGTCTCGAGGAAAAATATGTCTAGGGTCCTTCAATCCTTGTTTCTTTTATAAGCTAAACGAATCAATTTAAGAGCCTTGATTAAAAAATGCAGCAACTTCAGAACCAACTCTGTTGAAATCATGCATGCTCCTATACTGTTATATATACATGATCTGGTGGTGATTTGCTAGAACATCAGATAAGACCGGTCATTTAAGCCAAGAAAGTGTAAAGGGCTCTAGCCAAATCTCAACTATAAAATCTGAGGGTCACAAGGATCAAGTTGTAATATTCAACCACCTTCCAAAAATTCAATTGGATCCCAGATCAATCACACTGAAAGCAAGCAACACAGGCAGAGAAAAACCAAAACACAGAATATGGGCATATGGCCAAAACTTGGGACCCAAACCAAAGCAGCATCATCTGGGGTGCAAAACCCCACAATTCACATGCACTCTGTGACTGAAACAAGTAGCTTTATTACCATCCACAAATATTAATCCATCCAAACACTCTTCTAATTTGCTCTTCCCTAGCCTGCTTAAACTGTGAAATCTTCTATAGCCAAATGGAATTTGATTATACTATCACATTATCATATCTTATTGGATGTTTTAATATGATCAGTTGTGCCATTTACTCCAATCCTGTGTCTTTTCTCCATTGGGCTTTGTATATTCTCTCTGATTTTCCTTGGAGCATCAAGAACTTCTGTAACACTTTCACTGACTGGCTTCAGATCAGTAGTACTGATCTGAGAGTTTGCAGGAATACTCATAGGAACTAATGCAAGTGTATTATCAACACAATCCAAGTCTCCATTCTCACTCTTTGCCACTGAAGACTTTAAGTTTAAGGGACTGAAAAAAGTACCAAATTTTATTCTGATTAGCTATACTAAGCAAACTCACCATAGGATTTGAAGTTCTGATTTCTGAATACAGCATTGATATTGCTAAAGGCACCAACTTATATTCCAACATTTCAATCCCAATTGACGTGCTTTACTTGGGCTCATCTGGACCTCAACTATTTGCAATGAGTAACAAAATGACATGTACCACATCAATTAGTAACTAAAAGTTGGGTTAGAAGTTGGTGTAATGGTGCCCTGACTGGAGTTACATACCTAATATGATCACCACCGCTCCTTGAATCCTCAGACTTATGGAATTGGTATTCTGGGGAAGGAAATTCTAAGCTAGAACTGGAACAGGAACTGGAAGTAGGACTGCAAGGAGGACTAGTACAATGAGCAGTTGAGTTATCTTCAGTAAAAGGATCACTTTCATGGCTTTTCTCAGATGTGGTGGAGTTTGCTAGTTGATTTTGACTTGAGACTTGTGGGCTTTCTGAGTCTTTGACTTTGGCTTTTGGCTCATGGACTTCTGAGACATTGGAGCTTGAAGCAGTAGAGGATTTCCTTTTAGAAGTTTCACTATTTTCTGAGGAACTTGACTGTTCTGATTCAACAGATATAGAGGAAGGTTTCAAAGATTCAAGCTTTCTCTTCAAGAAATTAAGCTTAATTTCTGCTTTGTTCTTCAACTTCATCTCTTCTTTCAGCTTGTTCTGTAGCTCTACCAACTGTCGTTATACAACAAAATCTTGAAGCATTAAACCTTAAGAGTACACTTATCAAGTGAAACAGAGAAGAAAAGCTTAAAAGTGAAAGTACCTTCTTCTCCATGAGTTCAGCATTTTCGTTTGCAATCCTTGAAGCTTGTCTCTCTGCAAGTAGTCTCCCTCTTAGGCACTCCATTATCCTCAAATCCTCCTCTCCTTGCATTTTCCTGCCACCGAAACAAAATCATATCACATTTTGAACAACCATCAACTATATGTGTCTGAGTGAGTCTGTAAGAAGGAGAGAAAACACACCTCAATTTCCCATCTTCCTTGCTAGTAGACATCATTCTTCTTCTTCCTGGTCTCTCACTGCAGAGAGCTATTTCTATCTCAACCTTGAGAACCCTTTTCAGATCACAGCTGCATACAATTTCTGAGAAAAAGAGAATGGAAAGTTTCCAGCTTTTAGGTGAGCAATGTATTATTGTGCAATGGCAAAAAGCTGCTCCTGTCAATGTTTAGAAAACTAAAGACTGAGCTCGGACACCAGGTGGGGGATGAAAAATCATACACAGCAGAAACTCTACCTCTCTTTACTTTAAAGCAATGCTGGTAACAGTGATCCAGCTTCTTCTTCTTTTGAAATATCAATAACTGTGATCCAGGTTCTCTTTTTACTGCAGACTTTTTAACTGCTTATTTACATCATTATTGGCAAGTGTCTAAGTTTATTTTCTAGTCAATCATTTACATTGTTTTTTTGGTAGTTTTGTAGTAAAGAATTGACTACATTGATAAATTTGTGCCTAAACTCTTGGTCCTTGATCTTACAATGGGCCACTTACCCTTTTTGTCTAGGCTCCTTACATTTACATCAGTGTTTCAATGTTTTCTTGAGACAATTTACTAGTATAGATTGACATGAAGGACTCCATTTCTGTGAGTGAGGACCATTTGGTTTCAGTGCATTTATTCATTTCCATGCAAACTTTTAGTACTACAGTATATGAGTAGATTCAAAATTCAAAATTTGAAAGGGGGGCCTCAGATTTGGGACGTATATATACTACTGATGCAGCTACATCTGGCTGTCACTGTCACGTGAGGTTATTTTGAACTGTCTTCCTCTACCTGCTTATTGTTCATAATATCTGTCATTTTGTATAAAGTTTTCTGACTAAACAATGCCACAACAGTTGGAAAAAAAAATTGTGTACAGGTGGTTTTGATATAGGTACTCCGTTCTCATGAATGGAGTATAGCGATGAATATTAAACAGTACATCAGCTAGCAGATGAATGTTACATTGTGTTTCTTGCCTAATTTATATTGGACTCTGAGCTTAACTCTTTGAGTATCACACAAGTCAGGCAATGACATACTGAAGAGTGAAGAGTGAAGACACTCATCTCCAAATGATGATTTACATATCTCAGGGACTTAGGCTACTGTCTCTATCTGTTGCCGAAATCCATAAGAACCCGGTTAGGAAATAACCAAAGTTTTTCACCATTCTCACTTGACCTGACAGGTGGAAATGTCTCAATAACCATTTTGGTAGGATCAAAGATTCAAGATCGGCAGCCTTGAAGTTCGATCCTAACCGGTCTTTACGGTGTTTGCCAAGAATACTTTAGTACATATGTACTTGAAATTTCCTTTGGATAAACAAAGTAAGCTCTTAGATTAACCTAGATTTACCTTGGTACCGATTTGCTACCCAAGGTTTTATTTTAGATGCACAACTCATCAACAACAGATATTTCGAGGCACATGCTAAACTGTATCAGCTTCTTAGACAGTGTATCCTTGCAAAGTTGACAACAACATTTATGTTGTAGGTGGATCTCTTCAGATCTATATTCATTTCCCTTTCTACATACATGTTGCTCAATCTATGAAGTCATTTGTAAAGTGAAAGCCATCTAGTTCTTAAGCCGAAAAAGAAACAAGAAAAGTTGCAGCTTGTTACTAATTACTAGACTAATAATCTAGAAAGCATTCAATTTGGTGCAAGATATAGCCAGCTAAGGCATTACCACACTACATTTCGATCAATGTGGCCATGTGTTGCCATTATACACATTCACTTTTGTCTGAAGAAACAATTCATTGTATTTCTTCTTAAACATTTTGTTTTCTAAGAGCTAAAGGGTTTTTAAATTGTCTTCCCTTGCACGTCAGATAAATGACTAAGCAATTCTGTGATTCATCATGAACCATGAATGCATCTAACTTACCAAGTAGCTTCAATTCCCTATTGAGCATGCCAGAGCTTTAAGCACACTCACTATTCTCATCTGGCCCCTTATGTAGTTATGTTATTGTGAGTAGGGCCTGTGATTTCATCATTCAAAAATCTAATTGGAACACTCAGTGGGGCAATAATCACGTATATACACTACAAGAATAACCCACTTAGGGGACGAAACCTTAAACGATTCGTCGCCTAAGTAAAATTTTCGTCGTTTAGGTAATGTTCAAACGACGAAATATATGTTTCGTCGTTTGTGTTATGACTTAGACGATGAAACATATATCTGTCGCCAATTTTGTCGTCTAAGTCACCACTTAAATGATGAAACATATATTTCGTTATCTAAAAATTCATCTAAGACGACGAAACTAATCTTCGTCTCCTAAAGACTGTCTTAGGCAACACAATTTCTAACTCGTCGTCTAAGTAAAACATCTAAGACGACAAAATAATTTTTCGTCACCTAAAGTAGAATTTAGGCGATGAAATCTGTTTCGTCGCCTAAGTAAGCACCTAGGTGACGAAATGTTCTGCTTAGGTGACGAAACATTTCGTCATCTAAGTGAAACTCAATTATTTAAATCAGATTTTCTATCCAGATCGCTCGTCCTCTCTTTCTCATCTCAACATCATCTCTTTGTCGAAAAAAAGCTCTCAACACCACCTCCGGTCACAAATTCAATTTATATACAGTTTTTCCACCTCCGGAGCTCAAGTTTACCCACATATCTCGTTATTGGTGAAGGTATTAACTTGTTTCTTTCGATTATTTTTTTGAATTTAATTACGTACGGTGATGAAATAATCCGACAAATAATTCCAACGACCATAATAGCATTAGTTGTTAGCTAGCTATAAATTGTATGCATATCATGCATGTGTTGATTATATATAAATAAATGAATAAATATTGTTAGCTAGATTAATTAGTTGATAATTATATATTACTAAGTGAATTTATGTGTACATGCATATATTGCTATGTAATTTAATTATATATGATGAATATAAATTCATGTAAGGTAAGAATGATAAGATGATTCCGTAATTAGATGGGAATATCGTTAGAAATAATGACAAGTTTTTGCAAACTATATATTTATGGCTTATTCGATACTTGAATTTATGTGTCGCTTAACTTACGCAGAAATATGGACAAGAGTTAGATACATTTAGAATATAGAAGTGATATGAGGTATATGGACGGAATCAGTCAATTTATTTCGTTTGCGATACAACATGGTCAAGGAAAGAAGCGTTACAGGTGTCCGTGCAGAAGATGTCTTAACATTCAGTTTGCGACGGTTACTGTTATGTCTTAACACTTGTATGAACACAGTATGATGTGGAGTTATACTATATGGAGTGAGCACGGTGAACTAGTAGACTACAGTTCAGAACCAATTTTAAGCTCAGAGGACAGCTACCAGGGTGCCTTAGCCAGCAGTACTGGCGCCTCTACTCGGAACCCCATTATGGATTTGCTGCATGATGCTTTTTCGGCATTCAGTCATATTACACACCAACACGAAGAGAGAGGTTATGATAATCCTAATTATGACACAGTCCATGCAGCCATTTCAGACATTGATACTACTGAGATGGATAAGTACAACAACATGCTACTTCAAGCCCAGACCCCGGTGTCTGATGGATGTGAATTCAATGTCTTGCGCTCCATAATGACTAAAATGGAGTACAAAATGAAGAACAAAATCTTGAATGATGATTTTAACGATATCTAGCAACATATATGTGATTTGCTACCTAAGGGGTCACAAGATTTCTACAACCCATTACAAGGTAAAAAAGATTTTGAAGTCCCTTGGTCTAAAGTACAAGCAAATTCACGCGTGTAGAAACGATTGTGTGCTGTTTTACAAGGAGTAAGCACATTTGGACTACTGTCCTGTATGCAATAAGTCCAGGTAGTTTAAGTATAATATAAGAAGTTCGAAGAATAAGGTTGTCGTGAAGGTGCTTCGCTATTTTCTGTTGATTCCCAGATGTTTGTACATGTCTCTAAACATAGTACAGGGGGGGTAAGACTGATGTGAATTACAAAGATAAATGGTGAAATATTCAACTTTGAAACAAAAAGGACTAAGATGATGTCTGAGCCAAAATTAAGGGGGGGTAACCTGAAATTTGTCCATAAATAAATAATCTTGTTTGGGGAGAAGTTTGTGAAGAACTCTGCAGAAAATTACTTTCTTATCCTTGTGTAAAATGACAAGAAAAACGAAAAATAGGATCCATCCTATCAGATTCACCTAATCCAGACAAATAAGACAGTTGAGGCTTTTGTTAAGCACTTTGTACTGAAATTGGGAAATTGAAATGAGAAAAGCTAATTCATTAATTGATAGCTGCCACAAATTGGCTGGTTTACAACTTATAAACTTCTGAATACAAAATACAATGGTCCAGGGACCATTGGGGATAATAAGCAGGTTGTACTTGGAGATAGCTTCAGAGAAGTACACTGGTATGCTTATCAACTGCTGTAGTTCAGAAGCAAGCCATTAACATGGACAGTAGCTAATATGGGCCTAAACTGGCTAGGCTAGGTAATTGTTAGGTTTGGGCCTAACGAGACCTCCCCCTTGAGAATAAGCTTGTCCTTAACCTTGAAAATGGAGAAACTTGGACACAATTGTATGGGCCTCCTCCCAAGTTGTGTCCTCAATTGGTAGCCCGGTCCACTCCACAAGCCACTTGGTCACAGAGCGATTCTGTTTCCTTTCGACCATCATGTATAAGACGCGAGTCGGAACCCAGTCGATAGCACCATCGTCAGTGATCAGCGGAAGGGTGGTAGAGATAGGGGTTTAGAATATCTCCAACAGTTCTTGTATAAAATCTCTATTATACAAGATTAAAACACAAAATTTCTATAATTTTTTGGAGTCAACTCCAACAGCTCTTTTATTCTATTTTTAAAAAATAAATGCTAATCTCTATAATTTAATGAGCATACGGATATTTTTCAAATCAAGTCAATAAATTGTAGGAGAGAGAAAAAAATTGATGTATTTTTGTTTATATTTTGAGGAGAGAAGGTTGAATTTTGTAAGTGAGCAATAAATTTTAGAAATTTTTAGATGGTTATACAATTTTGAGTTTTCTATAGATATATGGATTCTCTCTCTTCTTTATCCATTTTCTATATGATATAAGACAGTTTACAATAACTGTTGGAGCCAAAAAGATGTATTTTTTCAATAAAATAGTAATTCTTGTGTTTTTACAAGAGCTGTTGGAGATGCTCTTAATTACCAACCCTCTTCTTGAGCAAGGACACGTGGAATATGGGATGGACTTTGGAGTGAGAGGGTAGGTTGAGCTTGTAAGCCACAGAATCGATTCGCTCGAGTATTTTGTAGAGGCCGTAATAGCGTGGCACGGGCTTGTCGGCAGGGCGGCGAGCCAAAAATCTCTGACTGTAGGGGTGCAATTTCATGAAGACCCAGTCGCCTACCTCAAAGGTGTGTTCAGTGCGATTTTGATCTGCTTGCTGACGCATCCAATTATGAGCCAAGTGCATGTTGTCGCGGAGGGTGCTCAACAATTCGTCTCTCTATTGCAAGGCGGTGTCGACAACCTGGTTGGTGGTGGAACCATGTATGTAGGTGGAAAGCATCGGTGGCGCTTGGCCGTACATAACCTGATAAGGAGTCATTTTGATGGCAGAGTGAAACGTGGTATTATACCACCATTTAGCCCAATGGAGGAGTGTAGACCATGTGTTTGGATGGCCAACAATGAAGCACCTGAGGTAATGTTCTACTGTCCTGTTAAGCACTTCGGATGGTCCATCTGATTGATGGTGGTACGAGGAGCTCCCCCAAAGGTTAGTACCTTGTAATTTGAAGAGATTTTTCCAGAAAGAGCTTAGGAATATCTTATCTCTGTCACTGACTATAGATTTCGGCATTCCATCAAGGTAAAAGATCTCTTTGGCGAAGACTTCCGCAATGTCAGCTATCGTGAACAGATAAGCCACCGTAATGAAAAATCCATACTTGGACAGGTGATCCACAACCACCAGAATTGTAGACGTGCCTTGAGTAGTGGGAAGGCCCTCCACAAAGTCCATAGCAATGTCCGTCCAAATGCGTTCCGGTACGGGCTTGGGTTGAAGTAACCCAGGAGGGTGCACCATTTTAGAGTTTTTTCTTTGATAATGATCACATGCTGCCACAAAGTCTTTCACGTCCTTGCGCATATCAGGCCAAGTAAAATTTCGACGGAGGCGAATTAGAGTTTTGGCCTTGCCTGTAATGAGGAGTGAAACTCATGGAGAAGTTTTGGCCTCCAATCCGAAGAGGAAGGTATGAACACTCTATCTTTGTAGTTGTTTGGGCCTAAAATAAATATTTCATATTGGGCTTGAAAGGCTGAAGTCTTGGCGAGTGGCCCAAGATGAGCTAAAGTCTTGGCGAGCGACCCAGATAAAAATGAAGCTTGGCGAGCGGTCAAGTGGAGAAACAGAGTCTGTTTCCAGGTCAACTTAGGACTGTGGATTGGGATTCCGGATAGCTGATTCATGTGGCTTAATGTCTATCATACATTTTCTGTTTCAGATAGGTTTCTTCTAGTAAAGGAGTTGTGATATCATTAGAACTATATAAAGAAAAGACCCGTATGCTAGATGGTGTTAGAGTTATATTGAGATTCAAAGAGCAAGAGCAGAACAAGTTCAAGAGAATTGAAAGACAACTACTGAGCATTATATAAAGAGAGTAAGAACATTGTTGAAAAGGTCCCCAATCAAATACAAAACATTTTCTATACGCAAGTACACCTAGACATCTCGTCAAGAGATTCTATTCTTTGCAACCAGCTAATCAAAGTATTTGTCACCTATCAAGTGAGAGTATTGCAATCAAAGGAAGCATCGGGACTGGAAGGTTAAAGGGCTTGTCACATATCGAGTGAGAGTTCCGATATCCAAGGAAGCAGTGTTCTCAACACATCGTCATAGAGATTGCTCTACTTTGCACTGATTAAGAGAGTGTGAGGTATCGATTTCTGGGGCTCTGCTAGAGACACAAAAACTCAAGTCCTAGGTTACTAGGCGAGAAGGACCCATTCTGGCAAGGTTGGTGCTCTCCTTGTCTTAATCGCTTATCATGAAGTCAGGTAGATTTACGTTCTATATTCCGTTGAGAAACGGTGGCACGCCAACATACGAAGTACATACAGGATAAACCGACACCTGCGGTTAAACTATCCGAAGTCAGTAAAAGAGATTGCTTTGCGGAAGGATCTCTCCGAGGGAGATATTTTAGAGTCGAACAGTAGTATAGGTGCTGGTTGTAGAGAGCAAAATCTTTCTTTGTTGGAGTGTTATTCCAGAGAGCTATCATAATGGCCTGACTCTTCTGGTCAGTTAGGCATGCATGATCAATGGCCGCAAGGAAATCAAAGAGAGGCTCTGAGTGACTTTGAATGCTGTAAAATTCATGCTTGCGGGAAAGAATGTCCAAAACCGTATTCATGTGGCCAGCTCTGTAAACGATCTTGTAGTTGTACCCCCAAAATTTGGCTAACCATTTGTGTAGTGCCGGTGTGGAGATTCGCTGATCGAGGAGGTGTTTGAGCGGCTGGTGATCCATAATGATGGTGCAGCAAGTATTGACGTCAGTGATCCACGACATAGAGTATTGCTAGCATATCTTTTTCATAGGTGGAGAGAATTTGATTGCGAGGAGACAGGGTTTTGCTCAGGAAGGAAATAAGATGTTGTTGTTGTTTGAGCACAGCGCCTATGCCCAGGTTACTTGCGTCTGTCTCAATGAAAAACTCCTCTTTGAAGTTGGGTAACGCCAGCACTAGTGTCGTCGTAATGACAGTCTTCAGTGCCAAGAACGCCTCTTCAGCCTAATGTCACGCCCCGCCCACATTCCAAGGGTTGCCTTGAGCATTCGCGAGGGAAGCATGGCTCAAGGATAGGATTGGAGCATGCTGGACGCATTCGAGGGCATCTAGAGACACTCAGAGGGGGCTGCCAGAAGCATCCAGGGGCTGCCCGAAGCACCCGGAGACAGACGGGTGCCAGCCAGGGGGCTGCCAGAAGCACCCGGGGGCTTCCAGAAGAACTCGGGGGGCTGCCAGACGCACCCAGGCAGGCTTGGGAGGTTCCGGAAAGGATCGGAACAACGGGGTCGGTTCCGGAGGGGTCCGGAACATCACGAAGGCATCCGAAAGGGTCCAGAGCTGTATAGAGGCACCCGAAACACGGTGAAAGGTGCCGGAAGGCCGTGGAAGGCCTTAGAAGGTCGCGGAAGGTCGCGAAAGTCTCCGGAAGACTTGGGAAGCATCAAGGCAAGTCTTGAACTCTCTAGAACCTTAGAGAGGCTCGTGGGACAAGGTTACTCCAGAGATCTCTAGAACCATCATGGGACATCATAGTGTAGTATAGATAGGTCTAGAACTCTCTATACTTGTACATGTGCTAGATTAGTCTAGAACACATAGGCTTGGAGGTGGAGGCTATAAATAGGGAACCACCCCTCCCATTTGAAAGAGGAAGGAACTGTAGGAAGGAAATCAAGGAGCTTAGCTTAGGAGCAAGCTATCAAACTCTTGTAAAGCTTTTTTTAGCAATACAAGTTCTTCTTTCAAAGCTCTTCTCCCTTTGATCTTTCGTTTGTTCTAGCCAAGCTTTGGCGATAGTTAGGCTGACTTAGCATAAGGGAAGTGCTAAGGCCGCATGAGTGCTAGCAGAAAAATAAGCTCGTGACAGTTGGTATCAGAGCCGAAGTTCCTTCGGAGCCTCATTCAACGATGGTGAAGCAAACAGCGAGCAAAGGTGCATCGCTTGACATTACCAAAGGTGCGTCGGGGTCCAACCCTTTCGATGTGGTGACATAAGAGGGAGTTCGCAAAGAGCTTGCCAACCCAAAGAGGTCTACAAAGGACATGCTTTATTCTCTCGACTCACGCCTAACTCAGGTGGAGAAGGCCGTGAGTGGCATGGGGGCCCAGGTGGAGGATCTAAGCCAACAAGTGGAAGGCTTAGAGGTGGAGGATATCGCCATCCACACTGCGATCAAGGGGATGCTAGCCCAATTGGAGGAGACCTTGTGTGGTGAGATGGGGAAGATTCACGAGGAGTTCATGGGGAAACTCGCAAGGATGCATCAAGTCCACGAGAAGGAGTCGAATAACACACTTGCACACATGGAGGAGATGCATGAGGACTTGACCCTATGCAAGCGCGCATTGGCATCGACGGGGACAAGCACCAATGGTATGGGGGAGGCTAGGCACGTGGAGGTGCCAAAGCCAAACAGTTTCGGAGGCTCGCGCAACGCTCGTGAAGTGGAAAACTTCTTATGGGGGCTAGATCAATACTTCGGAGCCATAGGCATCAACGAGGATGGTGCCAAGATTCGGGCAGTGGCTCTCTACCTCATCGACACAGCCATGTTGTGGTGGAGGTGAAGGCGATGAGACATTGAAAAAGGTACGTGCACCATCTCTACCTTAGATGAATTTAAGAAGGAGCTTAAGAGGCAATTCTATCCCGAGAATGTCGAGGATGAGGCAAGAGCTGGATTGCGAAGGCTCAAACACTCAGGGTCGATTGGTGAGTATGTTAAGGATTTCACCAATCTAGTGCTTGAGATCCCCGATATGACCAATAAGGATGCTCTCTTCAATTTCATGGATGGTCTCTAAACATGGGCCAAGACCGAGTTAAGGCGACTTGAGGTGCAAGACCTTGCTACCGCCATAGCTGTGGCAGAAAGCCTAATCGACTACACTAGTCGAGAGGAGACTATCAGCCAACCGAGGGAAGAAGAGGGTACTTATGTCAAGGGTGGGGGAGTCAGAGGCCTACAAGAGCTAAACGGAGCCCACGCAGGGACGAGTTCTGGCAAAACAGCCACTCGGGACAGAGGTTGGACAAAGGCAAAAAAAGGGACACGAAGAGCTTAGGGAAGCTCAATGGCAACCGGTGTTTCCTTTGCGACGGTCCGCACTGGGCGATGGACTTCCCACGGAAGAATGCGTTGAGCGCAATCCTAGGGACCCGCCAAACTGAGATGGAGGCCAAGGGTGGCCACGAAGATGCACGTATGGGGGCTATACAGCTGCTAAATGCGATCCAATCCACTCCTACGGATAAAGGTAAAGGCTTACACTTTGTTGACATCACTATAAAGGGAAAGCCAACGGTGGCGATGATCGACACAGGTGCATCCCACAACTTCCTTTCTATTGAGGAGGCCCAAAGGTTGGGACTTAAGGGCAACGATGGAGGAGACTACATGAAGGCGGTCAATTCACCAGCCCAGCCAACTCTAGGGAGAGTTCGAGGAGTCAAGACAAGCATGGGGGCTTGGCATGGGAGATTAGACTTCTCGATAGTGCCCATGGATGACTACAAAGTTATCTTGGGGATGGAGTTCCATGATCGAGTCAAGGCGATCCCGATACCATTCGCCAAAAGCATGTTCATCATGGACGGTGACAAGGTTTGTGTAGTGCTAAGCAAGGTCACCAAGCCAGTCGCAGAGGTGTTATCGGCATTACAACTCGTGAAGAAGCCAGCAAGGGAAGCTACGCATCGGGTGATAACAAAGGTAGTGGATCAAGTGCTCGCGGATAGAATCACTTATCGCCGGGGGAGGCGAAGCCACAAGGAGTACCTCATCAAGTGGAGAGGTCTACCCGATACGAACCGAGGACGTATTGTGGTGATTCAAGGACGAGATCCGACGCTACAATGGGGAAGCCGCGATGAGGGCATCACAAGATCGGGTGGGGGAGAATGTCATGCCTCGCCTGGGAAGCATGGCTCAAGGATAGGATTGGAGCATCCTAGACGCATTCGAGGATTGGAGAATGTCATGCCTCGCCTCGCCAAGGGTTTCCTTGAGCATTCGCGAGGGAAGCATGGCTCAAGGATAGGATTGGAGCATCCTAGACGCATTCGAGGGCAGCTAGAGGCACCCAGAGGGGGATGCCAGAGGCATTAGGGGGCTGCCCGAAGCACCCGGAGGCAGACGGGTGCCAGCCAGGGGGCTGCCAGAAACACCCGGAGGGCTTCCAAAAAGCACCCGGGGGCTTTCAGAAGAACTCGGGGGGCTGCCAGACGCAGCCAGGATGGCCTGGGAGGTTCCGGAAAGGATCGGAACAACGGGGTCGATTTTGAAGGGGTCTGGAACATCACGGAGGCATCCGGAAGGGTCCGGAGCTGTATGGAGGCACCCGGAACACTACGGAAGATGCCGGAAAGCCGTGGAAGGCCTTAGAAGGTCGCGGAAGATCGCGGAAGTCTCCAGAAGACTTGGGAAGCATCAAGGCAAGTCTTGAACTCTCTAGAACCTTAAAGAGGCTCGTGGGACAAGGTCACTCCGGAGATCTCTAGAACCATCATGGGACATCATAGTGTAGTATAGATAGGTCTAGAACTCTCTATACTTGTACATGTGCTAGATTAGTCTAGAACACATAGGCTTGGAGGTGGAGGCTAAAAATAGGAACCACCCCTCCCATTTGAAAGAGGAAGGAATGCTATGAAGGAAATCAATGAGCTTAGGAGCAAGCTATCAAACTCTTGTAAAGCGTTCTTTAGCAATACAAGTTCTTCTTTCAAAGCTCTTCTTCTTTCGATCTTTCGGTTGTTCTAGCCAAGCGTTGGCGATAGTTAAGCTGACTTAGCATAAGGGAAGTGCTAAGGCCGCACGAGTGCTAGCAGAAAAATAAGCTCGTGACACTAAGGAGTCTAATTGAAACTCTCCCTCTTTAACAGATCGTTCAATAGCCTGGCAATAAGCCCAAAAATGACGCACAAAACAACAGTAGTAGCTGGCCAACCCTAGGAAGCCTCGCAATGCTTTGACCGAAGAAGGTTTGGGCCAGTCAATGATGCATTGCACCTTCTCTTGGTCCATAGAGACTCCCTCAGCAGAAATAGTGTGACCCGAGTAGTTTACAATGGATTGGGCCAGAGAGCATTTATATAGCATAAGATGGAACCTATGGGCTTGTAAAATCTTAAACACTTCCTCTAATTGTACAATGTGAGTACAGAAATCCTTGCTATAAACAAGAATGTCATGAAAAAAACTAACACACCTTTGCGTAATAAAGTATGAAAAATATGATTCATAAGAGCTTGAAAGGTTGCAAGAGTATTAGAAAAGCCGAAAAGCATTACTACGAATTCAAAATGACCTTGATAAGTGCAAAAGGCAGTCTTGTGAACGTCGGCTCACACATACGGACTTGGTGATAACCGACACGAAGGTCAAGCTTCGTAAAGAACTTGGACCCATGTAACTCATCAAGAAGCTCATCGACTACGGAAATGGGAAACCGATCATTGATGGTGATGGCGTTCAAGGCGTGGTAATCCACAGAAAACTTCTAAGTATGGTCCTTTTTCTTGACAAGCAACACCGGTGAGGAGAATTCGCTAGTGCTATGGCGAATCACCCCTTGTGCAAGCATTTCATCAGTTTGTTGCTCGATTTCCGCCTTTTGTGAATGGCCATAACGGTAAACTCTAGTGTTGACCGGACTTGACTGTGGCAATAGGGGAATTTTGTGGTCAAGGCAGAATATTGGGATAATAGGTGGGCTATCTTTGGTGGATAAAGGGTGGGTTTAGGTTGTGGGCTGAATTGAGTAGAGAGGCCCAGTCAAGTCCAAATGTTGAGTGAGCAGATCCAAAATCTCGCCATCACTGAGCACCGATGCCGGCTTTGCCTTGGTACCCCCTCAGAATGTGGTGGCGCCCTCCTGCGTTGAAAACCATCAGCTTCTCCAAGAAGTGCCAGCCAATGAAACCCAAAGTATCCAACCACTCAACTCCGAGGATCAAGTCACATCCTTCCACCGGTAAGAGCAAGAATGACTGAATGAGGACGTGAAAAGGAGTAATCCTGGAGTTGAACCGAAACATCGACGGCCTTGCCATCCGGACGGATTATATGGCCGGAGGCTGTGAGGAATTTGACTCCGGTAGGGGCCTCGATGTGCAAGCCGAGCCGCCGAGCTAACGCCGGGTGCAAGAAATTCATCGCAGGGCCGCAATCTACAAAGACCTCAACAGGGCTTCCACCAATGAACCCTCGTAACCGCATCATTTCACCAGCTGGAGTGTTGGTGATGGCCATCAGTGGTAAGGCGGGGGGCTCCGGTTCGATGGGCTGGTCGACGGCATCCACAAAGTGCTCTGGCTCGTCCTGTTCATACTCCATGATACACATGAACAATTTCTTGCACTGGTTCTTGTGGGCCGGTGTGTAGAATTCGTCGCAATTGTAGCAAAGCCCTTTGGCTTGCCTCTCCTTCTGTTCCGCCGGGGATAGACGGCGATAAACCGGCTGCCTGGGTAATGGAGGTTGCGACGCACTCGTGGCCTGTGAAGGAGTAGGTGGTTGGGCCGAACGGCCTGTCACAGCGGGCGGCGGGGGACGCGAGAGCCGTGCTTGGCGGAGGGAAGCTAGCTTAGCCTCGTAGGGTCTTCCGACAACGTTTTGGGGTCCAAAGCCAGCACATCGTGCTGGATTTCCTGTTTCAACCCGCCACAGAAAATGGACAACAATTGGTCGTCTGGCCACTCCGGCGCGCGGCAAGAGAGTTTCGTGAACTCGTTGATGAACTCGTCCACCGAGTGTAGTTGTTGGAGGTGAGACAACTTCGCCTTGAAGTCGATGTCACGGCCCGAACCGAAGTGCTCGAGCAAGGCAGTCACAAAGCTTGCATACGAGGGATTTGGATTACGAATTTCGTAAGCGTTTCATCCAAATCGAGGCGTCGGGGCCAAAGTGGGACGCCAAAGTTTGCACCTTTTCGAACGCCGGCACGCGGTGTTGACGAAGGTAGCGAGAGCCCACAGCCAGCCAGCCAACCACGTCCTCGCTATTGAAACGTGGCAAGTCCATCTTAGGGGGGTCGGTAAGTGAAATCTGAGGTGGAGGAGAAGGGACTGGATTGTCTGTAGGGGTGCGGTGCAACATGGTCGAGGGGGTGAAAGCCGTTTGTGGTGGAAAATAGAGGGTTCGAAAACTGGAATGAAGTAGAGCTGGTGGGGGTGAAGGGGACGGAGCAGATGAGGGTATCGGGGGAAGGATTTGAGGAATGGACCCAAAAGTAAGAGGGGGAGTGGGGATGGGAATCTCGGAGGATAATGGCTGTGACCTTTGGTTGAGCATGGAGGCTAGCCTGGCCCTGTTGCAGAGTCTCGATGTGACGAAGATCTGAGATTGGGTTCCTGAACGGTGGAAGAGCTTGGAGCGGTGGTGGTAGTGACAGAAGACGATGGTGGAGGAGGGGTGGGTGGTGGATCCATTACAGTGGCGTGGAAATGCAAACCACGCATGTTAGGCACTTTGTAGTGAAATTGGGAAATTGAAATGAGAAAAGCTAATTCATTGATTGATAGCTGCCAGAAACTGGCTGCTTTACTAAATTATAAACTTCGGAATACAAAAGACGAAGGGACCATTGGGGACAATAAGCAGGTTGTACTTGGAGACAGCTTCAGAGAAGTACACTGGTCTGCTTATCAACTGCTATAGTTCAGAAGCAAGCCGTTAACATGGACAGTAGCTAATATGGGCCTAAACTGACTGGGCTAGGTAATTGTTAGGTTTGGGCCTAACAGCTTTACAGCACCGCCGCTAAATTCCCGTCCGCTGCCTCCTCCCCTTCGAAATGTGCTCGTCTGAGCGCTGACTGAGGATTCGCTCCATTCTCGCCTCGTCAATCGTAAGTCAAATCGTGTCTCTCGATTTATTTATCATTTTTTATTCAGTGTCTAACCGTCTACTAGCTTCGAATTTCGGTTCTCATGGTAGCTGAGAGCTTGAGCAGACTGAAAACTATATATATATATATATATATGAGTGGTTGTTTGTTTGTACCTAGATGCTTGTAGTAATGGAGAAATTTTTTTGATTATTGAAGCTCCAAATTCAGTGGCCTGTTTTGTAATGCTCGTAGTCTTGTTGATTTGCCTGAATTGGACTCTGCTCTGATCTCATTGTGTTCGAGTTTTGAAAGATTCTAAGGTGTTTGGTGTACTGTATTATCTGTTAGAAGAAATGCTCGAATGTTAAGCTTCTATTCAGAAGTGATATTGATACCAAAACTGAATTCTGGAATTGTTGTAGTGTGGTATTTTTTGGCTTTAAGGGTTTGTTAGTGTTGGTTTTCTGGTTCTGGAAATTAGATCTGAGATATGAATAGAAAGAAAGTATCTGTTTTTGAGGCTTCGTTATGTCTGAAATGGTGGTGTGTAAATTATGCTAGTCCTGGATCATGGCAGTTATGGTTCTTGTAGTATGTGTTTGGTACTTTTCTTGGTCCATTTCCCTTAAACATGTTGCCTCTCATTTCTTGGTATCAATTTTCATCTAAAATTGAAGTGTTAATGAATCTTTAGCACACCTTATAAATTTCTGACAGTGATGTCTTGATTATAAAATCATTCAGCTTCTTGCATCTGTGAGGAACAGTTCTAGAAATGAAAAAATCCAACAAACAGCAGAAGGAAAACATGTGCGAGACGCCGGAGGAAAAGGGCAAGAAAATAGAGGTAGTAAAGATTTCTTCCTCATCATCGTCAGGAGCAGCGGTTTATGAGATTCCAGGGGAGCCTGCTATTGTCATTGATGGAATGTTTGTGCTTCCCTCAAGTGATGATGGCACCATTGCAATCTATGATGCCGTGAATGATGTAGAGTCCCTTGGCAATACGAGATTTGGTATGTGGTTGGTTGGAAGGAAAGTACGGAAGTTGTTTGGAGATCAGTACTACACTGGTACGATGACAGAATTTGATGAAGAAACAGGCTGGTGGAGGGTTGTGTACGAAGATGGTGACCTTGAAGATCTCGAGTGGAATGAGCTGGAACCGCTGCTCCAGCCCTTGGATATAATGGTGCCACTGAAATCATTAGCCTTAAAGACACTCAAGAAAAGCGACAAACATGTCCAGAAACCAAAGAGTGCTGTGGCTCGACCTGAAAAACAGAAATCTAAACGCTCAGGAAGCAAAGGAAAGGAAATCTCGGCGCAAGAAGATGTTCCAAAGACAACTCCTGCTTCAAAACAGTCTCCTAAAAACAGCAAATGATTTGGAAGTTGGTCGTGGCAGATGTTCGAAAATGAAAAGGAAGAAGCATTTCTCATACTGATGAATTTGAAGCCAAGACCAAAGAATGCTCTGGTATAAGTCAATTGTAGTGTTGTATTGCTTAGGTACATTACATAGATGAAGGAACAAGATTAGTGACATTCTTCATGAATATTTCTACTGCCAAAATGTGGCAGAAACTTCTCAAGAATTTGTCTTTGTAGATGTCAGATGAAAATATTCGATTAGCTTCGTAATTTTCGTGTCTCTAACTCTTCGATAATCTTCGAATCAAGCATTTCTACCGATAGTAATTCTTACTAACCCGTCGTCTTATGTCATGAAACTGTCAATTACGACCTCGTTCCATCAAAACTTCAAGAGTCTTTAATTTTCCTAATAAACCACCTTGGACTCCCTTTGCTATATTCCCATCTTGTCCTTTGACGTCTTTTTATTAGAGCAAGTTCACCCGTTGAATCAAGGGGTCAAGGTCGTTGGGACAATATGACAATAAGTCAGTGACGTGTCATTCATTTTTTGATAGTTATTTTCACCTGTTGTGTCAGGGTCTAGTTATTTCTATTTAATTTTTATTAATTATTTAAAAAGACGTAAAAGTATGTACGGTTATCAAGTATCACTCTGATAACGTGGAAGTATATACGGTCGAGATTAAGAGTGTCACGTGGCAATTGAGTCAGGTCAGGAGGCTAGAAGTGCTCCAGGTATTAACTAAGAGGAGTTCTTGCCCAAATAAGAAAACACCGTTACAGCATTGATTTTTTACTTTTCCTTTTTTCAACTACATCTACATGGCAACCGGACAAAACATTCCGGTGAATTTGCTCTTAGGGGGTCACAAATCGTGGTGCTCCACGTCAGCTTCATCTTCCTCTGGCGCGACTTTCAGCATAAAACCATCTTTTTCATCATCAGAAACAAAAACAAAAACAAAATCCTTTCCTCTCCTCAGAAACGTTTCTTCTTTCGTCGTCTTTAGTCTCTGGAACTCTATAGGGTTATAAGGGAATTCTGAGACGGATAGAGATTCTTGGAGTGGCGAACAAGGTACTCACCAAATCTATTCTGTTCCAGTATTTTTATACTGAAAGGACCTTGACCTTGTCGTATTTGTTACCACGAATAGTACTGAAGTTCTTGTTTAAAATGAATAAAAATCTATGGGGAAAAAGGTGAATAAACCATAAGCTTGTATGTAATTGTGGTTTATATATGCTGTTATAGTGTGATTACTGTTTATTAGGTAGTCTGAGTTTGAAATTTGTTCTCACAAGTTTTATTGAAAATGTTTGTATGCTTTAGGCTATGTTATGCTTCAGAGTTAGTAGCTAGTTTTGATATATCCTTCAAAACTCAAATGGTTTTGGATCATTTTCTCTATTGACTGAGTTAATTTCTCGATTTTGCCTCATTTTCGGCGCAGACTGAGTTTGAGGTTTGGAAATGATCAGAATTTTTGTTAAATTTATGTGCGTTTTAAGCAGGAGATTGTGTGGAATAACACTGATTGTGTTTTATATTTATATTTCAACCAGGAGAGGCAACAGGAGAGTTGGCCTTGGTGGAATAGTATGTAATCGAGAAATTGGTCTACAGTTATTAGTTATTGCTGAGCTACTTCACTGGTAAACCGAGATTAGGAGCTTTCTCAATGGATGCCTTTGACAATGTGATTGAAGAAACACGGAAACTAGACAGCATGGTTGAGCAAAGTCATGCATTGGAAGGAGAAAGAAGCATGTCAGCAGAGAAACTGAAGCTTGGCGAAAGTTCAATGGAAGCATCATCATGTAGGATGGCTACTCAATTGATATATCATGAGAGAGATATAGTTGCTGCACATACTTTAGTACAGATGTGTACTGAAGATTCTGATTGGCTTCCTCACGGATTAAACTCACATGGAGTGAAGAATAGCATGAAAGGGATGCGGAGAATGAGGTCAGATGACGTTGGAGGTCAGATGGATAATGGAGATAGGGTGGTCTTAGCTTCGTCAGCAGTGCCATGTCCTAGTAGGAGTAAGCCTAGAAAGATGGACAGTCGTGTGAAACTATGGTCTCGAGCACCTAAGTATGTGAACATTAATGTCTGTGAGGAGGAGGATAATAACTTGTATGATACATGGAGGGGAAACAATGATCAGAAAGCAATTGAAGCTGGTATCGAGGATCGTAATGACAGATTAGGCAAGTTAAAGGTGAAGAAACGGAAAAGAGTTGCATCCTACTGTAGAAAAGAAACTGAGGATGTTGCAGTATCGGTAAGGCCTTCCAAATGGCCAGTTCCTACTGTTCAGACCAATGTTCCATTCTCCATAATACATCTCCTCACTGCCATTCGGAGAGCCATGGTTTCAGGACATGCAGAAGGCAGTGCTTTGGTGTATGGCATAGACCAAGAGAAAAACAACGAAAAGATGAATGGAGGCATTAGGGATTCTATGCTGGAAAATCCCATATACTTACCTTATCAAACCCTTAACCAGATCGTTAAGCGTGTCAGATCAAATCCTATTGATCCTCGAATTCTTCACACCCGAGAGCCCCTTCAGGAATTAGTCAGAGGAGTTCTGAAAATATTCTCATCCAAAAAGGCACATCTAAGATCACAAGGATGGAAGCCACTCACTTTGTATGACAAGTCCAGTGAATGCTGGTTATGGATTGGTCCTCTTAAGGTTTGGTATGCAAGCCAATCACTATCCATAACAACTCCAGTAAATGATGCAGATATAGCTTCTGAAGAATGGGGTCTTCCTCACCAAATGCTCGTAGACTTGGTTGATTCCTTTGCTATTTGGTTCAACAGTTTTCAAGAGCTTTATCGAGTTGGCAGCCCTTGTGCACCGCCTCTGGTTTTGACAAGACCAACATCAAATGAAAGCAAAAGGTTTAGGGGTCTGAAACGTAAGATGAATATTGCCACTATCGGCCCAAGTGCTGAAGAAGTAAGAGCTCACTTCCGTAAGGAGGAAGCTTTGAGGCATTTACTCCCGGACAGAGGGTTTCGTTACACAGCTCTGGATGGTATAAAATCCGCAGTGGCTCCTATTAAAAAGCTGAACAAGGTAGGCGGATGCCATGTTATACTCAAAGCCAAGAGGCCGCCTCATTATTCCACGCTATGTCTTCTGCGAGAGGCAGCTGCTAGATTGCCTGGAGGTATTGGCACTAGAGCAGATATATGTACTCTCATGCGAGACTCTCAGTATCTGCTCGAAGATGTCTCCGATGAGCAACTGCACACATTTGCTAGCAAAGGCCTGGACAGACTGCACTATGAAGCTGATCCTTGTGTCAAATACAATGGGAAGGTTTGGGTCTATTTACATCGATATAGAGGGGAGGATGACTTTGAGGATGATGCTACCACATGCCTATATGTAAAGAAAAAGTATGGAGAAGCGTAATGCAGCAATTCATCTCTTCATCGTTCACAATTAGGATACAATGCAGCTAGCTAGCTCTTTTGTGCTGCGAAGATTTGCTGATTTTGTACATGAGAAGGCACTACAAGGTTGTACCTTTTGATTCTGATATTGCAACTGAAGATTGATGCTTAATATCTTGAAGAAAAAAATAGCATACGATTTTTTCTTTGAGATCTGATCTCATTGTTCTCTTAATGATTCATAGTTGCATTGAAAATTTTCAATTGCATAGACTTATTTATGTTTCGTGGTAGCAAATATAAGGTATATATAGTTGGCTGTTCAACTTGAATGGGTTTTTTCTGAGGGATGAATGGAATTCACTTTCAGATTGAGGAAGAAGCTTTTGCAGTCTTTTCTACACAAATTCTGGGCACTTTAAGCCCAAACCTTCTCCAAAACTCAAACAAATATTACAAAAAAAAAACAAGAAGCAATCCACGCTCTGAGAATTCTAGACCTCATCACCACGAAACCAACTTCCGCTGCGTCTCGTCGCCAAGGCCATCTTCGTGTCATTCAAAACCTTCTAATCTCAGATTCCAATAAACTCAGCAACCCTTCACATTCATCGATACAATTCTCCGATTCTAGCTCATTTGATTCTCAGCCGTATGACCCAGAAAGCTTCACGATCGATGCAGGTGTTTTGTCGCATGCCATAAGCTCATGTGGGTCTGAGCGTGATCTAAATGGTGGGGTTCAGTATCACTGTGCGGCAATACGAAGTGGGTTTGTTGCGAATGTTTACATAGGAAGCTCGTTGATAAGTTTGTACAGTAAACGTTGTGAATTGGAGAATGCATATAAGGTGTTAGATGAAATGCCTGTGGCAAATGTGGTGGCTTGGACAGCTATTATTACAGGGTTCGCGCAAGAGTATCGGGTCGATGTGTGCTTGGAGCTTTTCAGTGCAATGAGAAGTTTTGATTCGAAACGGAATGATTTTACGTATGCTAGTGTGTTGAGTGCTTGCACAAGCAGTGGAGCTCTGGGGAAAGGAAGATGCAGTCACGGCCAGACTGTTCGATCGGGCTTTGATTCTTACATTATAGTTGCTAATGCTCTGATGTCGATGTACTGCAAATGTGGGGATGTTGAAGATGCGCTGAACATATTCGAAAATGTGGATGACAGAGACAATTTGTCTTGGAACTCCATGATCGCAGGGTATGCCCAGCACGGGCTTGCGCTTCGGGCCATTGATCTTTTCGAAGAAATGAAGAGGCAAGGGTTGAAACCCGATGCCATTACTTTGCTAGGAGTGCTCTCGTCGTGTCGCCACGCGGGTCTTGTTAAAGAGGGTCAGCATTACTTCAACTCAATGGTCGAAGAACATGGCATTAAGCCCGATATGGATCACTATTTGTGCGTTGATCTCCTTGGTCGGGCAGGTTTGTTGAATGAGGCTCGGGATTTCATTGACAGGATGCCTATTCGTCCCAATGCTGCTATTTGGGGCTCGCATCTATCTTCCTGCAGGGTTCTAGGGAGTGTGTGGATGGGCATCAAGGCTGCGGAGAGCAGGCTATTGATGGAGCCAGAGTGTGCTTCTACCCATGTGCAATTGCAAACCTGTATGCCAGTGGGGGGTGTTGGGATGAGGCTGGAAGAGTCAGGAGACTGATGAAAGATAAAGGAATCAGGATAAGTCCTGGGGTAAGCCGGATTGAGATCAGTAATGAAGTTCACAGATTTAGAGCAGAAGACATTTCGAGTCCCAGAATGATTGAAATAACTGGAGTCTTGGATAGTTTGGCGGACCACATGGTCCACCTCAAAACTTCGAGTTGTGAGCTCGAAATGCAAGAGAATAATTCGTGATATTACAATATAGTTTCAACTTATAGTCTTGTATACACCATTAATTGTTGATGTAATAGAAAATTCCTCAAAAATGTGTCTTTTATGTAAATAGATAATATAGTCTACACGTTTACAATTTTGTGATATATCCAACATATCCTGAAAGGCTCAATAAGCAAAGAATTAAGTACCCATTTCCGGGAAGCTAAACCTTCATATTTTTGTGATTAAAAAGAAACAATATAGAAACCATAGGTAGCGGAAAATGACTTCAGTCTGCATGTCAATCACAATTAGAAAACTACATATCCTATCCTCATCTTCTTATGTCTTCCATTAATGCTACACTGACACGGAACCAAGAAACTAAAACCTCATCAGTGGAGAACATACGTCAAGACTTGATTGTTCTGAATGAAGCCATAGTCTTTGCGATGCACGCACTCATTGCCTCATAAATAGAGTCTCTAGTACCGTCTGATCGGTATCAGTTATTTTAGCACGAGTAATCCTGAATTTCAACTCAGCACCTATACAGAGAAAATAAAAGTTGTGGACTATCATGTCTCACACTCTGGAGGGTCACGACTTCAACCTCTTAACCTGCAATCTGAGCAATTAAAAATAAAGGGCCCAGAGAAAGACATAAAAACATAAAACGTTAGCGTGAGTGAACAAAATCTGATAATCTGCGTAAAGCAATAAAATATTGATTTATGTCTTTCCACAACTCTATATAAAATTATGCGAGTTCTACTATCATAAAACTGTAATAAACATGGAGGTGGCCAGACGAGGTATCATGACCTCCCCTGACTGGTAACGACTATAAATAAAGGTGATGGGACAGACGAGGTATCTTGAGCTCCCTTGACGGGCTCGACGAGGCAACCTGACCTCCCTTGACCAGTTGGACTATTCGGTGATCAGCCGAACAGTCAGTGCATCGATGCAACTAACTAATGGCATCACCAAGAAAAATCTCCAAATTAAAATGCTCTAAAACATACCGTAAAATATACTGAAATGCTGAAAAATGAACTCGATATCGACTGTGAAAATAAAAGGGTTCACTCACATTACTGTGCCATGATTTTCATCCAGCCAAAGCTCGTATATTGACACTTCTAAACATCTGTCACTAGATGCTAACATGTAGGCCTGTCAATGAGTTGGATTTTAATCCGGACCCACTCTAAACCCGTACATATTAAGCGGATCTGAATCTAACTTTTGAACCCGTTGATCCATTTGTGACCCGAACTCATTGACCCGTTTATTTAACGGATCAGATCCGGATAACAAGTGATTCAATCCGTTTATGATAGGCTCATTTTATTTTATTTTAACTTATTTAAATATAATTTACTTTTATTTACATATATGAAGTGTTTTTTCTAAAACTCTCTTTTTTTAAAATAAAATATAAATATCTTTAGCAGAGTTATATAAAATTATTAATAAATTAGAAAGATTAAAGATCCAAAATGATTTGCTTTTGTCAAGTTCCTCGATGTAGATAGAGTTTTTTTTTTTTTTGGTCTCTCTAGTTTATTTTAATGAAATATTTTGGTTATGTAAAGAGATCATGTGACATATTGGTAATAATTAACATATTGATAAAATAAATAAATTTAGTAATTATCATATTGATAAACGGGTCCGGATCTGCTCCGTTGATCCGTCGGATCCGGATCCAAATTTGATTATAAAAAATTCGCCGGATAAACGGAGTGGGTCGGATCTAATTTTTCTCTCAAACGGATTTGGATCTAGGTTGATCCAGTCCGACTCCGCTCCATTGACATGCCTATTAACATGTCATTCCAAATCGGTGTTCAAATCGGTCGAAAAACCATATGCCCAAAACCTAAGTTTTCCCGGCGATTCACCATGAAATTACGGCTTGCTCTGGTGAAATTGATGATGGAGACAATGAGGAAAGTAAAGAAGAGGTCAAGCTGATCACTTTCGTATATAGGTCGGCCGATTTGGTGAGCGGAAGGCGATGCCTCGTTGACGCCAAGCTCGGCGACGATTCTAAGTCGCCAGAGCCAGTCAACACGGCTCAACCCGCCCCTGCCAGACATGGAAGGTTTTTGACTTTCCATTTTGGGAAAGTTGTATTTACACTCGCTACTAACGAACACCATAAATCGTTAAAAATTTTCGTTGATCTTAACTTCTTCGTCCTAACTCCAATTTTAACACTTGACATGGCCACAAACTCATCTCGATAAATTCTATGACTTTTCTCAATGAAATGCCTCAAAAAACTTAATCGATAAATTTTTGACGAAACCCCAGCGATAGTTATCGACGATAGAAACTTATTACTATCGACGATTAAGATTTAATCAAAATAATAAAGTAAATCTCGGGTCGGGATGTTACAGGATTGGCTGAAATGGAAAGAGGCAATGCAGGCTAAACTAGACTCTTTGAAGAAAATGCAAGTTTTTGGTCTCATAGTGCTATGGCACCACCGAACATGTAGCCGGTAGGACATAAATGAGTCTTTGTTCATGAGCGTAATGAGATGAATGAAGTTATGTAGTATAAAACAAGCCTTGTGACACAAGGATTCTCTCAAATCCGTGGCATTGATTATGAGGAGACCTACTCTTCAGTCATGGACATCATTACTTTTTGCTACCTTGTCAGTTTGTAGTATCCGAAAAAACTGAACATGCTGCTGATAGATGTGGTTACAACATATCTCTATGGAAACATTGATTCAAAGATATACATGAGAGTGTCGGACGACATTGTCATACCCAATTCAATTAAATCTAAATCACAAAATTCTCATGTGATTAGATTGAGACGTTCACTATATGGATTAAAATAATCTAGTAGAATGTGCTACACACGCTTAAGTGACTACTTGATTGGGAATGGATACAAGAACAATAATTTATGTTCACAAAGGCATATCTACACACGAGCTATGGTGGGCTACAGCCCCCAGCGCCCCCCCCCCCCCAAAAAAAACTTGTATACCTAGCTTCTAAACATTAGTAAATTTATTTGGAAAAAACATAGTTTAGGAATTGTTAGTGTAGTAGCAGTTTATGTTAATGATATGAATGTCGTTGGGTCTCTTGATGAAATCAATGAGACGGTTAACTACCTGAAATCCGAGTTTCAGATGAAAGACCTTGGTAGGAGTCGATTTTGTCTTGGTTTAGAATTAGAACATTGAGTTGGTGTAATACTTATTCACCAGTCTGCTTATATCCAAAATATACTCAGGTGATTTAACATGTACAAAGCACACCCTCTTAACATACCAATGGTCGTTTGCAGTATGGATCCCAATAAGGATTCGTACCATCCGAAAGATGATGAGCAACTATTGGGAGCTAAGGTACCATACCTTAGTGCTATTGGAGTTTTGTTATATTTAACTCAATATACTCATTCAGATATTGCATTCTTTGTAAACTTATTATCTCGGTTTAGTTCTGCGTCAACACAACGTCATTGGATGGTCAAAAACACATCTTCAGATACTTGAAGGGTTTTATTGACTTGGGCTTGTTGTTTCCCTACAAAGAAACTAGAGAGAAGCTTGATATTATTTTTAAAAAGGATGGTTGAATCGTAGTATTTAGGTCCTGGGATTTTCAACCCGTCGAAGGGATCTTTGAATCTGTCAAAAAATGCACCAAGGACGCACCAGAAGGTGTCATTTGACCTGTTGAGTGAAACTTTCGACCCGTCAAATGATATTCTAGCTATGAGCACTGTTCCTCAATTCAGTGTGGTCCCCTACTCAGAGATACATTATGATGTCTTGGTTAATTTTGCTTATGCTAGGTATCTCTCTGACCTACATAAAGCTCGCTCCCAAACAAGTTGTGTATTCACTATGGGAAACACGATGATTTCTTGGAGATTAACTAAGAAAATCTTCGTTTCTACTTCCTCAAATCATTTTGAGATTATAGCTTTGCATGAAGAGGTTAAGGAGTGTGTTTGACTTAGATAAATTATACACCATATTCATAGGTCCAGTAGACTACCATATACTACGAGAACACTAACTTGTTATTCGAGGACAATGTGGCTTGTGTTGAACAATGAAGTTAGGATACATCAAGGGTGATCATACAAAACACATTTTGCCAAAGTTTTTCTTTAGTCGGCAACAACAATAGTTATTGAATATTCATGTGAGCCAAGTTGGTTCAGCCGATTAGGGCTGGGCAAAAATCGCTTTACAAGTGGGAACTGCACTGCTTCGATCCGAAAAAGCAAAATGATAACCACACGAATGATGTGGGTGTAAGTTCACCGCT
Source organism: Geum urbanum (assembly GCA_946800695.1). Classification (NCBI taxonomy): domain Eukaryota; kingdom Viridiplantae; phylum Streptophyta; class Magnoliopsida; order Rosales; family Rosaceae; genus Geum; species Geum urbanum. Next base: position 74,267,097 of record OX327000.1, on the reverse strand, counting down.
AAACCGCACCACTATAGAATAAACGGAGTGGTTGTGGGTTAAGCTTCTAAATCGTCCGAATATACCGTACCACACTACTTTTCTTAATTTGTATATTTAATTTAATTTGTAAATATTTTGCCTATATCTCTTTGGTTAATTTAAATATTTAATTTAGCTAATGATTTTTTTAAGTGAAAATATGCCGTATGAGCAATGTAACCTAGTTAGCTTAAAACCCTAAACCTAATAGTATATAAGTAACTAAACTTACAAACACTCTTTTTTTAGGATTTTAAGGTCTGAACTTTAAGCACTTTTATTTCCGATATCATTCAACATGGATTTATTGAATTATGTAATATTCAATTTTCTAAATTTTGAATTCATATTTTTTTCTAAATTATTAAATGTGGGTTAAATACTGAAACCGTTTTTCTCCGCACCAAAGATGTAGTGCACCGATAAGCAAAGCGATTGTAGTTTACATTTTTAACAAACCGTAATATGTGGAGTGGTTGCGGTTTGGGTTTCAAACCGCACCAACTTAACCCGCGCTCAGCCTTACTGCCAATAATGGTGCTGACTTGTTCACCAAGTCTTTACCAAAATCTACATTTGTGAAGCATGTGAGACGCATTGGAATGCAAATATTATTTGAACTCCAAAATTGAGCTACTGATAAAGGGGAGTTCATTTCACATAGACATCAGGGGGAGTCTACATCACCTGCGATTGCTCATGTAGTTGATGCGTTTTACTTTTTATCATTTAGACCAAGCTTTTATTTTTACTCAAGAGTTTTTTGTTTGCTTGACAAGATGTTTAGTGAGGCAACATGTTATAAATCATTCATTATGATCATGACACAAGGAAGGGTGTTTAAGAAATTAATATTTTAGATATCCTGGTGTGTGTATCGTCTTAGTAAGCATAGAAATAGATATTTTCAATCTCTGATTTATATGGATATTGATTGTAACAGAGTGTAATGTCTATTTAGAGTCATATATCAATGAATAAAGTACAGTTTTAGTCTATATCTTCTGTGGATCTATTTTCTTCTTCAACATAATCCTAATTATAATAAGTTGATCATTTTCATTAAAGGATATAAATGTTCGACTGTAATTATGAAATCTTATTTATTACATTCTATAATCCTTTCTAATCATAATTATGATTGATATTTTTAAAGAGAAATTGGGAAAAACTCTTTGCCACATTTTAAAATTTAATTTAAATCTAACCAATATTTCTAAGGATTTAGTTCCTTGACTTTAATTTTGTTTCCATTTCTAGGGCAATCATTGATATATATTTCAAACTTTTAGATGTCTAATATACTCTTTAACCTAATATTTCAACTATTTTTATTTCTGAAAATGTTAACAAATTTGTCATCCCTCCCTAATTTTAGCATCTCGTTTATATATGGTGCACCAGTCAATGAATTTTGCACAATTAATATTGTTAATTCAAAATTGTGACCTACTATATACACTATATAGCTAGCTAGTTTTGATTTTGTCCCGAAAAAATGAAAACTAGAAACTATTTTTTCATGCTCATTTGTTTCTTATTACAAAATGAGAAACTACTATAGTCTTGACGCGAGTAAGAGTGTTCATTCTATTTTCATATTATGTGTTTGAAAATCATTAATGTATTGTTCGTATATTTTATATGTTGTTTGTTTGGTTTTGTTGAAATTCATGAACAATATGTTACATGTGCTCCCTAGCCTTCTATAAATTTTTCCTTATGAACAATATACGTAGCTTGCTAGATATTTGCGAACAATTTACCTTCGTTTTATGATCAAGTTACTATAAATTACCTACTCAATCTAGCTATAATAAACTAGTTTACATATTGGCTAGATTAATCTACCTACTTGATCGATTATCTAGATAAATAAAACTACTTTACCTATTAGATTAGTCTGTCTATTGGATCATTTTAATTACCTACACATGCATTAATCTACCTAGCTATATAATTTACCTATGATATATAAAATTTATCCAACTTATAAATGATTCATCTATAATATTATTTATAATTCACCTAATTATCGAACTTATCAAAAACAAAAAATTCCTCTATAATATTATTTATAATTTACCTAATTCATACTATCTAATTTCGATGAAATGCCCCTGAGAAATGTGGTGTCCTGGACAGCTATTATTACCGGGTTTGCACAAGAGTGGCAGGTTGATTTGTGCTTGGAGCTATTCAGTGCAATGAGAAATTGTGGTTCGAAGCCGAATGATTGTACGTATGCTAGTTTGTTGAGTGCTTGCCCAGGCAGTGGAGCTCAGGGGCAAGGAAGATGTGTTCATGGTCAGACGATTCGGTTGGGTTTCATTTCTTATATTATAGTGGCTAATGCTCTGATGTCGATGTACTGCAAATGTGGGGATGTTGAAGATGCGCTGTATATATTCGAAAATCTGGATGGCAGAGACAATGTGTCTTGGAACTCCATGATCGCAGGGTATGCCCAGCACGGGCTTGCGCTGCAGGCCATTGATCTTTTCGAAGAAATGAAGAAGCAAGGCTTGAAACCCGATGCCATTACTTTGCTTGGGGTGCTCTCGTTGTGCGCCATGCGGGTCTTGTTAAAGAGGGTCGGCATTACTTTAACTCGATGATCGAAGAACATGGCATTCGGCCTGAGATGGATCATTACTCGTGCATTGTTGATTTCCTTGGTCGGGCAGGTTTGTTTGACGAGGTTCGGGATTTCATTGACAAGATGCCTATTCGTCGCAACGCTGTTATATGAGGCTCGCTTCTTTCATCCTGCAGGGTTCAAGGGAGTGTATGGATGGGCATTGAGGCTGCAGAGAGCAGACTATTGATGGAGCCAGAGTGTACTTCTACCCATGTGCAATTGGCAAACCTGTATGCCAGTGTGGGGCGTTGGGATGAGGCTGGAAGAGTAAGAAAACTGATGAAACATAGAGGAATCAGGACAAATCCTGGGGTAAGCGGATTGAGATCAGTAATGAAGTTCACAGATTTCGAGCAGAAGACATTTCAAACCCCAACATGATGGAAATAACTGGAGTCTTGGATAGTTTTGCGGATCACATGGTCCACCTCAAAACTTTGGGTTGTGAGCTCGAAATGCATGAGAAGTGAATAATCCATGATGATGCTACAATGTAGTTTCAACTTGTAGTCTTGTATAGAAAATTCCTGAAGAAGTTGTTTTTCATGTAAACAAATAATAGTCTACAGGATTCCAATTTTTTTGATATATATCCAACACATCCTGAAAGTTACAAAATGCAAAGAGTAGCCTTATTTCTGGAGAAGCTAAACCTTCATATTTGTCATTAAAAAGGAACAATCTATAAATGCAGGGAAAACTTTAAATGATACTGCATGTCAGTCACAATTAGAAAACTACACATCCTATCCTCATCTTATCACGTCTTCCATCCATGCTACACTGACACAGGGAACTAACAAACCAAAAACTCATTGATGGAGAACATACGTCAAGACTTGATTGTTCTGAATGAAACCCTTGTTCTTTGCAATGCACGCACTCATTGCCTGGATTTTCGAGGGAAAGCAAACAGTAGCCAATCTAATGGGATCCGGGAATCATGGTCTGCAAAGCAGTTGCAAATAGAAGATCAGTCGAGCTCATTTTAAGATGATAAGTAAAGTTCATATTAGACCCAAAATACTAGGCATAAACCTCAAAAACATCTGAATGGAAGACGACAAGTATGGAGTCCCAGACAAGAAGCGCACCACATCTTCTTGCGATGTAAGTTTATGAAGTCCCTCTATGAGAACCTGAGAAAAGCGTGGAAAGGCATTTACACTTCACATGATATTTAGAACATCATATATTAATCGTCAATAAAATGTACGGAAACTTAACATAATTTATGAACAATGTCCTAGTACTCGGTCCATCCTAATTCCAACAGCTGAACCTTTTGAACAATGTAATCAGACATTTAGCTATACACCTATCCGCCTATACATGAACAATGTAAAAAAGATAACCTCTGACTTACAGTTTTGCCGTCATAATTAGTCTCATTAGCTGACCGCTCCCATCTCTGTGGATCACTCTGTCATCCATAAGACCATAACCCAAGCATCAGAAATAAAACATGCAACCTACTTCACTACAATATACGGGCAACAAAGTACTCAAGGCGGCATTACCCTTTCCAATCTGGAATCCTGCGCCTTTCGGAGAAGCACCTTAAATGCATTATCATAAGCTCTTTGCGACGAAAACCGCAATATCCTAATCACAAAACCAACGTACAATTGATGCAAATGCACAAATCGCAGAGGAAAATGAGGAATATAACATTTCAAAAATTAAGCTACTCACATTCCCATTGGAGCGCAAACCGCATTATACTGAACCTTAATATCTTCCAGAGTCAAATCACAGCCTTCCAGAAGATTCAAAGCGTCGGTCTTCAACGTGTTTCTTGTGATCCTAACCAGTCTCCCGTACACCGGCCCTGAAATTTGAGAGAATTGAATCCCTAAAACCTTAGCGGAGATGAACAGACGAGAGTTTTTTTCAGTACCTGTGTTTGTGTTGTGAATGGGGAACAGGAAGGAGAAAGCTGACTGGGGTTTAACAGGAAGGAGAATGCTGTTGATCGTTTTGGAAATCAGGAATTGGAGATTATGCCCGTGAGTTTACTGAAATACGAGTATTGCCCCTGCTAGGAATATATGCTATCATGGGTTCATGGCCAATGATCGGCCCATTTTGTGGAAGTTGGAAAATAGCCTGTGTTAGGGGATATGGATTTCACTAATTAAGGCCCCTTGACCAGAATTTTCGGGAGAAATTCAAATTTTCAGAAATTTTTAGAAAAGTATTCCGAAGACATTAGAGACACGCTCGAATTTCGTTTTAAAACAAATTACTAATGACGACCTATATTGAGGGGAAGTTTTGCCATTAGCAGTACACTAATGTGCGGAGGATCACTTCTTCACGAAAAAAAAAATACAATCACATGCTCTGCATATTGTATGCTCATCACCGATTCACACTCGTCCAACGAGTATATCAATAGAAAGCAAAGAAAATGAGCGCATGCATTTGAGCAAATGAATTCATCCACACAAGAAAAACACTTCACCCTATGAAGAATTTATTCCATGACATAGTCCTTTTTTCTTACATAACATGATAAATACAAACATAATCCTTTCAAACTTGCTAGAATGCTAAAAAGACTATCCAACAGTTTTTTTTCTGCTATATATATGCATTTGAGCTTCAACTCGAGATGTATAATTATAGTGATAAGATAAGTCTAGATAGAGAACTTTAGTTCGAAGGATCGGACCAAATAGAATACCATAAAACATGACAACAAGTGAAGTGTATAGTCCCAAAAAACTATTAGTAAATTACTTCAGTAGGTATGCTTATGAGCTGCATGATCTCATTCTATCAAATCTCAATTCATCTCATAATTGAGAATATAACCATTTAAATGATATAATGCATATTTCGATCACTATGGGGAATATAATATTGAACACTCGTCACTCAGCTCGTCACCTGGATTATATTCCTTCACCTTTTGTCATAGCTGCCATAGCAAATAAAATCCTGCACTTACTCACTACAAAACGATTCTACAATATTTACCAAGTGTGTCTTCAGTATGTTTTAGTAAAAATGTAATCTTTTACTATCATTTACACGAAATTGTATGTGCATAACTCTAAACACTAAATTCTTCATATATCCCACACAATTTACACACATATTTGATGTTAATATATCATTTACATCTCATGCATGAGGGTTGAATTGGTGTGCTCGCACCAATGTAAGATATTAACGTGATAATGTCTCTCTTATATTAAATAGCCAAAGTGTTGTCAACCTCCTTCAATAAACCATACAATGAAAATGCTCATTCGAGTCTACATAGGCATAAGATAAATCGTTGAGATATTGGTGAAAACTTCAAAAGTCAACAAAGAAGTAGATTGTAAGGTTTATGGTATAGTTATATGAGCTATTTGACATTTTAGTCACTCAACTTAAAATTGTTCTTTTTCAAAAAAAAAATAGTCATTAACTATTTATTTTTTCGTAAAATGTAATCCCTTTGCTCACTTTAATATTAACCTATATATTTTCGATTAAAGCAACAAACTAAATATTTCCGATTAATACCGAACATAATGACCAAAGAGTCGAATAAGTGACCAACAAGTGATTTAAGTCTATTAATACCGAACATAATGACCAGTCGTGTCTATCAAGGTGCTCCTTTGAATCCCAATTTGGTTATCCATAATGCCTCTAGATTACTTGATGAGGTCAGCCATGCTATGATTTATGTAAATGTTTTTGAGGCTGACAGAAATAGAGGACCTGTTTTACTGAAGTGGTCTCCTCCTACTGCTCCAAAGGTCAAGCTTAATACGGATGGAGCGTGGGATATGGCCTCAAATTTATCGGATATTGGAGTGGTTAATTAGTAGGGACAACAATGGCTCCTTTATTGCTGGTGTTGCGAGTTCTACTCATGTTAGCTCACCTTTACAGGCTACACTATTGGAGGAGAGCTTTGGAGCGACGAAATTAAGTTTCTTCGTCGCCCCATTTTTCACTGAAGCGACGAAGAATGGAATGGTTGGCTCAGATATTAGTTACGTCGCTTCAACTAATTGAGGCGACGAAAATTGATCTTGGTCGCTTCATTTAGATGAGGCGACGATTTTTTACATTCAAAGCGACGAAGATTTTTTTGGTCGCCTCGAATAAAATTGGGGCGACGAAGATTGATCAATCTTCGTCGCCTCGTTTTTAAAAAAATCTGAATCTACTCTTGCGTAGATTTAGTGAAATTTAGGTGATGATTAGTGTAGATTAGGTGTATTCGAGCCTTAATTAGTAGTGTTATTAGTGTTAATCATTAAATCGAGCGTATGGTTATATATAATTGTGGTGTTTATCAACTTAATTAGAACTCCCGTTTGAGAATCAACAACTCATCTAGTTGATTGAGTTGAGTTGTTGATTCTCGAATTGTCCCTTTTTTGGACACTTTATGTGAACATGACTTTGTTGATCCTTTTGCTATTCATGTGATTTCAGTTTCGGTTTGGGGATATGGTTTCGACAGTGTCTCCTTTCAATGTTCCCCGAGTGCAAATTAGGTTGTTTGGATATGTGTGCACTCGGGGAACTGTAGGGAGATGCTGCCGATTGTTTATGTTGACAGGAAACATGGACGGACACCTAGACAAAACTTGGATGACATATCATCATGCTGATCCAAGGTACATCACAGGCATAGTAACGGAGCCGATTATCACTACTGTCGTACATTATACATTATGTAAAAATTATAGAGGTGGGTTCCAATATTACTATGAATATTGTTTAAAGCGTACATTATACATTATGTAAAAATTATTGATATTTACTTTAAACCTTACATTATACATCATGTATTTGAGAAATTAATAGATATTTTATGAATTTTTAAAAATAAAACAAAACGAGGCGACGAAGATTGATATCTTCGTCGCTTCAATATATCCAGGCGACCAAGATACCAATATTCGTCGCTTCAATTAGGGTTTAGGGTTTATGAGGCGACCAAGTATGGATCCCCAAGGTAACCCTGTGAATGCAAACTTGGTCGATTCAGTATATTGGAGCGACGAAGATTGAAACTTGGTCACTTCAGAAATTTCAGGCGACAAAGATTGAAACTTGGTCGCTTCAGTATATTGGAGCGAAGAAGATTGAAACTTGGTCGATTCAGTATTTTGGAGCGACGAAGATTGAAACTTGGTCACTTCGGAAATTCGAGGCGACGTAGATGGGAACTTGGTCACCTAAATATTGAAGCGACGAAGGCCTCAATCTTCGTCACCTCATATTGATTAAATAGGCAGGTTGCTCAATTCTCCTTTCTTCTTCACCTTCTTTCTTCTTCTTTCTTCTTCACCTTCAGTTCTCTCCGGAAAGTGGAAAACCCACAAATCGAGTTTTGGTCACTGCAAAACCCTCTTCTCCACCTCTCTCTCTAAACCCCACAGCTCCTCCTCTCCCCTAAATCCCCCACCCCCTAAAACCCTAACACCCCCAAACCCTAAATCCCCAAATCAGGTTCAAGGTATGCCTCTCTCTCTCTCTCTCTCTCTCTCTCTCTCTCTCTCTCTCTCTCTCTCTCCTCTCTCTCATTAGCTTCAATTGAAGCTTATTGGCCGATTTGGTTTTGATTTTGTATTATTGCTCGATTTGGTTTTGTGATAATTGCTTGCATTAAATGTTTATTGTATCTTAAAATCCCTACTGTATGTATAAGATTTGTGCTGTATAATTATTATCCACCAGTACTAATTTGATCGATCGATCAGCTTATATATGTGAAGCTGCTTGTATAAGATTTGTGCTGTACATATGGGTGGTGTAATGGTGTTTGTTGAATTACCAGCTTCTGAAAATACTTGTGCATGCCGATCAATTTTGTACTTGTACATGATACAGTTTTGTATCGGGAATCAGTTTTGTGCTGGAGAGAATGCAAACTAGTATGTTCTAGATGCTCTAGGCCGGCTTGGTTGATTTCTGTTGGGTCCAACCAAAGTGTTTGAATCGGAGATATCGTATATAGATCGTAACTTGTTTAATACTTGTGATATCACTTTTTTTGTGAATATGGCATTCACTCTTGATCAAGTGATTCCAATCAATATTAAGCTACAGTATTACTTAGCTAGCTTTCGTCTACAAGACGTATTGTTTCGCTTACTTAATTTCTTTCTTTTATTGGTACGTTTATGTAATCACTATAGCTAGCTCTTAATCACGAAATTAAAGGAATTCCATTTTTAGCAGAAATTATGACAGAACATACTTCCCGTTAATTAATCTAGCCTTCAAATTATCATACAACCCTCTTAATGAATGTCTGGTTTTGTTTGTATAGCACTCCATGTGTTTGATTAAATGTCTGAATGAACTTCGAGACCACTTTTGTCAAATAAGCTCATGTTAGGAAATGAATTACATGAAGATTAATCAGTTTGTTGTAGACTTGGTAGTATTAGATGATTCCACATTGCTTATAATGTGCATGTAATACAGAATGGCTCCCGGAACTACAAGTCAACAAAGGAGAAAAGCCGCGATCCAGCGTCGTGAAGCGGCGGCGGAGGCGGCGGCGTGGCGACCTTGGAGCAGCGGCGAGGGGCCTTCCGGGTCGGGCTGCCCCACGGGGCAATCCGGGACCCGGACGATACATCATTTGGAGGGTTTATGGGGTTTAACGCCCACCCCATACCTTGAGGACTGGAATCCACCAGTGGATGACAACGATGCCACTACGGCCTCAGAGCGCCCTCCCACCCTCAGCATCCGGTGCAAGAAGACCAAACTCCCCGACATGGTGGACATGGCAACCGGAAACCCGACGACGATACAGCGCGGGGTTGTTGTCGGGACGAAGACTGAGTACCTCGTACGGATGAACAACAATAGGCGACTACAAGTGCCTTACTCTACGAGGCATCGAGGGCCTGCGACAAGGGATTTTAGAAGTCTGCTTACCAGAGACATTGGTAGCATTATACGCGGAAAAGTTCCAATGCTTGCGCCTAACTTTTTGGGACTTAGCCAGCAGCACCGCGATATCGTCAATACAAGTATTGAGGTATACTTACTGCGCTTAGCTTACTTTGTTACTTTACAGTTTATGTAAATATAACTTTTACATAACAAATTTTATATGTTTTGTGCTAGACGAACTATGACATCCCGGCGACCGATGTGGAGATGTGGAACTTTATCGATGCGACGGCGCAAACAATCTACAAGGATTAGAAGCATGATTGCCATCAGCATTATCTCCAGGTCAGCCAGGAGACTCCGGCCGAGTTCCTAGGGAGGGAAGAGGAATGGGCGTGGTTAAAAGGCCACTTCGAAGAACCTGCTTACGTGGTAAGCTTCATAAACTATTTATTCAGTTTTGGTAGCCAACGATTTAAAAATATACATGTTTATCTATTCTTATTTTAAATGATTATTTTGTGTGGCAGAAATTGTGAGAACGGAATCGAGGAAACCGAAACAAGAACAAGGAGCAGCAGCTTAACAACCATTCGGGATCAATCGCCCTCTCATACCGAAGCGAGGTGTTGGAGAAGGAGGGTCATAGAGCTCCGGCCGTCCAGACTTGGATTGACGTATACCAGCCAGACAAGAATGCGGCTAAGAAAGTGGTAAGCGAAAATACGTTACGTTACGTTACGTTATTACAATTATTTTTGTTTACCATTCAGTAAAATTATTTATTTAATATATTTTATTTGAGCAGGCGGCAGTGAAGCGAAGACTCGACGAAGTCTTGTCCCAACAAGATAGTGCAACGGGTGACACTGACGGCGATACGGTTTTCCGAGACCATCCTCTTCCTCTTGATACACAAATAAATATCATAGAGGAAGAGGTGGGTTCAAGGCCCGGGACCTCTATAAGAGGTAATACTAGAAAATCTGTTTGTTGATTGCCCTCGATTTACGTTTTGCTCCATTTTTGTGTACTATTCAAACATATTTTTTTGTTCTTGTTCGACGTGACAGGGGTGGGGCGCGCTCTCACACACGACCCCAAACCGAGAGGAGGGTCCGACTAGAGGAAACTCAATCCCTGAAAAGGGAGGTCGCTGAAGCCAGAGAGGAGGCGCGCAGATCGAGTGAGGCGGCGCGTAAAGCCAGAGAGGATTATAATAACCTCGCCCAAATGGTCCAACAAATGGAGGCCTTAATGCGCTCATTCCAAGCTCAAGCTCCTCCACCACCTCCTGGAACGTAATCGAGCTGCATCGCCGTCCCCAAGCATGAGTCTACTGTGAGAATCGAACAATAGTATCTAGGCTTTGTATAAACTGTGTATGTTTTGATTTGTGGCATATTTTTCTGTATAACTTGATTTGTGGTTGAATGAGTTCTTGTGCTTTTAAATTGTGATACGTCGTGACTTGGTACATTAATATTTAATTTTTTTTTTCTATTTCACTCAATGAGGCGACGAAGATTGGTCAATCTTCGTCGCCTCCAATCTTCGTCGCCTCAATTTATATTGAAGCGACGAAGATTGACCAATCTTCGTCGCCTCATTGAGTCAAATAGAAAAAATAAATAAAAATTAAAAACATTGAAGCGACGAAGATTGACCAATCTTCATCGCCTCAATTTATATTGAAGCGACGAAGATTGACCAATCTTCGTCGCCTCAATTTATATTGAAGCAACGAAGATTGGTCAATTTTCATCGCCTCATTTTAAACTGAAGCGACAACACCTATATCTTCGCGGCGAAAAATCGAAGCGACGAAGAATATTTTTGTCGCTTCAAATAAAATGAAGCGACGAAGTTTTTCAATCTTCGTCGCCCCAATGATGAATGGATGAATCTCAAGCGACGTGACGAGGCGACGAAGTTTTGGTCACATAAAATCGAGGCGACGAGAAAATGATCCGAGGCGACCATGAAACTTCGTCGCCTCGAATCTCTTCCCAATAATGCTAAGGCTGCTGCCATGGTTGAAGGAATTAAACTAGTGCATCAAATGGGATTCTCTGATGTTGAGATTGAATGTGATTCAAAACTGTAGATTAATGACCTTGGAAAAGATGTCAATTCAATCAATTGGAGGATTTATCCGTTCTTGTTGGAGTTCCATCGTGTTAAGAGACTGCTCAAGTGGGTCTCGTGGAAGTGGATAGGCCGTGAAGCAAATCATGCTGCAGATGCAACCGCCAAACTCGGAAAACTGAGATTGTGCAATGTTGTTTGGGTTAACTCTCCCCCAACCTCTCTTGTTAAGGTTCTTCGGAATGGTGGTCTCACGTACCCTTACTTTGTACTGATTTGCAGTTAACTCAGCTTGTCTGAGGACCCATTGTAGTCACGGCTGTAATGTTGCTTGTTTTCGTTTTCCTTTCTATATTGTTTTTTCCCAGTTTTTATGCAATTCGATTTTCAGACCGAAAAAAGAGTATTTTTGATGAAGTAAGTGATTAAAGTTGTTTTAATTTCCGTTGATAGAGATTAAATTACTTTCCTTTATTAAGTAACGGTAAACAAGCAAGTCTGTTTGATAATTCCTACACACAACTGTGACAACTTTATACATCTCGGGACCCACCAATCTATCCTTGCCACGTCAACCGACGTAACATGTCCCCACCTACCTGTCCCGCAAAACACCGACTAACAGTCCAAAAAAACCCTAGTCAGCTTGTCCTTTCCGTTACGGTTGTACGTACAACCCGCCATTCTCAATCACTGTGTATCAATCTTCCCAAAATCAAAATAAATAAAAATCTTCTCTTCAGGTTCGACTCCGCCAAGTAAACTCACTCCCACAAGGGAAGGTCTCTTCTCCTCCATCTCCATATGACCCCCCTCTCTCCTACTTGATCCTCCAGCCACTATCTACACAACGCGATCATTTCCCCATTTTAATTTAATTAATTGCATCATCAAATATGGCATATTCGTCGTCACTCTTCTCCTCCGTCGCGCAAAACCTTACCTCGTCATCGCTGGTGTCACTATACTCCGACCAGGTTCTACTGCTACCCTTCTTTGATGCTCTGCCCAAAATGGACTTGACTTGGTTGACGGACTTTCTTAAGGGCATGGTGAAGCCTCTGGCGGCAACTGTGGTGGTGCTTGTGGCTGTGGCTGTGGCGCTGTCGTATATACAGAAACTCGGCTTGGGTTGGGAGATGGTTGACTCCATCGCCAGGGCGTTTCTGCAGTTGTCAATTATTGGGTTTGTTGTGCAGTTCATCTTTACTAGGGATAATGTCATTTGGATCATCCTCGCTTACCTTTTCATGGTAATTCTTCTCCTCTATATCTCTTCGATCTTTGTCTGAATAGTTCGTGAGATAAAACTTCAAATATTGAGCTGTAGAAAGCCTAACACGCTATTATACTATAGAAGCTCGACAACCTTTTAAGAAATTCAGCTATTGTATTGTATGTGTGTCTTGGTTAAATTTTGGATTTCTATAGGGTCTCTGGTTTTGCTCTATTTCTTTTTTAACATAAAATATAGGAAGTCACTCTATTTAAGCATGCATGTTTGGTCTCCAATTTTTCCCACTAACAGATGAATTCAATTTCGAAATCTCAGTTTTCATGACTGTGAAAATAATGACCTTAGTTATGTGATTGTTACCCTACTGCAGATCACTGTTGCTGGGTACACAGCTGGTCAAAGAGCAAAACATGTTCCTAGGGGAAAGTATATATGTTGCAGGGGCTTCAATATTGGTTGGAACTTCAATTACAATGTTCCTTCTTATTGTGCTCGATGTATTCCCATTCACTCCAAGACATATTATTCCTGTGGCCGGAATGATGGTCGGAAATGTAATGACGGTCACCGGGGTTACCATGAAAAGACTCTGAGATGATATCCGATCACAAATGAGCCTGGTAGGTTTTTGCCGTTTTTCTTCTCATCAAGTAAAAGTAGTGTGTTACATTTTTAGCTTCATTAATTTACCATCAGTCGCAGCTAGCACACATGCATGTAACGTTGTTTGGTGCGTTAGAGAAATTTAATACAAACTACGGATTCTGATGAATGGTGGAGACGGCACTAGCTCTAGGAGCAACACCACGCCAAGCAACACTTCAACAGGTGAAGAGAGCACTGGTGATATCTCTGTCGCCAGTTCTAGACAATGCGAAAACGTACAGTCGGTCTAATCTCGCTTCCCGGAGCTATGACCGGACTCATAATGGGAGGAGCTTCTCCTCTGGAGGCCATTCAGCTCCAGATTGTTGTAATGAACTTTCTAATTGGAACATCAACAATAAGCAGCATATTGTCAACATATCTATGCTGGCTTGCCTTCTTTACCAAAGCATACCAGCTAGAGTCAAAGGTCTTCTCCAGAGAATGAAAAATAGTCAGATCGAGTATTGTACAATATCTGCATCGTCAAGTTATTCAAGTACTAGTCAATTTTGTACAATATGCATGTAAGATGTATTCCTCTGAAAAAGCATGAGCGGTTTTGCATAACTTTAGTTGTAGCCTGCTTCATTTTTTGATCTTCATTATGAATGTCTTGCCGACTTGCCGAACACAACAAGAGTTCCAACTTTAATAGGAGGATGTGGAGGGTTGCCAAAAAGTGAAGCTAGGTTTTCATTGAATTTCTTCTAAATTGAATACGAGTGTAATATTGAAATAGTATATATGGAACTCCAAATATTAGTTGAAATTAAAAAACTGTGGTGTGGAAATACAATTTTAATAATAAAAGCAGGGATCGAGAACAGTGACGAAGTCATGTTGGGACCGAAGGGGACTTAATTAGGCCCCCTAAAATCTAATAAGTACCTGAAGTGCCTTATATAGATAGAAGTTGTAGAATGGTGTGCTGGTCAACTATGGGACAAGTATTTAACAGACTTGTGGGTTTGATCGATCCCCAAACTTGTCAAATTGCTTTATTTTTTACTTGTTTTTGTATCCTTTGCAGTTTTTGTTTTTTTTATCCAGAATTTTTGTTTTCTTTTTAATTTTGGCCCCCTTCCCCCAAGAAATTTTCCATCCGCTCGTCAGTCCAAATCATTTGTCTGACGCGCCAATAAAAAATTGACATGTGGCATATTAAGTTTCCAGTAAATGGGACGTTTGGTTTACCGTCTTCGATTCTGCCGTTTCCTCTATCTTGTGATTTCTGATAACGGTATATTTTGCACTTGATTCATTCATGGAGGAGAAAACCAATTGTCATCAATATTGAATATAATTAAAGGTTTGATCCGTAACCTCTTTTTTTGAAACAGAGCTGGAGTCTAGTCGTTTGCGTCCTTCATTTTTGAGTTTTTCAGTGAGGCTCGGCCAATCCCCAAAAAATCATCTTTCTTCTGGCGATTGTTTTAATATAGCAGAGCCACATGAAGCATATCTACCCTCTTGCATATATATATATATATATATATCAATTATTTGAAGCAAAAGGAAGCAATATTGTATTGATAATTACATACAACATGAGGTGTATAAGAGGGCATCTTGATAAAATAAGAAGCATTTAGAAATCAGTCGGAACTAATATTCGAACAAAAACTAATTAAAGCTTGTTCGTCGACCAAGAGGCATGCTGCAGAGAAAGATGGGCCGGTATATTATATTCTTAATTTCTTCCACATATCTGTTCGATGTTGGGTACTCGTTATAGAAGAAAAATCAATAGTTCCTTAAATTGGGTTATCACTATTGGAGGAGAAATTCGAGGTGACGAAGAAAGGTGGTCGCCTCGTCTGGATTTCTCGTCGCCTCGATTTTTTGTGACCAAATTTTCGTCGCCTCGATTTGTCGCTTGAGATTGATCCCTTCACCATTGGGGCGACAAAGAACCATATCTTCGTCGCCTAGATGATTTCATGCGACGTAAACAAATTTACGTCGCTTCAATTTTTCGCTCACTGAAGCGACGTAGATTGCTCAATCTACGTCACTTCATTTTATTTATTTTTTATTTATTTTTTCTTTTTCGCTCAATAAAGCGACGTAGATTGATAAATCACGTCGCTTCATTGTATTTAATTTTTATATTTTTTTCTTTTTCGCTCAATAAAGCGACGTAGATTGATCAATCTACGTCGCTTAATTGTATTTAATATTTTTTTTTTCTTTTTGAATCAATGAGGCGACGTAGATTGAATCAATATATTTAATTTTGATTTTTTTTCTTTTTGAATAAATAAGGCGACGTAGATTGCTCAATCTACGTCGCTTAATTGTATTTAATATTTATTTTTTTATTTTTGAATAAATGAGGCGACGTAGATTGAGAAATATACGTCGCCTCAATGTTTTTAATTTTTATTTTTTTCTTTATTTACACAATGAGGCGACGTAGATTGAGCAATCTACGTCGCCTCATTTATTCAAAAAGAAAAAAATAAAAATTAAATATTATTGTACCAAGTCACGACCTATCGCAATTTACAAATACAAAAACCCATTCAACCACAAATCAAGTTATATAGAAAAAATTGGCACAAATCAAAATGTTAACAGTTTATACAAAGCCTAGATACTATTGTTCGATTCGCATATTAGACTCATGCTGGGGGACGGCAATGCAGCTCGATTACGAGCCAGGAGGTGGTGGAGGAGCTTGAGGTTGTTGACTCCCAGCCTGGAATGATCGCATTAGGGCCTCCATTTGTTGCATCCTTTCCGCGAGCGCACTGTAATCCTCTATGGCCTTCTGCGCCACCTCGCTCGATCTGCGCGCCTCCTCTATGGCTTGAGCGACCTCCCTTTGCAGGGCTTGGGTTTCCTGTACTCGGGCCCCTCCTCTCGGTTTGGGGTCACGTGTGAGAGCGCGCCCCACCCCTGTAACGTCGAACAAGAACAAATATTAGTAATGGAATAGTAAACAAAAATAAAGCAAAACGTAAATCGAGATGAACGACGGTGGTTTAGGAGATTTATTACCTCTTATAGAGGTCCCGGGCCTTGAACCCACCTCTTCCTCTATGATATTTATTTGTGTATCAAGAGGAAGAGGATGGGCTTGGGAAACCGCATCGGCGTCTGTGTCACCCACAACACTATCTTGTTGCGACAAGACTTCATCGAGTCTTCGCTTCACTGCCGCTTGCTCAATTAAAATATATTAAATAAATAATAGTACAATATGGCATTATCAAAATAATTGAAATAACGTAACGTGAACCTATTTGAGCTTACCACTTTCTCAGCCGCATTCTTGTCCGGCTGGTATACGTTAATCCACGTCTGGACGGCGGGCGCTCTATGAACCTCCTTCTCCAACACCTCGCTTCAGTACGAGAGGGCGAGGGATCCCGAATGGTGGTTGAGCTGCTGCTCCTTGTTCTTGTTTCGGTTTCCTCGATTTCGTTCGCACAATCGCTGCCACACACACACAAAAATCATTTTAAAATAAGAATAGATAAACATGCATATTTTTACAATGTTGGCTACCAAAACTGTGCGGATAGTTTATGAAGCTCACCAAGTAAGCAGGGTCTTCGAAGTGGGCTTTTAACCACGCTCATTGGTCTTCCCTCCCGAGAAACTCGGCCGGAGTCTCCTGGCTGACGTGGAGATAATGTTGATGGCAATCGTACTTCCAATCCTTGTAGATTGTTTGCGCCGTCGCATCAATGAAGTTACACATCTCCACATCAGTCGCCGGGATGTCGTAGTTCGTCTAGCACAAGACATTTAAATTCCGTTATGTAAAAGTTATATTTACATTTACTACAAGTAGGTAAGTAAGCTAAGGCCAGTAAGTATACCTCAATATTTGTATTGACGATATCGCGATGCAAATCGCTAAGTCCCAAAAAGCTAGGTGCAAGCATTGGAACTTTTCCGCGGATGATGCTACCTATGTCTCTGCACATCAGACTCCTCATTTCCCTCGTCGCAGGCCCCCGATGCCTCGTAGAGTAAGCGACTTGTAGTCGCCTATTGTTGTTCATCCGGACGAGGTACTCCATCTTCATCCCGACAACGACTCCGCGCTGTTGTGTCGTCGGATCTCCGGTTGCCATGTCCACCATGTCGGGGAGTTTGGTCTTCTTGCACCGGATGCTGAGGGCGGGAGGGTGCTGTGACGCCGTAGTGGCGTCGCTGTCATCCACTTGAGGAATCGTATCCTCAAGGTTTGGGGCGGGCGTTAAAACCCCGCCTGCTGGGGTCGCAGATTGTCCCGTGGGGCAACCCGACCCGGAAGCCCCCTCTCTGCTGAATGCTCGCCACGCCACCTCCGTAGCCGCCGCGGCCGCTTCACGACGCTGGATCGCCGCTTTCTTCCTCTGGTATCCAGTATTTCCGGGAGCGATTCTGTTAAAACTAATCTATTAAGATTGAACTACTCTTATCAAATTATGGCCAAAACTTAAACTATCACTAATCAAATTATAAAAGTGACAAAGAATCAAACCTACTCTTATCAAAACCTATTCTTATCAAGTATGAAGTACCTGTACCAAGCCTAATACTTAATACATAAATTAATCTATACTCACAAATAGTTCTTTTACGCTATCAATTAGCTCACAAATTAGCAAACAATTCATTTCAATAAAAAGCAATGAAACAATGGCCAGCATTCACACAGTACTCAAAGATTGAATTCGACTGGACATCAACAACTTTGGAATGGTTCATCATCTTTTTCACATGGTTACCATCAACATATGATAGGCATATCCTTGACATATATATACACAAAATGATATGCACATCTTTGAAACTGTCAATACTAAGCACAACACTAAGCACAACACATTTGATATGTTCAATTATCTTGGTTAAAACAAGCAGTTATTCACATAGGAAACAAACTGGAGTACCAACACTGTAGTTAGATCAAGGAAGAATTCAAAAATTTGGAAGAAGATAGCTATCGATTACCTTTACGCATTTCTTAGAAAACTATGCAGGGGAAATAGTGTCATGTTCAATGTTCCTCATGAGAGTCTCTTGAATGTTGGACAGATATTCTATGTATAGCTTCGGTTTAATTTTCAGTGTAAACTGTAAATCATCTTACAATTCCCAATCTTTATAAATTTATAAACTCACATTTTATTTTGGATCCTAAAAATGTGCAACTATCTTCTTACAGTTTCCAACAAAATGGGTAGGCATTTACAAGTTTGATACAGGTAATGATCTCAGTTTCATGGAGCATTGCACACAAAAAATTATGACTTAGACGTAAAAAATTTGTCCTACTTCTGGGTTTCGTTCTCTCAATCCCTCTGCAATCTCTGAATCACTCTCTTCATTTTCTCTCTTGTCCCCTGAAACGTTGAACCATCATCTCTCTATGGCTTCCTGTGAGTTCCTTTCTCTTTCTTTCACACTTGGAGAAATTTGAATTCGATTTCATGTCGCTGAATTATGTGTCTCCAATTCATTACTGTTGAATTTGGGGAAATGGGTATGTTCTGAATTGATTTTTGGCTACACTTAGAGATTAGGTATTGAGATTACTGGGTTTTTCGTTGTTGTTGCCTGTATTCACTGAAGTTTTTATGGTTCTTCTTTAACTTAGAGAAAGGTTAAACCAAATTATCGCTGTAGTGATCATTTCCACTTACTCCATGTGTTGAATCTGATGGCCCTTATTCTTATATAACCTAGTGCCTCGTTTTCTCGTTCTGGTTTGATTTATAGATATGAAGCAAATGAATACCAAATAGACATCAAAAGAGTCTTACAGAAATGCAGAAAGCATTAGGGAAACCATTGCATACATAGAAGAAGTAATAACGAAATTAAGAACTAAGAGACATTTCATCGAACAGTTGGTGGGCAACATTGATGGGCACTGTAAATCCTAAACCACTGTAAATCCTAAATCACATCCCTGAAATTCCATACCAACACAAATCACATCTTCCTTCCCAGTATTGAATCACATATAATACACAAATCACATCTTCATTTCACCGAATCATTCCACCGATTCAATTTGAAAAAATTGAAAGAAAAACTAGATATTAGGTAAGAAGAAGATGCTTACAGATTAGAGGAAGCAATATGGATGAAACGGCTTCGAATATGCTTACAAGAGAACCAAATCGATGATCCGGGAGCTTTGAAGAAGATGATTAGAGAGGTTGAAGCGATTAGGGTTCGGCTTCGAATTCGACGGCAATGAAATGATTTTGGTGGAGGGGGTTTAGGCTTGAGGTCCACGGGGATTTAGGGTTGGGAAGTTTGGGTTTAGGGATTTGGGGCGATATGTTTTGTAGAGACGAAGAACGATTGAACGAATTGAAATGAAAAGAAATACGAACAAAACTGTGACTCTGGAATTATACAGCCAACGGGGCGACATATATTGCAGACTTCGTCGCTTCCTTTACATACGAGGCGATAAGAATTCAATCTTCGTCGCTTCCTTTAATTTGAAGCGACGTATATTGCAATATACGTCACTTTTTTTAATTTGACGCGACAAATAATTCAACCTTCGTCGCTTAGATTAATACATTTACGCGACTAAGAATGCAATCTTCGTCGCTTCGATTAATCATATGAATATTAAATAAACGAAATGAACTAAATATTTATTTTTAATTTTTTTTCTTTTTGAATCAATGAGGCGACGTAGATTGACCAATCTACGTCGCTTCCTTGTATTTAATTTTCATATTTTTTTCTTTTTGAATAAATGAGGCGACGTAGATTGAGCAATCTACGTCGCCTCAATGTTTCCCCGTACCCAAGTCACCCGCTCTTTGCCACTGGTTTTTTCGCACATTCCTCTTCTTCAAAGCAGCGCGAGCTTTTGGACCATCCTTAGACTTCTTATCAATCGAAAAAATGGTTCCAAGGATGTTGTCACACACATTTTTTTCAATCTGCATGACATCTAAGCAATGTCTGATCTTCAATGATGACCAATACGGCAGCTTCCCAAATATGCTTTCGTGAGTCCAACACTGTCTGTTATTCGGATTGTACGGCACCTTCAAGTCTTCATGTTGGCTAAGAATAGGGTAAACGTGTGACCTAACGTCCTCCAAAATTTCATCTCCACTCTTACGATAGGGTCTTCCGCCAAACTCCTCCTTCCCGTTAAATGCCTTGCTCAATCTCCAAGGGTGATCTTGGTGGAGCCATTTTCGATGACCTTCATAAACTATCCTCCCACATATATGCTCTGAAGTTAGCTCATCTAGACAGATTGGACATGCCTTGTACCCTTTCACAGTTGACCCCGCAAGCATCCCTAAACCTGGAAAGTCGCTAATAGTCCACATTACCACTGCCTTCATCAAGAATATCTCATTGTCTACTCGATCAAAAGTATGGACTCCAACGACCCATAAATATATTAGCTCCTCTATCATCGGCTCAATGAGTACACTAAGGCACTTTCCGGGAGATTTAGGGCCTGGAATCAACACTGATAACATGTTATATTCCTTCTTCATGCACATTGATGGTGGTAGATTGTACGGCATCACAACAACGGGCCATGTACTATGCAAAGTTCCCATTGTTCCGAATGGATTGAAACCATCTGTTGCTACTCCAAGGCGCACATTCCTACAGTCCCGTGCAAAACCTGGAAAAGTTCTGTCAAAATGTTGAAACGCTTCTCCATCAGCTGGGTGGCTGAGGCTACCAGCCACGCATATCCGCTCCCCCAGCCATCGCATATGCTTGGCAGTGTGTGGGGACATAAACAAATGCTTCAACCTTGGTGTTAGAGGGAAGTTACGAATTATTTTTTTGGGAATATCATTCGTATATGGCTTATATCTTTCAGAATAACACACTGGACAAATCCTCTCGTTTACAAGCGCCCCCCTAAATAACACACAGTTAAACTCACACGCATCAATTCTTTCGTAACCCAGTGAAAGATCACTCAAGATTTTTTTTATTCTCGAGTATGAACAGGGGAATGTGTGCCCTTTAGGAAGAAGTTTATTAATGTAAATACATAAAGAGTCAACACTTGTGTCCGACCATCCATTTTCATTTTTCATTTCCATTGCATCTAATATGGCACTCAAAACAGTTTCCTCACTGCCTTCATATAATGGGGTCTGTGACTCCTTCAATAATCTATCGTACTTTTCATAATCATCGTCTACCATGTCATTGAAGTTCATGCCCGAATTATCTTCCACTAATTGTTCGGGTGCATCTGCATGGTATCCAGGATAATAGGGATATGCATCATGTAGAATCTCCAACTGCGGGTTCACTGAAGGACCGGCACCACTAGAAGGACCGACTCTGGATTGAAGCCACTGTCTTTGTTGACTGAGCATTGTCGGTTCAGCAGAAACTTCCCCGTGAAGGTGCCAGACAGTATAATCCAGACTCAAACCACTGTGTGATAAGTGATGATACATGACATCCATAGTAACCTTGAACGGACCGTTCTTACAACGTTTGCACGGGCAGAAGTGATAATCGGCTCCGTTACTATGTCGCCGGGCAAAATTCATGAACTCGAATATGCCTGTGATGTACCTTGGATCAGCATGATGATATGTCATCCAAGTTTTGTCTGGGTGTCCGTCCATGTTTCCTGTCAACATAAACAATCAATATGAAAAAAGTTACCACGCCACAGTTGCGATTCAACCAAAACCCCACACTTCTTCGCCTTATGCCTCCGGGTTGGGTCATATCCCCTTCAGGGGAACACGACATTTGTCAACGCTTTTGCACCCATGCGTTTCAGCTCCAGTTTAGGGAAATTTCGGCAGCATCTCCCTACAGTTCCCCGAGTGCACACATATCTAAACAACCCAATTTGCACTCGGGGAACATTGAAAGGAGACACTGTCGAAACCATATCCCAAAACTGAAAATGAAATCACACGAATAGCAAAAGGATCAACAAAGTCATGTTCACCTAAAGTGTCCAAAAATGGGACAATTCGAGAATCAACAACTCAACTCGATCAACTAGATGAGTTGTTGATTCTCAAACGGGAGTTCTAAGTTGATAAACACCACAATTATATATAACCATACGCTCGATTTCATGATTAACACTAATAACACTACTAATTAAGGCTCGAATACACCTAATCTACACTAATCATCAATTAATTTCACTAAATTTAACCAAATTTCAAACATTAATCATGAACCCGTAACATGATTTATCACAATTCAATGATTCAAACACTAAAACTACAACATAACACCAAATTCAATTCAACTTCAAACATTTCACCAAAACTTCAATTTCACTTCTAATTTAACATATTATGGTCATAAAGAGGGTTAAAGAGATACAAATCAAACTAACCTTACTCAAGAATCAAATCAATGGCAAGAACAACCTTCTTTCTCAATTTCCTCAAATTTCTCCCAAAATCGCACAAGAACAGCTCCAGAACGTGAATGAACTGTTTTTCTAAAATTCTAACTTTATGAACGGTTTGACTTTAAGAAGAAGAGTAGATCCAGATTTTTTAAAAACGAGGCGACGTAGATTGCGCAATCTACGTCGCCTCAATTTTCCTCGAAGCGACCAAACTAATCTTCGTCGCTTCGAATAAAATCGAGGCGACGTATATTGATCAATCTACGTCGCCTAGATTTTATTCGAAGCGACGAAGATTAGTTTGGTCGCTTCGAATGAAAAATTAGTCGCCTTATTTTATTGAAGCGACTAAGATCAATATACGTCGCCTCAGTTTGTTGAAGCGACGTACTTTGTATCAAAGGCAATATACGTCGCCTCATTGAAAATCAGAGCGACGTAGAAATGTAACTACGTCGCCCCGATTCTCTCCTCCAGTAGTGTATAGGGTATTGGACATGAGATAAGTAGGTTATTCAATATATTTGTTGAGCTTCAACCTTTACAATATATACAGTTTACATTTATGATTAAGAACTAAGAATTTATGATTAAGAACTAGAAATTTATGAAAGAAGATTACATATATGAAGGCATACACGATAATTGGCAACTCCTTGACGTTAGACAAAACACAATAAGACTAGAAGATCATCCAGACAAGTGATTGAAGCTGTTGGCATCACCTACTTATCTCTTTGGTAAATCAGGTAGTTCATTCATTGCATAACATGTTTTTCATCTAGGATACGTTAGTATGCATGTATCCCTGCTGTTCTGGTATAACTCTGTAAACATGTTCATAACTGGGTTCGGTCACTTAGGTTAATCTTGTTTCAGTGTGCATGTGATTTACAGCAGCTTAGGTTAATCTTTATGCATGTACCCTGGTTCATGATAGTTGACTTTACAATTCAAATAAAGGTGTGTTAAGCCAACATGTGATTCTTAGGACTTTGTGTTGCTTTATGCATGTGTTTTACAGTCTGAAAAAAGGTTAACTTTGCTCTTCCCATGTGCACCTTCTTCACGTGCTATTGCTTACTGCTTACTGTCTTTGCCATTTATGGTATTAGGCCCTCCTAAAACACATCTTGCCCAAAATGGAAAACTGATGTTAACCTTGCATATTGCCTTGAAACATGTTTCTGCTTTGCAAACTGTGTTCAACTTATCTCGTCAAAACTGGGTCTGTTCTAGGTCTGCCTTAGGCTTTTTTTTGAGATTGTTGACCACGTGATTTGATGCTGTGTTGACCTCTATGTGTGAGCTGCTACTTGCTGCTATGTCTCACTGCCTATATAAGGGAAAAACAGAAGCTGTTATGTTGTTGGTTGAGTGAAACACTTTGGGGTTTAGGTTATTATGTTTGGTTACTCTTTGAGAGCACATAAACTGTGTAGTTTCTCTTCTCTCTTCTCTCTTCTCTCCCCTCTCTGTGTCTTTTGGTTGCTCATAACTGTGCATAATAGACATGGATTCTCAAGCATAAAAACTGTTTTCAAAACTCATATGCATCATTGCATTGTGCATTCCATTGAGATAAGTATGGAGATGCTCAACCCAAGAAGTAGATCAAGAGGTTTTAACTTGAAGAGTAGTTAAAGATCTGAGTTGATACTTCTGATTTCTTTCCAAAGTGTAAACGCATAGTTTGAGTAGTGTAGCTCTGTTAGAACTGGTGGGTAGACTAGTCAGGATAGCATACGGGTTATGTATCCCCAGAGTACGAGAAACTTGTAATTGTGTGTGTTACTTGATAGTGGAAAGGTTTGTCCCTCAAGAGTTAGGGGCACGCAGTTTTAATCTTGGTTGTAGGATTTCTGCGTCAACAAAAACATCTGGTGTTATTCTTTACTTTCTGTCTTTACGTTTTAACACTCGTCTCCTGTATTTCGGGATAGGTATCTATCTTGCTATCCCGATGACAGATTAAACGAAAAAGTGGGAAAATGCCTATTCACCCCCCCCCTCTAGGACCTTTAATATATGTCGAGCTTCAACCTTTACAATATATACAAATTACAAATCTGATTAAGAACTGAAAATTTATGAAAGAAGATTGCTCGATTGCTTCGCACTCGAAGAAGAAGAAGAACAATAAGTAAATATGCTTAAGTTAAATTTCAAACATAACATTATGATGCAAATGAAGACACATTCTGTTGTTAATTACTTATTAACCAAGTCTTTTAGTATCCTCCAATATCTCGCTAATTTATATATATATATATGTATTTAATTAGCATATATTAGATTTTGTATTGTATATTTTGGCTTGGAGTATGTTTATATCATATTTGAGTAGTTTATATAAGATTGACAGGTTAATCTTGCATTGCATTTGTGATCACATCAATCTTTCACGTTTGGGATGTATACATGATTGATCAACATCAAAAATATATAGATTTTTTATGCTATCACAAATATATAGATGTTGTTTGGGGAACTCCAGACCCAAACCCTAAAGAAGTAAAGGGGCTCCCTCATTGCCAATACCATAACAAGTGGGGATCGCACTCCACCGATCAATGCAACAATCTAATGTATTAAATTCAGCTGTGAATTGACGTGGGAGAAGTACAGATTGCAACAACTACACCAAATCCTGAGCCTGAAGGAAACTTGGTTGTCGGAATGCTGGACTTGACAAGGGGCAACCCACACAAAAGAAAACCAACTCTTGATATTGATACCAGTGGCGAAGGAAGTTCAAGGAGGTCGCCAGGACTCTCAGCAAAAGGAAAAGAGTGTCGACTCAGAGGCAGAGTCGCCAGTGGCTCTGTGTGCTCGCTGCAAGATCCATTATGGCCTCAAAATCACATACGAGGAGTTGGTGGAAGCAATCAAAATCTACCCTGAATTGATTTCAGCACCTAAACATTATCAGCCTAGCAATCCAAGGGAGCTTCATCCGAGAGACTCACAAGTTTTCAAACAACGGTGAGCAGTTGAAAAATTCACTAAAGTAGAGAGGTATGAAACAACCGTACCTAATACACTTGCTAAACCATATGTCCCGCCGGCTTCAAGGAATATATCTAAAGAGAATGTATGGTACGTAAAGGAGAAAGGGAAGACCGTGGAAGTAACCCCTAGTCGACGACGTGATCTACAACGTCATTTTGGGGAAACCAAGAGAGCATTGGAAGCTTTGGAGTTGGGTTTGATATAGCTAGAACAACTGGCATGCACCCTTGAAAAGTTGTAAAGACGGCTGCTCTAGTAGTTAATCCATTGGTAGTTTTTGGAAAGAAATCTAACTAACCAAGGTGGGCACAGCTAGACCAAATATCTTTGATCGCAACCCGAAATTATAGGTCAGAGACAAAACACTAGAATCTATACATGAGGTTTTTCGTGACCCTAAAAAGGGCAAAGCTATCAGACGAGTTCTCCACTTTAACGAGGAATATAAACAAATCAGTACATCGAAAGATCTCCACCAGCTAAGGGAAATTGCCCAGGGCCATATTACCTCAAATGGGGCAAAAGGACTTTGATGGAGACCAAAACCGTTGGTGGAGGAAGAGAAAAAGAAAGCGGCCAGTTCGGACACGTCTAAGTACACCCATCAAAAGAGAAGCACTAGCTCATTTCAACTAGCCACTATTGAACCCATTTCTGAGGTCCAATTTCAACAACAACTCATAGCTAAATTAGACGTCACATAGGATGCAAAAGTAGAAGCTGAGCAAGTTGATGATGACGTGGATAAAAACGATGAGGAGTTAGTAGATTACGGTGAAAATAAAGAAGGTGAAATGCAGGAGTATGAGGATGAAGTAAATGTTAGAGTTAATATTAACGTTTTGTTTGTATTACCTTCCAGATTTGTAGGTAATTCTACCCCAACAATGATAGTAGCCAGTAGTGGCTCAACCAGAAGCGTCAACAACGTAGCGGTCGAAAGAGAGGATGACACTACATCAAACCAGCAATTGTTTGCCAAGCAGCCAGAAATTGACTTATCCTTAAAGAAGGCATACATGTTGTTTAGAAAACCTACCTTGAACAAGGCCATGCATATGCGACCCCTATATGCCACCAAAAAGGTCCAGGGTATTCAGATAAATAAGTTGTTGGTGGATTTAGGAGCAGCTATTAATATTATAACCGTGAAAGCAATGGCATTGCTAGGCATTCCCAAATCTGCTATTCAAGAGACAGTTTTGAACATCTGAAACTTCTAGGGCAACATATCCAGAACCTTAGGTATTGTCTTTCTGCATGTACAAGTTGGCCTAGCAGCTAGAACGTACACATTCTTCGTGGCAGAATGTACAACAACCCACATTGGAATCTTGGGACGAGATTGGATCTATCGAAGCTATAGCGTACCATCTTCCCTTCATCAACAAATGGTATTCTGAAATATGGAGTCAAGCGATGCAGAAATGGTAGACACTAACCCACGTCCTTACTCTATTTTGGCCAATGCTTTAGACACCAACTACTACAACAATGACCTTCGACTACTGGATGTATGTGGCGTAGACAACAAAGGTCGCCCGGTAGGTGTCACAGACTCTGAATTAGCTCAATGGGATATTATGCAAGTAGGCGAGGACAGTCGTTGCCCCTTTACTATGGAGGTACCACTTAGACCATCCCAATGTTAGAGCCTCTATCGAGCATAGAGGTCGAGGCTTGCGAATCCCTGTATGAATGATTCCACAATTTCTTGATGGAAAGCCAAGCCTATAAGCATGTAGCAATCATTGTAGCATTAGAATACGTAGATGACAACGTACTGCATGAGTCAGACGAGGAGGAAGTAATTAAACTAGCTTCAGTAGCTCTAGATGATACTTCTCCTAAAGTTAAAGACCCTATCGAAAAGATTAATATTGGACCTTCAGGCGAGCCAATTTCTGTGGCTATCAGCACCTTCTTAGAGACTGAGGAACGGCGGAGGCTCGTTGAATTTTTATATGAATACGCCGTCTGTTTTGCAGAGAGAAGTATGAGGACATGCCAGGACTGTCGCCAGAGCTGGTCTTCCATAATTTGCCTATCATAGAGGGTAAGAAGCCTATGAAGCAAGAGACGCGTCATATGAATACAAAGACAGCAGTTCTAGTCAAGGAGAAAATTGAAAAGATGCTCAAGTCAGGCATCATTCGAGTAGCCAAATATAATGAGTGGCTTTCAAATGTGGTCCCGGTTAAGAAGAAGAATGGAAAAATGAGAGTTTGTGTAGATTATCGAAACCTTAATAATGCAACGCCAAAAGATGTTTATCCAATTCCAGTGGTAGATTATTAATGGATTCTGTAGCTCGCCACGAGATGTTATCGTTTATGGATAGAACAGCAAGATACCACCAGATCCCAGTGGCGGAGCCTGATAGGCATAAGACAACATTTCAGTGCCCAGGTTTTGCAGGAGTATTTGAATATGTAGACATGCCATTTGGACTAAAAAATGTAAGGGCAACCTACCAGCGTGATATGAACTTGATTTTCCATGACCTCGTAGGGAAGTTCATGGAGGTCTATATTGATCATGTGGTAGTCAAAATGAAGTGCAAGACTGATCATACCGAGGATTTACGGAAAGTATTCGTGCGAATGAGGCAACATTGTTTGAACATGAATCTAGCCAAGTATGTCTTTGGTGTCCAAGCAGGAGATTTTTTGGGTTTCTTGGTCCACCAACAGGGGATTGAGGTCTCGGAGGATAAGAAAAAAGCAGTACTCCACGCTGTGCCACCAAGAAACAAGAATGAGTTACAGAGGTTGTTAGATAAAATCAATTTCCTGCGATGATTCATTGCTAATGTTGCAGGCAAGACACAACCATTCACACCATTACTCAAGTTGAAAAATCAGAAGAACTTTATATGAGAGCCTATTCATCAAGAGGCTTTTGACACCATCAAAGCCTATCTGGTGAACCCACCAGTCTTGGTCCCGCCAAGACCAGATGTACCTCTCAAGCTATACATTTCAGCTACAGATCATTCTATTGGGAGTCTACTGGCACAAGACGATATGGCAGGAGCCGAACGAGCCATTTTTTTACCTAAGCCGTACATTGACAAAATGTGAAACAAGGTACTCACCAATGGAAAAGTTGTACCTAGCCTTGTATTTCTCAAGATGCAAGTTGATGCACTACATTTTGTTATTTACCACCTGTGTCATCGCATAAACTGATTTGGTGAAGTATATGCTTTCAAGGCATATACTAAGGGGTCGAATCAGAAAGTGGATATTGGCTCTATCAGAGTTATCACTGTAATATGTGCCCCAGAAGGCAGTAAAGGACCAAGCGGTGGCTGATTTTCTTGCCCATCATCTGATGGTAGATACTCGGGAGGGCCCAGAACTGGAGTTAGCTCGTATCGTCTTGGCCCTGTGGTACCTATATTTCGATGGTTCAAGTACTCGCACCATGGCTGGGGCAAGAATTGCCTTAGTTACCCCAAACGACCAGACTTTTTCTTATTCTTTCAGGTTGGACTTCCATTATAGAAACAACCAGGCAGAATATGAGGCTCTTATCATAGGCTTGGAGCTCTTACTGGATATGGAGATTGCATAAGTTTACGTTTGTGGAGATTCTCTTCTGGTGATAAAGCAACTTGAGCAAAAGTATAAGGCTGGTCTAGTTCTAGAGCCCTATACCCGAAGAGTCTATGATCTACTCAAGCTATTTACTGAAGTGCAATTGAGTCACATCCTTCGTGAGGAGAATTATGTAGCAAACGAGGTGGTACAGTTAGCAACAAGGGTGAGCAGATCAGGCTCATAGTCCAATCAGGCTCATAGTCCAACAAGGCTAGGAATGCTCAAGGATTGTACCATATTGGCCAAGGCCTGTGAAGATTGTCAGGCTCATAGTCCAATCAGTTATTTGCCTAATATCCCTTTACAGCCAATCATTAAGCCTTAACCAGCACGAGGATGAGCTTTGGAATTAATAGGGATAATTCATCCTTACTCGTCAGAGGGACATGAGTTCCTTAATTGTCTCCACTAAATTTTTCATCAAATGGGTGGAAGCTAGGCCTTTAAAAGTGGCATCGACAAAACCCATTCGCCAGTCCCTATTTGAAGATGTCGTTTTCCGGTTTGGTATTCTAGAATGTTTTGTGTCCGACAGAGGGGTAGCTTTTATGTCTGGCGAGGTAGACAGTTTGATGCAGGACCTCGGTATACATTTTCTTCATTTCACTCCATATTATGCC
Organism: Geum urbanum; assembly: GCA_946800695.1. Taxonomy (NCBI): domain Eukaryota; kingdom Viridiplantae; phylum Streptophyta; class Magnoliopsida; order Rosales; family Rosaceae; genus Geum; species Geum urbanum. The sequence continues at coordinate 74,237,000 of OX327000.1, read as the reverse complement.
CAGTCAAATGGCCAGGCAGAGGCGAGCAAAAAGATAATTTTACACATCCTAAAAAGATTGTTTGCCAGCAACGCCCGTTTGTGACATAAAGAGTTATTTAACACTTTATGGGCATACCAGACAAGCAAAAGAAATCCAACAGGAACAACCTCCTATGCTTTGATGTTTGGCCATGATGCAGTGTTTCCATTAGAAATCAACATGCAGGCAATGTGGCAGGATCATGAAGATCAGGGAGCAACATGATCTAATAGGTGAAGATTACATGCAGGCAATGTGGCAGGAGCACGAAGACTTAGACGGGACACGACTGGAGGCATACGAACAGTTGTGTGACGAGAAACGTAGAGTTGCTCGTGCCTATGATAAGTGCACTAGGGGCATGAGTTTTGCAAATGAAAACTTAATCTGGAAAGTAATACTTCCCATTGGCGAGAAGATTGACAGACAAGGAAAGTGGTCTGAAAAGTGGGAATGACCATACATCATAGATCGTATTCAAGGTCGTGGAGCAGTTTGCCTACGCAACCGAGATGGCCTACTTCATGCTAACCCTATTAATGGTCATTTTCTTAAGACGTATGTATAGCCAGTTTGGGAATACGACGACCCACCAGCAACAGAATAATTCAGTTCATCTAGGCTACAAGGCAGTTGTTCACCTGAATAAACTGCATGGGCATGACATAGGGACTTCACGTATTTCAGCACAAGGCTAGTAGTAGTGACTAAGCAGTCTTGAAAACTCTTGAAATTTTAAAGCCAATTTCTATGGCTAAACCTTAAAACATCTAAAACTTTTAGTGGTTAATCTGTACTAGCCAATGTCTATGGCCAAATACAAGTTTAGTGATTCATGCACAAACAATATTTAAGTTCACCAATATAAACAACATTTTTTTTAGAAAGATGTTATTCTTTAAACAAGAGTAGATTATATCAAATACTTTATATATTAGAAATACAAGTTACAAAGGCTTTGGGGTCGTGACCTCTGATACCATATGGAAGAAGTTCAGAAGAAATTTCGATGGACTGAGAACAAAAGAAAAAAAAAGGAGGTATACTACACTCCAATCCCTTAAACAATTGACAATCAAGCTCTGTGGCACTCGTATCGAATTTGCAAACTTGGAGCATGGAGATGAAGACGCAGCGAGGAACAACAGCTGTACTAGAAGACGAAGAAGAGTCTCAAGAGACAAAAGAAAGAGGAATTGGAGGGTGTTAGAAAACTAGTTCAGCGGATGAAGGTTTCCCTCATTCGTCTTTCATTATTAGTGTCGATGTGCTAGTTTCCACCTTGGCGCCTCTTCCTCAGGAATGAACTAAGCACTGGAAGCAAGTTGTCATGTGCTTTCCTGAATTAAGTCCTCATGTAAAATGGGGAGTGGTAGCACACACGACTCCTTGACCTTCCTCTCCATAACACTTACATGTATGGACATGCAGCATCTATGCAGCAAAAGTAGACTTGTTGCTAGCGAGGAGGCCAACGCTTAGTCATCCCCGAAATTTAAACTTTGTCACTCTCTATATACATAGAGTGACTTCACCAAGGATTTACCTGGACATGGATATCACCATCTAGTCCAGATTTAGACATGAATATCACTATCTAAAGATCACGGTATGGAAGGATTTTATTTGGAGGTTTCTTTCTGAATCAAAACCAGAGCGGATACATTGAAAGAGAGTTCATTCTGAACCAAAGAGATGAAGGAATGCATAAGGGTGAAGAACTGAAGTGATATTTATTAGGAGAAGTAACAATGGAACCATTATGCCTAAACGAAGCGGTGAGAATTCTCAAAGTAAATCACAACCATTGATGAAAGACGTGTATCACTGGGGGAATGAACCACACGACGGTTCACCCATTCCGAGTCAATAGAGCCATAATTACGGATTTCTGAGCAGTTAGGCGTGCTTCTTGGAAACCGGAGAGATGCGACAGGGTACGATCCAGATTTCAAAATCGAATTTAATCTTGTTTAAGAGGATTGACTGGGGTAACCAAACGACAACGATAAAACCTGAGTGACTCAGGTATGGGCCATGTACCATGTGGATTTGCTGGTTATGGGCTTATACTAGAGGCCTATTATTAAGTCCAAAGTTTGAGTGAATTAGGAAATTTAGGATTGGGCTTAATAGAACGTTGGGGAATAAATGAAATTCATCAGCAATACATAAGATGTAAAGTTGGACCTGGTACTAGAGGCCCAAGAACTACAATATGATAGCCTTTCTTTTTAGTTCAACTTCAAAATGCTCGAAATCACTTCAGGCTAAGCTGTATGATTCGAGAAGTGCAGAAGCATCATCCTCAGCTTCGGCGAGTTGCTTGGTGCGACCGGTACTCTCATCAAGAAGGTGTTAGGCATTGGCATGAGCAGAACGATCTTTAGCTCGCAAGAGATCTACTTCGGCATGGATAGCCGCTAATTCAGCTTCCTTAACAGCTAAAGTTTCCCTCCTGGATGAGACACTCTATAAAAACTCCTAGACGTAGTTCCGATCTTGTTGCATCTGGCTAGCCATCTCTACCACTACTTCTTGCTTATGATTTGAACGGTGTTTCAAGTCTTTTGATTGACATATAACTTGTAAATATTGTGAAGGTCTTGCTCGAATTGGGTAATGGTGGGAAGAAACTCGCTAGGGGCTATTCGTTTCAAGTCCATGACCTTGTCCAATGTGTTGTTAATACTTTCAAACGATTCTAGGTTAGCCTTAATAAGTTCCTTGAGGGTCACTTGAGGGAGCACGATTTCGACAGGAATTGGGTCTATGCTAACGAGTTTGGTCGAAAGTTCTGCCAAGCTGAGGAGTTGATGCCGCATAGCGGTAATATGGTCGGCGGGCCGAAAGATGAAGAGGCCCAAGGAGACATTTCCTCAGCACTGGGGGTTGCCTTGACTGTGGCGGTGGGAGTCGAATACTCTAGTGAAAGAAGCTGAGAACCGGGAGTTGCAAAAAAAATTTGGCGTCGTCGTCTCTTTTAGAGAATACTTAATTAAGAACGAACTGGATATGTAATTAACAAAAGGAAAAAGAGGTTTCTTAAGTAAATATATCTCATCCTCGCCAAGCATATGCGGCTCAGGTGAGCGCAGAATATCAAGTACCATCTATTCCAAAACCTTGTTGGGTTCGTTTGGTACATCATGTGTTCTCGAAGGTTCTGGGTTGGAGATAGGTATTGTCCTCCCTTATGACATGGCTTGCTATTTCTCTGGAGCATAGTGCAAGGAATGGTAGGAGAAATGAGCAACAACAAAGGTAAAGGTGGATATGGTAAGAGAGTTACCTACATCTCCTTCGCTTGCAGTGTCATTCCCTCAAGCGTCGTCACTAAAGTCCAGAAAATGCTGAGGCTGAGGTAGATTGGTGTATGGAATGACTTTAGGGGCATGTGGATTAAGAGCTCCCTCCAGCGAGTCAAGGTGGTTCTTAATGACGACAGCAACTTCAGTGTTGTTGGCGGCATCCTCTTCAGGGCCAGAGAATAAGTTCTAAGGAAAACGAGGATTGGTTAGGATAACTTTTGCGGATCGCTTTGGAGGTCAAGTAATGATAAGTACCAATGTTGGTTTCAAGAAAGAAATGGCGAAGAGAAATCACATTGTCATAAGGAGACGAGAAGTTGGTATCAACCAGCTCAAGTGGTTGTTCGTTGACAACGGCAGCAGATTGTGACGAAGGAGCAGCGACGGTAGACTTAGGCTCAGGCAGCGTTGCACGGTTCGTTATTGGAGTAGAAGGAGTAAATTACATTGCTACTCATTGGAAAGATTTATTCTGTACCGTTTAACTCTCCGAGTTGTCCTCAGTAACAAGTTTGCGACAGCGCCGTTGGGGTTTGCCCGAACCACCAGCTGGCGAGTCGGTTCGGGTCCTTTGATGGGACCTCTGAAATAAGATAGGACAATTATGTTCTTTGGCGAATTAAGAGACTAGGCGTGTGGAAAATAGAGTGCTCACAGATTGCGGAGGTTCTTCCTCTGTGTCTTGTGGGGGTTCTTAGTTAACAGTGGTGTTGGGAGCTTCGAGTTTTTCTGAATACTGTTTTGATTCCAATAAAATGGGTTAGTACAAAACATAAGTATTGTCGATATCTATGGCAAGAGCTTGGCGGACAGGTAAAGTAAGTAAAGACATATACCGTCGGCCAATGGGTGTCTTCAGTATTCCCATAGGTTTTGTTCAGCAACCACCTGTCAGAATCATTCATAAATTGCTTTCTAAAGTCTCGGAAGATGGCGGAAAAGAGGGAGAGCAGTGACTTGGATCATATTCCATCCCAGAGATGCGATCTTCATTCTACGAAGTGTTTGGTCACATAAAAGGGAGGGTACGACAGGATGAGTAAGGTCTTTCTTAGGAAGCATTATCAATGGAAACCCATAGTGGGCATCAGCTATGTCATAAGGTTTCGGATGAGAAGACATTTTCCAGATGCTATAGCGATTTATTAAGGAAATAAGAGTCATAAGGGCACATTGGGACAGCCCAAGTTGCCTGGCAAGGTGGTTCGGTGCATTCAACTCGTATTCGATCATGGAAGGGTCAGGAACCAACAGATCTCCATAAGTGTTGCTGGCGAGGAAAATAAGCCTCACTTGGGCATCTTGGTCTGGCGAAGGAAGAAAGTCGGTGTCAAGGTCTAGAGGGAAGTTACGGCTTAGGATGATCTCAACTGCAGCTTTAGGAAACTCGGTGTGCGAGCAAAAGGCAACAAAGCATGTCTGGTAATTCCATCCGTCAAAAGAGAGGGTGGTCACCAGTGTCTTGCCCAGAAGTTTGTCTGTCTCGAATGAGAGAATTTCGGGGTGACTGAAGACGGGGAAGTAAATTTGGAGCCAGAGTTCTACCATCTAGAGTAGTCCGAGCTGATGAAGGTTGAGCCGCGATAGAGCAATCCATCTTAGGCTATGGCAGACAAGGATGGACTACGTGAGGCCCAGTTTGGTGTCATCAAATAGACATTCGGCAAGGTTGATCCAACATTTATTGACTTTCTGAGAGGCTAGGCAGAAGATGCACTTTGACAACCAGAATTCAAGGAAATCTATACCTCCTTGATTAGACTTGTCATTGATGTAGTGGGTGGTCCAGGCGGAGAATGAAGGAGGTCGGTATTTATCGGCTTGACCAAACACTCCACATGGTCTCCTTGTTTCCAAACAGGGTTTGATATAGGGACTCCAAATAAAGTATAGAGGTCCAGAAGAGTGATACTTACATCGCCGCAAGGGAGACAGAAGCAGTTGCATGCAGAATTCCAAAAGCACATAGTAGTGGTGAAGGGCGCACGATTCCCACCATCGGGGAGTGAAAAGCATAAGTCGAGGAGGTGATCAATGTCGACTGCTTGCCAACGAGCCAGGTTCAGTTCTTGGCGATTATTGTACCAAACACAGCCATTATTAGAGGTGTTAGGCCACTTACCGATTAAGCAAAAGGTGTCATTGCTGGTCCACCCATCTGGGTTGGCTCGTGGGTTGTCTTGGAAAATCAGAGCTAAATTGCAATAACGACGACAGAGGATGGAAAAAAGTTTTGGGTCTATGGGTGTTGCAAGGAAAGGGCCTAAGCGGCTAGTACCTGATGAGTTGATTTTGAGGGTAAGAGTAGAGCTTGGGCATCTTCGCAACGCGGTAAAGAAAATATCAGCAGCAAGGCATTTTGCTTCGTCCTTGGTCAGGTTTGGTTGTCTTTCTCTATCAGGAGGCATGTTGAGTAGTCGGAGAGTGACGACGACGGAAAGACAGAAAGTGTGACTTTGGAAGGAAGCTTGGAATCTGAAATAATTTAAGTAGAAGAGTTGTGTTGGTAGATAAATTCTGATGGAGACGTGCATTTTTTATATGATGTCAGCCGAAGTGGTGCAGCTTTTCAGAAGGAAGGAGGCGACGTGGCGTTTGCGTGTGGAGTTATCGTTTGGATTATAATGGCATGTCGTTTGGTAAACCAAGCCTTTTCGATTGCGATGGTAAATTTAATTACAAGGCTTGAATGGCAATGTTTGAGCCTAAAATAAAATATTTTGTTATTGGGCTTTCGAGACTGAATTAGGTGAGAAGCCCGAGAGGTAGTCTAGTCATGACGGACCGGAAGAGAGGGGGAGGCCGAGTACCACGGCCCATTAATGAATAATAATCGACCTTTCCTATGGAGGAAATGACTCCTGGCGAAACTTATCTCTAAGAGTCTTATATTCCAAGGTAAGGTAAAAGACATGAGAACTGAGTAGTAAGAATTTCTTAGCAAGTTTAATTGTGAAGAGATTCAGTTGAACTGAAATACGAGCACCGTTTCCTATATATAGAGGAGTATAACACCGAGGAATGTATCCTCGATTATACACATTTTGCTATCGGCAAACTATCTTCTCATCTCGAGAAAATTCTTGCAACCAGCGATCAAGAGAGTTGTCACCCGAAAGAGTGTGAGATTCTTGCAATTCACGGAACGTAAAACCCTGCAACCGGCGATCAAGAAGCTTGCCACTAGGAAGAGTGAGGGCTTGGAGATTTAAGGACGCAACCATTGTGTTCTCAACACTGCATCAAGGAAATTGCTCTACTTTACACCAGAAAGAGTGTGAGGTATTGATCTTCGTGGCTCAGCTAGAGACACGAAAATCACAAGTCCCAAGGCATTAGGCAAGAATAATCCATTCAGGCGGGGTTAGTGTTTTCCCCGTCTAAATTGCTTATCAAGAAGCCAGGTAGCAGCCGACCTACAAATTAACGATCCCGTCGCAAGATAGTGACACACTAACGTACGAAACACATGATCAAAAAAAGAGACAATTTGTAGAACTCCACAGATCATTGGAAGATTTTGGTGTCAAATAGATGTGAATGTGATTCATGTTGAATATACCTGAACGTAATTTTTCCATGACTTGGCCCAGGAGAGAGGGAGAAAAGAATAAAAAATAAATTAAATACGTGGCATTATATAGTACTTGTACCGTGTAATTTACAGTGGTCAAACTTGGGTACCAAAGCGCAAAGCGTGAACGAGTCACAGTCAAACCCCGCTTTGTTTTCTCCCTTCAGACACGAAACCCAGATTCCCCAATTCAACACTACTCCGTAACACCAAAACACCACCTAAACCACCGAATCATCCCCCCCCCCCCCGGTCGCGGTGGATCTTCGACCCAAAAAAAAACCACAGACAGCGCGTGGTTCTCACTCCCCGATCAGCTGAGCGACATGCCGTCGATTCGGAAGCCGCCAAATTCCAGGGTTCCGGTTATATTCCTCACCTTCTGCGTCTTCCTCAGCTGTTTTCCAGGTAAGTTTTAACCGGAAACCAAAACAAAATCGAAATACGACGCCGTTTTGATATGTCTGAGATTGAAATCGAAATTGAGAAGCTTGTGTTTGTGTTGAGCAGGATGTATAAAATCGGCGACGGTGACTCTGGATTCGATTACGATATACAAGACACACGAGCTGTTGGAAAAGCCGACGGTCTATTTCAAATGCAAAGGCGATCAGAACAAGACGGTCTTGCCGGACGTCAAGGAAAAGAACCAATTATATAAATTCAACGGCGAAGAGTCTTGGCAGGTCCGACATTATTTTCTAATTTAATTCGTTTCTTAGACGAAGTAGTATAATAGTTACAGCATAACAAGTGGTAATATGAAATTGTGAATTAGAACAGGATAGTCGGACGGGAGTAACTTGTTGAATGAATCAATTGGCTAGTTTAGTAATGGGATTGTGATTTTATTGTTGGTTTCAGCCGTTGACAAAGATTGAAGGAAAGAAGTGTAAGCGGTGTGGATTGTATGAGGCGGACACCTTCAAATCAGATGACGTATTTGAGGAGTGGGAATTGTGTCCGGCTGACTTTGATGGTCCTGATGGAAAATACAAGCATATCAAAGAAAAAGAATTCAATGCAACGTTTTTGTGTTCCAAGTGTGACACTACCGGTGAGTATTAGTTTCTTCTGTTAGCTATCGTATATTTGGATTGGGATGAGTAAGAGGTTTATGTTTGAATGCCAAACCTGTCAGAGTTGAATTCATTTGTTGGGATGAATTCAGTTGGATATCTTGAATTGTGCTAAAACTGGTCAGATTTGCATACCCATTATGGGACAAGCTCAGTTGAACATTTTGAGCTCATGTTTCTCATATCTTTTGTTCTTAAACTGGTCACAGTTAAAATGCATTTCTGAAATGAGGTCAGCTGAACCTTATGAGCTCATCTCTAGCATGCCTAGTTTAGGATGACAGGGATTTGTTTGCTTACTTCAGTCAGATAGAAGTTCACATTTGGGATGATCTTAATTTAGGTATCTTGCTCATCTCCTCATGTTCTTTTGAGATGCCAATGAGTTTTGTATGTTCAGAGTTTATCTCATCTCACTCCTGCTTAGTTTGATCAATTAAGGGGTTGTGCTTGTGTGATTAGACATAAATTCACTTTTACTAGCATCTAAGTTAGAAATCAGTTCTGCAAGTTTTCAAATGAATTTCTAGGGAACTCTATTTGTATAAATAGCAAAAGGAGAAGTCTGTATGATTTTCTGATTGTTGTTGGTTTCTTTCTGATATTGGGAATTTTAATCTTTCTGGATGTTTATATCTTCATTGGCATGACTTAATTGCCAATTAGGCTAGTTGTTGGACTTGAACACTTGAATGCAATGAGCAATGCTCAGAAGAGTTGAAAGCATGCATACATGTTTGAGTTTAAGCTATGTTAAATCTGATATCCAACTAATTGTATATTTCTGCCGCTTGTTTGTAGGTTCCAAAACCAGGACACATGAGGAAGCAAAGAAAAAGGGAATGCATTTTGCTCTAGTGATATTGATTGTTTTGGCCGTGATTGTCGTTTTAGCAGTGTGTATCGCCGGAGGAGTGGTTGGATACAAGCACTGGCAAAAAAAGAAGCGACAGCAAGAACAGGCTCGGTTCCTCAAGCTGTTTGAAGATGGTGATGATATTGAGGATGAATTAGGGCTTGATCATGTAATTTGATAATGACTAGTACATTAACATGTTTACCTTACAGTAAGTTTATCTTAGAGAAATTTTTGCCTGTGAAGAAAGAAAATAGAGGACAAATAAAAAGTTATATATATTGTGAATATTTTACTGCCACACAAAGTTATGCTCTAGCAGTTGTATTGTTACCGAGTACTACCACGAGTTGTAAAAACCGTAGTGTTGTTACTTATTACAAAGTAGCTGGTAGCCTGGTATAGAGGGATTTGCCAAAACTGACTGCTTTCAATATGCTAATTTTTCACTAAAATGGAAAGTGTATGATGACAGTATGAGCATCTGCATTGCTCTGGTTCTCCAAGCTTCAAAGAACTGAAGCGTCAAACTGTCGATACAAGCAAGGCCAGTAGCCGAAAATGCTTTCATAAAGTCCAATGTCCGGTGGATAGTAGGAACGTGAACTCCTGGACTCTTGCATATTGTTGCCTTGATAGTCAGTCTCTCCAAATGCAAACCAAGAATCATAAGACCAGGTATTCGAGTTACAAGCAGGGTAGTCTGGTTTCTGTGTAACTTCTTCATGTCCAGTATGACTATCATGCTGTTGCTCGCATTGCCTCGAGTCTTCTTCTACTTGCATCAACTCCCTGCCATCTCCATTGTTCTGAGTTCCATTGCTGAGGGAGAAGTAGTCATCTGCCCAACAGTGCCTGTATTTGCTAAGCCAATCTCCGCAGCTGTAATATGGCGATCGTGCTTCTCCCTCGTAAGTCTCCTCAACAGGTTCATACTCATTCCAGTAACTTCTTGTGTGATCGGCCTCTTCCATCCCACAAGATGAAGATAACAAACCCTGAAGAAAACCCTCCTGTGAGTAATTCGGGTTGAAGAAAAGACAAGGGTACCAAATCCCTTCTGCTGATACATGTTCATCATTGCCAGCAGCACTGTAAGTACCATCATATAGACAAAGTTGGTTGTCCATGACCTCAAGTCCTCAACTAAGTTACTCTAATGAGTCAAAGACTCAGAGGTAAGCATAGAGCTCTGTTATACGAAATATGGAGCATATTATATTCTGTGAGAAGAGGTTGTTTCTGATGAAAAGAAGAAAGGGAATACGAATACGAATCATATCAGAGGGGTCGAAAGAGCTCTATCCACACATTGATGAAAATTCGATTTCGATCTCGACTTTGATTTTTCTCGAAAAGGTCATGAATTTAGTCGCCCACAAGCCTCTTTCTGAAACCGAATCTCCTTTTGCATAATTGCATCTGATAAAACATTAAACATGCACCGAAGATGATGTTTGACACTTAGACCGTACAAATGCACTATTGTGTATGGAATAAAAATTTGTCTCAAATTTCAGTATCACTCTTTAAAGAAAATTTATCACTTTCATAAATCTAATAGAATTTTATCTCTTTATTTTGATAAAATTGGAATAAAAATTCAATAACACACACAAAAACTTTCGATACAAATTCAATAGCAATTTGAGTACAAATTCAATAGCAATTGAGATACAATTTAGTCTCCAAAAAAGTAGAAGTAGTTCCCGAAATTGTAGTTCCTAAAATGCAATAGTAGTCTTCGAGAATGTAGTGGCAATATTCGAACAAAAAATGTAGTAGCAGCCCAACAAAATTTCGAGGATGATTAAGCAACAACTAGAAATTGATTCAGTAGCGGCTTAACTAAACTTTTACTGCACTTCGAGGACAATTCAATAACATCTTGAGATTGATTCAGTAACAGCTCAACTAAACTTCAATTGCATTTTGAGGACAATTCAGTAGCAGCTTGAGATCAATTCAATGGCAACTCGACAAAACTTCAGTAGAAGTTCGATAAAAGAGTCAATAGCAACTCGACTAAACTTCAACTGCACTTCGAGCACAATTCAGTTGCAGCTCGACAAAACTTTAGTAGTACCTTGACAATTGATTCAGTAGCAGTTCGACTAACGATTTAGTAATAACTTGATGACCAATTAAGTAACATTGCGAGAATGATTAAGTAACATTTTGAGAATGATTCAGTAGCAGCTAAACGAAACTTCAGTAACAGTTCGACAAATAATGCAATAGCCACTTGACGAATGAGTCAATACTATTGTTATGAAAAATGCAGTAACAATTTGAAAAAGGCCGTTCAAAGGCAATAACACTTTAAAAAATACAATAGTATCAATTTGAAAAATATAGTAGCAAAAACTTAGAAAAATGACAGTAGCAATAGTTTGATAAATGCAATAGCAGCAATTTTGAATAAAAAATATAATAGTAATAACTTCAAAAAACGAAGTAGGAGTACAAATATGTATCAGCACCTTTAAGAGATGCAATTCATAAATATAGAGTACTTCTTGATGGCACAGTATTGATATGTATACATAATTACATATTCATGAAAAAGCCAAATTGGGATTGATCAATACAATATTCAAGCTAATTTTGATAGTCTTACACATTATCCAGTTAAAGCTACAAAATTGCATATTGCACATATGTAATGTATCCTCCTTTATATTATCTTCCACTAGTGTACTAGAGCCTTCTCATTATGCTAAAACTTTGATGTTTGGCAATATGAGAAGCCTTTCAACCAGAGACTAAATTTATGAAGAAAAAAAATGTAGCTTGAGAAAACTTGGGTCATTCTACAATAATTATCAATAAAATTTTAGGAAGTGTTGTACAAAGTGACTGAAGTTAGGATATGGCACGCTAATACAGAGTCGCCACGGAGGCTTCTCAAGACAATCTAGAGCAGAAATGTTGAAGATCAAACCACTTTGTGATCACTTCCAATATCATCAGCCTATTGCGTTGTGAAAATATGCTGCTCTAAGAACTTCATGCTCGAGTGGAATTTGTCGGATTTCCTGAATCTATCAATACCAGTTATATATGACGTGCTGAAAGGGGTCTGAAGGGGTCATGGATCTCTTTGGAAAACCCCCACACCTTCACCTTATCCTATCGGAGTAGCAGAGAGTTTAACTAGTCTCGGAGCTCGTTATTGTGCTATTGTAGTTACTCAGTTCCTTGGAGTAAGGACCATAAACAGACTTGATGGTGTCCGTGCAACTCCTAAACAAAGTTGGAACACAAATACACTAAGAAACCGTTTCCCTTTCGAAGTTGAACCAATTGAACATAGCTAATCCTATAGCATGTCTAAGAGAAAAGAAAAAGAGAAAGACCTGCAAGCTTCCAAGTTGAACTTTTTCTTACTAATCCCATACAATTTGTCAAACACGTCTGCCTCCACGCGACAAAAATATGGACGTTCTGCAACAAACAAGACCAATGGTTACGTCTCAAAAGTTACATACCAACACAACCAAGCAAAATATATTACCATTGTAAATGGAGCACTTGCGTGTTGTCTTCTCAAAGTGCTTACACCACCCATCCGAACCCACCATGCTCTTGTACAGCTGAAACATCAAACACAAAGTCATATCCAAAAGCAATGATATTCATTGAGGCATTTCATCGAACACATCGAAGACCCAACCTCAATGTCGGCAGGATCAGTGAAAATTTCTTCTGGTGTAGCAAAAGAGGGACCCTTGTCGAGCTTGCAGCAAGCTCCGCAGCCCTCGACGCATTGCCAAATTGGGTCTTTCCTCTTGCTCATTCCGAAGCCGACCCTCGTCGGCGGTGGCGGCAGTTGCTTTGTCTTTGCCGTCTTTTTTGGGCGGCGTGCCATGCTGACTATGCCCAGACATGGCAGCGTCACTGCATTTGACATTTGCGGATAAGAGAGTGAGAGCTGCCTTCAAATTATACCACATGAACCAGAAAAGCCACTTTTACTTTCGTGTTTACTCTTTTTCTTTGCGTTTATTTAAATCCCAATCTGTATCTCTCATGCTATTGTCAATATAAGTTATCGCTTGTCTATCATCAATCATTTCAAAAAAAAATTCACCACCAAAAGTTTACACTTTATCGAAAACATCAATATTTAGAATTTAATAATTATCAATGCGAAACGGAGAGTTTGCTGACGTGTCACTATCAGTTGTGCAAGATAATCATTTTACCCTTACAATTTTTATTTCTTATTTTTTTTCTTCTGTTTTCTATTTTTTTTTCTTTTTTTATGTAACTCTCTCTCAAATTGGGTTTGCTTGAATAACCGGTGCTCCTCGTCGCCACTCCCATGCACAACCACCGCGCCCCAGCTCCTCACGACCCGCACTCGCTCGCACACATCTGTACCATTGCGGTGCTTACCTGCGTCGCCCCTGCCCGACGAGCCCAATCGGCATGCATGCCGGAACCATCAACAAGCACAAAACTCAATTTCCCAACCATTTAAATGGTGAAGAACACACAATCAGCAATCAATTCATTAACACTAAGCATTTAAACAAACACCTGGTGTGCACAATTCCAAGAACAAAAAAATTCAACTCAAAACAAGACCCAAAACTTCAAACACTACTCAAAATTCACAGAAACGAAAGCTTGTTCGGCTTTGACGTACGAAGAGTCGCCGACAGGGATGCACAGGTGAAAAAGATCAGTCGATCTTACCGGCGCCGTCGGCGAAACACTCTTCTACTTTGACATGGGAAGGGTTTTCCGCCTGCACTTGCTCTCATCTTGACTCCTCTGGAAGCGTTCATGGTACTGAGGCGACAGGTGAGGTGCGGAGGCCGAGGCGGTGTTGCATCAGAGGTGTAGGAGTTCTCGAGCTCGAAGTCGAGGATGGCGGATGGTAGGTGTTTTGGATCGTTGTGCCCTGATGTGCTAGAGGAGTGCGTGATCTGAGGCCGACGACGGAGATGACTAGGAGGCGGCGGCGCAAGGATCAAGGCTGAGATGTGCGAGGAGTTGGAGGTGTTGCATCGGAGAGACAGTCGCGACGGAGGGAGGTGTACGAGGTCGTGAGGAGGAGTCGAGCTTGCGGGGAGAGAAGAAGAGAGAAGAAGACAAAGAAGCAAAATAGCTTAAATGATCATTAATCTTTGTCCTAAACACTTTGGTCATTATCGTATGACATATGTCAAAATGGTCACTCCCGCTAAGGTTTCACTGTCAAATTGGTTATTCGTCCGTTCAAAAAAAAATTGTTCATTTTTTAGGGGTATTTTTGTCTCTCTATACATTAAAATTATGTATTTACAAAAATACCATTACTAAAAGTTTAAAAATTACGAAATCTACCACCGTCGTCTCCCCTCTGCCACTATTGCACCTCTCTATCTAGGTCACCGGAGATTATGGCTTTCCGGCGACCGTTGACTTTTTTTCTTTCCTCATTTTACTCTCCACCCAAGCCACTGCCACCTACAAACCCCATAATATCCGCGGCCCAATCAAAACTGTTGCCGTTCTAATCATGGAGAATCGCTCCTTCGACCATATCTGAATCCTCGGCTGGCTCACGTCGACCCAACCCGAAATTGACGGCCTTACAAGCAAAGAATCCAATCGCCTCTCCGTATCCGACCTGACCCGACCTCCCCCAAAGTCCACGTCACCGACGATGCTTACTTCATCGACTCCGACCCAGGCCACTCTTTCCAGGCCATCCACGAGCAAATCTTCGACCAATGGTTCACTTCGGTTCCGACGTCAACGCAGTTGAACCAGTTCTACGTCCACTCCGCCACGTCACACGGAGTCACCAGCAACATCCGTAAAGACTTCATCCACGGCTTCCCCCAGAAAACCACGGCCGGGGGTGGAGCACGGAGCCACCAGCAACATCGACGAGTCTCACGCTTCCACGTCCTGGGAGGTTTCGCGATTGGCTAACTCAAGCGCCGCGACTGGCTAACTCAAGTCGCCGCTATAATTAATAAATGAAATTTTCATAATTTTTTTGCCAAATGAAGATAAAAGACAAAAATACCCCTAAAAATGAACAAATTTTTTTTTAACGGACGAATAACCAATTTGACAGTGAAACCTTAGCGGGAGTGACCATTTTGACATATGTCATACGATAGTGATCAAAGTGTCGTTTTGGACAAAGATTAATAACCATTTAAGCTATTTTGCCTATATATATATGAAAAAAAATAAAAAAAATTAATACATTTAAGAGGGCAAACTGATGAGTATAGCCTCCAGCATCGTTGTTTACAAACCTGGACATCACATTGAAAAATTTTAAACTGTGAATATCATATTGATATTTTGGATAAAATTCAAATTCTGGTAATGAATTTTTCCCATCATTTGATGCGTAAAGTATCCCATTATCGTAGTCAAAAAGATGATTTTGAAGAAAAGTTTTTATAAAGATTCAATTAATGTCTACAGAAACATATGTTACGAGAAAACAGTAAATAGCACTGATGTCATAACACAATAACAAACTCAACAAGTTTAGAAACAAGCACAACAAAGTACAATGTCTTGCACACACAGTTTGTCCAACAGACGGACATTCCTTTTCCCAAACACTAGAAACCATCAAGGAGACCGGCGTTCATCATCACCATCTATAGGGCTCCTGTCCCTTGGACTAGGGCTACCACCATTAGCTTCAGCAGGGCGAATAGGACTATCAATGTCACAGTCAGGGCTAATAGGACTTCTGCCCTTTGGGCTAGGGCTTCTGCTAACATCTCTGGGAGAAAGACTACGTCCTCCAGGAGAAGGGCTGCGTCTTCTGGGAGAAGGACTACCTCTTCCACGGGGGCTATCATCAGGTGTAAGGCTGCGGTTCCTACCCTTTGAGGGCACAGGACTCATGCTAGCATCGCGGCCTCTGTAAGAAGGGCTCCTTGACACATCGTCTCTATCCAAGCTCCTTCCTCTCCTGACCGGAGACCTTGATCGTGGGCTGAAAAGACAATGGTCCAGTTGATTAATCAATATACACATCAAGTAGGGAACATCATATGTCTGATCAGACCAAATTATTATAAGAGATTAATCATCCTAGTAAGTAAAGCAACATGACTAAATGAATCAGGATGCGTGTACATACGTATAGCTGCGGCTTCGGCTGTAACTTGGGCTACGATCACTGCCACGGCGAGGACTCCGACTCCTCTCACGTCTGCAATTTATATTATTTAAAGAATAACAAATAAAAAGTTTGAGAATTATCATCCTTAATGAAATAAAGAAAGTCAAACAAGTCTTGAAAGTAAGCACCAACCTTAATTCTTTTGGACTACTTTTGCACTGCCTTTCTATATGGCCTCTTTCTCCACACCGATAGCATTTATTCTTCCAATCCCCAGCCTTACAATCACGAGCCCAGTGGCCATCAATACCACAATTAAAGCATCGCCCAGATCCAGGTGGAGGACCTCTGCCCATGTATTCCCGGGATCCACGTGGAGCCTGCTCAATGTAACAGAAGCAGGACAATATAAGTCTCATGAAATATAATGGATTTATACAGGAGCTGAGGTAACTAGAAGCTTACCCCCTTAGCAAACTCCACAATCAGACGACTACCATCAAATTCCCTACCATCTAAGGCATATCTTGCATCATCAGCGTCTCGCGTATCATAAAATTCCTGTTAACAAGAGGTGAGCACAAAACAAATATAGTACCCTTGAAATAAAGGCATTAAAGATGTAGAATCCATGATAAGGTTCTCAAGTACCAATAGATAAAATACAGTTTACAATGGTGTAAAGTAAGTATTGGGAAAGATAAGAGTAAGGAAAACTTACAACAAATGCAAACTCTCTCTTCATGTCCACATCTCGTACTCTGCATAAACGGTTGCCAGAAACCAGAAACAGTAAGGCTATCATTACTTAACAACTTCAAGTGTATGATACTTCGCCCGTCACAGACAAACTAAACACCACATTGAGATTGTTGCCATTTGCATAAAAACACGCAATAAGACTACAGAAAGAATCGCCAAAGTCTCCTATACACTCGGCAAGAATTTCCACCAAGGCCACCCTCCCACCATAGAGTCATAGACCTCCAAGTAAAGGCCAAACCCCAGGAAACCTTCAACAAGATCATTCAAGTTAAGAAAACACAAGACTTAGGGGCAAAGCGCTCCCTCACACAAGATGAAAAACCACATTAAACCAAGCACGCTTGGCACCAAACTAATCGTTCCAAACAACTCTGGTGGAAATATCTAACAGCCCTCAAGAACTCTGATTAACCATTCAAAATTCAATTTCAAAACTCGTGACACAGCATTCTTAAGCTTATTATTCATATTATAACTACATTAACGCAAAGATGATAGTTATGCTCAAAACAAGCTGAAAATAAATTGAATCTTACTTACTTTCCGTATCTGCTGAATAGGCGGTCCAGATCCCGCGAACGGGCTCTTGAAGCCAAGCGACCAACATAGAGGCGTGAGTTGCCATAACGATCATCATAGCAAGGCATCTTCGAGCTGCAGCAAAATAATAGAGCATGCATTACATTAACGGGAAGCTTTACAACTATCATGAAAATTCTAAGAGCACCCAAGTATTGTTTTTTCAATTACAACCTATAAATTGTTTAGAAAGTTCTAGGACCCAATTCCTTCAAATATGGGATATATTCAAAGAAGACTTATTCGAAGAACATCAAAAGCACATATCTTTAGCTGATAAAACTAAAATCTGGGTTAAGAAACTTTCTTGTTGTTTCAAGAATAACGACCAAGAATTCTAGTCACATTCTGTAATCGATAGTCGATGAATTAAGATTATCAATCTATTCGAGTGACCAATCTAAATTGAGCCATAAGTTTAAATCAGAAAACAAAGAGAAGCGAAATTGATAACAAATTGGGAAAACAGATGCGGGTCATTGACGAAAGTTCTCACCTTGACAAGAAAATCCCCAATTTGATTGAACCCTAGAACCAGTCTTTGAAAACACACAGAGACAAAGATTCTGCTGTCTCGTCCTGTGTATTTTATAGTACAAGCCGACAGGTTGGACGGTCAGGATATCTTAACCTATTGGGATTAAAGATTTAAAGACTAATAAGCTATTGAGCTTCGAGTTGGATAATAGTGCTTTGAATGGGCTTCACCTTGTGGCCCAACAATGGCATGAATGCGTTTAAGGCATTAACATGTGGTGGGACAAGACAAGACGACAAGTGGACCTTATACAGTATTAGGTTTGGCTCCTAATTTTTGGGATTTTTTTTTAAAACAATTTTGGGGCCCTTTTCTTGGAACATAATCAAGTGTTATGGTAATAGCCTCATTTTCATGTCTAGTTATTATTAATGAAAGTTGAAGAATACAACGAAGGGGATATAAACTTAGCAAAAAAAAGATGAGGGGAATATAGAGCCAAAATTTTGTGACAAAGTACAACTATCCTCAATGAGAATATTTCAAATAATACTCGGAATCTCGTCTAACAAATAGGTGTCTAAATTATTAATATTAACAAGATGGGCCAACCTGTGAGCCACACTATTTGATTCACGATAAATATGCTTTATCATACCGTAAGTCTGTCAAATACCTCCGACAATCTAAAATAATGTCACTGATCTCTGCAACATTCTTCGATTCCTAAAAGAAATAACCAAAACAACAAATCACTTTCAAGCTCAAAATTCCTCTAATTCTGACCGATAATAATTAATAATCCGTCCGGTACTGATTTTGCCTCCATATATAAAATAGAAGATGCAAACGACATAAAACGTGCAAAAACCGCCAATACAAAATCATTTTCATCACGTACAACCACCCTAATACCACCGCTTCACATAGCGCACCATCAAAATTTATCTGGAGTCTTCCACTAGGCAGGCACCGCCACTTGACTCTGGTACGTTGCTTTAGCACTCCAGGCTTCACATGAACTCTTAAGATAATCTTCCAACAGACGTAGACCATCATGTGAAAAGGGTCAACTGAAGCTCCCTGCCCCAACACTTTGTTTCTTTTCGTCCATATCACCCGTAACAAAACAAAAAACACATCCACCATAGGCTTCGAATAGTCCTCCATAATCATGAAAATCCACTCGGTGCATGTAGAAGCTGGAATGATTACGTGCATGGAGTTTCAAAGGACAACTTGACCACACGTGTTGTACCACCATGCATTTTTTGAAAAGATGCATACAATCTTCCACCTCTTGATTACAAAACATGCATAATCTTTCATATGTACCTTGTTACGTAAAGCAGCTTTGGTGGGAAGAATTTCTATGCGCAACCTCGAAACAAAAGCTCGAATTTTAGGCGGTACCCTCGTATCAGGGGCGTAGCTGTGTGATTATGAGCGGTGTCAAATAACACGCATCAATTTTTAATAATAGGTAATTCAGTCATATTAAAAATTGACCCTTCAAACCTCAATTTAAAATAATTAAAAAAATCGACGAGTGAGATTAAAAATCAAATATCCATTATTGGTTATTTTACTTTTTTTTGGAAAGCAATTTTTTGAATTATTAACTGTATTAAATTTTAGAAGTTACAAAAAATCATTTTTATTATGTTTTGACCCAAAATTTATAAGATTGTCAAATTAAATTCAGTTAAGAAGATATATATAGAGTTATATACTATTAATGATCTTTTTAATAAACACAACTATAATCTCGACCATATTATCATCGTTTTGAAATATGAAAACTCGTCTTATAAATTTGTCGTGAGATTTTCTTTTTAAAGCATAAAGAAAAATGACTAGCCGATATCAAAGTCAGCTACCATCTCCAGAATCCATTCTTTCTCCTTGTTTTGATGGTCCTGGCCAAACACATTTAAAATATCTTTCACAATCTTCTGGAATACCACAACTTCTTGCACTAGGGAAGACATAAAACCTGAGCCGGAGCCACATTTTATAATACACAATTACCTTCGTAGAGAACATCTTGAATAATTTTCGGAGTCTCATCTAACCAGATCTCATCAAATTCACCACAATTAGCAAGGTGTGCAATAGAAAAGACTTCATAAGATTTGACTATATTATTCATACTATTTTATAATAAAAAATAAAAAATATATATATTAATTCACGTTTCAATTCTGACATGGCTGAATTACATTTCTAGCTACACCACTGCCTCGTAGCCTAAATTAATTTCCACATTGATCGCACCAAACTACAGTCCGAGGAAGATGCTTAGTGTCCCTGTGATGCCGCTACCCACGCTGCTCGATAGCCCGACTTCACTGAATATTGGCCATGTCTATCAAAGTGCCAAGTCAGAAAATCATCGTCTTCATTAAGGCTTAAGGGATCCTTGAAATAGTCTCAATCTCGTCTTGTGTAAACACTGATGTAGCAAATCAACATTCCAATCCTTGGACTCTGTCAACAGCTCACGCACCACCATATGTTCATTCTCCACAGTGGGATGAGTAAAAGGTTTAAAAGAAAAATTTAGAGGAAGCCACGAATCCTTCCACACCCTCACCTCCCTCTCACTGTTAACTTGGAACATCAACCCCCTCCTCAACACATCACAACCTTTTAAGAATGTTACGCCATGCATAAGATATCCCTTGCCCAGCTTCAGCCTCCAAGAATGAACACAAAGGGAAGTATCTTGCTTTAAGTAACCTTGACACCAGAGAATTAGGCGTATGCATTAGTCTCCATCCCTGCTTCGCAAGGAGCATCAAGTTAAACAATTTCATATTTCTAAACCCTATCCCACCTTCATCCTTTGGAGCACACATCTTTTCCCAAGCCAACCAATGGATCCTTTTATCATCTGCTTTGTCTCCCCACCAAAATTGCGCCATAAGTTGGTGCATAACATTACACACATATATATATAATCTGGGACCTCAAAACAACTCATAACATACATTGGTATAGCTTGTGCTACCGATTTAATCAACACCTCCTTCCCCGCCACACTTAGGGTCTTGTCACACCAACCTTGAGCGCGATTTCAAATCCTCTCCCTAAGGAACCCAAAGGCTTCTTCCTTATAATAAGAAATCTCAATTGGAAGACTAACATATTTATCATGCTTATCAACCCTTGTCACGCCAAGAAGATTCGCCAGCTCATGTTGCACATGTAGACGGATATTGCGACTAAAACATATGCTGCTTTTATGCAGGTTGATTTGTTGATTGGATGACATAGCATATCTAACCAGAATCTTCTTCACCTCATTACACTTATTCTTGTCTGCTTGAGAAAAAAACTTAAAAGAGTCATCAACACAAAATAAGTGACTAATAGTGGGAGCACCTTGACAAATTGTGACGCCTATTAAATTGCCCTGAGCCTCTGTCTCCAACAACATACGAGAGAGCGCTTCCACACACAATAAAAATAAGTATAGCGATATCGAGTCACCTTGTCGAAGGCCATGAGAGGGAGATAGAAGCCCACGTGGCTCACCATTCACAATAAAAGAATAATTCACCATCCTCACACACCTCATAATCTTCTCCACCCAACCTGAACAAAACTCAATCTTCCACATGACATCCTCTAAAAATCTCCACTCCACTCTATCATAAGTCTTACTCATGTCTAGTTTAAGAGCACCAAAATATGTACCTCCACTAGTTCTTCGCTTCATGAAGTGACAAACCTCAAAAGCTAAAATCGAATTATCAAAACTTAACCTCCCAGGCATAAACACACTCTGATAAGGAGAGATCATGTTTTCCAGCAAAGGCTTTAAATGGTTCGCAAGGTCTCACGGACCTCCAGTAGAATATGTAAGTGATCAGAGGCATTAGGAAACAAATGAAAAACTTTCAACGCCAGAAATTTCTCCAACCACCCACTCGAGGCCACAAACTGATCCAACCGCACTTTAACAGCCTCATTGTGTCTAACTCCATGCCATATAAACTTGGGACCAAAAAATGGAACATCACTGACTCCACAGTCCTTTAAAGCACCCTGAAAACTATACATTTGAGCATCCCGACATTGAGCACTTCCTTCCTTATCTTTCAGAGAGTTAACCTCATTAAAATCACCCCCAACACCCATCTCGAGTCATCTTCCTCCCCCAATTTCCTAAGCAGCTCCCATGTTTTATATCTATCACGTATTTTTGGATGGCCGTAGATACTTGTGAACCTCCATCTATTCAGATCATCACTCTTCCCTACCTACACATCGATATGATTATCATAGAAGGTCTTCAAAGACACAACCAAGTTGTCATTCCAAAGAAGACTAACACCAGTTGTGCGACTAATTTTCTTCCCTTTCCCCAACCCAACTAGTTTACAGTCGACCAAAAAATCATTCCGCCACCCCAATTTCTTTCTCATTCCAACCATTTTCGACAAAAAAATAAATCGGGATGAATTAGAGTTATCAACTCTTTTAGCCCGTCAACTGTCCAAGGGTTCTCAATCCCTTGGCAGTTCTAGCACAAGACATTCATTTCTCATTATAGGTCAAAGTCGGACCCATCACAAAGAGACGATCAAGAGTTCACCCAAGACTTGCAGAAAAAATGTCACCAACCTTATTCATCTCATCGCCACCATTAATTAACGTTGAAGTTGTATCATTTCCCTTTACGTAAACAGTACTATGCATGGTTAACTTAACCGTATCATCCAAAACTACCTCCTTTTGGCCCAAAACCAAAATTTCAACTCCACATATATTAGTATGTCATGTGCTAACTCTAAAAAGTATACCTTACTTAGCACCAAAACAGCTAAATAGTTACGCAAGGAGATAAAACAAGGGCAAACCGGTAAAACTACAGATGAGATGTATGCCGCACACACCTAGCAAGGCAGGGAGTTGCACGCGTCACTATACCTTGTGTACGGAACTGAGTACCGAAAGACCAAAAGGCTCTCTCTTGCACAAAAGAGGAATACTGGAATCAGTCCCACATCAAGGACCATAGAGTGTTGTCAACCTCACCTACCCATATTAGGATGGCACACACTTCAAGACAAAGGTAATCTGATATTTGGACCACCATTCACCCACAATTTCGTTATACTCTGTACTGACTAGAGTGTCTGAGCATTGAAGGCGGGCCAATCCCGTCTCAACTTCCAAACATACATTGCTTGTCTTTACAGGATATTAAAGCGTGCAAAGACTTTCACCCGAACACTCAGGATTGATCCCTCCAATATCTATTGCTCTTTTGCTTAAATCCTTCTGGATTTAGGTAGTAACAACATACCTCCATGTTCAACTCGGTCTGGCCCACATGGCTCACACCATCTGATTTTACAGAATCTTGATTAATTGGGATAGGTTCCCCCAATCCTTGGACCTCGGAGATCACAATAATCCCATGTAATCCGATATTCTACATATCCCTAGGTTTCAGAGACCCATCCTTATCGAACTCCATTCGAATCTCCAGAATTCTTGGCCTAACACTAATTGAATTACTCTCCGCACACAAAACACCTTGACTTTCCAAGAATGCCCTTATTGCCACGTTAGCCTCACCACCGTCCGATGATCGATGCTTCTCTCCATTTCAAACGACGTCGCTTACCTTCCAAAAATGCATGCTGGATCTGACACAACTTCAGTGTCCACCTCCATGAAACTCATCCCTCTATTAAGATCCATATACTCTTCCTCCATTTCAGTTCGGGACCTCAAAATGCCGGTCACTGGCAAGTCCGACACCACTATTTGCCACCCTATCTTCTTTAGACATCTAAGACCAAATCGAGTATCGCCCCTTAACCTCCACAACTCCTTAGCCCGAATCTATTCTTGCGCCAACAAACATGCTTCTTTCTTCTTCGCATTGAGAAGCTCACTGTAAATTGGATCATTTACTTGACCCGCAGCCTTCCTAGGGCAAAAACGCCCAGTGTGGCTGAGTAAGCCACAATAGAAGTAGAAGTATGGTAGCCTTTCATACTCTAAATCATAGAATTTTGTTTCCATTCCCACCGGTGTAAATGCCACCCTTTTCTTCAGAGGCGTCGTCACATCAATGTCAACCCTAATCTTAAGGTAGCTGCTTAAGAATTGGCTTAGCCTGTGTTTCCACGTTCTCACATACTCCCCCAGCATTGAACCAATCCTCTAGCCAGTATCATCATCATTTATAAATCGCGGGGGCAGACCACAAACCCTAATCCAGAAAAATTGTTTTGAGAGCGACACCCTCACAAGATATTCACATCTGTCAGTCACCATCATCGCAAACAAAGCTTTGTCAAATGACCAAAGGGATCCCTCAATAACCCATTTCAAGTCCTCTACCAACTTAAAATGAAATAAGATATGTCTACTCCCTGAGATCTGAACCGACATAATCGTATTCTGCTCTGGTAACTGAAACCTCGGCATCCACAACCACGTCAAATTGGTAATCAGTGCCTCGCACCTATACGACTTCGAAGTAAGCAATTCCCCTAACATATAGAAAAACTTATTGTTCTCTACACCCTCCTCGGCTGGAACCACCACCACCGCCTCCGTCTCCAGAGCCATCTTCTTCGCAAACTTATCAACTACATCTTCCAATGCCATCATCAACCACTTACAGAGCCTCCACAAAAGAGCAACTACAAAAAAAAAGTCGGACACGTACCATGACATAAACCTAAAAGGTAACACAAACATCGATAAAACACCACTGCTGTTAGGTTCATAATTACGCTCTAAGTATGTTCCTAACTCCATGCTTATTGCTTGTCTTTTATCAATAAAGCATAATTTTTATTATGTTTCTTTCTTATGCTAGAAAATGAGGGATTGGCATGGAAACACTCTAAGAGATGGAATTTAATCAATTTTTAAAAAAGCCGAGCACATTTCCGAGGCCCTTGGAGAAGATGGAGAAAAACTAGAAAAAAAAATGACGAAAGTCAACGCCGGTCAACGGTCAAACTCCAGCAAGTCATCACCGGTCAATGACAAGAGTCAAATAAAGTTGGGCCAAGGCTCAAGAGTCCAAGTCCACAAGGAATATATTTTGAGAGATGGATACACATGGAAGTCATATGACTTGGGGTGAGTCACACATTAGGACCACCTAAAAGCCTAAAATTTAGGATCATGTCTAAGCATCTTGTTTTGAATTTTAAACAGCCAAAATATCTCCTTGGAACCTATAGGGTCGAGCTCCCCTCTCTCCATAGACATATCTCACTCCATTTTCACATTTCTTAAAGTTTGAGCATCTTTTCTTAGTCCTTATCCATATCCCAACCCTCAAGCATTCTCTCCTACCTCTTATCCTCCCTTTCTAGACAAAATACCTCCATAACCACCACCATTAGAGACCAAACTCTTCCCTCTCTTGGGTAGAGCCAAACTTCTCCATCACCACATCATCACTTTGGCTTAGTTTGGGTGTTCCTCTTCTCACATTTACCTCCTCTTGAAGATTTGGTGCAAGCTTGAAGTGAAGAAGGGAAGCTAGAAACCTTAGTCATTTGGTGGATCTTTGGCTAAAGGGGACCTCGTTTATTTTTATTCTCTTCTAGTTTTGAGCATGTATCAACTCCTGTATTTCCTTATATGTAGTGAGTAGTCCTATTTTGGAGGCTATGGTTATAACCCTAGCTGTGTGATGGGAATAAATGATGTCTTGGATTATGTATCGTTTATGATTTTAGTGTATTTTGTGTAAAAGTGTGTTTGTGAATGAGCTATTATGTGATTGTGGATGTTTATATGCCTGGGCTTCAAGATTTGTTTCACTTATACATGTGTTGACCTTAGCTAAGTTAATATGTGTATGAAGAGACTAAAAATTGGGACATTAGTTGAACTCACTTAAGGCTAGATGAGCATATAAACATGATTATGGTAGATTTCAAGAGGGTTTACCTTGATGCTTGGTTTCCTTAGCATTAAGCAATGACTAGAGCTCTTTGAGTCTCAATAGACTTGTGGGACTTTAGTCAAGCACACATTGAATCAAAAAGGTTATTGTGGCTATTAGTAGAATCCGTTGACTCGTAACTCAATAGGTGCGAGTTGGGGATTCACTTAGACTTTCTCTTGGATTCTCCAATAGCGATTGGTGAAGGGGAACCTTCCACATGTATCACATGAGATTCTTATTGACTTCACAAATATGACATACGGTCAAGATGTAAGCTTGATATGGCTTGGGTCTTGATTCCGATTTACTAGATATTTTCACGTTGGGCTTAAGTCGTGTAGAGTCCAAAATGACCTAGAAACTTAGGTCCAAAACCAAATGTGACTCAAAAGGTCACAATTTGGACATCAACTTGTGTAAACGGACTCTAATAATCCACTTACATAAACCGGGACATTGTTTGGGCATCATATGGTTAGTGAGAATTTTCCAAGTCGACCATTCTTCTTATATTGAATTCATCACTATTTTAGTTTTCGTGTTTTAGTTTAATCAACCAATCAACTCGTATATCGCTCACAGTAGTATAATCACCCCTTATAATGTTAAGTCTCCAAATGACTTGGTAGTGTGAGATACATCTCTACATTTCATTTTAGTTTTAGTGTCAAGTTTAGTATCTAGTTAATCGTAGTTTTTGTGCTAATCATTTCGAGCTATGGAGTCTAAGTGGCTAATCCTCGTGGGTACGATACTCGACTTCCTACATATACTAAAACTTGATCACGTGCACTTGCAGATGAGAAATACTTCATACGCTTATGAGCTAGTCTATAGCTCATCAAGTGTGTATGGCGTAATTCTCTTAACAAGTTTTTGACGTTGTTGTCAGGGATTAGGCTCATCCTAATTCCTTAGCTTCGGATAGCCTTGATTGCGGTGAATTCGAATATTTTGCTTGATATTTTTTCTTAGCTTTGTAGTTTTCTTCATTTTATCACTTAAAACTTTGTTTTCTTTGTCTTTGATCTTTAGAATACTTTGGTAGGTAATTTGGGGTGAAATTGTGCTAGAATTTGTACTTCTAACATTTTTGCAGGACATATTTTTGAGCCATCGAAGGATTATACTTTGATCCACTGAAGCTTGGTTGCAGGAGAGAGCCGGGGCCATCCTTCAATCCATCATGAGTTTCTCTCGATCCATCGAAGGGTATTCGGAACTCCTTACCCGAGGCTTGGCTTCGATCCATTGAAGCCTATTGTATCGATCCATCAAAGATTGTGTTGTCCTTAAGGTTGTTTCACTTACTCTATATATCTTTTACCTTGAGTATTTATATTCTTGGGAGCATATCTAAGTAGTGTCATTATTTCAAGTATAGTAGTTAGAGAGTCTAGATCTAGCAAATTTAATTTCTGCTACACCCTAAATAATTAGGACCTTATCATATTTGAACTCTTAGAGTGCTCATTATGTTTCCTTGATGGGGGTGCCAAAGAAGTACCGTAGAAGACCCTCAAGGCTTTAAGTACTTTAAGAGTTTTGATGACTAATATCTATTTGTTGCTTAGTGTATTTTTAGGTGTCATGCCTTCGAATGCTCTTTTTGAAGAAGAATTCATCATGGACGAAGACATCATTGAAGCAAGACCTTTGAGGGATAGTGTTTTACCATCTTTGTCAATGCATACCGATTGCATTGTTCTTCAACCTTTAGCGGGTGAATCTTTCGAGATCAAATCTAGTTTTCTCTAAACATTACCGATCTACATAGGACATCCACATTCTGATCCATATTCTCACTTGTTGGAGTTCGAGGAAGCATGTATAAGGTTCAACATCCGGAACAAGGATCCGAGACAATTGAAGCTTAGGGTATTTCCTTCAAGTTTGCGGGATAAGGTGAAGATATAGTTCAACAAGCTTGCTCCTAACTCGATTCACTCATGGGAGGTGATGTAACACAAGTTCATCACCAAGTATTTTCCACTGGGGAAGATAAATGAGAGAAGGACAAGGTTGATGACATTTTTTAAGGAAAATGGAGAGTTGTTCTATGAGACTTGGGATCATTTCAAGGATCTTGAGATTGGATGCCCTAACAACGGTCAAACCCAAGACATGTTATTGTCTCTCTTCTACCAAGGATTATGCATGGAGATGAGAATGAAGGTCAACAATGCATGTGGAGGAGATTTCATGGACATAATCGCGGATGAAGCACATGTTCTACTTGAAAATATGTTTGAACGGTCTTCCTTATGGAATGTCAAGCCCAATGTTGAAAAATTGGCAATATTAATGAGAGAAGCTACCCAAGCCAACCAGGGAAGTAGGTATGAAGTCAAGGGAGCCGCATATGCACAAGAGGATGCCATCAAGTGACTTGAAGTGACTATAAACAAGAAATTTGACCTTTTGTTGAAGTAAACTCGGAATAGAGGCTATGTTAATCAAATTGCGGAGACTAGTGTGGCACCTTGCATGATTTTTAAGAGTGTGATGCATGAGGCTCCATGTTGCCTACATCAAGGGGACCATCCGGAGACTATTGAGGAGTGGAAGCACATGTTATTGGGTGCACAAAGGAGTAATTCAGGTTTGGTATACCAATCCTATTTTCTCATGGGATGATCCTAACCAAGCCAACCATTGTGGTCAAACAAATAGTCAAGATTATAAGCATGGAGCTGTCGA
This sequence comes from Geum urbanum, assembly GCA_946800695.1. Lineage (NCBI taxonomy): Eukaryota > Viridiplantae > Streptophyta > Magnoliopsida > Rosales > Rosaceae > Geum > Geum urbanum. Next base: position 74,208,602 of record OX327000.1, on the reverse strand, counting down.
AGTTACAAAGGCTAATGGAGAGTATGTTAGTGCAATGAGAGGCAACTTTTGCCAACCACAAGTAACTTTCTCTTTAAAACCACAACAAGCTCCGATGCAACAAGCACCTCCACCTCGAGTGGAATTGTCAAAGTCTAACTTAGAGGAGTTGATGACCAAGCTATTTTCACAACATGAGATGCTTCATCAAAGAAAATTGGAAGCTTAACGAGTGAAGGACAAGAAGATGTATTTGGATATCTTTAAGAGCTTAATTGAAGAGAATAAGAAAATTTGGAAGGAGAACCAATGTGCACTCCGAAAGATAGACGAACAAATAAGTCTATTTTCAAATTCACAATAAGTTCAACAAGGCAGAAGGACAAATGAATTCCCATCTAGCACCAAAAAGGGTCCCAAGTATCAAGGCCAAGTGGTCAATGCAGTGTTGGATACCAGAAGACGATGTGATGATTATGGTGATGCACCATTAGTAGCAAGCAATTGGGAAGTGATGATAAAGAGGACGTAGACACATCATGTGCACCTAGCATACCTCCCGGATTTGATAATGAAGCCAAGCAGAAGCATGAGGGTATTAAGATCCAAGCTGAGACTAAGTTGATACCATATGCATTTGAGTTCTTACCTTTCCTCAGCCAATGCTAAAGGAATGACGCAAGATATTTTGAGCCGTAACGCAAAAGCCTTCAAGTTATTCAAGGAGTTCCCATTGATTCTAGCACTACAAGCTTATAGTGTTGATGTTGTGAAAACCAAAGTCAGTATTGTGGAAGAAGTCAAGGCACCAAATAGGGGAAAACACCGCGACAAGAAGAAGAAAGTGAAGACGAACAAGCTCGAGACACTGGGATTGGTAGTTGGTAGCAAGGTCACCTTGAAAAACCTTAATCCCTTGAAGAGTGGTAATTACAAATTGCTTAACCTATGTCCTTAATGAGTCATCCATTTGATGAATTTGAAGAATGAGAGAACTTTCAAGCTACATGAGACACAAATTGAGGCTTTTGAGCCAAACACAAAGTGGAGTGCAGAGGTCTATCACTTTAAGGACCCAACCATGATGGCTTGACCTCCTCATCCCTTTATGGACCATGTTTACATCCTTAAACTACAACCTGTGATGGTCGGACACTATTAGTATATTAGAGGAATAAGTGTGAGGTTGGAGGAGTATAAAACGTTTTGGAATGGGCATGGAAGTCAAGAACTTGAAGAAGGGCAAAATTTCTGAAAATTTCTGGAAGTCAAGAACTTGAAGTAGTGCACACCAGAGGAACTCCTTCGATCCATCGAAGGCCAATTTCTTGACCCATCGACGCTAACCTGAGGCTTTGCATCGATGGATCAAAGATCAACCTTCTAATCCATCAAAGCTTTCTGCTCTTTTTTGACCCGTGGCCCCGCTTCGATGGATTGAAGCATATTTACCTTTGATCCATCAAAGGTCTCTTATTATTTCAAGATTTTCAAGCCTATTTTGAAGACTAAGAGCTTGAGAATTTTAGGCATGGAGCATAGAGTAATTCCTTGAGGCCAAGACAAGTTCAAGAGCATTGTTGGAGACTCATGACCAACCGTATGCACCTTTGGATGGTGAGGCCTAAATTGGCCTTCGTTGGTTTACATATTCATGTATATGGAGCTTGGCGGTGGTCTTCTAAGTGTTTGTATCCTTTTTCTCCCTACTCTTTTTACTTCCTTACTTGACATGGATATGTTTAAGCATGATGCCATGTTAGGATGCTCATCCCCAAGAGTAGACATCCTCCAAGGCTCGTTATGTGACGACCCGAACCAGAATCAGTGGTGCGTTTGGCACGATTCTCGAGATTTGAGTCTAGTTACAGTTTTGCGATATATTGTGGTTTGCCGATTTGATTCGCGACGATATTTTGGGTCGAGAATTTGGGTTGAGTGTCTTCACGGAAAATGTAAAGTACGTGATTTCGAGTTCGTGGGTGGTTTCGGAAGATTTTTCCGATAACCGAGGAATATTTGATGGTTATTTGAAGTTTCGGGTTCCGACGAGTTTATCCGTTTATTTCGAGTTAATCCGAATCATTTCGTATTTTCATTTTGGACCGTCGATCGACCCGAGGGACGAGTATAAATATCGAAAAGTCGAAATATAGTCGGGAGTTAGTCGAAAACTTCATTTTGTGGCGTTGACCGAATTGAAATTGTGTTGACTTTCCATATTTGGAAAGTGGGCTTGCTGCCGAGAAGGGAAAGTTTCCATTTTAGGTCTTCAACTTCCGGCGACCTTTTTCCGGCCACCTCCGGCCACGGGACAGGTACGGTTCGCTTCCTACCTTGATTTCGAGTGAGATGGTGTGTGGTTTGGGTTGAAATGGTGTCGTTTTGGTGAAACCCGATTAGGGCCGAACGGGTTGGAATCGCCGGAGTTGGTTGGCCGTGTTCCGGCGAGCCTCGGCGGCGGTATGGTTGGGGGTTCGACTCCCCTCGGTCTAGGGGTGCTTCCTATGTATTTAGTTTTGGAATTGGTTGGGTTTTTGCTCAAACCCGAATGGATTTTCCGGTGGGTTTTCCCGGTTGAATTTCGATGAAATTGAATGGGTTAGAGGTTGAGTTGGTCTATGGGTTAGAAGGAAAAGATGTTCGTGAGGTTGTGATGATCCGATCTGGAGCTTCCCGCCGTGGGATTCCTCCGTTGACGGCGCGCCGCCGGCGGCGGCGGTGGTCAACGGTGGTCAACGGCGGTCAAAAAGTCAAATTTTCAGATTTCGATGTAATTAGTGTCATTTTTCTCGTAATCGCGCCCTGATTATCGTACGGAGGTTTTCGGGTTGATTTGGTTAGCCGATTTTCAGTCGAGATTTCGAGTAGGGAATTTCGGGATTTCCGTAATTCATTTTGCACTGCATTTCGTATTTCCTGGAACAGTTGGTTTCCGTGCATCAGTACAGTGTTGTGGATTACGATATTGATCAGTTATGTGTATATGTATTCAGGAGATCGAGATCGAGATTTGGATCGTGATCGTGCTTCGGGCGAGGGTACTTCCGCCGGACCACGTGTTTAGCGCGAGTTGCGCTAGCTGATCTGTGAGTGGACATTTCTTTTCACGGATTATTTGCGAGTCTTGATATACGTTTTATGAACTTGAGCATGCATATGAGATTTCGGACTACATGAGCATGTGTTTTACGATTATACTTATACGGATATACGTATACGAGTATACATATACTTATATGCTGTTTTATGCATTTGCATCGAAATGTTTATGATTTGGTTTACACAGAGTACAGTCGTGGTTACGTTGTTGTATCGATACACTTAGCCTCTCGGCTGATCCCCGATGGTAGGCATCCCAGGCGGGGCGTTACCCCGACCTGACCGGCGAGGGGCGTATCCCCGGAACCGAGGCCTTTCTGGCTTAGAATCACGTGTGGGTCCGGGATCCCGTGATTCGGACTGTACTAGCACGGTGTGTGTCCATGAGCGACCCCGTGGGATTTTTACTTGCATGCTCTGTACACTGGAGGAGTATGAGTTTTACCTCGTGTACTATGTTGTTTTTATTTACCTGGACTCGCATATGTTTTTTTAACATATATAAACTGGTGAAAGACATTTATTTTCGTCCACTCACTCTAACGTGTTTATTGTCTTTCCCCTGGGCTTTTCGGTTTCCGTGCCCAGTTTGCAGTTCAGGTTTGGTGTTTTCACGTCGCGGTTTGGAGGCTAGTGATCAGAGTTACCTGTGTTTTCCAGTAGGTTCTTGTTTCGCCTACTGATGTACATATTGTATATGTTTTACTCTAGAGGTCGCTCTGATACATTCTGATACATGTTATGCGGATTTTCACGGATATACATATATACATAGTACAGTTTATTTATTGTTGTTGTCTATATTGATGTTGAGAAATCCGGATGGGATTGGTGCCCACGGTTTGCTTTTTGTGGCATAGGACGAAGTGTTAATTTCCGCGTGCAGGTTATGGTAATTCCACGTTAGTAACGAAACTCTGCCGAAATTTTGGAAAAATTTTGTTGGTTCATGTTTTCGAAGGGGTTTGATTCCGATTTAGGTAACTGAATCGGGGTTGGGTCCTTTCACGTTAGCTTTGTAATGTCATGATGGCTCACTCTTGCTCGATGAGGGAGCGACATATTCATCATTAGGATATTACTTTGAGTCTTTGTTAGCTTGTGGTGATCTTATGTGATACATGATGAGATTCTTGATGCTTTAAATATGATGCCTATCTAAGTTTTCGCTTATTCCATGCCTTATGTTTAAAGTTCTAAGTGTGAGGTCCCCTCATGTTGTATGCTAGATTACAATGTGGTTTTCCTTTGAAATGTGATTAGTATGCATTCCCCCATTATGGTTGATAGGACTCTAATAGCTTCATTACTTCTTAGAGACTATCTGACCATTTAAGTGTGAATACATGCTAGTTGTTATACCTAGGATAACATGTGTTAGGAAAATAAAATGTGAAATGATGATGCCTTTGATATTTTGTGTACACTTGTGTTTACTATGTGACTTGATGCTAATTACGGACAATTTTATTCTAAAGTGTGAGATAGTATGCTAAGTCGTATCACTTTTTATCCTAAAATCCATAAAAAAAATTAAAAAATTGAGAAAATGTGTGTTTGTGTTCTAATTAATAATGGTTTTTGATGATGAAATTGAATTTATGGCTAGTGAATTGTATGATTTTAAGCATGTGTGAAACAAAAATGGAAACAATATATTTTTAATCAGTTGAAAAGCATATGACCCTCAAAACGTGTGCATGTGAGAAAAAGAAGGATTAATATTTTTCAAAACTATCATTGCCTATGTGAGATTTTGAGCCAAATTGTGCATGACTAGCTTATTTAATGCACCAATTCTTTCATGTGTGATATCAATTGGTTATGTGTGATCTAGAACTTGCTTTAAATCATGCAAAGCATTTTTCCGAACATGAGTAGTTTTCAAAGATGATAGAGGCATTATGATCACCACCATGACCAAATAGCTTTTGAACCTATACTGCATATATCTTTTAGTGAGCCTATTTGAGCCTTTTATTGCTTAACTTTTTCTTTCATGAACACCACAAATATCTACCTAGCTTAAATGCTTATACTATCTCTAACCCGGAAAACTAGCAAATCCAAAAATAATGTGTGTATTGTACATAAAGAATAAGTGGTTTGGGAAGTGGTTTCATTTGAAAAAGAAAATAATAGCACCTATGAGTAGTTTAGAGGTACTTCAACTTGTGAATTGCTTGCTAGGTTGCTTGGTCTTTGATTATACTATCAATTTCTTTCGATTAAAGCCCCATTCCTTAAAGCCCTATTACAAGCTAAATAAAAGTCATCTTGATTTGAAACTCTTGTGTGTGGAATAGTTGGAGTAATTGGTTGAAGAGCAAGCCTATGGAAAACGTGTGATCAATTTAATTTTTGAATGTAAACACTAACCCTCTAAACACTTGAGTGCATTGAGTGATTTCTTGTGAGTTAGATGGTTAAGAACATGTTAGTTTGAATACATCTCAATGCATGCGTTTGGTTTGATATGTAGCATGTTTGGCTTATTAGACATGAATTGATTCCATATTCTAATTGTGCCTAAGAAAAGTTCAATCCATTAGCCATTATTTTTTGAGAGAAAATATTCACCATTCGGGACACTTACATGCATGCTTTTGTATTTAGTCTTATAATTCTTTTGTACTTTGAGTCTAGCTTATCTTACTTTATTTTCTTCTTTGTTTGCTTGGGGACAAGTAAAGTCTAAGTGTGAGGTAGTTTGTTAGGTCCATAAATACTCGCTAATTATGCTCCTAACTCCATGCTTATTATTTGTCTTTTATCAATAAAACATAATTTTTATTACGTTTCCTTGTTATGCTAGGAAATGAGGGATTGGCATGAAAACGCTCTAAGAGATGGAATTTAATCACTTTTTGGAGAAGCCAAGTGCATTTTCGTTGCCCTTGGAGAAGATGGAGCAAAATCGGAAAAATGACAAAAGTCAACGCCGATCAACGGTCAGCTCCGGACGGTCAATAGTCAAACTTCAGCAAGTCATCACCAATCAATGGTAAGAGTTAAATCAAGTTGGGTCAAGGCCCAAGAGTCCAAGCCCACAAGGAAGATATTTTGAGAGATTGATGCATATGCAAGTCACATGACTTGGGGTGAGTCACACATTAGGACTACCTAAAAGCCTAAAGCTTAAGATCATATCTAAGCATCTTATTTTGAATTTTAAACACCAAAAATATCTCCTTGGAACCTATATGGTCGAGCTCCCCTCTCTCCACACACATATCTCACTCCATTTTCACATTTCTTAAAGTTTGAGCATCTTTTCTTAGTCCTTATCCATATCCCAACCCTCAAGCACTCTCTCCTACCTCTTCTTCTCCCTTTCTAGGCCAAAACACATCCATAACCACCACCATTAGAGACCTAGCTCTTCTCTCTCTTGGGTAGAGCCAAACCTCTCAACCACCATACCATCACTTTGGCTTAGTTTGGGTGTTTCTCTTCTCACTTTTACCTCCTCTTGAAGATTTGGTGCAAGCTTGGAGTGAAGAAGGGAAGCTAGAAGTCTTGGAGTCATTTGGTGGAGCTTTGGCTAAAAGGGACCCTTGGTTATTTATATTCTCTTCTAGTTTTGAGCATGTATCAACTCTTGTATTTCTTTATGTGTAGTGAGTAGTCCCATTTTGGAGGCTAGGGTTAGAACTCTAGCCATGTGATGTGAGCAAATAATATTTTGCATTATGTATGGTTTATGATTTTAGTGTATGTTGTGTGAAAGTGTGTTTATGAATGAGCTATTGACTGATTGTGGATGTTTATATGCTTGGGCTTCAAGATTTATTTCACTTATGTATGTGTTGACCTTAGCTAAGTTAATATGTGTATGAAGAGACTAAAAATTCAAACCTTAGTTGAATTAGCTACTCACTTAAGGCTAGATGAGCATGTAAAAATATTTAGGGTTTATTCCAAGAGTATTTACCTTGAGGCTTCGTTTCTTTAGCACTAAGCAAAGACTGGAGCTTTTTGAGTCTCAATAGACTTGAGGGACTTTAGCCAAGCACGCATTTAATCAAAAAAGTTATTGTGGCTATTAGTAGAATCTTTTGACTCATAACTCAATAGGTGCGAGTTGGGGATTCATTTAGACTTTCTCTTGGATTCTCCAATAGAGATTGGTGAAGGGGAACCTTTCACATGTATCACATGAGATTCTTATTGACTTCACAAACCTGACACACGGTCAAGATGTAAGCTTGATATGGCTTGGGTCTTGGTTCTGATTTACTAGATATTTTCACGTTGGGCTTAAGTCATGTAGAGTCCAAAATGACCTAGAAACTTAGGTCCAAAACTAAACGTGACTCAAAAGGTCATGATTTGGACATCAACTTGTGTGAACGGACTCTAATAATCCACCTACATAAATCGGGACATTGTTTGAGTATCATATGGTTAGCAGGGATTTGCCTAGTCGACCGTTCTTCTTATATTGAATTCATTGCTATTTTAGTTTTCGTGTTTTAGTTTAATCAACCAATCAACTCGTATAATCGCTCATCGTAATCTAATCACCTCTTACAATGCTAAGTCTCCAAATGACTTAGTAGTATGAGATACATCTCCACATTTCATTTAGTTTTAGTGTCGAGTTTAGTATCTAGTTAATCGTAGTTTTTGTGTTAATCATTTCGAGGTAGGGAGTCTAAGTGGCTATTCTTCATGGGTATGACAGTCGACTTCCTACATATACTAAAATTTAACCCCGTGTACTTGCGGGTGAGAAACACTTTATACGCTTATGAGCCAGTTTATAATTCATCAAGTGTGTAGGGCGTAATTCTCTTAAAAACCGCCAAATCAAAGGTATGACGGAACATTCACTCTATCGCACAAGCTAATAGAGGAGAGACAAACCTAATTTTGGGACCTTTAATACATGGAAAATAGTGAGATTGTTTTCAAATAAAAAATAGAGTAGGTTAGGTATTGGTGCACAGAGCAGTTAATCTCTGTTCATGACTTCCTATTTACTTTATATGCAACAAATGTGTTCACCAGTTTCGGTCTTCGTTCAATCGTATAAAAAGTTGATTTCTTTATAAGCCTAAATCGATACGAATAACAAAGTTCACGACCTAATTAAAGAGAAAATATAAAGCAATTTTCAGGTCCCTAAAGAATTCTTGATAATTCTCTGTTTTTAGTATTTTGTCCCCATTTCTTTTCATATATGGATGTTATCAATTGTAGTCTTTTTGGTCCTTGATTGAAATAAGGTTACCTACTATAATTTGCCTATGTTAAGATCAAATCTACATAAATCCTACACACGGCTGGATGATTAAATGAGCAAAAGGGGGCACTATAGTGGGATCCATGCGCCACCATTTGTGGCGGTGCGTGACCAAAAAATTAATTTCGAAAACAGGTCATATTACATGTCATTAGGTTCGTATCGAAAATACGAACATAGTTACGAGGTTCAATTTGAATTTAGGCCTCGTCGACCCACTAGGTGGGTGGTGGTGACAAACATCTCCACCAGTGGCTGTGCAGCCGACGAAGAAATTAGATTTGTCTTATATCGTTACGACCGTTTTGTCGTAACAAGTTTATCTGATATGTTCTTTGAATGATTAGTAAAAAAAAAAATTGGATCGAATACTTCCTCAATTTACTTGTTTATTTATTGATTATGGCGATTTCCGACAAGGGTCGGGTCGTCACAATATGAGTCTAGGAATTTGTGAATCTGTATTACTCTGATCATTGCGAAGACAGAATTTGGTGGTCATGGACGAGAAGTTGTTACACATTGCCGTTGTTAGACTTAAGGTACGCGGTTCTTTACTTCTTCTCGATATTTAGTTTAGTTTATCGATATTCGTATATCGATACATTTTATCGATATTCATTTATCGATATATTTTGATAATTATTTATTGTTATATTTTTGATATTATATTGATTATATACATTGTGCTAAAATGAACGATATTCAAAAATACAAAAATCGAGCCCGTTATAAAGTGGTAACGTAACGATGACATTGGTTGTCAAACAAAATGGAAACGAGATGATATAACAATGATAAACGAAAACGATAAAAGCTGAAACTTGAGATTATCGAAAACAAAAATGTGTTCTATCTTACTATAATTGCGATAATTTATATTTTTTGTACAAATATATAAATACAAAATGACTATTTGTATATCGATGCAAATATACGATTGATGATCAATTTGACTCGATTCGAATCCAACGAGATTTATTAGAAAATATGAAATTGAAACTGTTACAATTATGATTATGACTATAAACGATATCCGTATATGATTATATATATGAGATATGTGGATATACTGCGACACACTGGTGGAGCCACCAGGTTGAGGTTTGGTTGAAATCCTGATTAGGGTCCGTTTACAGGCAATAGTTAATTAAGTAGGGAATGTGTCTCCTTAGGGTGAAATACCTAAAATCAATCAAGTGGTGTTCTTGATGTTCTAATTCAAGAGATACCGTATTTATGGATGTTCTCAATGTCCTGAATTCAAAAGTATAATAATATATTTGATTACCGTTGATAAACGGGGTGTTTTTGATTAGGGCTGTCAATTTCAACATGAACCCGACTCGAAATCCACAAGAAATAAAGCAGGTCAAGTGTGGGTCAACCAGTCATAGCCCGTTTAATAAACGGGTCAACCCGCTCACACGATTATTACCTATGTAACCCATTTATTAATTGGGTTGGGTCGACAAATACATGACTCGCATACACGACTCAATTAATTGGGGGTTGCATGCTATTTTATTTTAACTTTATATTAAATTATAGAACATATTGAATAAGCTACATTGTTATTGAATTTAATCTTTGTAGAGTTTGTGTTTTAAATAATTTTATTATTTTGTATGTGAAGTTGTTTAAATTTTTAAACTGTTTGGTTTAAATGGATTACATAATTCAATACAGCATGGCACAACTCAATTATCAAATGGGTCACAAACGGGTTTCGCGGGTTGACCCGTCTATAAATAGGTTGGGTTTGGGTTTGCCTTTTTGAAACGATTATTAAATGGGTTGGATTTAGGTTTACCTGTTTAACACGGATAATTATATTATCCGACACGAACCCAACATGACACTACCCATTAACAGACATATTCTCGATGTCTTGAATTCGAGAGTATTCAATATATGATTACCGTCGATAAGCGGGGTATTCTCGATGTCCTTAACTCGAGTATACGATATATGACGATACGATTCGAAACGTAAAACGATAAATTGAAAAGAGAAATAATTTATCGATATTATGTGATTACTGTCGTAGAAAAGATGATTATATGATATGATTGAGCTTGCAAGGTGAGCATTGAGATATGATTAAGCTCGAGAGACAAGCATTTTGATTTGAGAATTTGAGCTCATGAGATGAGCATCACGATATACGATATAACTGGAGCTCGTAATGTGAAGCACTTAAACGTGATATTTGTTCGTGCGACAAACATGATGATATACTTTTGCTCCCGTGATTAGCACACTAATATGAGATGATTGAACTTGAAATATGAGATTAAGAAAATGATATTTACTCGTGCGAGGAGTATGATTATATAATCTTAACTCATTTGATGAGTATGAGAATACGATACGATGTCAACTCGTGAAATGAGCATGAGTGTAATTGTAACATTCTGTATTTATGCAGTAATGAGATGATTGAAAATTTTGAAACAGTGATTATTCATTTTATCGAAACAGCAAATAAAGGAATCATTATATTATTTAATGACTCGATGATTATATTATCATTCATTAATACTGTTTAATTTTGATGAGTTAGAATTTGTGAATTCTGTTTATAGTTTTTGATATGTTACAGATATAAGATTTGAAATTATGTTGATAATTGAAAAATCTGGATGAATATCAGTGGTTCTCGATATAGGTTAGGATTTGAATTATTGAAGTGTTTGGGCATTTTGCAAGTTTTGGGTAGCTTAATTTTAGGAGAGACTATGCCCAAATTTTCGCAAAAATATTCCACAATTTTTTATTTGAAATTTCGAGGACGAAATTATTTGATCAGGGGTAGATTGTGATACCCAAACCTTTTTATATAATCGCAAATATTTATGGATGATTCGAGTTTAATTTAGTGGCTGCGATAAATAATTTTTACCATCAATAATATTCTGTCATTTTTTATTTGTAATTTCGAGGATGAAATTATTTGATTGGGGGTAGACTGAGATACCCCAACCTTTATATATTATCTTTAATATTTATGAATAATTCGAGTTCGATTTAGTAGTTGCGGTAAATGATGTTTATCGTCGATAAATACTGAGAGGTCTCGGGTTGACTTTTTATCGAATTGTCGAAATTGGTTGACTTTGGGTAGAGATCATATAATTTGTCAAGACGAGTTCGTAGATGTGAGAATCATTGTAAACAAAGTTATGATGGAAAAGTTATGGTCAACGAAAGTTTGACGAAAATGTCGAAAATCGTATTATCGTAAATGTTTCCATAAATGGTAAGACCTTCCATTTTGGGTAATTAACCCATTGACTGAGCTCTGGTGACAAAAATCGTGGGCGGTGCAACATTATTTGTTCACTCTTGGCCACGATTCCAGGTGGAATCAAAAGAGCTTGACCTCCTGATTCATCATCTTCCATCAATTTCAGGAATTAAGACTTGTAGTGAGAGAATCGATTCAGTAAAACTTTAGGGTTTCTGGGTTTCAGTCATCGTCGCTGGCAAAACCTCCACTCATGATTTTGGTATGATTCAATTCAACTTAAGGTCTAGATTATCAAAATATATGTGGTTTGTTTCTTGGATTTCTTGGTTGCAGGTTCAACTAAAAGAAATCGAATCTATTTCTGTCGAGTTCGTTTCAGGCTCCATCTTGATCGACGGTTCCCGGTGGTATTAGGCAGCGGGGATAGAAAGGTATTGCTCCCCTCATCCTTCTGATTTGATTGAGGGCAGCCTCGTGCCCCGTCGGGGCTCGACGGTAGAGATACGTTGTCAAAATCATTTTCCGGCGAGTTTTTTGAATTTAGAGATTTCGGGGTCGATTTGGACCTTTAGATGTGAGAATTGAATTTTGTGTAGTTAGACAATATAATGGACTCACTGAGAGCTTTCTATTAATGTGTCATTCTCCACAGCCTGTGGCGGCGCGTGGTCGAAAAATATCTTTCCGAAACGGGTCATGTAATATATCATTAGGTTCGTATCGACGATACGAACATAGTCGTGAGGTTCAATTTACGTTTAGGCTTCATCAACTTAGTTGGTGAGTAGTGGCGATGCGTATCTATACCAGTGGGGGTGCGGCTAACGAAGAAATTAGTTTTGTTTTATATCATTACGATTGTCTCGTCATAACAAGTTATTTGAATACGTTCTTCAACTAGATTAATCAAAATTATTTTTGGATTGAATACTTACTCGATTTACCTGTTTATTTATCGATTTGACGACTTTCGACAAGGTTTGGGTCGTCACACATATGCCTCCATAATGTACTAAAATAGGTCATCAACGTCGATTAGGCATATATGGTTATGAAACTCCAACAATTGTCCGTTACTTAGAATCTTCGAAAGGAGATCTATTTACTACAAGATTTGTAGATTTTCACTTTGATGAAACATATTTCCAGACATTAGGGGGAGACACTTACTCAACCTGTCGAGTGGGATGGTCGACTCGTCAAAAATTGATTTGGCTGTAAGCATTGTACCTCAAGTCAATGTGATTCGTTATTCAGAGACACTTTGTGATATCTTTGTTGGTTTGACTGATGTTGGATATCTCTCTTACCTACACAAATGACGTTCCTAGACAGATTTTGTATTCACTATGAGGAACACGGCAATTTTCTGGAGATTAACAAAGCAAACTCTTGTAGCTACTTCTTCAAATCATTCTGAGATTATAGCTTTACATGAAGCAGTTAAGGAGTGTGTCTGGCTTAGGTCATTTATACACCATATTCGAGGGTCTAGTAGATTATCATCTACTACGACAACACCAACTTGTATATTTGAAGATAATGCGGCTTGCATTGAGCAAATGAAGTTGGGATACATTAAGGGTGATTATACAAAGCACATATCGCCTAAGTTCTTCTTTAATTAGCAACATCAGCAGTTATTAAACATTCATGTGAATCAAGTTTATTCGGATAATAATGTTGCAGACTTGTTTACCAAGTCATTGCTCAAATCTACATTTGCAAAGCATGTGAAATGCATTGGTATTCGAAGATTGTCTGAACTCCAAGATTGAGTTACTGATCAGGGGGACTTCATTTCGTAGACATTAGGGGGAGTCTACATCACATGTGATCGCTTATGTAGTTGATGTGTTGTTCTTTTTTTCCCTTAGACTAAACTTTTATTTTTACCCAAGAAGAGTTTTTGTTTGCTTACTTTTAGTGAGACAACATATTATGCCTTAGGTCATCCATTACTCCATTAGGATTGTGACCCAAGGGGGAGTATTTACGGATATTATATTCTTGGTATCTAGATGTGTGTCTTGTCCTAATTGGTATAGAAGTAGATATTCCTTAAATCCTTGGTTTTTAGGGATATTGATTGTAACAGATTTTAATGCCAATTAAGGTTATTTATCAATGAATAAAATACAATTTCAGATCATATCTTCTGCATATCTATTTTCTCGTTCAACAATTTCTGATCATACATATATTGATCGATCACATATTGTTTTTATTTTCTTCGGAGTGCATTTTTCTTCCCCCTCCCCCCAACGGAAAATCTTGGCTCAGCACATGCATGAAATAAATATATGGTAACTCAGCTTCACTATATTTTCCAAACAATCCACAACAACATTGCCAACTATCGTCTCCCTAACACACTTTACCTCCTTTTATTTTTGCTCCCCAACAACAAAGTAAAATAAAATAAAATCCTAAAGAAGAACCCCCAAGCAACCGTGATCCACAAACAATTCCACTTACTAAGATCTGTTATGCCTTGCTGCTTCAGTATGTCTGCTCCAGTACTTACACAGCTAGATGCAGTTATGTTCAACCCTAGAGTGTTGCTCATGTTCTTCAAAAGCTTCTCCTTCAACGACGTCGGAACATTGCCTAATGGCGTGTTGTCGAACATTTGAATTCCGGTCACCAAACACCTGAACGGGTCATCAAACTCGTTTTGCAAAACAGCTTCATAAGGGTACTTCACCAGAGAAACGTAATGGAACCATATCCAATAAGGCGGGATTCGATCTCTGCTGATGAAGAACCCACTAAAGAGTAGAAAGTAGGCTAAAATGGCCACCACAACTGTGTACCCCAACATGACATGAGTCACAACGCCTGATAAGAACGTCACAAACGAAGATCCCGACCAAAACGCTGCACAAATTGTGAAGAAGAAGAACATAAAGCCCTGAATCCCACCGGCAAGACCCACGGCCCAAAAAGTGGTGGCTGCAAATGCAAGGGATAGAAGTAACAAGGAGGGAATGGAGAGTAGTGAGTGAGCCAAAACATATGAGGAGCGACGGTATGCATTATAGGTTGTTTCTCTCATGAATATGTAACGCTCTTGGAGGAAGACCGGGATGGCTTCGGCGCAAGTGTAGAAAGTCGTGGACATTGCGAAAGCAAAGAATCCGAGGCGCTCTTCGATCCCCTTAGGAGAGTCATCGAGGTGCCAAAACATGGTGGCTAGTATGATCCCGGTGACGAGTACCGCCCCCATTCGGATGCCGAATAGTTCCGGCATTCTTGTCGAGTTTTTCATTGAGCGTTTGGAGATGACCAACATTTCAGTCCATATCGGATTGGCAAAAGTGGGGACTGATGAGGCTAGATTAGAGTCGTTTGGGGCACCGGAGACTAGTTTCCCTCTTGAAATGCCAGCACTTATCGCGTCTTTGAGAGAGAGCTTCGGCCTAGAGCAGGCACCATTGTCGCAACCATTTGCTTCTTTTTCCTTCCGCTTCTTGATCACTTGCCAAGACTTGTTGAACTCCACCAAGCTTTTGGTTCCGCCTATTGAAAATTTGTAACACACAAAATATATTATGTGACTGAATGAAGGGCATGCAAATCAATCATCACAAACAAAATTAATTCGTCTAGTAAGTTTAATTGGCTAATTATGGACCTGGGGTTTCTTCCAATTCTCGAATGAGATCGAGGGCAAACTCAGTCCGGTTCTCGGTTTCCGGTATAGGGCGACCAAATTCTCCGAAGAATACCGCAAGATTCGCCGGCGAGCCACTGTACACAGTCTGTCCATGTGACAGAAATATCAATCGATCCAACAACCCTAAAATTCTGTAACTCGGCTGGTGTACGGACATCATCACAATGCTACCACTCTGAGCTATTCTCTGCAAAACCTTAACCACCATGAAGGCGCTAGTCGAGTCGAGCCCGGAGGTGGGCTCATCAAGAAACAAAATAATGGGGTCGTGAATGATGTCGATTCCGATGGAGACCCTCCTCCTCTCGCCCCCAGAGACTCCGCGGTGGCCCTCGTCGCCGATGACAGTTTTGGCCGCGTTGCGGAGGCCAAGCTGGTCGATCAGGGCCTGAACCCTAGACTTCTTCTTGGACTTGGAGAGAGTCCTCGGGAGGCGGAACTCGGCGGAGAACATGAGAGTCTCTTCCACTGTCAGCATGGGATACAAGAGATCGTCCTGCATGACATAAGCCGATATGACCTTAAGCATCCTCGAGTTGAGGACTTCGTCGTTTAAGGTGACAGTCCCTTTGAGGCTGTCCTTGGCGATTCGGTCGGCCAATGCGTCGATCAGAGTCGACTTGCCGGAGCCACTAGCGCCAAGAACGGCCATGATCTCGCCTTCTCTGGCCTCC